>CM053584.1:159270996-159443856 GCA_028627135.1 Pseudochirops cupreus | reverse complement strand
ATGCTGGAGAGGATGTGGAAAAATTGGAACACTAATGCATTGTTGGTGGAGTTGTGAATTAATACAACCATTCTGGAGAGCAATCTGGAACTATACCCAAAGGGCTATAAATAATTTCATACCCTTTGACCCAGCAATACCACTTCTAGGGTTGTATCCCAAAGAGATCATAGAAGTGAGAGGAAGACCTATATGTACAAAAATATTTATAGCAGCTCTTTTTATGGTAGCAAAGAATTGGAAATTAAGGAGATGCCCATCAATTGGGGAATGGCTAAACAAGTTGTGGTATATGAATGTAATGGAATACTATTGTGCTATAAGAAGTGAGGAGCAGATGGACTTCAGAATAACCTGTAGAGACTTATATAAACGGATGCTGAGTGAGGGGAGCAGAACCAGAAGGTCATTGTACACAAATACAGACATATTGTATCTGTGATGATTAACTTTGATAAACTGGGCTCCTCTCAGCGTTGCAGGTTTATAAGACAACTCCAAAAGACTTATGATGAAGAGAGATGTCTACATTCAGAGAAGGAACTAGAAAGAATAGAGTTTGAATGCAGATTAAAGCAAACTACCTGCTCTTGTTCTTTTTCTTATTTGGTTTTATTTCCTCTTTCCTATTGTTCATGCCATCTGTTAAGATTCCTTCTTTATAACCTGACTAATGTCTAATGTGAAAGTATCTGCAGATCCTATACTTGATTGCTTGCGGCCATGGCGGGGTGGGAGAGAGGAGAGAAAGGGGGAGAAAATTTGAAACTCAAGGGATTATGGAACTGAATCTTATAAACTAAAAGTAAACTAATTAAGACAAAAAAATTTTTTTAACTTTGAAATGCATTGAGTAATTGATGATTTTTTTAAATTGATATTAAAATCCTACATTTCTCTTCCTATTTTCAACAGTGTGAATTTTGTAGTGACAAGCCCAAATCTGGAACAAAGTATGGCCTTCCAGACTCCTTAGCCATCTTGTCAGAAATGGGAGAAGTCACAGAGGGAATGATGGATACCAAGGTAAATGCAGTAGAAGAAATGTCCCCATAGGACTTTGCATTTACAGCTATTAATGCTATAAAATTTTTAAGCTTTTGCAACTAATTTGTACGGTTACCACACAAAGATGTTAAAATGAAAACACAAGAAGGCATTACTTCTGGGGAGTTGATTAAATAACATTTTGTTTTGTTAAGAAGTTTTCTTCTCCAATTAAACAGCAAAGTTTACATAGGATAGCTAATAACCTTTGGGGTTTTTTGTTTTGTTTTGTTTTCAAACTGTTTTAAAATATTCTTTTTTTTTTTAAGGGAGAAAGAATATAGTACTACTGTTATTATTCCTATTGGAAATCACCTTGGTGATTAGTCTGTGTCTCTTAAGTTTCTGTTAGAGTGGGGAGAAAAGACTGTAGAAATAAACACCTAGATATTGGTTGTATAGGAATAAGAAAAAATCCTTTTATCTCAGGTTTGAGAACCATTAGGAAATCAATTCACATCAATTTAGCAAAGATTTATTAAACTTTTTGCCTTTCCAGTTGCTTAAGATATAAAATCTATGTATTCAGATAACTGTGGTGCAAGGCAGAATGTATTAAATTCAAAAGGAGGGTACCTAGACAAAATGTTTTGAGATATTTGAGGAATGAGAGGTGACTTTCAATCAAAATCATGGAAGGCTTAATGGGAAAGTTAATCCCTGAAGTTTGGTTCATGAAGGAAGGAATTTCAATAAGGCAGAGATTAGGCATTTGGTATGGGAGTATCCATTCAGGGCACTGAGATAAAGGGAAAGAGGCAGAAGGAAAATTAGGAATGATGGGTAGGTAATCCATGGATTGGAACACTGAGTGTAGAAAAGAGTGGTTTAAGATAAACTTGCAAAAGGTAGGTTGAGGTGTTTGAATGCTAAGATAAACTTTACTTTATTGAGCAGGCAGTCAGGAAGTACTGAAAGACATCAAGAAAATGAGAGATGAGCTCAGAGCAGTGCATTAGGGAACTTGCTTGTGTAACAGTGTAGGATGAAGGTTCGACTAAAGAGAATAGTTGGGAGGTCATTGCAGTCATTCTGGTGAGAGGTTGTGGTAACATTGGGATTGGAAAAGAGGGACAGGGTGTGAGAGAAGCATTCCCCAGGTAGGTTCAGGTGCCTTGGTGATGGATGAACATAAGGGTGAGATCCAGAGGTGACTAAGGTTTCCAGCACGGGAAGACAATTGAAGTTAGTGAAGTAAGGAGTAGAAGGTGAAGGTTTGAGGGGCAAGTTGATATGTCCAATTTTATGTGCTTCAGGGTAGAATAAATTATTGATCTATTACAGAGATCTCATTAAAATTATTTATATTTTCTATGTCTTTATACTTTGACTTTATAACATGCTGCTTAGATAATTATCAGTCTATTCTGTTTTCTCCTTCCATTTGAGAAGAAACTTAGGAGTGATTTAACCTCTAGGTTATGACTATAACAAAGACAGCCTTTTATCATAGATTTGTAATCAGGGATCCTGTTTATAAAACGTAACTTCTTAGAAGAAAACTTTTGCCTTGGAGATTCCATTTACAGAAATAAAGAGTTTTAAATGATATAATTGTGTGTTTAGGAAAAAATGAGGTGCAAAACCCCCAGTTTCAAACAAATTAGAACTAAGCATGTCTTTTTTTTTTTCCAGATGGTACACTTTCTCACACACTATGCTGACAAGATTGAATCAGTCCATTTTTCAGATCAGTTCTCCGGTCCAAAAGTCATGCAAGAGTATGTATAAGAGATGAAATTCCCAAACAAGTCTGCTTGACTAATTTGGTGTTTTTTGAAAATCAACAAGGTGCCACCTGCAAATTTCCCTTGCAAAATGGGTAAGGGAAACTGGTGGCAGGCGACAGAACTTAAGTTCATGCTGAGAGGCTGCCTATGTGAAGCAAGCAAATGAACCTACCTACCCCCGTTTTGCCTGTGTCTCATTGTCATTCATTTATTCATGTGGTGTGGCGAATGAAATTCTGGCAGAATGACTGCTGCTAAGAAAATGAGTTCTTAATCTGTTTTTCCTTTTGTGCTCCTAATTTTACATCTTCATTTCCAACTATATACTTTCAGTCAGTAGACATTTATTAAGCACCTACTATGTGCCCGGCACTGTGCTAAGTACTATACTGTTTGATTTATTGTAAATCTGCATGTTCTGTGATTTGTAGCCTCTTCTGGCTTCCTTCACAGCAGGTAATTATATGCTTTCTGATGTGAAGTGCTTTCTAAAGGCAACAACAGCCTGTAGGACTTTGAGCATAAACTGTTCTTGTGTAAAGGGAACAAATACAAGATTGCCTTGGAGGCTTAGATTTTTCCTTTAAATTCACAGTTCTTCTCAGAATAAAATTTTTACATGAAATAATCTGTTGGGGCAATGTAACCATATTAACTTTTGACTTACATTTTCTTCAGAAGTAGGTTTTTCTCATGTGAACTGTGTATTTGCAACAGTTAGGAATTGGTCTGAATTTCAGTTCGCTGTCAAGTTAGATAACTGTCAATCTATTCAGTTTTCTCTTTCCATTTGAGGGGAAGCTTATAAGTAATTTAGCCTCTATGTTATAGCTACAAAAGAGGCAACTTTTTCTCCTAGACTTGTAGCCAGAGATCCCCCATCAGGTTAACAGCAGCATTGGGACTATAAAGTTAACATTTAATTTCTGAATTATACTTCCTAGCAGGTATTTATATGGGCCTTTTTGGTAACCAGCGTCAAAGGCAAAGGGAGAGTAAGTGTTTTAGGATAGATAAAGCAAGTCAGTGGCAGTTCCAGGATTAAGGTCTGCAGCCCTACCGTTTGTTGTATGATGTTTTGCTCTTAAACCTGAGCCAGATCTAGGACTGAGCTGCTTCTGCCCAGAAGATTACCACAGATAATAGTAGGTGGAAAACAATTTAAAAAAAAAAAGACTAAAACTCTACTAAAAATATGGCTTATATTTATTAATAGTATCCTGGTCACACATGCCAAAAAAGTTTCCTGATAGTGTTGGGCTGGGGGAGGAGAGAGCTGCCGTTTGTAACCTTATGTGCAGAAATTACATAAGCAGCAATCAATTCATGAACTTCCCTAATTTTTTAATTAGTTTAGACTTCTGAAATGGATATTTTAAACAAAGCATTGTGGTGACTGACATCACGCTCCATCAGTTTTCAAGTATATGTTCATCTGTTTATGGTGACTGTCACATGCATGAGCATGTTTTCCATGATTGGAGAATATGTTTCTCACTCTCTGTCCAACCAGCCTTTTCTTTTTTCTTGTAACAGGGAAGGTCAGCCTTTAAAGCTGCCGGACACCAAGAGGACCCTATTGTTTACATTTAATGGTAAGAATTGTAGCATCTCTTCATGTCTTCAGTTGCTGCTCTGTGAAGTAGTCTCCTTAAAGGGGAAGTGTGCTTTCTTTTAGATGAGAGAGTTAAAGCAATGCTACCTAACCCAATATGATCTTTAATCAAGAAAAGAATCTTAGTTCTTTCCTGTATCTTAGTTTCTATTGTCTGTCTCATTTAAAAGGCAGCTAGTTGCCTTTTAAAAGGGTAGGTAGATCTAAACTAAGAAAAATGTGGAAAGCATTTCCTTTAATGATATAAAAAGAAAGGAAATTTAGGTTCATTAATTAATAGGAAATGGGTTTGTTTTCCAGTACCTGGCTTAGGTAACACTTCCCCAAAGGATATGGAGGCTTTGCTGCCCCTGATGAACATGGTGATTTATTCTATTGATAAAGCCAAAAAGTTCCGGCTTAACCGAGAAGTAAGTGCCATTTATAACTTTGCTTTCTAGTGGTTACATATTTCTGATGCCAACATTTATGTCTGATTCAGTGGATAGATAGAGGGGCACGGGGGCCTGAGGATGCAGATGGCAATAGGAGCCCTTTTTTGAACAAATTCGATGAAATTTTTGCTTCTGAGCAGTAGGCTATTGATTAAAATGCTTCTTTGTCTTGGGAAAGGGCAGACAAAAAGCTGATAAGAACCGGGCCCGAGTAGAAGAGAATTTCCTGAAACTGACACATGTGCAGAGGCAGGAAGCTGCACAGTCTCGCCGGGAGGAGAAAAAGAGGGCCGAAAAGGAGAGGATCATGAATGAAGAAGATCCTGAGAAACAACGAAGACTAGAGGTGACAGTGACTTTTTCTGTCAGTAGGGTGACAAATCATTGGGGCCATACCTTGGAGGGAATGGGGCACTTTCGTGTTTCACCTTCCCTCTTAATCCCATCTTTTATTTTGTACCACTTGAGAGGTACAGAAAATGTCTCTTAGGGACATTTTCTCCATCCCAGTTCCCCTTGAAAAAAAAGTAATAGGTCTGAGATCATGTCTGAACTAAGACACAAACAGAAATAGCCACTAAAAATAGAAAAAATAAAAATGTTTAATGAATTTTCACATCATTAACAAAATTAAATATCCCAATATACACACAAAGAACAAAAAAGGATTATATATGAAACTGAATATCTGTTACAATTTGTTGAAGTATATATTAATTTAATTATATATTAATAAAAATCCTTATTTATGTCCCCTTTTTCCTGAACATTTTCATTTTCTATTTTTTTATTGATGCTCTTTTATTTGGTTTTTTTTTTATCTCTCTAAGTTCCTATTAACTTATCCTGCCCTAATAGAAGGCCTTCCCTTACAATAGATCATTCATCAAGCCCTACTATGTATATGTCAGGCATCGTAGAATACAAAGACAAAAGTGAAACTAATACCTACACTCAAGAGGCCTACATTATAATGGGAGAGATAGCATACATATCTATTAAGTATATGCAGAATATATACAGTATTCTGCTCATACAAAGTAGTTTTTGGAGGGTACTGGTTATTACTAGAGGCATCAGAAAGGCTTCATTTAGAAAGTGGTATTTGAATGGAATCTTAAAGGAAACCAAAGATTCCAAGAGGCAGAGGTGAGGAGGAGCTGCATTCCAGGCATGGGAGACAGCCATTGCAAAGACGTAAGGACAGGAGATAGAGCATCATGTGTGCTGGAATATTAAGCAGGCCAGTATGCCAGACAGCAGGCTTAGTGCAGGGGGAGTGATGTGTGAGAAGACTGAAAAGTCAGAAAGAGACCAGGCTGTGAAAAGCTTTCCATGCCAGACAGAGTTTATATTTGATTCTGAGACTGATAAGAAGACATTAGTGTTAAATGACTCTGAGGGGGAAAAGCATGGCATGGTCAGACCTATGAAGCAGAAACATTTATCAGCTAAGTGGAGGATGGCTTGGGGTAAGGAGAGGTTCGAGGCAAGGAGACTAAGTAGAAATGTATTGAAGCAGTCCAGGCAAAGGATGTTGAAGACTTGAACTGTGGCAGTTGTGTGAGTGGAGAGAAGTGACCATGTATGAGAGTTATTTTGGAGATGGAATCCAGAAGATCTGGCAACTGATTTGATAAATGGGGTACTTCAGTATGAGGATCAGAGGATGACACTGAGGTTTTAGATTTGGGTGACTGAAAGGTTGGTGGTACCCCTGAGAGCAATAGCAATGTCTGGAAAGTAGGGGAAGCATAAAGACAAAGATAATGAGTTTTGTTTTGGATATATATTAATATGGTCAAACAAGTCAACACACTGGCCACATCTGAATAGGTATATCTCATTCCACATTTCTAGTCCATCAACTTGGCAAGAGGTGGGAACATGATTCATAAGTTCTACTCAAAGCTTATGTGATTAGGGTTTTGAATATTTTCAGAGTTACTTTCCTTTACATTATTGTGGTCATCTTGCAGATTATTTATCCTGATTCTGCTCATTTCACTCTACACCAGCTCATACAGTTTTTCCCCCAAGTTTTTCTTTATACATAGTCATCATTTCTTATGATACAGTAACATTCCATTACTTTCACATGCCACAATTCTGCCTATTTCCTAAGTTTTTTATGAAATAACTAAATGAGTTTCTCCTTCTGCTTAGTTGATTGTTATGGTTTTTTTGGAAAGGGAAGACAGAGAATTGCCTTTTCAGTTGTCCTCTCTCCGTCTCTGATCAATCTCTCCCTGTCTGCTGGTTTCTTCTCTGCTACAACATACCTAAGTCGTCTCCCTTATCCCTAAAAAACTTAATACTGTTATGCTCTCAAGCTGTTGTCCTTATTGCTCTTCCTTTTCTCAGCCAAATTCCTAGAAAAAGCTATCTGTGCTTCTTCCTTTCTAACCCTTTGCCATCTGACTTCTGACCATACATATCATTCATCAGAAATTGCTCTTTCCAAAATTACCAATGATTTCTTAAAATTGCCAAGTATAGAAATCTTTTATTAATCCTCCTCATTCTTGACTTCTGCAGTATTTGACACTGTTGACCACTCTCTTTTCCTGTATGCTTCCCCTTCTTTAGAGTCCCCTTTCTTGGTTCTCCTACCTGATTCACAGTTGTTTTTACTGAATCTTTAACAATATCACACTCTTTCACTGTTTATTCAAAAGCTTGGTACTGGGCCTTCTTTCAGCTTACTCTCACACTTGGTGATCTCATCAACTCCCATGATTTTAATTATTATCTCTTTGTGAAGGATTTATAGCTGTATTCTCTTCTCCCACCCCACCTTCTTTCTCTTTCCCTCTTTCTCCCCCTCCTTCTCTTCTCTCTTTCCTTCCTCCTGCCCCCTTTGCCCCCAGCTCCAGTCCTATATCACAAACTTTCTACTGGACATTCCAGATTATATTCCATAGGCATTTCAAACATAACTCATTATCTTTCCCTCAAAACCTGCCTCTCTTCTGAATTTTCCTTTTATGTCAAGGGCACCATCATCTTTCTAATCATTTAGGTTCTCGACCTCTGGGTTTGCTTCAGTATTACTATGTTCAATGTTTGACTTAACCCAAAGAATATGTAATACAGATTCAATGTCACAAATATAATTCTCTTTTTCTGTTCTTTGTATGAGGAAATATTTCTATTTGTGATGTTTGTCAAGTTCATCATAAAAGTCAGGGATGATAGGGAGTAGACCCTTGATTTCATTGTCATAGGAACTCACAGAGCAGGAACTTCCTCCTGTGTGATACAGGCCTGTGCCTTCTGTGCAATTTTATAGTCCTTAGAGAGTTACCTGGAGCCCTGAGAGGTTAAATGATTTACCCAGGGTAACACAGCCCCAGTCTTCCTGGCTCTTCAAAGCCAGCTGTGTCTCCACTGAATCAGAGGTGTCAAACTCCACAAAACTCCAGAGTGCAGTTTGAACAAGATTAAAATGTAATTGGGAAATGTTTAACAAAATAAGTAAAAATGCAGTATAGCAGAGGTAATGTTAATTTCTTAATTTGTCATTTCCCAAGTAAGTATCCCAGCAACAGGGATCCCTTTCTCTTTGAGTCTGATACCACTGTACTGTATACTAAGGCACAGTGCCTCTCTTTTAAAAATCTGTTCCCCAACCCCCCCAAACATAGTTCTTTGCTTCATTAATCCAAGTTAGTGTTGACACACCAGCAGAGGTAATAACTATGTGAAATTTGCTAGCTATAACTGAAATGTTAAAATTCCTGTATGGGGAAATTTTGAACAGTAATATGGGCTGAGTACTTTTTTTTTGGTCATGTTTAGGGGTTAACTGTCTTTTGCTTGATTTTGGATTCTTTTTCAATAGGAAGCTGCCTTGAGACGTGAGCAGAAGAAGTTAGAGAAGAAACAACTGAAAATGAAGCAAATCAAAGTGAAATCCATGTAAAGTGAAAGGAGCTGGCTGCTTGCACTTGTAAGCTCTGAATTCACAGGGTACAAAAACGGTCCATTTCTCATCTTTAACTTCAAAAATTCAAACACTCGCCACCTGGGAAATCTTCATTGTATCATCAGCACTATTTATTGGTTTAGAGTTTTACAAAGTATGTATATGAGTTTGAAGAACTCTGTTTCAATAATTTTTTCCCAGGTAATCAAATTGCTTTTACTATTTTTAAAATGATAGTTCAGATCTCTGTGATTTATTTTTTTATTTTAAATTGTAAAATGAATCATCAGTGCCAGTCACATTTCAGTACTTCTTGTTTTCAAGATATTTGATGTCTATAAGCAAAATCCTTATTGCTTGTGGGCAATTGAAATGGCTAGAGAAAAACTCTAAAACCAGAATTTCCCAAATGACTATTGAAATTGCACAATAAACATTGCTTGGTGTCACTTTCTGTGTCTCCATTAAGCTTGTTAAAGAGTACAATTTAGAGCACTACAGATATGATCTTGAATTTTCAGGAACTCAGAATTAATGTAATTTCTGATTTGTAGGTGGGAGATGCTGATGACAGTATTATGGAATACCATGCTAAATATGATCAGTTTTTAGGATGCTTGTATGATAAAAAATTCTTGGTAGTTGAAATATCAGGGATAGGTAGTACAGGAGCAGTTTTCCTTCTTACCTGGTGCCATGAGCTCATCAAAAAGTGAATGCTGTATTTTAAATGATTGTGTGTACTTCTTTTTCTTGAACAATAAAACATGATAAACAAACAGCTTCACCTCAGGCAATCCAGTGGGCTCTCAAATTCTGTGAAGAAGTTAATTCTTAAAATGTTTTCTTTATTGGTTGCTGCTGCCTGTCAAATGTTTACTGAGAATCTCTTCTAGAAGGTGGCCATGCACCTTTGGTTTTCTTTCTGCTATCCTCCCTTCTCCTACTTGAAGTTAGGCAGATCTTTGGGTGGAGATCAGTATCTATCTCTAAGCAATCAAGAGCTGTGGCTGCTTCCCAAGGAAGCAGCTTTAAGGGTGAGACTTGTCTGCACGAGCACTTTGCTTGGTCAGATCTCTGCATTTTATAAATGCTTCCTTCTGAGAAAGCATTTTTTAGTAACTACTTGTACTGGATGTTTTGTGTTGGGATGGGGAAGGGTCAGGTTTTTTCTTGGGGATGGGGGAGGGATTTTGTTGATGCTTTCTGTGCAGATCTGTTCTGAGGCAATAATAATGAACTGCTGTGGAAACGGCATGTGCTGAAGAAGCCTTTGTTACTGCATGTAAACTTTTCACCTGAATTTTTATCTTGGAGAATGCCAAATCCTGTAATTTCGAGATGTGAATGTAATTTTTAACAATTCATAAAATTAAATTATTAAAGTAACAGACTTACATGGAATTTAACTATTTTAATGCTTTAATTTTAGAATTAGTATTGTTCCACAACTTTTAAAGATACTATAGTAAGGAAAGTTAATGTGCTATAATGTCTTTTGATTAAATGAAAGCTTTCTTAAAGACTTATACATTTGGGCTATGGCAGCTAATTTTTATAATACGAGCATTCATATGAACTACCTATGAACATATTAAAATAATTGACTAAACACTCAGTGCCTTCCTTATTTTACTAGTGTTGTCTTTTTTTCAAGACTGTGAAATTCAGGACTATTTTCTCTCTGTGCAAGGTCAGCATTTGAGACAGCTCTTTAAAATCAGTATCCTTTCCTATTCACCCTTGCCTTATCACACCATGTGCTCTATCATCAATGAGTATGTTCAAAAATTACATGGGATGAATGTATTCTGATTTATACCAGTGAATAGAACACCCTAATTCTAAGAAGGTCCTAGATCCACTGAAGTCAGTGGTGAATCCTAAAGTGTGTTTGGTTCTGAAAGCCCTGTATGAACTTTCCAGGCAAGTCCTCAGAATTGTGCCACCATTATTGCCATCTTTAACCACAGAGAGGAGAAGGTTGCCTAGTTATCCCAAAGGAGTACATAAATTGAAATCACTACTTTCTGGAGTTTATTGCTTTTCCTCTGAGCAGTTCTACCCTCATCTGGTAGAAATGACCTTGTTTTAAGAGGTTTTGCCTACTCTGCTGCCTTCCCTTCTGCCCAGCCAATTGGGGGAGGGTTCTGACAATGGGTATAGTCTTCTTTCTTTTTAGGAAGCCTGACATTTAAAACTCGCTGGAGGGTGGAGGAGGTGGGGTTGGGGATGGTCTCTTTAAATTATGTGCCATCTTTATAGAGCACTTCGTTCCTTGCTTGAGTAGAAGAAAAAGTATAGCCCTGCCCTTGAGACAGTATGGGGATAAGACAACTACATCAGTAAGTATAATGGTTAGAACGAGGGCCAGGAGGACCCATTGGAATGATCTTACTAGCCAAAGAGGAACTGACTTAACCATCTCTCAGAAAATGTCTCAATGACTCATAGTTATGATATTGTACATCTTAAGAATTGAATCACCAGAATTTAACATGTGTCTTGTTCTTTAACATGTATCTTGGTGTTAGGGGACAAAGTTTTGTTATTGTGGATAACTGCTGCTGGTTTCCTAAGGGAGAGGTTGTTGTTTGGTTTAGGGACCACACACTGTTCCTCCTCTGAGAGGGAACCATATTGATGGATCTGAATGAAGACAGCTGTGCCACAGAAGTGGCTATACTCATTTCTGTAACCAACTTTTTTTTTCATTTTTAAAATTTTAACCTTAAATATAAGATAAGAAAAGGAAAAAAAAACCATTGCCATGTGCACAGCAGAACGTGAGAGAGGATTCAAAATATGCCGCAGTAAATTTCCTTTTCCGGAAAGCCTATGTAATAAATACTACTCATTCTGCTGAGGTTTGTCCATCTTTTCTTTGCTTCCTTGTAAGATTTTTTTTTTTTTAGTTCTCTGCTATGTACTCTTTACTTCGTTCCTTTTTCCCCCCTTCCCCTTACAGAAGGCTACAAGCACAGACATATTTATACATATATACATACATATACACACACATACACACAGAGATATATACATATTCATACATATGCTCATACATACATACACTTACACATACATATACTTAGATGTCTATATCTTACTGATATGTAGACATATATATATATTCACATGCATCTACATAAAACTGTACTACACTTTTTTGTCCTCTGTTTCTCTGAGAGTGGATAACCTCTTCCTTCATAAGTCCAAGTCTTCCAAATTTTTCCAAGTCCACCAATTCATCATTTCCTATACCACAGCAATGTTCCAACCTTATACTGTCTAGTTATTTTCAATAGTCCAAAACAACACTGATGAATATGGCTGACACATTTCCCTATTTTTCTCTTTTGATTAAATCTGTTTTAACCTTAACTTTTGAGATCATGATTACCACCCCTGTTTCTTTTTCCTAAAAATTGTACTCTTGATCTTTAGTTTATATATAGCTAACTTTCAAAACAGAATACTTTCCTCAGTTGGGAGGCACTACCAAGTAACAAGATTCTTGAATTTTGCAGAAGCTGTGGAATCTTTGTTATAACTCAAATTGAGTTCCTTCCCTTGGTCAGAATCTTAGGAAGTACATGCTAACATTTTATAAATTCCAAAGTAGATTTGCAATGGAGAGTGAACCCCTCATTTTTTTTTTGCTTCTATGAAATATAACAATTTAGTGAATGGTATTTATGTCAGCCCTGCTGAAAGTACATAAATTTTCATCTCATAATATCATTTAGGAGAAAAACAGAGATAAAGTAAGCACTCAATAAGAATGCAGAGCCTGGACTAAAATTCATGTTCATCCTCCAGAACAAGCTCTACATTTGGAGTTTTAATCCTCTATAAACTTCCTCTGTAACTTGGGAATAATACCAACCTATCTCACAGGTAAGAAGAATCAAATGAAACAATGTATGGAAAAATATTTTGAACAGTACAAAGTTTTCTACAAATGTTCTATTTGCCAAACAGCATTACACAGTTCATCATTTTATATTATTGTAGATTTAGAACTGAAAGGCACCTTAGAGGTTATGTCATTCAGTTCTCTCATTTTACAGATGAGGAAGCTTGAATGACTTGCCTAAAGTTGTAGAGGTCATAAATGGAAAAGCCAAGATTTCAGGCCCTTTGATTCCAAATTCATTACTCTTTGCACTGCATTGACTCATCAAGTGTTTTTATAAACATTTCTGGATACTTACCTCATAATTATTTAATTAATCTGGCATCTCCTGAGGTAATTAAAGTACTTTACATTTTCTCCTTAACTCAGAACATTCTGCCAAAGCTAGAAGGGGCCCTGGTAAAGCATCTCCTCCATCTTCCTACCTTGAGATGAATTCCATTTAAACCACTGGAAACAAATAGGCATTACATCCATTTTTAGAACTCTCCAGGAATCCTAGAGGTATGAGATTAAGAGACTTGTCCCAGTTCCTATGGCAAATCAAAATCAAAACAAAAAAATAGAGACTCATTTAAATGGCCTCTTACTGATTTGAATTTTCTTTGATTGCTTGTCCTTAGACTTGGTTATATCTTGTTTCGAATTATTAACCTCTTTTCATATTTTTTTTTCTGAATTAGTTGCTTACTTTTCCCCAGAAAAATGAATGTTTGACTGTGTTAGGTAAAATGATTTGATCTTGGTTTCATGTGCCAAGCCTGAGGAAATAAGATGTAGTATCCAGGATATAAGCTTTGACACTTAAAAGATGTTCTACCTATTAAACACTCTTCTGTTAATGGGCAAGCTGTCTTCTGCTTCCTGCTTCACACACAAGATATTTGTCTTTATGCCAAATTCCTCATATATGCACTACGTACCTTCTCTTCTCCATTTGTTTAGTTTCTACCTATTCCTGCTCTTTAGCCCAACTCAGAAACCACCTCCTTCACCAAGCTTTGCCTGCTTCCTTAGGAAGGATCAAAATTCTCTTTCAGATGTAACATACTGATAATGCACTTCCAATTGAGTATATCAGGGATCTGTAATTTCATCGGTGTGAGTACTCTCTTCACTGACACAGATCTCCTATGACCCAGTTGATAGGAGATGGTCTTTGAGAGTTGCTGTCACTGAAAATTTTATCACTCTGCAACCCCAGTGATGAACCTCTCTGAAAGTAGCTCCTTTGATCTTCAGATAACAGACCTCACTGAGCTTGCAGTCATTTAAGCCTTCCCAAGCTGGTAGTACCTACCAGAGCTTATGTACCACTGGCATAACCTTCAAACATTCAGGCTCACCTCCATGACGCATTGAGGCATATAATATATGTATTAAAAGTATATATATATTTTTTAGCCCTCCACTTTCTCCCCTACCCCCAAGAATCCTATAAATTTTATGAGAGCAGTAATCATGTCTTCTCTAAACTATGTATCTCTGCCAGTGCAAAACAGTGCTGTGTATGCTCTAGACAATCCATTTTGTGAGTTAATTATTTTTTAATTGTGCCATTTTAGGATAAAGTCAATCAGTCAAAAATTTGATTAGGGAAATAGAAATTTGGTCTTTTCTCACAGGACCAATAAAAAGAATACAAAGCGCCTTGTTAATCTTAAAGCGCAAAGTAAATGTTGGCTGTTTTTACTGCTGGACTCTCCTTGGCTAGGCTAGCCGGGCCAGGCTTGGCAAAGAGCTGCCCTTTCTCACCACAGGTCCCAAAAGTTCATTAAAGTTTTTCTGTGCTTGAAAAGCTGCTGGGGTGTTAAAGAGGACCCGTGGGAACAGGAAGCAGAAATATCTTTAACCACCTGGTTCAATGACTTCATGGAACCTTGGATGCATCTCTGTATTTTGTGCTTCATTTGCCAGGATGAAAATGGTAGGGTAGCAAGCCTGTTTCACCAAAGGTAAGGATTCATTGAATCACAAGTTGTGACCTTGTAGGAGGGGAAGAACTTTCTTGGGAGACTATGGTTGGATGTAAAGCAGGGGAGGCATAGAAGAGTGGAAGGAATATTTAACTAGGAACCTAGAGGCCTGGATTCTAATCATAGCTCTAGCTGCGTGTTCTTGAGCATGTCATTATTCTTAATCTTTAGGTTTAAATTTCCTCATCTGTTAAAGGAGAAAAATGTGCTTACATGATCTCTAAGCACTAAAATCTATATTGTTTCAAAGCTCTTTGCAGTAGTCACTACAGAACAGTGATCAAGGAGTCCATTTTGGCACATAGCAACTGCGGCAATCTTTGAAATCTCAAGACCTAGACCTCTTTTGGTTTTTCTCCCAATTTCTTACATATATAAAGAGTAGTGGAGGAATACATAATATATTCCCAAACCTGATGATTTTGCAAAAATACATAAATGTACATGTGTATATACATATACATACATGCATATATATAATTTTAAACACTGGATGTCTCATATTTTTATACTATCTTAAAACTGGCCAAGTACTTTAAATATCCACCTCATTTGATACCTACAATAAACATAAAAGGTAGGTACTAGTCTATTTTACATATGGAGGCAGAGCTGCTAAGTGAGGAGGCAGCTAGGTGACTCAGTGCATTAGGAACATGAGACCTGGAGTAAAAATGACCTGAGTTTTAAACCAGCCTCAGATTCTTATTAGCTGTGTGCCCTTGGGCAAATCACTTACCCTGTTTGCTTCCCTTTCCTCATCTGTAAAATGGGGATAATAATAGCATCTATTTCCCAGAATTGTGAGGTTCAAATGAGGGAATATTTGTAAAGTTTTTTGTAGATGTTAAAGCATCCTATCAATGCTTGTTATTATCATTATTACTCATTGTCACATAGCTAGTATTTGTTAGATTCAAAGCCGTATCTTCCTGGCACAAGTCCAAGACTCTACCATATGCAGTTCTCCAATATCCTTCTAGAAGCCAACCAAATTAATCTTTTAGAATGAGCACTGACTCATAAAACTCCTAGAATGTTAGTAGAAATATTTAATATACCTTAAAGATCATCTAGCCCAGTGGTTCTCAACCTTCCTAATGCTGCAACCCTTTAATACAGTTCCTCATGTTGTGGTGACCCACAACCATAAAATTATTTTTGTTGCTACTTCATAACTGTAATTTTGCCACTGTTATGAATCATAATGTAAATATCTGATATGCAGGATGTATTTTCATTGTTACAAATTGAACATAACCCACAGGTTGAGAACCGCTGATCTAGCCAAATCATTTTTTGTATATAAGGCCCAGAGGGTTTTTTGTTTTATAGTTTTTACTTGCTCATGGCCCCACAGCCATTATGTAGCAAGGATGGGACTAGAATCCAAGTATCCTTGATCCTATTTTTATTACACTTGTCAGGAAACCTATTTTTTAGTCTCAGCTCTCAACTTTGCTGCTGTCTTTCTCTGTCACTTTAGGCAAGTCACAACACCTGTGCTTTAATTTCTCCATCTTAAAATTTCAGAATCCTATCTTAAAATGGGGAAGAGTATTAATCATAACATATCAGAGCTGTTAATAAATAAAATAACAGGTGGAAATTGGTTTGAAAGGTTAAAGCATGACACCAAGTGCAAAGTAACACTATATGTAAAAAGGAATGACAGATACAATGGATTGGAGAAAATAGCTACAAAGTAGTGGTTTGAGGGTTTGATCTCTTGTCTTCATAATTCCATGCTGAAATAATTGTACTATCAGATAGTCTTCCATTCCCTACAACAAAAGTTGATGAGCCAGGATCAGGGACTAAGAAAATCATATATTAGGGCCGCTAGGTGGCACAGTGAATAGAGCACCGGCCCTGGAGTCAGGAGGACCTGAGTTCAAATGTGACCTCAGACACTTAACATTTACTAGCTGGGTGACCTTGGGCAAGTCACTTAACCCCAATTGCCCTGCCCTCCTCCAAAAAGCAAAAAAACCAGAATATTCCAATGAGAGAGACATTAATTTTAAAATAGTTCCTCTTAAGTTGTGCCTTACAATTTATACGAAATAGTTTCCTCATGACATCTATGTGTCATTATCTTGCAAGCATTATTTCTACTTTGCAGCTGAGAAAACTAGTATTTAGAGAAATTGTTACTTCTTCCTGGTCCTATAGCTACTATGTGGGAAAACTAGGAAACCCCCCCATACACACACATACACACCCCTCTGCCTTTCTAGCAAACAAGCATGACAGACTGCTATTCCGTCCCTGGATCACTCCCTGGAAACTGCAGACCCAGGCCCAGTATTGAATCATGCTTTCTGGGAAGCAGGAAAATAAGCTTTCCCAAGTGAGATGTGTTCTCCACAGGATATCCTGAGAAGGCTGCTCTCTAAATGGTATATCTTTTTCCAGGTTGTGAAAGAGCCCCAAACTGAAAGATGATAGAGGAGTCTTGCCTGAAGGGGATGGATGACCCAATGATTTAGTGAAAAACTTACAGGCAACAGCTGTGGAACCGACTGTATATGAAGCTGACCTTCAGGTGAAATGCTCCAAACGTGGGTAATCTTTGCATTTGCAACACTCTCCTTAGTGGTGAAGACTGCATGCAGCATGGAGATGTCAAGAGAGAAGAAGACTTTGTAGGTTCCAGGCTCTCTCCAGTGAGAGGCCCCTTACCTCCACCCCTCCACCCTCAAGACTTCTGGGAGAAGCCCACGTGTAAAGTCGAGTGCCTGGGAAAAACAAAACCCACACTCTACCATGTGTCACCTTTGCCTAAAAGAGAGTCTTATGCAAATACCCACACTTAAAACCTGGGTTACTCATGAGACTAGTAACACTGATTAAGCGATTGCAAAGCCATACTTGCCTTCTCGTTTGATCCTTAGAACAGCCCTATTTTATCGGGGCAGCTAGAATTAAGAGTGCCTGGCCTGGTGTGAAGAAGATTCATCTTCCTGAGTTCAAATTCTCAAACTCTAGCTCTGTGACCCTGGGCAAGTCACTGAACCCTGCTTGCCTTAGTTTCCTCATGTGTAAGATGAGCTAGAGTAGGAAATGGCAAACCACTCCAGTGTCTTTGCCAAGAAAATTCCAAATGGGGTCACGAAGAGTACAACACGAATGAACAAACCGATTTGATTAATGGGGAACCTCAGGCAAAAAGAGATTAAGTAATTTGTGCAGATTTAGGTCTTCCCAAAATTTAAATCCAACATTCCACCCAATATAAGGTCTCCAGGACGCTTCACAGTCCAAAGCGCAGAAATTAACAAGAGTTTGATCTGACTTGGTAGGGTTTCAGACGCGCGTGCGCAATATCGGTCGATGGCCTCACCCTAATTCAGGTGCCGGGAGGGTGTGAGCTAACAGGCCGGGACGATCCGGTTCAGGTCTGGGCGATGCGCGTAGTTGTGAGTTCCTGCCCCGCCCCCGAGCCGCACCGCCCCTACTGCGCATGTCACGTTACGTCGTCCACCCAACTCCTCCACCCTCCTCCTCCCAGCAACCGGCCAAGCCGCTACGGCTGAAGCGAAGACCCGAGCGGGACTAACTGAGCGCGGACTTCAGGACCAGGTATCGGACGGACGGAGCCGCCGGGGGGGGGCCAAGGGGAACCCCGGAGCTCAGCCTCGGGTCGCCTCCGATCCCGCCTCCGCCTGGGCCTCTTCAGCGGCCGTGTCTGCCCTACCTCGGCCGGTGCCTCTCCTCTGCCCCCGGGGCTCCCGTCTCCTAGGGCCGCGGCCTGCGGGGAGGAAGGAGCTAGGCCGTCGCTCGCTTAGCCAGGTCCCGGGGGACGGGACGAGGCCTCCGGGGAACACGGGACGGTGCCGCCGCTCCGGGGCTCGTAAAGCGGGTGCGCCCGAAGCCGGGGAGACCCAAAACAAGGCGACCCCTTGTCTCCGACAAGTGTTCCCCCAAACACGGTCCCCCCCCAAAAGAGGCGGTTCCGGCATCCGGAAGACCCGGATTCAAGTGCTGCCCCTGACCCAGACTGACTGTGTGACCCTGGGCGAGTCACTTAACCTCTCTGTGCCTCAGCCTCTCCCTTCCCAAGAGCTCCCACCCCTATGACATGACAGTCTGCCCCCTTCCCTCCCCAAAATAGTGTTACTGTTGGATGTAATAAAAAGTACTTACCTCTTACAGAAAACAAAGGGGTTTCCTCCTACTTCTTCAGGAATTGGATTGTCAGTAACCTGACTTAACCTCATATTCCTGTGACTACTTGCAGGGGGCACAGAATCTGGGAATTTATCCCTAGTTTGTTTTTGGTATAACTATCCCAGCAGAGCAGTAGAAACACATCTGTAGTCATCCTTCTCCGTTGGGGTATCAATATAGTTCATTATTAAATATATTTTGATATAAATATATCAAATATTTCATGTTTTTTATAATGAGGGTGATTAGGAAACCAAAAAGAAGTAATTCACCTGAATTACACCCTTTGCCTGCCTCAAATCAGGATCCTTTTACTTTATCTGCAAGCTGTACTGCTGAACCATGCAGGTTTTATCTTAGTGCACAGCTTTCATTAGTAGCCCATACAATGAAGAGGATTAGAAAGTAAAAGAATTTCTCAGTGCACATAAGCAAAAAAAGCCTAAAAAAATTTGTTATCAAAGAATTCTCCTTTCTCTAGTATTCAGTAGCTTGTCAATCTTCCCAAACCCCATTTGCTTTTCTCATGAGAATTTCTACATTTTTGCCTTCTACCACCTGGCTTTCTTCCTGCTTCCTAGTTCTTCTGTTCCCTTTGCTGTATTCACTTCCTCCCAAAACATGTGGGTATATCACTGGGCTCAGTTCTCATCCATCTACCCTTGTGAGACTCTAGACTGTCTTAGAAATCTCATTCACTCTAATGACCTCAACTCTCTATTCAGATGAATCCCAAATCTTCATCTCTCTTCAACTTAAGAGTTCTACCCCCGTCTCTACTGAACATTTCTCCTTGGATATACTGCTGTCAAGTCCCCTTCTGGATTATATTGTTTCTGCCAGTGATACCACCATTCTGCAAATAACTCAGACCTGAAACCTTGTAGTCATCAGAGTTACTTAGTAATGGAATAGTTAAGGTGATGAGCTCCTTGTTAGTGAATATATCAACAGACTAGATGATTATTTGTACAGGATATTATATAAAGAATTTCTGTATTGAGTGGGAGGTTGGATTGGGTAACATCTAAAATTGGTTTCATTTCCAGTGTTCCATGATCTTGACTTCTCCATGATCCTATATCCAATCATTCACAATATCCTGTTCATTCACAATGCCACTTCTATTTTATATTCCCACCTCTGTTTTTCTAGTCCACATTCCCCATCACTTAACACACGAATTTTAAAATAATCTTTAGATTCTTCCCTCTAAAATCTTTCCTTTCCACTACTGCCAAATATGTATCCTTTAAAATTCACTTTGTGTGTGTGTGTGTTTCTTAAAAATCTTTGGGTGACTCCTCTTCCAAAGAAAATCCAAATATCTTAGCCTGACATTCAGGATTTTTTGCATTATCCTGTCTTTCCGACTGTATCTCCTATTGCACCCCTCTACCAAAACTCTACTCCAGTCAAATTAATCTGTTGTCTGTGACTCTGCCATGTACATTCTTACTTCCACAACTTTTCTTACTGTTTTTCTGTTGGGAGTAACCTTCCCTCTTCTGTGTGCTTTCCTAATTTTTTAAGTGTCCCGTCCTTCCTGAAGCCTGCCTGGACCATGCACAGTGGTCTTTAACTTCTCTGAACCCTATATGTAACCTCTATTGTATAGAAGTTTCATTTGGCAATTATTGCTGCCTTATATTGTTATCTATAATTTCTGCATGTATCCTTTCTCCTCAGATTGTAAACTCCTTGAGAACTGGTATTGTTCATGTTGCCTCTTTGTAGCATCAATATTATATTAATAGACACTCAGTAATATTTAATGCTGATGAGAGGCAAGCAGCTTTATCTCTTGAGTCTTAGCACTAGCACAGATGCTGCCTCTTGATTAACCAGTAAGTAGCTCCACACCCTCTTAAACTTTAGTGAAAAAACTTCTGTTTATACTTAATATTTTTGCTTTTTTCTAGAAATGGATAAATATGTAAAACCATCTTAGTCCTGAAATTTGAAGGAACAGCATTTGTAAAGAGTACTTATTCGTATTTTAGAACCTGCTTGTGTCATATTTAATAGTACCATTCAGCAAATTCCCATAGAATGATGGGACTGTTGAAAATTTTTGAAAACTTTTTATTGATATCTTTTGTTTTCACACCACATTCATGTCTAAATATGTACCTTCCTTCCCCAATCCAACCCCCAACCTAGTGAGGCATCCTTTGTAACATAAATTTTAAAAGGAAAGAAAAAATAATTCAAGAAAGCTAACCAGCACATTAATGTCTGATGATATATTCCACACCCATATAGCTTCCTGTCTCTTCAGTAAAGGGAGAAAGGTACAATTTCTCAGCTCTTTGCTGATGCTGATGCCAAACTGTCATTACACAGTGTTATTCCTTTTTTCTTTTATTCTTTCTCCTTAGGATGTCAGCAGTTCTCAACCTGTGGGTTGCGACCCCTTTGGGTGGTCTTAGGAACTGAGACACAGCTCCTCTATCTGTCTCCCGGCGGGTCTGCCCACATGCAGATATGCCCACATATGAGTATTAAAGGGTCGTGGCATTAGGAAGGTTGAGAACCACTGCTTTACATTGTTACAACTGTGTATGTTGTTTCTCAGATTCTACCTCACTTTGCATCAGTTCATTAAAGTCTCCCCATGCCTCTCTGAAATCTTCATTTTTGTTGTTTCTTATGATATATTCTATTATTGTCATGTGCCAGAGAATCATAGAGTTTCAGTTCTAGAAGAGAATTTAGAGATCATCTCTAAGTATCTTCTTATAATTTTATATGCAACTATTCACAAAAGGGTAGTAATCCATGGGGTGGCTACGTGGCACAGCAGACAGAGCACTGGGCTTGGAATAAAGAAGACTCATCTTCATGAGTTCAAATCTGGCTCAGCATTTACTAGCTGTGTGACCCTAGGCAAGTCATTTAGCCCTGTTTGCCTCAGTTCCTCATTTGTAAAATGGTCCAGAGAAGGAAACAGCAAACTATTCTAGTGCTCTTGCTAAGAGAACCCCAAAAAGGGTCACAAAAAGTTGGATATGGCTAAAACAACCCAACAATCCATGGACTGAGTGAATCTGAAGTAACTTTTAGTGCTGAATTTCTAGGAAGTTAGCTTAAGACTATGCTGGTAGAGGTCAGTGATCTTCAGCATTTGAGAGTCCATGGCATACAGTCAGTGGAAAAATTGAAACCCAAGCTAGAAAGCATGTGTTTTTCCAAAGAGCTCAATTCTTTAGTTCTGGCTATAATAATGTTTACCTTCCATTCCTGATAATTACCCCATATCTCTCTTGCCTTTTGTGGCTAAACTCCTCAAGAAGACTGTCTACAATAGGTGTTTCTGTTTCTTCTCCTCTAACTCTCTTCTTACTCTCTACAGTCTGGCTTCTGACTTCTTCATTCAACCAAAACTCTTCTCTCCGAAGTTAACAGTGAACTCTTACTTGCCAAATCCAATGGCCCTTTCTCAGTCTTCATGCTTTTTGACCTTCATCCTTTGACACAGTTATCACCCTCTTTTCTTCTCTTCTCTCTAGATTTTCAGGATGCTATTCTCTCCTGACAACTTCTTCATCCTTTTTTTTTTTTTGCTAATCTTCATCCAGATAATTTCCTCTAACCATGGGTGTTCCAGTGGGTTCCACTGACCTTCTTCTCCTTTTCCTCAATACTGTTTCACATGGTGATCTCAACTCTCATGGATTCATCTTCTGCTAATGATTCTTAAATCTGCTTATTAATCCTTAATCTCTCTGCTGACTCCCAGTCTCACATCTCCAGCTGTCTTTTTGACATCTTGAACTAGATGTTCTGTAGACATCTTAAATGGGACATGTCCAGAGCTGAAGTTATAACCTTTCCCCCCAAGGTCTCCCTCCTCCCAAACCTTCCCTGTTACTGTTAAGGGCACCATCATCCTTCCAGTCTCCAATACTCACTACCTTGGGTGTCATCCTTGGCTTAGTCAATAAACATTTATTAGGTGCCTATCTTGTGTCAGGCACTGTGCTAAGCTCTGAAAGATACAAAGAAAGGCAAAAGACAGTTCCTATCCTCAAGGAGAGCATGATCCATAGAGAAAAACAACATGTAAAAAGAAGCTGAAAAGGGGGTTGAAAGAGGAGAGTACCCAGCTCAGGAACATGATGAAGACTAGGGGAGGAACAGCCAGGTAGGAAATTGAGATAGCTACCCTAGGCATCTTCCTTAAATGGAGGTTCTGGGAGGAGTTCTGGTGCAGGCCCTCCATCTCCCCATGCCTGAACTTATTGGCTGTTGTCTACTGGTTGGATGGCCTGCCACAAGTTTATTCCCACTCTAAGACATTCTACATTTAGTTGGCAAGACTGATTTTCCTGAAGAACAGGTACAGCTGTAGTACTCAATAAACGGCATTGTCTCCCTTTCGTGTCCAAGATCAGATATAAGATACTCCATTTGGTGTTCAGAGCCTTTTATAACCTAGCCCCTCTCACCACCACCTTTCCAGTCTTCTTATACTTTATACCCACTATATATTCTTTGATTCAGTGGCACTAGCCTCCTTGCTCTTCTTCAAACAAGACATTCCATCTACTGATTCTGGTCATTTTCACTGGCTGTCACTTATGCATAGAATGTTCTCCTTCCTCATCTCTGCCTCCTGGCTTTTTTCAAATCCCAGTTAAAGTCTCACCTTCTGCAGGAAGCCTTTTGGAAGTTTTTGACACTGCTTTCTACCCCTTTCCTCCTAGATACTCAACTTTTCTGGCTTCTGTGCTAATGCTCTCTCCTGGTAGTATTACTGATGTGTAACTGCTCCTCTACCAGATCAGTCTATCAGTCTCCTACTCTAAATAGGGGTGTCCCTCAAAGGCATTTTTTTGTACCCTCTTTTCTTATACTCTTGCCCTTGGTAATCTCTTCAGTTCTCATGGGATCAATCATCATCTTTACTTAGATGACTTGAAAAGCTATATCAAACCCTAACCTTTCCCTTGAATTCTACTCCTATGCTTAGAATGTTTTCTCTTCATTGAATTGAATTGTAATGTGATTCTGAGAAAAGGTGCCTTCCAGCCAAGGTAAAGCTGGTTGAGAATCCTGGACTAAGAGTTGTCCAGGTATTTCCCATCCCTGAGACTCTTGGAAGACCCGACACTGAGCTCAGGAGGCTGCAGAGACTGAGCAAGGGCTAATTCACTCTTCTCCCACCAGGCCTGCCCCCTTGCATCATCCTGGCTTCTCAGTTGGTTGATCATGAATGTCCCTGTGACATACTAGAAAGCTAAAGTTTAATCCTATTTCCTTAATAAAGTGTTATTTGTAAACCAATAGAACAGAGGGAAATGCAGGATGATTAAGTTATTTAGGAAGAGAATGTGAGAGTTTAGGGATTTATCAGAGATACAAAATGGAGGAGCCAATGGGGGAACAAGGAAAATCCTTAGGGACTAGGTTTTGAATTAGCCCTGCAGCAAAGACTAAAGAAATTATAGGGAAGAAAAATCTTACTTATCAGAAACCTTGCTTGGCAACTTGAAAACTTATATCCAAACACTGTGACAACTTTGCTCGTGACCTGAGCAACTTAATCATCTAGGGGTTCTTAACCTTTTTTTGTGTCATGTATCCTTTTGACAGGTGAAACCTACAAGCCTTTTCTCAGAATAATGGTTTCATATACATAAAATAAAACACAAAGGTTAGTAAAAATAAAGATATTTTTTCCCCCATGCGAGTTCATGGGCCCACTGAAATCCATCCACTATCTATGGATCCAGGTTAAGAATCCCTAACGTAGTTATTTTGACCCTGTAACCTAGCTCCTAGGCCTAAACTGTACATGGCTACCATGGGATTCACTAACCTTTAAGTCAGAAATCTAATTCTGTAAATATGTACACTCAAAAATAAGAAAAGGAAACTTATCACTAGTGCATTGCATCCCAATGCAAAATCCCATTTACAATAAACAGAGCCAGTGCATGTATAATAATCTTATAACAAAGGATATATTTCTTTTGAATTGATAAACATTCTCTTTTACATGGTAGCTTCCCTGAAATTTTACTATAATTTGTAAACACTCAATAAACCAGGCATTTGTTTTCTGTAATGGCCCAGCTAACCACAGTGTGTGTTAAACACCTTCATCATATCTTTCAAATTGAGGAGTTTTCACTGTGTAGGTAATTTGATGTCCCATGAAATTTGATTGAATGAGAGTCTAACTGTAACTATGAGAAATTTTAGAAGTTATCTAGTGTCAGAATTACCAGTCTTTAGGAAGAACTATTTTAAACATTCTCAGAAAGGTAAATATCATCTTTTCCCCCCTTAAAAAGAAAATCTCTGCAGATATTAATTCATAGTCTTTTGGGGGAGGAGGGAGAAAATAATCGAGTATTTAACAAACTTCACAGTCAAGAATTATTTCCTTAAATCTGACTTGAATTCCAGTGGCTATAGATTTTTCTTCATATAATTGGATATTGTTTCTTAAAAGTTGGTATCTTTGGGGGCTTTTTGCATCATTTTAACTCAACACATCCATTTCTACTTTCTACTCAGAACCACCCCTTATAACAAAGAAGAAAAGAGAAAAATGAGGAAAAAAGCAGATTGGCATAATCCAGTAGTATATGCTGTGTATCATCACCATTGTTCTGTACTTCTGCAAAAATGAGAGGGAGGTGCATTCTCATTCACTTCTCTTCAGGACCTTAATTCTACAACATTCAATTTAAATTTTTGTTACTGTTTTTTTCCAGTTATAATATTGTAGTCATTATATATGTTCTTTTCCTGGTTCTGCTTCATTTTGCATTAGTTCATATAAATCTTCCATTTATTCATATTCATCATTTCTTAGAGTGCAGTAATGTTCCATTACATTCACATACTTCTGTTTGTTTAGGCATTCCCTAATCAATGGCTGTCTACTTTGTTGTCTTGAGCTATTGTTAATGGAACAGGAAATTCTTACTGGAATCTCTTTATACTTTTTCTTCATATGAAAGTTGTAATTCTTTTAATTTTTCCTCATGAAGCTCCTTTTCTTTTACAGGTTAATATCTTACTTTAACTCTTCTCTAAAATAATTTTAAAGTTCTTTATGTCTTCATGTTTAACTCCAAATTGGACATAGTATTGCAATGCATATCTGAAAAGTGCTAAGTGTGTCAGAAGGAATACTTTGTGCAATTCAATATGTTTAAGGTCTTCTCTCCCTGTTTCTTATATTCTCACCCTTCGATTACCTGTCATTCAAGTGAGTGTATTCTCTCTTTTCTCACCTTGGTCAAAATGATATTGTTGATATAGGCTCCATTTTAAAGTATTCCTTTTTGTATCTCTCTAGGTTGATGGTAACATCCTTTAGATACCACTTCTCATCCATTTATATATATAACAATTACAAATTGCATCCTACATTTCCCAAAAAAGAATAGGGTAAACATAAAAGGATTTATTGCTGTATTCTTTGAGTGACATCTTTGTATTTTAAATTTTAAAATATAAGTTCTTAAAAGTTTGTTCATTGATTTGTTGTGTGAAGAATCAGCATAGAATTAGAAAGGTAACTGAAGTCCTTTACTTAATTCTCCTGAAACCTTGCCTGTCATTATATACATATATATTATGCACATTATATGTGTTTATAATATATATGTATATGTGTATGTACATATATATATATATATATATACACATCTACACATACCTGTGTGTGTGTGTAAAACATACTTGCCAAAAAGATTATTTTATGGAGAACTTAACACAGGGCAAGCATTTACATGGTGGTCAGAAGAAGCAATACAAGGACACTCTCAAGGTCTCTCTCAAGAACTTTGGAATTGATTATGTGACATGGGAGACACTGGCACCAGACTACTAAGCATGATGTGCCTACATCAGAGAAGGTGCTGTGCTCAGTGAGCAAAGCATAATCAAAACAGCTCAAAGGAAATGCAGGATGCACAAATTTGTAGTATCCACTCCAAATGTTCGCAAGGACTGTTCATGCCCAACCTGTGATAGAGCATTCCAAGCTCATATTGGTCTGATCAACCACAGTTAAACACATTGAGACTTTACTCTAGCATAGTGGTATCATTTTGGTCCTCTTTGAGAACGAAGGACAACAACCATATATACTGTACTTGGAAATAATCAGTATTGTTTTGCAAAGAACAATCTTTACCAGAGTTCTGGTAGGAGTTGTTCTTTGCAAAACAGTAATGATTATTTCCAAGTGCAGTATTTTCAGATTAATTTTTTCCTTTTTTCTTTTTTTTTACTTTGCTACAATCTTTTTCCAGGGTATAGAAGTTAAGCTCTGCCCATTCTGTTTTCTACCTATATTTAGATAAAGCATCTTTCTTTGCATCAAAAACACCTTTTCTTTATATCATGGAATCTAAATGGATTATTTCTTTTCTTAGTCATGTCCCAGATCATCCTGCTTTTCCTCTTTCCTACCTTTTTTTAATAGAGATTTTTTTTTTTGGAATTTTTATAGAATGCTCCTTTCCTTCACAAAGGGCAGATAGTTCCTATAAGTTTTTTTCTCAGTGGAAAATATCTTCCATGTCTAAAAAGGGAGTGGTATCTTGCTAGAGTTTATTTCTATGTTCTTCCACTGGTATAGTAATAGTAAAAGTTATGGTTTTTCTTTTAAATAAAATTTAACTTAGCCATTTTTGAAATAGGCTTATACATCAGCTGTGTAGTCTATTCAAAGCAAAAGCTAGGTGGAAAGGAAAAAAGAGAGGGGAACAAAAAACCAAAATGATAATGGAAGAATGAGACTCATGCAGAGACAACTCCATAGAAGAAAAATTACACTAACCAGTTGCTTGTATATACGCTATCTCTCACTACCCTAAGTTCAAGGAACACTGATCTAGAAGCTGTTTTGTTTCTATTTCTCTATTCCCAGTGACCAGCACATTACTTTAAGACATGCTTATTGATTGAATGGTTGATTAGTTGGTTGATTGATTCATTTGGGGATATTTTTAGTTGTCTGAGTAATGTGTTAGGGATTTTCATGCACTCGAGGAAATTATATAGTTGCAAACTTCTCTTTCCATACAGCTTTTCTAGCACATCACACAAAACTCATTCTCTTGACCACAGTACGTCTTGTTTTACTGTCACCAACAGTTCCTCTGCATGGATGTTAAGCAGTGATAATTTTAGATTCTAGCAGTTTATATCTCTCCCATTGTCTATTACAGTGATCCAAAGAACAAATGCTTGTTAACAGGTATATTTTTGAAAAGGCATTTAACTAATGAAATCTGTTTTCTCTTTTGTTTTTAGGTTTATTTGTTTTTTTAAAATATTCTTGAAATTGAAGTAGGCCTGCCTACACATTAGGATTCCATGTCTTTTCTTGTAAGTAAACCAGAGCGAATTAGGGTGAGTGTTTCTAGCCTTCTAACCTTACTCAACATTCTTTTTCTGAAAAGCAGTATTTTGTTTTAACAAAATACATGAAATTGTGGCTCATAATGCATGTAATGCACTAGAATTATGTTTTTAGAACCTTTAAGTGAAGAGTGGCAAATCCAGTAGGTACAGTGTTCACTTCATGAGAAAATAGCTTATGGACCCATCTTAGGCAAAGCAAATAAGCAAATCTATCTCACTGATGTCAGATATATTCAGTGAAATGAATTTTTGTCCTTTTACTTTGTGTGTACTTGCTCATCCTTATCTCCTTCATGGTTCCCTGCCCCCCACCCCTTAAATTTCTGTTTTAAAAAAAACAGAACAAAATTAAATTACCAGAACTTTTTTCTAGATCTAAGTATTAAATTTAACAACATCTATGTCAAAGCACAAGTTGAAAATGTCTTCAAGTTTTGAAACTTAACAGGTTTTAACCACCAGAACAGATGTTTACCATGCCTTCTTGAGAAAACACTGCGGTTTTGTAAAATTATCACCCATTTACAAACTGAGAATGAGCTAATTGCCAAAAAATAGAGGGAAGTTACATATTATAGAGCCTTTATTTTTATAATTCTGTAACTATACAGTCATTATAAGAAACTATAGGTAAATCCTGCTGTCCAAAAATTAAAAATATTTCAAGATGTAATGAATATACTTTTTTATGGATGAAATACTTTATTGCTACTTTTTAAATTTTAAAAGTATTTATATTTAAAATTTTGAGTTACACATTTTCTCCCTCCCTCCTGTCCCCCCTCTCTGAGATGGTAAACAATCAGATATAGGTTATACATGTGCAATCATGTACAATATTGCCATATTAGTCATTTTGCACAAGAAGACTCAAATGAAAGAAAGTGAAAAATAGCATGCTTCATTCTGTATTCAAACAGTATGTTTTTTCTCTGGAGGCGAATAGTATGCTTCATCATTAGTCCTTTGGGGTTGTCATAAATTATTGTAATACTAAGAATAGCTAAGTCATTCACAGTTCTTCATTGAACAATATTCCTCTTGTCATTTACATTCTCCTAGTTCTGTTCACTTCACTGTGCATCAGTTCATGTAAGTCTTTCCAGGTTTTTCTGAAATCATCCTGCTTTGTCATTTCTTATAGCACAATAATATTTCATTACAAATGTTTAGACATTCCCCAATTGATGGACATCCCTTCAGTTTTCAGTCCTTAGTCACCACCAAAAGAGCTAATATAAATATTTTTGTACAATTAGTTCCTTTTCCCTTTTTTTTGGATGTCCCAGTTTCCTGCTTTCTTTATAATTTTGGTTGCACTAGTTTTGCTTGTGCAAAAAATTTTTAATTTATATAATCAAAATTATCTGTTTTACATTTTGCAATGCTCTCTGTATTTTCTTTGGTCCTAAATTCTTCCCTTAACCATAAATATGACAGATAGACTATTCCATGCTCTCTTAATTTACTTATGGTATCACCTTTTATGTGTAAGTTGTGTACCCATTTTGACCTTATTTTGGTAATACAGTGTGAGATGTTGATCTATACCTAGTTTCTGCTATACCGTTTTACAGTTTTCCCATCAGTTCTCATCAAATAATGAGTTTTTATTCCAAAAGCTTGGATCTTTGGGTTTATCATATACTAGATTACTATGGTCATTTACTATAATGTAATTTGTACCTAACCTGTTTCACTGATCCACCACTCCATCTCTTAGCCAGTACCAGATGGTTTTGCCACCATATGATACAATTTGAGATCTGGTATGGCTAGACCACCTTCTTTTGCATTTTTTTCATTGATTCCCTTCATATCCTTGAGCTTTTGTTCTTCTACATGAATTTTGTTATTTTTTTCTAGCTCTATAAAATAATTTTTTGATTATTTGGTATGTCACTGAATAAATATATTAATTTAGGTAGAATTGTCATTTTTATTATGTTGACTCAGCCTACCCATGAGCAATTAATATTTTTCCAATTGTTTAGATCTGTCTTTATTTGCGTGAAAAGCGTTTTGTAGTTGTATTTATAGTTCCTGGGTTCATCTTGGAAGATAGACTTCCAAGTATTTTATATTGTGTACAGTTATTTTAAATGAAATTTCTCTTTCTATCTTTTGCTGCTGGACTTTGTTGGTAACATATAGAAATGTTGATGATTTAATGTGGGTTTATTTTGTATTGTGCAGCTTTACTGATGTTGTTAATAATTTCAAGTAGTTTTTAAATTGATTCTCTAAGATTTCCTAAGTATAACATCATATCATCTGCAAAGAACTTTGGTTTTGTTTCGTCATTGCCTATTCTCATTCCTGAATATAATTTTTAAGATAAGTTTTTAGGTACAGTGATATGTAAAATATGTTAATCTGTGTATCTTCTGCCCAATAGTATATATTGTCATACTCTATGTTATTTATTTTTGAACCTTACATAATCTTATTTTTTCTTTATTTTTCTGAAAATATTTAGATAAATCTGGGTTTCTCTCTCTTTTCATTACAGAGCTCAGTGGAAAGTACATCCCTTAACCAAACTTTTGATATTAGTTCATGAGGAGCATTTAATCTTGATTCCATTCCATTTAAATATGAGTGCTTTTCCTATTTCAACCCAGCCTAATTCAAGTAAAATTAAATGAGTGATGAGTAGGCTGGGAATTCAGTCCCATTTTTAAGTAGACTGGTAAAATAGACTATACTTGTTATCCATCATGTTTACTCCATATGCTGGAATTCAGTATGAAATATCTGCTTACAATGTCTTTAGGGTTCTAGCATAGATAAGACTGTCACTTGACTTGTTTCATGTTACAGTATTGTTATAGGCTTGTAAAGAAAGTAACACATCCATATTCCAAAATAATTATTTGAGTTGGCACGGAAAGCACTGAGCATCTGTAACGGAATGGATAATAGTGAGCCTGAGGGTTAGTTTTGGATCTAGAAAAGACTAAAAACGTTAATTGATACTATAGACTAGTACCATATGTTTCTGTTTAGAACTCTTCTTCAAATTGGCCCACCCTAAAAATGAAATGAAAGTAATTGAGCATGCTGTTGTTCTTAGTAAACTTAGAAAGCTTTAGTCCCTGTTGAGAACTTTTTAAAAGAAATGAATCTTAACTGAACGGAGTCATTTCTGACCTTGTTTGTCTTTCTGATTACTATACTGTGAATTGTTGTCTAAAGAAATACTAATTCTTTGGGGGGTTTTCTTCTTTAGCGGTGGGTCTCGGAAAAGTTCATTGTTGAGGGCTTAAGAGATTTGGAACTATTTGGAGGTAAGTACTACATGGCCTTTGGTCATTTTTAAATGGGAATTCTCATCATTTCTGTCTTGAATAATTTTCAGAAATTGACCATTCCAAGGGAAAAACCACAGTTAATGATTATAGTATTTGGCTTTTCTCAGAAGCCTTTGATTCTCAAGTTAGTGATGCTTGCAGACAAAAAAAACTCCTGGGCCCCCTTGATTTTCTTTTAAAAATTAAAGCATGTGATTCTGTTGGTCTTTGTGTAGCTGAAATATTATCAAGGAAACAAAAATGAAATGTTTACCTATTCCTTGAAAATACTGTTATCAGAAAAGGGTGACAGTCTTTTGAAACTTTCAAATTCACTAACCAAACTCCATATTCCCACATCCCCCTGGTTTTAGTCTTTAGGCTTATGATAGAAACTGCTGAGACCACAAAAAACTGTCTCAGCAGAATTGAAAAATAAACTTCCATTGTAAAATCTCTTTTAGATGTTAATTAGGGAAACAAAGTGAGGGACACCTCTCTGGGTTTGGTAAGCACTGACCACCTTAGATGTCCCTTTCGACAGCTATACAGACAGTTCTCATTTTACATAAATTCAGTTTACATAAAGAATTCTAAAAGATATCCACATTCCTAAAAAAACACCAGTATTAACTTTACTGTATAATACTCTTCTCTCCACTCTTGCCCCTTGACTCCCCCTCCAAAAAAAAACTCTAAAAAAAATGTTAAACCCTCCAAGTGAAAGCAGAAGAATGGAAGCACAGGGAGACTGCTGCCAGTGCTTGAGAATTGGGGGCTTGGCTTAAAACCTCCTGAGATAGACTTTTGTCCCAATCTACCCACCAGCCCACTAGGTACCATGTGTCTGTCCTTTGCTCCCAACTCTCCTATCTGTGTCTATGTCTGGCCCCCAAGAGTCTTCTCCCTCCCCACTTCCTACATGTTCTTCCTCTCATTCCAGCCAGGTCCCCGACTGGCTGGCCCAACCCCCCACATGTTCTTCCTACTGCTCTTGCCTCTCTGTTCCTGACCCCCATGTGCAAGCCCCTTCCCTTCATGGGCAGGCAGCACCTTTCCTGTCTCTCTTCTTTCCTCCCTCATTCAGGGCAAATACACATTATGTAAATATCACTTTATGTAGAGGTCTGCCAAGCAGTCCACTTACATAAAGCAAGAACTGCCTATATTTACAAAGTCTCTTTCCAAACTAATCTTGGATTAAGGGGGGAAAATTGTTCTACATACTTTTATTTCTATAGTTGATTCATATCTCAGAACATTTTGTACCTTTTCTAGCTCCTTAGTGCCTCATTCTTTCTGTCTTTTAGCACCAAGAAGTAACCCAGTTCCTACAGATTATAAATTTAGAAGACCAGGTTACCAGATTAATTTAATTGCTTGATTAATTAAGATGTCCACAAGTGGTTGAAAACTTAAACTTTATAATTACTCATACTTTTATTGCAATGGTATTGTGAATAAAGTTTGCTAATATATAATAATTTCCATAAACCATTATCTAGAACAAAGGTTCTTTGCCTGGGCCTACAGGCTCCCAAAGGATCTATGAATAGATGTCAGAGGCTCCATATACTTGGATAGGGGAAAAATAAATGCATCTTGATTTTCATGAACTTCTAACAGAAATTTAGCATTTTCTTCAATTATATAAAAATGTTATTCTGAGAAGTGTTCCATAGGTTTTGTCAGACTATCAAAGTGGTCTGTGACACAGAAAACATTGAGAACCCTTAATATAGATTAGGTTCTATTTTGGGTACAAGATGAAAATTAGAGTGACTGTATTTCAATAAGGCATTCCTAGGTTCTGGGCCTCACTCTCTGTGCCTCTCTGTTCTCATCTATACTCTGATATTTCAGTGGAATCAGTAACAAAGCTAAACTAACATACAGCATTGGCACTATGATAATGTCATGTTCTTGGAGATTCCTGAAGGAAATTCATTTGGAAGTGTAGCTTCTAACAAATTATTAAAAATATACCAACCTTCATAAGAATTCATATTCGTGGAGATTCAGATCAGCCTATATACAAGGGGCATAAACTCTGGCTTAAATCATTTGTAGGGCTTTTGTTTTTTAATTAGAGCCTAGTGATTTTGCTAACATATCATTTGGAAGTCTTTCAACCTGAAAATTGCTTTAGTAGATTCTAAACCAGATTTCTTTCACAATCTGTTAACCTGCTCTCTAATTTTGGTTAGAGAGATCAATGATGTAATTTTGAGCATCATCTGTCATTCCTGCAGGAAAACAAGAACCTACAAACAGGTGTGAAGGATCTATCCCTCTGTTCTTAACTCCACCCTTTATGAGAGAGTAAAATCACACTTTTATTGGGTCATGCAGTCAGATGTCAGAGGCTTTCCTGTTTAAGTAGTACATTGGAATACTTCTAATAGGAGGAAATTTTGGCAATTGTTATGGTGATATTAAAATAGCTTATTAAAGTACTAAAACTGACAAACATTGCTTTACACTTTAAAAAACATTTTTAGCAGTTTTACAGAGTAGGAAAATCTAAGGAACAGAAATAAAATTGATTTGCATAGCATCTTGGGGAATCAGGAAGGATGTTAGAACAATATTGATGTTAGAGCAACAGATCTACTTTGTTTATTCTTTAGTATCTTAGTTTTACACTGTGGCTGCTGAATAAAGAAAAGCCCCCGATTTATTTATATCCATAAACTTGACCTTGAGTATAGGTCTTAGCTATAATTATAATTATATTAACATTGCCATTCTGCTAATAACAAGAATGTTGTGGACAGAGAACTAACCTTAAAGTAAAAAAAGATCTGGATTCAGGTTTTGCCTCTGGCAAATACTGATTGTGTTGACCATAGGAAATCACTTAATTTCTCAATGTCCTAGTAACCTCTCTAAAACTAGAGTAATTGACAAGTTGCTGATTTCCATCAGTGGAGAGAGAACTCCACACTAGGAGTTCTACACACTAATGAAATCACAGGTCTGAACAAAATCTGGAAAATGCAGGTGAATACAAAGCAAAATTATTTTGCTACTCTTGCAGAAAAAGGAACAATTTAGCCATGGAGTTTTTTCTTAATAGTCTCTTAGTTTAGGGAATCAACATTGCAGTCAGCCCAGGAGTGTTATTATGTTGAAGCATGATTTACTAACCCAGGGAGTTGGTTCCTGGGATTAACAGGGATTGACTAAACTTCTCTGTGAACATGGAAATGAATTGTTACTCACCGTCTGCTTGCTCACCATGGCCAGCCACTGGAAAGAACTGTTTTGTGCCAGTGATAAATAAGACTGCAGCAGATGAGAAAACACAAAGTAGATGGTCCAAGTTTTCAAAAGCGATAGATTCACAGATAAACCTTATCTATAGCATTTCTTTTTTTTTTTAATTTTAACTTTTATTTATTTTAGTTTATATCATTCATTTCCAAGAGATTTTGAGTTACAAATTTTCTCCCCATCTTTCCCCTACCCACCACCCCAAAACAGCCATCCTATTGTATAACCCCTCCCCCAATCTATTCTCTCTTATGTTCTCCCCTATCACCCTTCTGACTTTCCAGTAGGGTAGGATGGATCTCCTTACCACAGTGCCTGTGTATCTTAAGTCCCAGTTGGATGTAGTTAATAATAATAATAATAATAATAATAATAATAATAATAATAATTGATCTATAGCATTTCTGTTTTCTCTGTGTGTATATGTACATGTAGTGTTTCATTGTAATGACATTTAAGTAATTTCTATTAATAAATGTAATCCTAAGTTCAGTAATTACTTTTCTGAATGTGCATATCTCTTGCTAAAAACCAAAAAAGCCAACAATGCGTTTCTCTACTCCAGAGCAGCCTCCGGGTGACGCTCGGAGAAAAGTAAGTGATTTTTTTTTTTTGTAGGCTGTAGTGCTATTGCCATTGCATGGAAGTGATTCCTTGTGGAAGTTTGTGTGTTTCATTTGTTTACTTTTTATTTAAACTGTTTATTCATTAACTGTCTTTACATGTATTTAGCCTTTATTTATGTGGATTCAGGTTTCACCCTGGAAAGAAGACTTTTGGTGTGTGATTTTGAAAATATGATCTATGATTTAAAATTCACAGATTCTTAGATAATTACTAAGGCTGTGCATTTCTTCCTTGTGGTCATTAAGGTCTCATTCCACTCCAGAGAAGAAAAGGAAAGTGTCATTTGGCATCCTAAAATTTGGTTGCATATCTACCCTGTGGTTCCTTAAGGTATTGACACTGTTGCCCTCAGCCTGTTTACTAGTAAGTTTTGAGGCAGTATAAAGATTTTTTTTAGAAATTATAAAAAGTAAGACCTGGCACAAATCACCCATATTAAAAAAGAACCTGCATTGGGAAATTTGTTTTATTATATGAAAAATCTGTAGGATACCAAAGATCTGTTCTGTACACTATGCCACAAAGCTCTGTTCATTTTCTACTCTAGTGCATTCTGAGTAAATAACACTTAATGTGCACAAATTTATACAGAGCTGTCTTGATAAATTTGATGCCTAAAGAGAGGGTAAGAACAACTTCTTAGAGAGAATTAGTAGCTTAAGCCCGAAGTGATAGAAAATTTTTGTGCCTTTTGTCAAACAGTATAGATTGGTTAAAGGATGTTGGATGAAAGTTTTTCTTTGAGAAAAGGTTTCATATTAATTCAGTGAACATTTATTGCCCTATACTTAGTCATTTAGTAAGCAGCACTTCTCTTCTAGACGTGAATATTTCTTAATCCAAAGATCTGAACTGTTCCCTCTTTGATTACTAAAATATTTTGTCCAGAATATAATGCTAATCTCATGAGGTTTTTCCCTCATTTTAAACATTGCTTTTACACCAAACTTTATCCGGTGTGAAACCATATGGGAGGCTATGTGGGTCTATTTGTTATTATGTAACGTGTTCATTTTTATGATCTGTGGGGTCTTTTTGGTTTTAAAATCTTTAAAACTAGGCTCTCCTTTTGTGTTTACTTCTATATACCATTAGCTTATTTTTTTTTCTGCCACAGAAGAGTTAAAATGCTTTTCTACTGGGAAAAAGGAGCAAAAAATACTTTAAGATACTGAGAGTAGGTTGCGGTTATATATTGTGCTGGAAGAGTAGCACTGGGCAAGCTGTGCTGTGTTTAACAGAAGTGGTTTAACTTTTTCCATTTGAGTTATGGTTTTTAGCTAAATCTGAAACATGTTAGTAAACTAATCTTTCACTATAATCCAGAGTTTCAGACCATTTCTTTTCAGACTCTTGTTAAATTTTACTTCCTTACTGAGGTTTTCCCCTTGCTAAAATCTGTCTCCTTATTATACTTTTTGTTTTTCTTTAAGTGATACCTACTTGTCATCAGAGAAAGATAGACCTTAAATTCTAATGGACAAAGACCTACTGATGAGTGGATCAGTGTGGTTGGCGGCTCATTAACTTTTGCAGAGTGCTTCGGTGGCAAGTCCCTGGTGGAACCCTAGTACTCAATGTAGCCAGAACACTTGGAATCAGAGCCCTGGAACCTCTGAGATTTGGTTAAAGCCCCCAAAACTCTCAAGTATTTATGTTTGCTTTTGGGTCCTAAAAGCCTTTTTTTTTTCTGATAACCAACAAAGATTTGTATTAATAGAAAGGGACACTTGGATTTCTAGGAGATCCATAAGGTTGCCATCTTTATTTTTTTTTTTTAAGGATGGCCTTTATTTTTTAAAAAAGTCTTTAGGACTACAAATTACAAAGGAAGCAGATCACTACAGTAGAAACCTATTAGATACAGAATATCTACGTATGACAACTTAACATACACTCCACTCACAAGACTATTAGTTATAATGCTCTTCCTTATAAGGCTATTATATAGTTTCAAATTATATTACATTTCATTTCCTCAAGGTTTACTATTCATTTTACATACCAAATTTTTGGCTCTTAATGGCCCATGCTAAGATAGGGCATATTTTACTGACGTCTTGGTGACACTGTTTCCAGTTTTGGTGAAGAGTTAAGAACACCTTATTTTAAAATGGTCACTTAAAATATTTTTTTCCCTATCACAAAATTTAGCTGCCAAAAATGAGGCAACAGTCACCTTCTCATCTTCTAATGGCTATGCTAGGTATGTAGACAAATTATCAGCAAAGATAAAGTAAAAAGGTAAGCCATCAGAATAAAAAGATTGAGAGCTGGAAAGGAAATGATTTTGGATTGCCATCTTTATTTTAGACTCTTATCTTATAGTGTAAAATGTTAGTCATTCTGCACCCAGTGAGTTTGAGAGATACAGTGGGAGAAGAGGTCACTGTTGCATATAATTACAGCTTTCCTCTTACCTCATATTTTCATATCTCATAAATTAAGCATTTATTCTTTTCTTAAATTCAATCTAACAAAGTTATTAAGTGCCTATAACATGCAAGACACTATACTAGGCACTGGGGTACAAAGATGGAAAAAAGGCACTCTTTACCCTCTGGAATCTAGCAAAGATATGTTGGGACCCAGAGGCAACATAAAAAAAAAATTACTATAACACAAGTCGGAGTCTAATCACATGCATAGGAAAGGTAGAATGGAATGGCTTGAGACACTGAAGACAGGAAACATTTCTAGCTTGTGGAGAAGCTAAGAAGGTTTTTTAGAGGAGATAGCATGTTGGACTGTTTAGAGTAAAATTTCAAAAAGCATTTGGAAAGCCCTTCTTATTTACGGGCAATGTGGTATTCAAATACATAGTGGTAGCAGCCAGCAGGATGAGATGACTCATCCACTTTTGTAGGAGTACATGAGCACAGGATCCTAGAAAGAGTTTGGAACTAGACTTTATGGGAGCCTTGAAGGTCCCTTTAAAGAGTTTATGTGTGATCCTTTATGCTCTGACAGTAGACAGTATGCTTCATTTTCTTGAAGAGAGTAGAATATTTAAACTATATTTCAAATTCCAGGCAGGATCAGTCATCATCTGTACCCCACCCCTATCTTGCCTAGTTAGAGAAGTGGTATGAAGTTTGGCAGTCAGAGGTGAGAGAAGACCTACAAAGGCTCTGTGTTTGGGGCTGTTACTATTACTCATTGGAAGTGGACAGTTGTACTTCACACCATATTCTTTTTTTTTTAATTTACTTTTATTTTACGACATTCAGTTCCACAATCCCTTGAGTTCCAAATTTTCTCCCCACACCATGGCAGCATGCAATCAGATACAAGTTCTACAAATACCTTCACATTGAACATTAGTCAAATTGTAAAGAAGAATTATAACCAATGGAGTGAACAAGAAGAAAGAAGGGACAAAACAAAACAGAACACAAAAGAGAGAGAGCAAGTAGTTTGCTTCAGAATGCATTTAGACTCTGTAGTTTTTTCTGTGGATGTGGGTATCCCTTTCCATCCTGAGTCTTTTGGAGTTGTCTTATAACCTTGTATTGCTGAGAGAAGCCCATTCTATTAAAGTTAGTCGTCACAACTCAGGATGGAAGGAGATGTCTGCATTCAGAGAAAGATCTAGAAAGAACAGAGTTTAAATGCAGACTGCAGCAAACCACATGATCTCTCTCTTTTCCACATTTGGTTTTGTTTCCTCTTTCCCATTGTTCATTCCATCAGTTACAACCCTTCTATACAACCAGACTAATGTCCAATGTGAAAGTATTTGCAGATCCTATACTTGATTGCATGCTGCCATGGGTGGAGGGGAGGGAGGGAAGAGAGAAATTTTGAAACTCAAGGGATTGTGGAACTGAATCTTGTAAACTAAAAGTAAACAAACAAATCAATAAAAAAATTTTTTTTAATTTAATAAAAAAAATTTAAAAAACAAGAGAAAAAAAATCAATAAATTTTCCATCCTTCAAAAAAAAAGTCATCACAGAAGTGTCTGTAATTGTGTACAAAGTTCTCCTGGTTCTTCTTGCATCACTCAGGTTCAGTTTATGTAAGTCTCTCCAGGTTACCTGAAGTCCATCTGGTCCTCATTTTTTTTTTTTTTTTGCTTTCTGGAGGGCAATTGGGGTTAAGTGACTTGCCCAAAGTCACACGGGCTAGTTTTTGTGTCAAGTGTCTGAGGCTGAATTTGAACTCAGGTCCTCCTGACTCCACGGCCGGTGCTCTATTCACTGTGCCACCTAGCCGCTCCTGCTCCTCATTTCTTATAGCACAGTAGTATTCCATCACATTCATATACCACAACTTATTTAGACATTCTCCAATTGATGGGCATCCCCTGGATTTCCAATTCTTTGCCAACACAAAAAGAGCTACTATAAATATTTTTGTACATACAGGTCCTTTTCCCACTTGTATGATCTCTTTGGGATACAGCCCTAGAAATGATATTTGGCCATATTCTGACCTATGGATCAGTCTCTAGTAGAGGGTACCCTGGACTTAGAGTCAGGAAGACCTGAGTTTTAAATCTTGCCTCAGATGCTTAGTAGGACAGAGTATATTTCAGTACTGTAGGTTTAAGCTTGCCTTAGTGAGTTGCCAGACTGACAAAAACTTGGGATCACTTAGTGACTTTAGCCAAAGCTAATATAGCTTGCCATAGCAGGAATGAAGATCCTTGATTGACCATTGTAAGAATTGTGATTTGGGGCTGAAATCTAAAAATGTGATTTAGAATCCACTTGGTTTATTAAAGGAGTGTTATTTCTGCTACCCTTTTAAAAGAGGTGGGTACAGAGGTGGTATGTAGAAACTAAACAAAATGGAGAATTAGCATTTCACAGGACTTAGTCTGATCTTGGTAATCCCAAACCTCTTCTTGTTCCTTATTATGTATCTCCACCCTTCCCCCTTACTATCCTTGTGAAACTTTTAGTGTAACTAGTGTGTAGCATCTGCAGTATTTTAAATTTACTCTGGTAACAAAAAAACTGCAAGTTAAAGTAGCCGCTAAATATTCTCAGCGTTTATTGTGACTATAGATGCAGAACACAGATAAATGTCAAATCAGACATGACATTAGCTATTGGTTTCAACTTCCTGCTTCAGACAGTATTATCTGCTTTATGCTACATAACCATTGCTTGAGATGTTGCACAAGGAAATGGTCACAGAGCAGGCAACAGGAAGAAATGGAGCTTTTTAAGGTGCGTAGATAATCAGCACCTGGAGAATGAAGAGATTGAGGTAATAGTTGAGCCTCTTTTTTCCTATCTTCATTGCCAGATTTCCTCTGGTTGCCTATTATGAGATATGAATATTTGTGGCCTAGATTTGGTTTCTTTTCCTTTTAGTAATGCTAATAAGTCTTTAGAAATAATACTCTCTATATCAAGGCTTCTTAAACTTTTTCCTCTCACTAACCCTTTTCAAATTTTGGCAGTACTAGTTGGTTCTGCGTGGGCGTGATGGCATGTGCAGAGCAAAGTGCATACAGGTCCTTTTTTTGGATTCATTATGTGTTTGATTTTTAATGAATTTTTGGTCGCATGTTCAGAAACCTTTTACTATTGCCACATTTTAAAGTCACAACCCACAGTTTAAGAAGCACGTCTCTAGATGTCATGAACCCCTTGAGGTAATGTGATGTGGTTGTAGACTAGGAATTCGAAGCCCTAAGTTTTAGTCTTGGCTTTGTCACAGCTGTGTGAATTTAGGGCAGACATTTAACCTTCTTGAGTTTCAATGTCTTAATGGTAAAATAGGGGTAATAATAGTTACCCTAGTTACCCTTTTCCATTTTGTTGTCCTCACTGAGGATTAAATGAGAAGTTGAATTGGTTCAAGAGTATAAGGTTCTATATAAGTATAAAGTAATATTACTTCAAAAGATGTGATTTCATCAATATGGATTATTATTTCTGCCAACCTATAGTACAACCCCTCCATACCTTTGTAAATGGCTTCATGAGTTGTGGCCAGGAGCTTCATTGCCCTTATTACCTTTTGGTGATGAAGTGGTATTAGTACTGTTGTTTAATATAACTTGATTAGAGACCCAGTTAAGTCACATAATCCCAAGAGCATTGGAAAGAGTACTACACAGAAAAAAATGGAAAAGATCAATCAAGATTTCTGTAACTTACTATTTTCTCCATTAATGGCAGTGGAGCTACCACATTTGAATTCTGACATCACAATCCCTAGTGTGTTGCATGAAAGTCTTCCTTACTGCATATGGCACTAAGGAAAACAAAACAGAAAGAGTTGCTCTACTAGACTTGATGGTATACACAGAGAAGGTCAAGCATGGAGGCAGCAACATTTTGAGGATGTTGAGAGACTGATTCTCCATATATATGAGAGGGGAAAGGGTACCTAATTTTTTTAACTCATTGTTTTACTTCCTTAAAAAGGTAATTAAAAAAATATCAATAACTACTAATCCATATGCCTATTTTCCCATCTATACAAGACCTTTATGAGAAGAAGCTACACACACATCAAGGGTATCTTTAGTTAAGGTAATACTTTTTATCGATGCCTTTTATCTCTACATTATGATCATTCTACATTTTCTCCCCCAAATTGAACCCTCTCTTTTGTCAGATTAAGCAAAATGTCATATATATTTTACATTGTATAGAATATTTTGCCATAGTAGTTACTTATATCTCTGCCATGAGGAAGAAGGTATGTTTCATTATCAGAATAACAGTTTTTCTCAGGTAATATTCAATAGCAGACTACATTTTTATCTTCAAACAATTGATTGAAAGATTCAGACAATACGGGATCTCACTGTACTTATATTTTTGGGTAGCTTTTTGGTTTGTTTGTTTTTTACTATTAAAAAGCATTTTAATTTAATAGAACAGAATATTATCTTGAAGACTTTCTTCAGCAAAGTGTCTTCCATGCATATGTTAAAATCTTACATGATTGCTTGAAATTTGACTACCTGATTGTTCATATCAGTTATGATATAACAGAGAAAGACATAGGCTTTCCAGTATGCCCAGTATAAGTCCAAATGGAAGAGGGATTCCATGTAGATGGTGAGGTCCTCCAGATGCTCTGCTTTGCATATAACATTGTGCTGATTGCATTAAGACCTGGAACATTATATACTTTCTAAGTGAGGGTGCTAATCACTCAAAGAGTTCAGCCTAACTATCCCCAAGGAATAAACCAAGTGAGTGGAGAATGCCTAGGTCCTGACTGCAGTGTACAGTTGGATGGATAGCCAACTGACCTAGTTTATCCTTACATGTATCTTGGACAGACACTGCAGATAAATAGTGAACTGAGCCCAGAATTGAGCAGAAGAGGATGCTTACATAGTATTTGAGAAAATATTCAATGCTTTTAATGACCTCAAACTTCTCCCTAAAATAAGGGCCCATATGATACCATATGAGTACAAATCATGGAATACCACAATTTACAAAATTAAAGTTAGGGGACTCACAAGGGATAAAGGAGAAATGTGACATAGGCATGATTAGGTATTAGTATATTACCATCAAAGAACTGTGCAGGACAGTGGCATTTAAAATATAATCAGAAATGTCTGACTACAAAGGGAGATGGGCTAGTTTATATAGGAAGAGCAGAGGTTAGCCAATTTAACCAAGAGGTTAAATCTGTGGTCTTTATTGGTTCCCATATAACATCATGAGATCCAAAAGAAGTCAACCTCCCCACCTCCAGCACATTGGGTGAACGCACTATGAAGCATCTATGGGAGGATGTAGACAAGAATCAAATAGGATAAGTTGCAATCTTGGTGGCTAGAGAGAGTGCCCCCATTGAGATCATAGATTCATCAGAGGTGCAGTGGGAAAAGCACTGAACTTGGAATCGTAGAACCAAAATTCAGATTCCCATTCTACCCTCGGGCAAGTCACTTAACCTCCCTGGGCCTTAGTTTCCTCATGTATAAAATGAAATGGTTGAACTAGATGGCCTCTAAGGTCCCTTCTAGCCCTACTTTTATGATGTTAGGAGGGGGGAGCATAGTAGGTGGTGGTGGTGGTGATGATTGGTAGAAGAATCAATTGAGGAAGAATGTGCAGTAAAAGAGTTGAACTTATCCCTGCTCATAATGCTTTCCCTTTTAATTAAATGACATCCCTGAGGAAGGGATGGAGACAGCCCTCTTATACTCCAGTTTTTCATTGTTTAAGCAATTATACAAGCCATATTAACAGATAAAGGTTTTGGAGAAGAAAATATGCTGGATTCCTCCCACTTGTTTATACTTCTTCCCACCTGCCTACATTTTCCACATTCAGGCATTTCTGGGCACCTTTATTTTAGGCTCTTAAGTTCCTTGTTACCTTATGTGTGATTCCCACATCCTAACCAGCTGAGTTTTAACCTAATTTTGAGTGTGAGCAGGGAACAGGTTGCTTCTGCTGTGGGGAATTGTGGCAGAACAAGTTAATGCTTTCTTCCCCTTATTTAAGTTGGTGAGGCAGTTGCTCTCTTACTTAGAAGTGTTCAGAGTTTTCTAAATATATACCCTCTGGGTTGAGAGGAACAGTCTGCCGTTTGGAGTTGTGTATGGAGTAGCGAAGAAACCTGAAAAACAAGATTACACTGCAGGAGGAAGGCTCAGCTTCCCCTATAAATGTGTCCTTCTTGGGAGACCCCCTCCTGTAGATAGGATTGTCAGAGTCATGAAGGGAACGACAAACCAAATTAAATGAAACTGGTCCTTGTTACCCATCACTGGAAGCTCCTTTGGGTCAGAGTGATGAGTCAGTGCCAGTTAATATGTTAAGCTGGGATTTATGTATTATCAAGTGAGCAGTTGCTCTTTCCCTTCATATGACCCCAATAGTCAAACATTCTTCTTTCTTCCTTGTGTCAGGTTTACCACATTGGCTTACACACCACTTTCTCATCACTGGTTTTAATTACCACATCCCCACTAGAAACCTTTCCCTATTCTCTGTTTTGACTTTTTTTTTTCTCTTTCTTCTCTAGACCAATGAATCAAGTTCAGAGTCGATAGCATCCTCCCCTAAACAAGACACCATGAGCAGTTTTCTGCCAGAGGGCAGGTGTTATGAACTGCTTACAATCATAGGTAATGGTGCTTAGAGTCCAGAAGTGTCTCCCTTTTTCAAGGACAAGGGGTGTCATGTTTCAAGCAACTGTTGTACCTGTTTTAGCACCTGCAGTTGGAGTATGCTCCAGGAATGGATGACCAGCTATCAAAGTCCATGGTGCAGAGTTGGTTATTGATGGCTGATCTAGTTGAAATTATATACCAATATATTCAAGTATTCCTGTGGCCTCCCTTTTGACCTATTTTGTATGTCTCATGAGAGCTTTAGGAAAATGAATTTTCTATCTTGTCCTATATCCTTCCATGAAGCATATTGTTTAATGTCTTAGATGCCTTTGTCTTTCTATAAAAATGATGGAAACTTTTGTTACTCTTGACTCTATTCACAGAATTTCTGCTTTTCCTGTAGGCAAAGGGTTTGAGGAGTTGATGACAGTGAACTTAGCCAGGTACAAACCAACAGGAGAGCATGTCACAATACGGAGGATTAACCTAGAGGCCTGTACTAATGAGATGGTGACATTCCTACAGGTAATCAAGCAGGCGTTTATTAGATGTACTTACTATGTGTCAGGCACTTTACTGAAAGTTAGGGATAGAAGACAGAAGTGAAACAGTTCTTGCTCTCAAGGAACTTACTTTCTATCAGAGAAACTACATACCCCAAAATGCATAATATGGGCATGGGGGAGGGTAGGAAGACTAGCAGCTTTTGCAGTCAGAAGAGAGGCTTCATGCAGAAGGTGGTTCTAGAGCTGAATCTCAAAGGTAACCAGATATTCTAAGAGGGAGAGAAGAGGTAATAGAACCCTGCTTAAGGACATGGGACTTGTTCCTTAAAGCTAGAACACTTTGAGAACATATTCTTAGTCCCAGGAAGCCTCCAGAAAATAGTCCTCAGAGAAGGGGTGACAGGAAGTTAAGGCAGATTGAAAAAGCACCAGGCTATTGGGCGGCTATAGTAACCATGACTGGTCAATCTGGGACATTTTGTGCCTTGGGAAAGCTTCCCAACTGCTGTTGACTTTGTGCAGTTAAGACTCCCTAGACATCTCCTATGACTTCTGCTCTCTTCTGGGTCTGAAGAATAGGGAAAGCCTGAAGTGGTAGGAGTTTCTTTTGTCCCAAATATATTAGTCTATTTTATGTTGATGGTAGACATGTTCTTTCTTGTTCCTAATAAGTTAACCAAATGATTTAAGCAAGTGTTTACCTTCTCATTAACCTGATAAAGACCCTAATTGGAAAAGTAGTGTGTAGCAAATTAGCATGAAATCAGCTGAATAAACTCTGTTCAGTTGCTTTGTTGTGAGGTAGAGACTTCAAAAATACAGTCTACAACACTATGGAGTAGGCCCAAATTAGTTTAAAATGTAATTGGAACATATTTAACAAAATAAGAAAAAATAAAATATAGATAATATTTCATTTAAAAACTAAGTCATTATGCATTCTGTAGGGATATTTATGTATGGCTTAATGACCCCTGTTTGTATTTGAGTTTGACCCCCCACTGTTGTCATGGATAGTAGTGGAAATATAATCTGGCTTAAATAAACTTATTTTTATTTTTAAAGTTCAATTCATCCCTTTCCTGTATTCTATCTAAATTGGCATCCATCAGAGGGGGCATTTGGCAGCTCCCTAGATTACTAACTCATCACCCATTGGTGTGTCTTAGAGTGGAAGAGGAAGCAGAAGCAGGAGCCAATATGGTTCTTTGGAGCTAAACTTCATTTGTTCTAGATGACTGGTGGTTTTTCTCTAGCACAGCAGGTACAGACTCTGGTTTCTGCTAGCCCTCTCCTAGACCATGACAGTCTGATCCCTGGAGAGTTTTTAGCACTTAATTCAGTCAGATTTTGAATCTCACAGTGGTAAGACTTAGGCAGATGCTTTTGAGGAAGGGACCTCACAGTTTGAGAAAGTTTACTGAGGAAATTTTTTTCTAATGTCCTGTTTTTCCTTTTTTAATTCTTCGCTACCATACCTCTACCTGCTTAATCTATTTTAAAAAGAAGGTACATTTTAAAAATTATTTTAGCACAGTGACTCTTAACAGTCTTTTTTTGCCACGGACTCCTCAGAATTATGCTTTTAAATGCAAAAAATAAAGTGCATAGCATATAACAAAAGAAACCAAAAGTTAGTGAAAATAGTGGTTCAATTTTTTTTCTCATCTGAGTTCATGGAACCTGTGAAATCTATCAGCAGACCTTTTTGGGAGTTGGTGAAAGCCAGGTTAAGAGCCCCTACCCTAAGCAGGTTTCTGTGCCCCACTATTTACAGTTACAAATTAGAGCTTGCCTTCATGGCCGCATTGGACCTTGTAGAATGATCGATCACGAACCTGCTCCAGACTTTAAGCTTCCAAACTAAAAAGGTAGTTAACTTGCAGAGCCTCTTTTCCTCTGTCAAAACGATTTTCTTTTTGTTAGTAGACTGGAGGATAGTTTGCTGAGGCCCCTCCATTTTACTAACTGGGTCACTCTAGGGTAGACTTTTGAATCACCTGACACTTTTATCTGTGTACCTAGGACTAAAACAAGGTAAATCTGTATTTCTAAAGTGTCAAGGAAGTCGCTTGTAGCAGTGGAGCATGGATTCCCTCTTGTTTTGAGGTGGATTCTACAAGCTCCTTTTAGAGCTAATGCCCAATAAGACTTTTTTTTATGTTGAGAACTACTTTCTTGGTTTTTCTTGGCCCTGATTCTAACTCTTACCATTCTTTTCAGGGAGAACTTCATGTCTCTAAGCTCTTCAACCACCCCAACATTGTGCCATATCGAGCCACCTTCATTGCTGACAATGAGCTATGGGTTGTCACTTCCTTCATGGCGTATGGTCAGTGGGAAGAAATCTCTTATATGGGACTGTAGTTGCTAGTAATCCTTAAGAATTATTTTGTTTGTAAATCAATATTCACTCATTTACCTGTTGCCCATCTCCTATATATGTTTATTTCTTCAGGTTCTGCAAAGGATCTCATCTGTACACAGTTCACGGATGGCATGAATGAGTTGGCAATTGCGTACATCTTGCAAGGGGTGCTAAAGGCTCTAGACTATATCCATCATATGGGCTATGTACACAGGTACAGAGAGGGCTAGGCCTGGGGAGTTTTCTACTTTCATAAGGATGTCTCTGTTCCTAGGATAAAAGCCATATAAGGTCTTAGGATTAGCTGGAAACTAGAGTCAGTGGAACTAGGATTCAGAACTGCTGAATTCTTAGCTCCCAACCTTGCCTCTGACTTGATAGTTTAGGAAATCCCTTCTCCTAAGCCTGCATTTGCATTTTGGCAGCATCCTTCTTCCACAGGATGACCTTTTTACACGTAGTGACAGCTACCATGTTCCCCTAAGTCTTTTCTTTTCCAGGTCTGGTTCCTCCAGCCTGTCCTTACATAACAGGTGGTATGACCAGATGGGTACAGTGGAAGTAAATGCCTTCATTCTGGCCATGACGCCTTTCTGAATGCAGCCCAAGGTCACAGTCAGTTACTTGGCTATTGTATTGAACATGCAGGCCTCCCACCTTTGTATCATCCAGCAATCATATAAAAGTCAGGAGTAATGAGGCAAATCACTGCCCCTTTATATAGGCTGGTTTTCCCATCTATAAAGAAATTATAACCTTCTTGTCTGAGGGATTGTGACTTCAAGTTGACAGAGAAATAGACTTTTCCTTTTTAGTTCTGTGCATTATTTATGGTGATCATTTGGTTGGGCTCCCTATAATCTGTCATACTTCTTGGTAAATGGATCTTAAGACTTGTGTGTATGCTGAGGCTGGTGCTGTCTGAGGCTTCATATGTGGGGCTACCTGCATGCCTTCTTGCTTGTGGGAGGGAGCTAACTTGCACAAACATCCATGCTAATGGCTTTGTAAGGAAAGTGTCCTTGGAATTCCACTGTCCATGTGACCACATGACACCTCCTGTAGGAGTGTTAAAGCCAGCCACATCTTGATCTCAGCCGATGGCAAGGTCTACCTGTCAGGCCTTAGAAGCAGCCTCAGCATGATCAGTCACGGTCAGCGACAGCGAGTTGTCCATGACTTCCCCAAGTACAGCATCAAGGTTCTGCCGTGGCTCAGTCCTGAGGTTCTGCAACAGGTATGGACACTGGGCCCTGGGGATTCCACCTTTAGATTCTCAAGGGAGCCTATAAAGCTTTCAGATTGAATGGGATTTGATTAAAAGGAAAGAACATCTTGCGCAGACTAACCTTCATACTAAAGAGAAATCTCAATAACTAACTGGTTATTTCCACATGTTACAGGAAGACTTAGGCTTTTCTTTTTTGGTAGTCCCAAAGTTAGACATACCGACTTCTTTTCTTGTTGGCTTTTGTCTCTGTTGTCCTCCAGTCACAAAGGTGTGCTCAATGAGGTTAGCAGAAATGTACAGTCTGCCTTAGGGGAAGAGTTAGCATTTGTTCATTCTCATGAGATGGGAACTGTTTGTTGCCATTTGGATCCCCATCCGCTAAGCAGGAGTTTAGAAGCCCAGTACTTCTTTCTACAATTAGCCATCAGCCATCTGTTCCTTTTAAAATAAAGCAGCAGCTCATCAACAGTTAACCCTCTCTGCAATAATGTGGGCAAGCAGTGCTTCAGTAGCTGGTGCTGTTTTTGAGATTAGCGTTCTTTTCCTTTCCCTGGTCCTTATCCCCATCCCTAAGAGCAGAGACCAAGGCTCCAGATGGAGTGACCTGTGGCTGTTCTCTCCTGACTTAGAATCTTCAGGGTTATGATGCCAAATCTGACATCTACAGTGTGGGAATCACAGCCTGTGAGCTGGCCAATGGCCACGTCCCCTTTAAGGACATGCCTGCTACCCAGGTAAGCCTAGATTGCCTGGCTACTCCATCTCTAACCTTTCCCAGACCTTGCTTTCTCCACTTCCCCTGCCTCAGAATTGGCTCAAGAAGGAGCACTACAAGAAGCTGTTAATAGGACCTTTTTGAACTGAATTGAACTTTTGCCTAGAGAACTTTGGGAGCTGAGGAGGAATAAATTCTGTGATGGGTAGAAGTGAAATTGTTGCTGTTCCAACTATGGGGGAGAGGTCTGTTGCTAGAGGTTCTTTATCCTTTATATATGGGATAAAGGTCTAGCTCTTTCTTGCTGTGGAATAAAGAAGATATAATCCTCCTTTCCAGCTGTTCCTTGAGGTAACCTATTTATTTACCTAGCCCCAGTGGGCAGCATTGCTCTAAAGAAGTTAAACTTGTCTCACTTTCCCCATCCCTTTCCTTACTCCTAAGGGTTCCTATTTGTGCATTAAGGCATTTTTGTGGGGTGAAAGACCCTTAAACTCAATTCCCAGGGGCTGCTGAAGAGTCCCATTTTTAATGTTGGTGGGGCAGAAATCATGTAACACATTGTCAATTAACTAATCAAACAGGCCTTTCACAGATGCTTCTGGAAAAGCTAAATGGGACAGTACCCTGCCTACTCGATACCACCACCATCCCTGCTGAGGAGCTGACCATGAACACCTCACGTTCAGGTGCCAACTCTGGCCTGAATGAGAGTCTTGCTGCCAGCACGACCCGGAACTCGAATGGGGACTCCCCTCCACACCCTTACCACCGCACTTTTTCACCGCACTTCCACCACTTTGTGGAACAATGTCTGCAACGAAGTCCTGACCTCAGGTAGTGCCTGTTAAGCTGGAAGCTAGGTAGGAGTTTGGGGGAAGTGCTCTTTAAAGAATAGGAGACCTTAGACTTCAACTCCTAATTTGGAAGTTGTGTTAGGTTGGAAGTTTATACCTTCTCCATTAAAATGCTTTATTGCTAAGATCAGGAGTCAATGGGATTGAGAGGACAGGAGGCATGCTAAAAAGCAATAATATGAAAGCTTTAGTTGCCATCTCTTCTTGCCATTGTGCACCTGAGAAGGCTAGCGATTTGTATTGTGCTTGAGGTATGGGGGAGATGTATGAGTGGCAGGGCTGTGTGAACATCCTGTGTTCCTCCAGTCTCAGGATGACCACTCTTGAAGATGTCTGGATAAAGTTCTCGGTGGTACAGAATTTAGGACAGCCAAGGTAACTAGCTTTTTTCTTCTCTCTGTAGGCCAAGTGCCAGCACCCTACTGAACCATTCTTTTTTCAAGCAGGTACTGTAGCCTCTTTCCTTAATTCTTTGTTTTCCCTTGACCAGAGTTCTTAACATCACCCGCCACTCTTTTAGCTGAAGCATCCTGAGGGATTATTTCCATCTTCCTTAGGAGTAGAAGTTGCCTAATTAATTCAACAACAAGCATTTAAACGTTTAAATTTAAAACAGTTTTCATTTTTCATAGCTCCCACATAAGAACTACTATTTTCTTGAAGAATTTCTTGAGTTAGGGTCCCCTCCATTCTTTCATATGGCTTCCCGCTCTAAGGCATTTTGGAAATACAGGAACAGAAGACAGTACCCAAATGTTTTTCTTTCTCCAGATCAAGCGACGTGCCTCAGAGGCCCTGCCTGAATTGCTCCGCCCCGTCACCCCCATCACTAACTTTGAAGGCAGCCAGCCCCAGGACCCCAGTGGCATCTTTGGGCTAGTAACAAGCCTGGATGAGCTGGAGATGGATGACTGGGAATTCTGATACCCTGGAGGCTGTGTTTGTTCCCCAGATCCCTGAAGACTTGAGGGTTGTGGGGCCATTCCTAAGGGTTGGGGTTTTCATGCCCTCCTAAATACAGATTGTGTGGAAGGGAAGGACAGTTCTGATGAGAGAGCTGACTGCTTTCTGGTTGGGGAAGGTGGTTGTGGCTGGGCACCCTGCCCTTTCTTGCTTCAGGGCCAGAGGGTACAAGTGATGCCAGTATTTAGGGGTCAAAAGCAGCTGAGCATCTGACAGTCTGTCTGAGGCTGGTTCACATCTGCCTGAGTCTGAGAGGGAAGGAGAAAGAGGATGGAGGGGAAAGATGTTTTGGACCCTGAAGGCTGAAGCCTGATTCTTAGGTTTTTGGTGCCCTGGCAAAGGGCTAATCAAGGAAGCTATATTCCCTCCCTTTCCAACCCCTTCCCCTACCTTTCTTTCCCCTGGGACAGCATCTTCCCTGGAGAGGGAAAAATTGAGGAACCCAGTCTCTCCCTCTCAAACCCTCTCTTAGAGCTGAAAAGAGGGTTTGTTTTTTAAATTGTTATTTTATAACCCATCCCCTTTCTGTCATCCTGCCACAGCAGGGGCATCTAGGCCTGGCACAAACCCTTACTAAGGCTCGGGGTCCTGGCACTTCAACCTTAGAGCCTATGTTGTCTTCCTACAGGTCACTTGGGTTCCTAACCTTTCCCTGCCAATAGTAAGCCTTCTGAGAGCCACTGGCCATCTGCCTTGGTGCTTTCCCCAAAGGCCATGCATGGTTTCTGGGTTTAACCTAGGACTCAACCTCTCCAGCAACTTGTTAGTTTTGTTGCCAACATAAATTAAAATTTTCAATGAATTCATGAGGTGTGGCATCCTTTCCTTTTTTCCCTACCGACTCAGAGATTACAGTGATGCTTTCTTTTCTTTGCTTACAATCTTTGACATATTGGTTAAAACAATTTCCAATCTAGAATCTTCTGAGTGACATTCAGAAATGTGTTGTGGAAGGGCATTGTCCTCTTTGATAAACCCCAAGAAATTATGGATATATGTAGCCTTGCCTAATAATTATAGACTTGTCATCCATTAATTTAACTGAAACCATTTTGGAAGCTATACTTTGAGCCTCTGGGATCCACCTCTCCCACCCCCAGGCTGGGGAGACTTAGGTACCAAAGAGTAGGTCTGTAGAATAATTTCCTGTTTGTACAAGGAATTGACAGTCGTTTATATTTCTCTAGCGATGTAACAGGGCAGCGAGGTGGCCTGCAGGCAGGAAGGCTCACCTGGCCTCAGACACTAGCTGGGTGACCCTGGGCAAGTGCCTTAACTCTGTTTGCCTCAGTTTCCTCAGCTGTAAAAGGAGCTGGAGAAGGAAATGGCAAAGCACTGCAGGACCTTTGCCAAGGGAACTTTAAATGGGGTCCTGAAGTCAGACACTGAAAAATGACAGAACAACAGGTGATTTTAAGCCCTTTCTTCACACCATTCATGAGAAAGTACTGCTGCTACTATCCTCATTTACTGTCCCTACTTTAATTTAATTTGCCCTATTTTGAATCATGACTCAGAAAGTTAAAATGACTTGCTTCTGCAGCAGAGTAGGAATTTTGAACCCAGGTCTCTCCTGGCTCCAAGTCTAAAAGCTCTTCCCATTATATCATGCTTCCTTTCTAAGGAGGGGGTTTGGAGCAACATCCCTTGTCTTCACTGCCTTCTTGCTGCCCCCTCACTCCCCCCCCCATGCCAAGCCACGAAGACTATGTTCATTTCTTCTTCAAGACAAGAAAAAGGATGGGGTGGCTAGGTGGCACAATGGATAGAGTACTAGCCCTGGAGTCAAGGGGATCTGAGTTCAAATGTGGCCTCAGACACTTGACTTACTAGCTGTGTGACCTTGGGCAAGTCACTTAATCCCTTGCCTCACCAAAAAAAAAAAGACTAAGAAAAGCTTCTAACCTTGCATTTTACTTTTCTCTCTAATACACATTTCTTCACTGGGCCCCACTTCTGCCACCGCTGGCATATCGCCTTCCCTTCACATGAGTTACACAGGGGTGAGCTAGTTCTGCTCCTGACCCCACTTTGATCAGTTAACCTGAAGTGTCATAGCATAAGACCATGCCCATTTTGGAGATTTCTATGAGGCATCAGAGACCCTGACCACAAGAGCTGGTTCTTGCTAGCAGGACCTATGTAGGGGATATTAGAGCACTGGGCACCTGAAAGGAAAAGCATATGCCACCAGTAGTTAAGGTAAAAGGGAAGGCTGAAAGTCCTGAAAATAGACTTTTCCCATCTCATTTTTTTTCCGTGAGGTGGCATCACCTTTTTAAAAGGATTCTTTTGGAGAAAAGAAACTATGTGGCCACCTTTAATTCTCTGTAATCATATGCCCCACATGCATACAACTTCTCATTCCATTATGCGTTTAGTAAATATTTGATTTTGTGTCAAGACCCTAGCTACCATCCACATGCATTTTCTCTTGTTCCAGTATTTTTTTTTCCAAAATGCTACGTGGATATAGGTACAAAAGTTTGAAGGTAAGGACCCGAGATTCTGTAAGGAGTATCTTTGGAGTGAGAAGGGGAAGCTGGCAACAATTAAGGGAGCTAGTTGTTTTCCGTCTTGGTATATTTCAAGGTTTAAAATTGCACTGAAATTCAGGATGTCTGGTCACACTTAACTCTGTTTGCCTCAGTTTCCTCAGCTGTAAAGTACACACAGTACTCTTCTCCCTGCCTGAGGCCCATCCCCCAGCCCAGTTCCTCCTTTTGGGGCAAGTTCCCTTTTATTAACCTCATCTCATCCCTAGTTCCCTTTCTCAGCACTCTGCCTTTCTCAGCACTCAATATCCATCTTTTTCTTAGCGCTGGTACCTTAAGTTGTGTTGAATCAACACATGTTAAGCACCTTTTAGATACAAGGCATTGTCCTAGGCATTATATTGAATCCCACCAGTTGTTTAGGCCGTATTGCTGCGCTGAGACACATGCTTTCATAAGGCTCCTGTATACAGTAGAGTTGTTTCTAGAATTGTTAGCAAATGGAGCATAGCCTTCTATTATTATAATCAGCCTTGTCTCTACCTTCCATTCCACCCTGTCTTAGCAGAGCATGCTGCCTCCAAAAGACATTCTGACCGAGCTCATAACCAGCATAAAACGTCCTCTTCACTGCTCACTTTGTATAGAAGAGAATGTTTGACAGAGAAAAGCTCAATGGGAAGATTCATGGAGTCAAGAAGTATGTACATGTTGAGGGTGAAGAACTGCTGCTGTCCCATAGACCCTTCTGCCTAGCCAAGAGGAGGGGCTGACCTATATTGTCTCTTGGTAGTGTGTGGGTTGAGCTTTGTAGCTCCTGGTTCTATTCTTATTACATTGTGTGGGAACAAGCTATGTTTAAGCATATGTTTCATGAGCTAGCCTCGAGCCCAGTTCAAGCAAAGCAAGATCCTTTGGCTCCCATGGATATCACCTTCCCCAAATGATAGAGATTTGCAGCTTGAGAGGTCAGCTTCCTATTCGTGTAGCAGAAGGAGCCTTGGACTTGAGACATAGATCTTGTTTCAGATCACAGGTCTAAAGCTTATTTGCTATGTGACCCTAGGCAAGTCAGACTCATTTTCATCTCTAAAAGGGGACGATATTTGTGCTGCCATGCAAAATGGTTGGTTTCTGTAAATCTGAACTATGAAATGAAACTACAATGGAGATGCTTCCATTAGCCCGTATCTTGTTCATTTTAAATGTCCTGCTTATATATAATTAAATGGATAAAGAAATTTGCAGGTGTCATTGTGTAAGAACCAGGTAACATCAGAGCTGATTAAACGGAAAGGAAGCATAATTAAAATGGACAGAGAGTAAAGGAAGAATTCTGTACCCCAAAGTCAGGAGACTTGAGTTCCATTCTCAGTACTGTCACTAACTAGCTAGATAAACTTGGACAAGCCATTTTTACCTTTTACGTAAAGGTATTTAACTTAAGGTCCTCCCTGGCCCCAAATCCTGGGATGTGAATTCAATTCAACAAGGATGGGGGTGGCCTCAGCAGGAATAGAGAAATGTAAATGGGGAAATAGGACTAGTTGGCCACAGACTCATAGTTCTAGAGCTGGAAGGGAACTCACAGGCGTTTGTGGACTTGTTGAATTTTAAATGGTTACTGGACATCCAGGAGGAAACTGGAAGTATGGGACTGGGATTTAGGAAAGAGATGTGGGCTTCATTTATGGATCTGGGAGTCAGTAACCACCTGTGGGAACTGGTGAAATCACCAAAAGGAAAAAATAAGAGGTTTTTGGGGGACAGGAGGTGGGTGATCTACCAAGGGAGACCAAGGAGTGGTCAGACATGTAGCAGACTCAGTGAAGAGCAGTATTCCAAAAGCCAAGGGAAAAGAGTATCCAGAAGCATCAAACAGTGAAGAACGGTTACCAAGGAAGGAAAAAAAAAGGAAAAAAAAGCTATCAGTTTTAGCAGTTTGAAAATATGTGGTCACCTTTTTTAAGAGTAGTAAGGTCAGAGCCAGATGACAGTTGAGAAGTTAACGTTGGTGGGAAGGAAGTGGAAGAAGCACGTTCAAATGCTTCTTTCTGGGGGTTTGGCCATGAAAAGAATGAGAGATTTAGGGTAATAACTTGAGGGAATGGCTAGATTAAATGGAGCTTCTTTAGTGGGAAGGAAGTGGACAACTGAGTTTGTTTAGAGGCAATAGGGAAGAAGACTAGAGAGATTGCAAGTGGGGGGGCTTGGGGGAGGGGAGGGGATGACCAATGGGGCAAGCCCCCAGAGGGAATGAAATCAAAAGTGTGAGTTATCATTAGTATCAGTCCATTCATGTTACATCAGCTTTGCCTAACGAGAACATCTACTCGTGGCAAAGAGAACATCTACTTCATCATCTTGAGACTGCAAAAAAGAAAGAGAACTGAATCAAGATGCTTTGAGGTTGGAATAGGGGAGTCAAAGGAGCCCCCAAGAGCCTAATTTTCCTTGGTAAATAAGAGGGTCAGCTGCTGAGAGAGCAGATTAGAGGTGATTTGTAGGATTTGTGGAGGAGGGTTGAAAGAATTGCTGCAGGAAGTATTATAGTTGGGAGAATAAAAAGCTTATCAAATACAGTAGAAAACATGGATTTGTAATGTACCTAAACTACACCATGTCATGTTTTCCTCTATTCTGTGTTAGCATCAATCAGAGGAAGAGTATGGTAACCCATTGTTGAATATTGATAGAGTGTGAACACTGGAGGGATTTAAGGGAGGAAGGAAGTATTTTGTAAAATTGTTTGATCATGCAGTCAAAAACCATATAGGGAGGAGAATATGGCCAGAACAGAAGATGGACTAGAAGAACTGGGAAGGCTGGAGGAACTAGAAGTTGTGATGAAGATGAAAAAAAATTAGGAATGAGGCAGAGGGAGATCTTGAAAGACGGTTTTATGTGGTCAAGATCACAAAGGTAGACACGCTTTGGAATAATGTTGAGGTCTAATATCCATGGAGTAGTTGAGAGTGGGTATAGAGGTCCAACAAATGGAGGCTAATGTGTAGACTGGTATTTTCTAAGAGATATAATGGTGAATATTGAAGTTCCCAAGGTTATTAAGGGAAGGGTATGGGATGGAAAAGAAGTCTGAGCCAGCCAACTTGAGACTGGAGCAATAAGGTCTGAACAAAGTCAGGCAGATGAATGGTATGAACTTCACAGGAGAGGTTACTGAATGATGGTAACAGAGGAGGGTATCTGGAAGGGCCAGCAGAGGACAAGGACTCTGAGTCAATATGTTGGAGAAGCATGAGAGAAGGAGCTGCCATTACTGTAAAGGGGGGGCAAGAGTTACAATGTCTTCCCGAAATATCCATGTACACTAATAGAAGGTGCGAGAGGAAAATAGGAAGGAAGAAGGAGAATTTGTTAAAGATAGAGCAGGGGTCACTTCTTAATCTGTGGGTCACAAGTGTAAAAAGTTTAAGAAGTCCTGTACAGGGGGGATAGGACTTGGGAAGAAATTGGCCTGAGCTGGATAGGAATGTGGTATCGTGAAGTGGTAGCAAAGAAAACAGGTTTTCATCTTGGGGAAGGTTAAAAGTACAAAAATAAATATGACACAAACCCTCCTGTCAAGGAACTTGCAATCTCCAGCTCTGCACATTTAGTAGTTCGTGATCTGGGGCAAATCATTTCTTCTCTCTCCTCATCGACAGGGTGTCCCTGAAGTCTGGACACATAGGAAATCTCATTAACTATGTATAATTTCAAGAAATGAAATGAATGAGATTTTCAGCATCTTATTTAATTAGCATAAATCTTAGCCATGACAATTTCATATGGAATAAAAGCTTTCATTAGCTATTGGGGACTATTTTCCATATTAATGAGATTAATTTAATTTAATTAATTGGATTTTCTATGTGTCTCCTATTGTCTTCCTGTCTTCCTATGAAATTTTGTAGGTCTTAAATGCCAGAATAAAGATTTTATAGTTGGGGCGGCTAGGTGGCGCAGTGAATAGAGCACCGGCCCTGGAGTCAGGAGAACCTGAGTTCACATCCAGCCTCAGACACTTGACATATGGCTGTGTGACCTTGGGCAAGTCACTTAACCCCAATTGCCCTCCAAAAAGCAAAAATAATAATAATAATAATTTATACTTTATTAGGTGACCAATAGAGAGCCATTGAAGACTTTTTAATAGAAAAGTGATGTGATAACAAAATGACTCAGGAAGTGTTGAGAAGGATCTAGGAGAGAATAAATAAATAAAAGGCAAGAAACCCTCGAGGAAGCTATTAATAGCCTAGGTGGAAAGAAATGAAAGACTGAACTTAGGTGGTTGGTGGGAGAGTTGAGAGAAAGAAACAGATTGAAGAGAGAGAATACACTACAGGATTCTGCTGTTGATGAAAGGTGAGGAATAAAGCATAGTCAAATTTAACTCAAAGGTCTGAATATCTGAGAAGAATGAGGTGGCAGAATAGATTTGGAGCCAGGGAGATTCGAATTCAAATCCTGCCTCAGATACTATGTGACCCTGGGCAAGTCCCTTAACAGTTCCTTTTTTTGTAAAATGGGGCTGACACACATCTTATGGAGCTGTTATGAGGATCAAACGAGAAAATATATGTAGAGTGTTTTGCAAACTCTAAAGCTCTTCTGTGGTTTCATGATCAACAGAAATACAGATATTAGAGAAGAGTTCAGTGAGATGGTGAACTTAGTTTTGGAGAAGATGAGTCAGGGGTCATGATATCTAGTGAGAAATGTCCAGTAAGTGCTTAGAAATATAAGGTGGGAGCTCTGCAGAGATTTTAGGTGAGTCGTCTGAATATAGGCTGTATTTAAACTCCAGGGAGAGGGAGTAAAGACACGAGGAGAGGAAAAGACAGAAGACAGAACCTTAAAGAGTGAAAGCAGGAATTGGAAGGCACGAGGAGAACAGTACTGTAGAGAAGGTTTCAAGGAAGGTGGGGCGGTCAGTCATCAGCGTCAGATGCTACAGTGCAGTCCGAGAGGAGGAGGAGGAGGAGGAGGAAGGTTGAGAAAAAATTATTGAATTTATCCAAGTTTTGGATAAATTTTGATGAAGGAAGAGATTCATTTCACCTGGGTAAATGGTAGGGAAGAAAGCTAGATTGTGTGAGGTTATGCCCTATTTTAATGTAAGCTCCTTGAGGATCAGGACTGCCCCACTTTTTATGTTTTGTATTCACAGAGCCTAGCACAAAACCTGATATACTCTGGGTGCTTAATAAATTCTTTTTTTTGTTGTTGTTTATTTGCATAGCTTTAGAGCTTGAAGGGATATTAACTGTCATATATTTCAACCCTCTGGCTTTACAGATGGAGAAACTGAGGCAAACAAATTGTGACTTGACCAAGGTCTTAATAAATTCTTCATAATTGATTAAGTGGAATAATGGGGGGGGAAAGAGGCAGAAAGTTTAAAAGATTCATTCCAGAAATTTGACATTAAAGAGGAAGAAAATTTCCCAAGGAGATGACAAGATTAAGTTAAAGTTTGCCTCTGTGTGTCTTCTAAGATGGAAGAAACCCAAACATTTCTACTAAAGCCGTGGTTCTTAACCTCTTTTTATTTCATGGACCACTTTGATAGTCTGATGAAATCTATGGACTCCTTCTTAGAATAATGTTTTTATATAATTGAAAGAAAAGCTAAATTTTTAATATTTTATATGATTGCACATATATAACCTATATCAGATTGCTTGCCATCTCAGGGAGGGGAAGAGGATAAGAGAGAATTTGGAACTCCAAATTTTAAAAAATGAATGTTAAATATTGTTTTACATAAAATGGAGGAAAATAAAACATTATTTAAAAAAAAAGAAAAGCTAAATTTTAGGTATAGGTTAGTGAAAATAAAAATAATATTTTTTTCTGATCTCAGTTCAATGGACCCTCTGAAATGTATCCATGGATCCCAAATCAAGAACCCCTTTACTAGAAAAAATAAATACTGAAGGAGAGATTGAAGATATGTAAGATAATTCAGGAAGCAAGGTCACAGAAAGGACAGGAAAGAATTAGGACCAACCATACAGGTGGAAGCTTCATCTAGGAGGAGCAAGATGACCAGCCCTTTCCCAGGAGGAAAAAATACAAGCGACTATTAAGAGTTTTAAAAGAGTCAAGGGAAGTTGAGGTAGCTGGCATCAGTTGGCCTTAGTTTTCTCGGAAACTTGTCAAAAGTAAGGGAAATGGGATGGAATTGGGGCCTTTAAGGAAGAAAAAGAAAATCTGAAGCAACTGTTGTGGAGAATAGCAGAGGGAGTCCATACAAGAGAAATAAAGAAAACAATTACTATGCAGTGGTGAGGGCCCAATTGAAGGTAGGTAATACGTTGTCATTTCCTTTAATGGCATTCAGCAGCAGGGCCGTTAATAGGAGTTACCCAGAGTTGGAAGGTCCCAAGTAAACAAGGGATTCAAGGATGGAAGAAAAAAAAACTACTGAAATAAGCAATCGTAAGGTCTAGTGGAGACACAAAAAACTAAGGCCAAGATGAAGTTAGATGAATGGGGAAGGATGAGAAACCCAAGTAAAAGAAAGGGAATGGGAGAGAGAGAAGTGGAAGAGCTTGTGGTCCAGGAGGAGAATTTCAGTTTTCAGGATTTTGGAATTAGAACAATGCATAAAATGATTGTGATAACCAACATTAACACAGTGCTTTAACATGTGGAAGGCATATCACAATTATGATCTCATTTTGATCCTCACAACAACCTTATCAAGGAGGTAAGGAAGCAGACAGAGAGGGTAAGATGACTTGGCCAGGGGCAGCTAAGTGGCCCAGTGAATAGAGCACTGGCCCTGGAGTCAGGAGGACCTGAGTTCAAATCCGACCTCAGACACTTGACACGCTAGCCGTGTGACTCTGGGCTAGTCACTTAACCCCAATTGCCCTCCAAAAATGAAAAAAAAAAGATAACTTGGCCAGGGGTCATAGAGCCAATATAAGATGTTATTGTGTTAGTCATTTTTCAGTTGTTTCTGACTCTTTGTGACTCCATTTGGAGTTTTCTTGTTAAAGAAACTGAAATGGTTTGCCATTTCTGTTCCTAGTTCATTTTACAGATGAGGAAACTGAGGCAAACAGGGTGAAATGACTTGCCCAGGGTCACATAGCTAATAAGGATCTGAAGCTGGATTTGAACTCAAGTTTTCCTGACTCCAGGCCTGGTACTCTAAGCAGGACTCCACCTAGCTGCCTTGATTTTTGTTATAATATAAATAATGCGGTGAATATTCTAGGGCAGGACCCCAATTCAGATCTTGACTAAAGTTTGCTACAACACCTAGCTGCTTTTTAAAAGAAGTTCATGGGAGTTTGAGTGAAGGAGATTGCAGAGATGGGGATTATCACATAATTTCAAAGACAGAAAGAGATAAAGGAAGTTGCTTAGTCCGACTCAGATCTGAACAGGAGTCTCTTCTACAAACAGTCCCAACAAGTGGTCGTTCAGCTTCCCCTTGAAGACTCTCAGTGAGTGACAAGGAGCCTGTTTCTTCCCCAGGCGCCGTGTTTCTTCCCCAGGCGCCGTGTTTCTTCTCTGGGACGGCTCTAAATCGGGTGGGAGACCTTCGGCCTCGAGGCCACGCAGGACCCTCCAGGCCCTCAAATGCGGCCCTTTGCCTCGAGGGCCGCAAGTGCTCAACCCCTGCACTAAATTGTTACATTTTCCTTATGCTAAAGCTGAAATTTGTCTCTGTAACTTCTACTTGTTGCTTTTAATTTCTACCTTCTGAGTTCAAGAAAAACAAATCTAATCTTTCTTCCCCAAGACAACCTTTCAAATGCTTGGGCTGTCATTATGTTGTCTTCCCATGGACCACCCTTCCACTGAATTTCCTTTTCCAGGCGAAATATTCTGTTTCCTTTTTTTTTTCCTTTCACTTTAAGGTTGCTTGAGATGATTTCCAGTCCTCTAGTTGGTCTGCTGTGGATACACCGCATCTTGTCAGTATCCATATAAAATTTGATGACGGGAGATGCACCCACACTCCTGACACAGGGCTCACTGTACAATGGGACCATCACGACTGCATGGTTTTTCTACTAACGCAGCTTAAGCTTGCCTTCCAAATCACACTTGTGACTTGTTGATTTTTCAGGCCGTTAAATCCTGCCATGTCTTTTTCACACATGTTTTTACCTAGTCAGGCCTCTGTCTACGTAGTCTGTATTTTGAAGTTCAGTACATTGATCACTCGTAAGTTTCCTCAGTTTTAGAACATTCTAGTTAGTTGAATCTTTTGGATTGCAATTCTGTTGTGTTAAACATATTAGCCATCTCACACAGTTTTGTGTCATCTGCCAGAAAGTTCAAAAGAAACATTAAAAGGGTCAAGAATGTGGATTCTGCCAAAATCAAATAGACTAATTAGACCATAACTGGGAGATAAATGACAGAGACAATCACATCAGCAAAAGCAGGAGACATTGTTAAGTGATGACAAGTATTAAGGGTCCAGAACTGAGTGTCCCTTGGGAGTGAGGAATAGATTTTTTGCTGTTGTTAGGTCATTTCAGTCAGGTCTAACTCTTTGTGACCCCATCAGGGGTTTTCTTGGCAGAGATACTGGAATGGTTTTCCATTTCCTTCTCCAACTCATTTTACAGAGGAGTAAACAGAGGCAAACAGGGTGAAGTGATTGGCCCAGGGTCACCGAGCTAAGTAAGCATCTGAGCCTGGATTTGAACTCACAAAGATGAGTCTTCCTGACTCCAGACCTGTTGCTATATCCGCTGCCTCACCTAGCAGCCCAATGAATCTACTCCAACCTGAACTCTCTACTGAGAGACAGGAAGTAGGTATGGGTTCTAAGATCAGTTACATCACTTCTAAAGGTGGAGGTGTAACTTAATTCCATTGCCATACTGGACTTGATATGTCCAACATGTTTTCAAGCCCTGCTTCTTCTACTTATTAGCCCTATGACCTTGAACAAAAGGGCCAGTCTAACTAACTGGACCACAGAATGCTTTTTTCCACTGCAATGCCTCATCCTCTATGACCTCAGACAGAGGTAAACTTGTTATCATGTCAGTATAAAGAGTGGTTCACCTCCTCAGGTCAGAATACGCTCCCATCAGATATTCTTTTTCTAACTTCTCACCCAATACTGCTATGGAAACTAGTGTTCAGGCCTAATTGGTAGAAAGGGCCCTCCCAGAGTTTCCTTTAAGGAGCATATCAAATGCCCTAAGCAGGTGTATGATGTAATGTGGTGGAATTAAGTTTCTAGACATTTGTATCTTAAAACAAGGCTGGAAAAGTAGGTTGAGGGTGAGGTTGAGAAAAATTTAAAGAAGCCAAATGAGAATTTGTGTCTGATACTAAAGATAGTAAAGAGTGATTGGAGTTTATTGATCAGGAGAATAATATAGTCATACTTGTGTTTCAGGAGTGTCCCTTAGGCCATTGTGTGGAGGATGGGTTGGAGAGGGAAGATGAGGCAGGGTAATGTAATAAGCCAAGTGAGAAGTAATGAAGGCCTGATGACATGGTGGCTGTGTGAATAGAGAGGGGAGGCAGATGAAAGATGTATCAGTTGAAATGGCAAGACTGGGTGATTAATTGATTGGATGGGGGACAAGGGAGGAGAGGAGTCTAAGGTAACACCAAGGTTGCAAGCCTGAGAGACTGAAAGAATGATGGTTCCCTCAACAGAAAAAGGGAAGTCCAGAAGTGAGATGGTTTTGGAGAAAAGATCATGAATTCTGTTTTGGCTATGCAATCCTTAAGATGCCTATAGGACATTCAATTTAAAACATTCAACAAGCATTTGGAGTTAGGCAATTAGGAGCTCAGGAGAGAGACTTGGACTGGATATATAGGCCTGGGAGTCATTTGTACATAGAAGTTAGCTAACTATTTAGGTGCTAATGAAGCCACCAAGTGAAAGAGAGTAGAGAGAGAGACAGGAAAGCCTATGACAGAATGTTGGAGTACATCCACAGTTAGGGGGTGATGTTTTTGGTGATGAATCCAAAAAGAAGATAGGTCACACAAAAACTGAGAGAGAGCAGTGTCATGAAAACCCAGAGAGGAATGGACAAGAAGAGTGGTCAGCAGTGTCAAAACAGGTTAAGAAAAGCCCAGGTTTTACAAGTCATTAATAACTTTTAAAAAATTATTTTCAATTCACGGAACAAAACAAGCATTTCCATAGTACAGTACAATAAAAAAGAAGATTGTACATAAAACTGCAAATCTACCACTTCGTATTCCTTCCAAATATATGTTATCATGTAAATTTCTTTTTTCTTTTTTTTCTCTCCCCCCATACCTATCATTAGAGACAAATAGGTGTATAGATGTATATGTAAAATTATTCTATACATAATTCTACTTATTTCTTTCTCTAGATGCAGATAATATCTTAATTCATATGTCCTTTATTTTTAATTTTTGTATTTATAATAGTCGAAGTGACTTAAAATCACTCAAAGTTGTTCTTAAAACAATAATTGCTATTACTGTATACAATGTTCTCTTGGTCCTGCTGCCTTTACTCTTCATCATTTCATGCAAGTCTTTTCATGCCTTTCTGAGATCATTGAGCTCATAATTTCTTATAACACAGTAGCATTCCATCACAACTTAATTTCAGTTGGATGATGAGGTTTAGAAGCCAGTTTGCAGAGTTAAAAAGAGAACAAATGAGAGGAAGGAAGTGGAGGCAACAAGTATAGATTTTTTTTTCCCCTAGGAATTTTTATATGAAAGAGAGGAGAGATATGAGACATTAGCTTGAGAACATGGTAGAGTCTAGTTAAAGTGTTGGGGTTTTTTTGTTTGTTTTTTGGGGTTTTTTTTTTGCTTTTTGGAGGGGGAAAGGTAAGGCAATTGGGGTTAAGTGACTTGCCCAAGGTCACACAGCTAGTTTTGTGTTAAGTGTCTGAGACTAATTTGAACTCAGGTCCTCCTGACTCCAGGGCTAGTGCTCTATTCACTGTGCCACCTAGCCACCCCTACTTAAAGTTTTTTAAGGACTTGGGGAGGCTGGGCATGTTTGTGGGCAACAGGGAATGAAGGAATGAATCAATAGATATTGAAACTAAAGAGGTAATAGAGAATGTTGGAGACGAGCTGCTAGAGAAGACTGGAGGGTTTGGGATCAAGCCACATATTAGAGAGGTTAGTTAGCCTTGGTAAGAAGTGCTGCTTCATTATCAGGGACTGGAGGGAAGGAGGAGAGAATTGGGGCATTTTGTCAAGGGGTTTTGAACTGTATAGAAGGAAAGAAATGGGAGTTCACTGCTGTGGCCTCCATTGTCTCAAGTGAAACACAGAAAGGAAGAGGGCTGAAACAACCATTGTGGTGAGTGGGATAGATAATGAATTAGGAAGGAGTAATTGAGTCACCTTGCTGCCTCGAAGGCCCAGTTTCGGTTAGATAAAATAAATTTTTGGTGTACCCAATTGATTTCGTTGCCTGATTTTCTCCAGTTCTATTGAGCATCAGTGGTGTGGGAGGATGAAGAAGAGGTTTGGAGTGGAATAAGTTCAGTTGATCTCCACCAACGATGTAAATTATTTCCAGAAACAACCTTGCCTTGATGGCAAGTTTAAAAAATGAACACCATTACAATTAAGGGTAGGGGGCAACTCAGCTTACCACATTCTGAAGAATTCACCTGAATGTCAAAGACTTTCACAGGACTGACTCTTGTTACTCTGAGGGCCAAGATGGAGGCTAGCAGAGCTGGTGGCACAAATCCTTTTTTTTTTTTTTTTGGTGAATGTCTTTTCCCTCCTTAATTTATGCATTTTTAACATTTAAAAAAAAAGTTCCAAATTCTCTCCCTTCCTCCAGCCCCAGGCTTGCCCCCCAGGCAATCAATATATCAATTATATATGTGAAAAAAGCAAAATATATTTCTGTATGTTGCAAAAATATATAAGAAAGGTGAAAAAATTATACTTTGATGTTCATCAGTTCTCTCTCTGGAGGTGGACAGCGTTTTTGGAATTGTCTTGGATCATCATATTCATCAGAGTACCTAAGTCTTCATAGCTGATCATCATTACAATATTGCTGTTACTGTGTACAATATCTTGGTTCTGTTCACTTCACTCTGCATCAACTCATATAGATCTTCCCAGATTTTTCTGAAACCATCCCCTTTTTCTTAAAGCCCAATAGTATTCCATTACTATCTTATACCAAAACTTGTTCAGCCATTCCCCAATTGATGGGCATCTCACCAGTTTCCAATTCTTTGCCATCACAAAAGGAGCTGCAATAAATATTTTTTTGACATATAGGTCCTTTTCCTTTCTTTTTCTTTTTTGAGGAGGGGGAAGGGAGATCTCTTTGAGATACAGACCTAGCAGTGATATTACTGGGTCAAAAGGTATGCAGAGTTTTATAGCCCTTTGGGCAAAGTTCCAAATGTTCTCCAGAATGGTGGCCCGTGCATTAGTATCCTTTCTTTTCTGGTGAATGTCTTGCTGTTCACAAAGTGCATGGAACATTATCCTTCGTCACCCACCTAGATCTTATCATCCTGGCTTCAGGGGCATCTGTGTATGACCTAGCTTGACTCCAAAGAAAAGATGAGAATGCAACTCCCTTTTCTGCAGAGATGGGTATGGAACACTACATGTAATGTAATGTCACTTTGGTTAGCATTTTGTTTAGTCTTCTTGTTTTGTTTTGGGTTTTTTTGGGTCTTTTTTGGTCTTGTGTGTTATAATAAGGGATGATTTTTCTGAAAGGGGGAAGGGATTAGAGTTAAGGTGATGTAAATAGCTATCAATAATTAAAAACAGTGTCCTGGTTATCTTACTTAACTGAATTAGCCTGCTCTCCTCCCCCAAGAAATGTATTGTAAGAGCTAGGGCTAGTGGAGGAAATTGGTTGGTTGTGTCAGTTTCGGGTGGTCTAAAGAGGTGTCGAGGTCCCCTTAGATCTTGCTAAGGAAATTCTGCTCCTAGAGAAAGGCAACGATTCACCCCCGGCATGTTGCTTCGAGTGCGGTGGAGGCGAGGACGTCGGCTGAGCTGCCTGGGAGGGCTGGGGTCCGAGTGTCCTAGCCCTGTGCGCGTCCTCGGGCCCCGAGAGCCGAGTGGGAACCGTGCAGCTGGTTTTGGGGCACCGCGCCCACGGGGGCCACGGGGGAGTCCAGAGGAAACTGAGACCGAGAAAAGACCCAGGAAGTCTGCTGGGGGGGGGAGGAAGAGGGCCAAGTGTCCTGGGTGCTGTCCCCGAGACACACCCTGCCAGGGCATCCCCCAACACGCACAGGCGGCCGCTTCCTCGGGAGCTGGGGGGGGGGGGGGTAAGATCCCCTTTCCCCTCGCACTCCTGCTTCCTGACCCCCCGTCCCCACTCCCGCGCGTCCTGAACTGAGCTGCGGATGGAGGGGGAGCCCGGCAAGGCCAGGGAGGGAGGGGAGAAGCGCCCCGAGGCCGGCTAAGATGGGAGAGGAAAGCGGGACTCGTAGCTGAAGGCGAGCGCGAGGTCTGGGGGGACCTCGACGGGCCGTTAGAGGCTGGGGCGCGGAGCCGAACGAGTTTGGGACTGGGGGAACCCAGGCGTGGTCGTAGGAGAGGCAACCAGAAGGGCAGACACGGGGCTCGGGGCTAGGGTAGGGGGCGGCCGGCTCGGTCCGAGGCTTTGGCGCCAACCTCCCGGGTTTGGGGGCAGACAAAGGCGGGGGTCTGAGGGAGGGAAAGCGGCCGAGGAGACAAAGCTGGGCGGGGAGCGGGGTTGGGGGATCCGGAGGCGGCTCCGGGGCCGCGCGGAGCCAATGGGCGGGCGGGGGGCGGGGGCCCGGCGGGGGGGCAGCGCCAGGATAAGGCAGCGGTGGCGGAGGCGGAGGCGGCTCGGGCTCCAGAGGCGTCGCGGCTGTGGCCACCTCCAGCCCCCGAGAAGCAGACCCGCTGCACCTGGCCCCGGCGGCGGCCCAGGCTGGGCCTGGGTGAGACCCGCGGGGGCGGCAGGATGGGGGTGGGAGGGGTCTGAGCGAGTCTGACCCCGAAGGGGTGATGGGATAGGGGTGGGGGAGGTGAGTCCAAGAACCCTCGAGGGCCGCGGATAAGGGGAGGGGGGCTTCATCTTGGGACCCCCTGGGAGCGGCGAGGGGGGTTAGGAGGGATAGGTCTGACACCCCCTCGGGGGCCACGGGGTTGAGGGGGAGGGGCTCATCTTAGGATTCTGGGGGTGGGGGTGGCAGCAGGGTGGCACAAGGCTGAGTCTGCGACCTCTTAGGGTCCTGCGGGGTTTAGAGTGGGAGACTGAGCCCGGGGACGTCTCGGGGTTCGCAGGGACCGGTCAGGGGGCTCAATCAGAGACCCCTGGGGGGACGTAGGGGGTCCTCTTCAGGGGCAGGGGTCCCTCCTCGGGGACAGGAGGAGGGCGCCCGGGGGGGGGAGGGTCAGCTAATTCCCGCCGGGCTAGACTGGGGCGTGTGGATAGGTTTGGCTGTCCCTGCTCCTAGGGAGGGGGCTGGAGGTGAAGGCGAGGCCTCGGGGCCTTGTGAGAGGGAGCACTCAGGCTGGGGAGCCCCTGGGTAGGCTAGTTTGTTGGACACTTCCCGGGGCTGGGAATGCAGCCGGTTGCAAGGCTAGGGTCCCGGCCGGGCGTGAGAACGTACTCTGGCAGCGTTTCTCCTCTGGGGTGCGCGTGCTGAGGGGATGGGGGATGAGGGTGACATGAGCTGTCCAGGAGCTGGGGCCCTCAGGAAGGAAGCCTGAGCACTCGGGGAGGGGAAGGACAGTAGTCCCCGAGCCTCTCATATCCTTGTTAGATTGACAGCGCCGCGGGGTCAACCCCAGGACACTGGCTTCTCACTGTGGTCGAGCATCCCTTTTCTCCCAGCCCCAGGCCCACGCCTTCACAAAACCACTCCACATCCCTCTTCTAGGGTCACTCTTTACTGTGGCACCTCAGGGGCTCATCCAATTCTCCCAGCACTGGTCTGCCTCAGCCTCCTCTCCATCTCAGCTCTTCCCTAATTCTCTCCCAACCAGCTTTTCTCTACCAACCCTCCCCGCCAAAAAAAAACCCCAAAACATGTTTCACTGATGGGTGGGCTGAGTGAAAAGGGTGGTGAGGGTGGGAGGCGGAAGTGGTAGGACCTAAAGCAACAGGAAATGACTTAGGGAAAGTCCCAACCACAGCCCCCGACCTCCCTGATTATGCTTCTCTTGTAAACAACACCCTCCCCCCTTGCTAACCACCCTTTAAGTGCAAGCTGGGGTAGAAGGGGAGGAGGAGCTGGGGAAGGGTGCTGGGCATGCAGGCTTAGACACCCTCTTGACTAACTTCCCCTTGCAGAGTGCTGAGGGCCGCACTCCCCCATCCCCTGTGCTCCCCATCCTTGCCTTCACCATGTTCCAGGATGCTGGAGCAGCCCAGGCCACCACCTCTCATGTAGGTAACCGCATCACCACCGCCACCATAGACCACCCTTTTCCCCTCTGGGTGGAGGGAAGGGGATTGGGGCAGTTTGTAGAGGCTATTGTGTCCAGCCCCAGGGATGGTGGGATTAAGGAGATGCCCCTTGAAACATAAAGTAGCTATTCTGAACTGGGTGGGTGGAGATGTGGAAGGCAGAGGGGATGCTTAGATTAGACATAGGTTTGGATGTCAGAACCAGTGGGTCCAGCCATGTTCTAATTTCCCTTGTGTCCCCAGGAAGCCAAGAGCAGCCCTAGTGGCAACACAGTACAGCGCTCCAAGGTAAGGACTGGGGGTGTTATGGAATTATATTGTGGTGGGGGGAGAGGGAAGATTTCCTTTTCCCCATAGCTAATACTGTGCCTACTTCTCCCCCACCAGTCATTCAGCCTCCGGGCACAGGTGAAGGAAATTTGTGCAGCTTGTCAAAAAACTGTCTACCCCATGGAGCGTCTGGTGGCTGACAAGCTCATCTTCCACAACTCCTGCTTCTGCTGCAAGCATTGCCACACCAAGCTTAGGTGAGGGCACGGTTCAGAGCCCCACCCTCAGGCATGGCACTGCTCCCTCCCCTCTCCCCCCAAGGAGGCTCCTTTGCCACTTTTGCATGGTGACGGGTGGCTGGAGGTAGGGACAGGTGCCTTCCGTTGCCCCACTCCCTCCCTGGCCTGGCTTCTTCCTGGCTCATCTCTCCTTTGCAGTCTGGGTAGCTATGCAGCGCTTCATGGAGAGTTTTACTGCAAACCCCACTTCCAGCAGCTGTTTAAGAGTAAAGGCAACTATGATGAAGGCTTTGGAAGAAAGCAGCACAAGGAGCTCTGGGCCCACAAGGAGGTGGCCAATGGTACCAAAACAGCCTGAGGCCCTATGGATGCCCTCTTCCTGCCCCGAATCCCAGGGGCCTTTGGGGTGGGGTGGGGAGGAGGAGCTTGGGAAAGATTGAATTGGGGGGAGGGGGGAAGGACATACTTGGGACTGCTCAGGCTGGTCCAGCGAGGATGAGGGCTAACTTGCTGCCTTTGCCTGAGGAGGGCGTGGGGGTTCAGTGCTATCCCGCTTTGTCCCCAGGGGCACCTCATTCCCACTTGGGCCCACCAGTTTGATTTCATACCCCCTTCCCTCAGTAGGCCTCAGAGAAGCAGGCCCCAGGGAAGGATTTCCCCCTATCTTGGTGCCTTCTCTCCAGCTGGGAGTCAGCCTGCCCCACCACCTCCTCCAGGGTCCAGGGCTCCCCACTGCCAATGAGGGCCCTGTGCCCCCTCTCCCCTCCCATCTACCTCTGTCTACATCCTGGTTCTGAGTAACACCTGAGACACCTGGGAGAAAGGAGAGGCTAAGGTGCCCCCTGTTGACTAGTAAAGCACAGTGATGATGCCTGGGTGGGACAGGAAGGCAGAAGTGTGTCTCTAAAGGTAGACTCTTGCTATAAACCCGGGGAGAGCTTGGAAACATTACTTGTCCCCCTAGAATCAGGGAAGAGGAACTAAAACAACCCTTCCCAGGTTGTGAACTGTAAAGATTGGTTGTGGGGCCAAAGGAGCCAGTCCCCTTTGCCCCTTCTGCCCTCCCTCCCCATTGTGCCCATCTTGACTGTTGTGATCCTATTTTAAACATGTACCCAAAAGTCTATCTTTGTGTCTGTGTGATTGGCCCTGAGGTGTGGGAGATAAGGAATTGATCAAGGGGCTGGGAGAGGTCTCAGGTAGATCCAGGGTACAGGCTTTTAACTTAGCACATCCCTGACCCCCTTTAAGGAACGACCAGAAGGTAAGGGTAAATACTACCCAGCATGGACAAAAGAGGGACTTCTTCCTAATCCCCACCCCAACTGCAGTCCCTGCCCTTTCCTCCCAATACCCGAGTCATTTTTTTCCTCCCAAGGACCATCAAATCCAAAATGGATCTTTGAAATCAGAGGTTCTTAGCCTTTTTTGTGTCATTAACCCCTTTGGCAGTCTGGTAAAGCTTATGGATCCCTTTCTCAAAATAATGTTTTTTAAATACTTGAAAGAAATGCTAAATTTTAGAGATTAGTGAAAAGAAAGGTGCAACTTTTTTTCCATCCCAAGTTCACATTCCCCCTGAAATCTATGTTTGGATCCCTTTCGGAGTTGTGTGGACCCCTTGGTAAAAACATCAAAATATACACACACACACCAAAACCATTTAAAATGGTTTCAGTGCTCTTGAAATTTCTTCTCCCCAAGGAATACTTCCTAGTGCCTCTTCCTCTTTTTCCACCTCCACCGCATGCCACACACTAGCAGCTATGTATGAGTATGGGTATGGGCGTGTGTGTGTGTGTGCGCGCGCGCAAGCAAGCCTATGACCAGAGACCAAAACTAGTATGTGTGGGTCAAAGTTCCATTGACTCAACTTCCCCCTCAGAAGGAGAGATGAAAAGACACATTAAGCACCTAATATATTCCCTTGCAGGTCCACTAGTCCAAATTGTACCTAAGTGGGAATCCCATTTATCTACACAGCCTCTCTGACAGTTACCCACCTTTAGCTTTAAAACCAATGATGGAGAGCACACCCCCTTTCCCCTTCAAGGCCACCCAACCTACTTTTGGACAACTTGAATTCAACAGAATTTCACTGAAGCCTACCTTGTGGGACACCATGCTAGGCACTGGAGATAAAAGACAAAAGCCAAAACGATGCCTTTCCCTTAGGTTTTTCCTTATACACAAAGTCTAACATGGCCACTCTTTGAAGGAAGTATCATGCCTTTTCTGGTTAGTCACCATCTCCAGGGCTTTGAGCACCCTGTCTGTGGTTCTCTGAATGAGCTCCAGTTTATCAATGCCCTCCTTGAAAATGTGCTCAGAACAGAACACACTACTCCAGATGTGACCTGAGGAGGGCAGATTCTGGTGGGACACACTTTCATCTCCACATTCTGGCCACAATGCCCCTACTGCTTCCTTTTTCTCCTGTCTCCCCCTCCCCCTTTTACTCTTTTCTTCAAAATTAGAGTTATAGGTACTTAAAGAGTAAGGCCACAAAGCCCTTAAATCACTTTTACTTACTGTCCTTGAGGCTCCCAGCTTCAGTCCCAAAGAAAAAGCCAAGTGCTGCTTTTCTTTCCAGACCAGTGATCCTAGTCTGATCCGGGAAGTCACTTACTTGCCTCCCCCAGTAGCCTGTAGGGGGTAAAGATGAAAGGCCACCTCTGTGCTCCACCAGAGCAGTTGCTCTAGGAGCTACCCCAGCAGTTCAAGGCTGCATGGTTCCTCTAACAAGGGGTCCAAGGCAGGAAGTACAGAGGGACAGATTAGGTTACAGCAAAAGTAAATAAGGAAGGGGGGCGGGAGGTGGGGAGAAGGGCAGCTGAGCTCCCAGGGGGAATATGGGCAGGAAGTCTGGGGCTTTTCCTGTCTTGCACCCTGTGGCCCAAACTCTTGATTATGGAACAACTAAACTAGAGGATCTCTTGGTCACTATAGGGCAGGCAAAAGGGAGTGGGGTATAGAAGGCCTAGGGGGAGAGAGGGATGCCATTACTTTATTCATTTGGTCTCATAGCCATGAACAGGCAAAGTTCTGAAGCCACCCTGAAAGCAAAGAACCATCAGGCAGTTTGCAGAAGATGCATAAGTGTGAGGGAGCCCAAGAAGGAACTCGGGTAAAAGTACAGATTTGTTGAGTCCTGTAGTGAACCATAATAGATGACGACCCAGGGAATACCCGAGTCATTTTTGGACTGAAGTTACCATCAGATACCCCCTGCCTGCATGATCCCTGGCTACGTTAGGGACACTTCAGCAGAGAACCAGGACGGACAAGCTGGCTGAAGCTGCCCACTCTGTGCTCAGAAAGACAATGAGAATTAGCCAAAAGAAGCCTAGGAAAGAAAAGGCCCCCAAAGATCAAGCTGGTGCTCTCCCCTTCATAACTGAGCTACTCCCCACCTGAAAAAGGACACCCTGGCAAGCAGATGCTATTGCCAGGGGTGAGAGGTAACTTCATGATATGTAATACTTAATCTGTAACTTCATAATAATCACCAAACGTGACTAGAGGCAGGGTAGAAGAACCACTGCCCCCAGCTTATGCTACAGCCAGGTGAACTTTCTTCCAGAAGTACCCCTGCTCCTGCCCCAATTCTGTGCGACCTTTGTGCTTTCCCATGGCTCAGCTGGGGGAGGTGCAGAAGCATGGCAACCCAAGACAATTGGCTAGTTGTAACGAATATCTCACATCATCATGCACAACCACCTTCCCCCCCTTCCAAGAACCGTTCCTATTTCCCTTGGTCAAGGGGCCATATTGAGGTTCTCTTCTGAGCTTGTAGTATCTGCTATCCAACCCAGAAAGCAGAGGAGCAGGAGCCGGCGTGTATAAATGATCCTTTTATTGTAAGTAACGCGCTACACTGGCCTGGCTTTGCACTGCAAGCCCTCAGTCGGGATATAGTCAAAATAAACTATGGCTGCAAGTTCTTCTGCACAATCCACATTCAGACACTTGGCTCCTCCTCTAATGTGTGCACAAGAGGGTGACCAAGAACCAGCCTCAGTCCTGGGCCTCTGCTGGCAGCCCAGAGCAGGAAGGCTTTATTGAATGATGAGAAAATGGTGGCACCCTGCAATGAAGCTGCCCAGCCCTTTGGCAGAGCCCAGAGTGGCCAGGGCTAAGGGGCAGAGGGCACCTGATACTCCTAGGGCTTAGGACAGTCCTATGCCCCCACAGTTTTTAATCTGGATAATTTAATAAAAAATAATAAATTAAGCAATAGCTCAATCCTGAGGCTGTTGGGTTAGCATATCCACAGTTTTTGGCACAAAAATCAAGTGTTGTGTTGGGGTTTTTTTGGGGGGGTGGAGTGGGGAAGGGAGTTTCAGGGTTTAAAATTTTTTTTGAAGTTTTCTGTCAGGTAGTTACTGTGGGGTTGGTATGTAACCCCAGAGAGAGTCTGAACCTGGAATATGCAGAATCGTCTCACCAATGCCAGTGCCTGAGTTCTGTTTCCTCCCAAGGAGTGTGTTTGAATAAAGGGCTAGAGATGTGATGGGAAGGATTTTTTTTGGGGGGGGGTGGGAGAGGTAATGAAGGATTCACTTCAGGGAATTCACCTCAAGTGAGATGCTCTTTATGGAATGAAGGCTGAGAGGGAAAAGCCAAGCTACCACAAAGTAGCTTTGGTCAGGATGAAGGTCCCCAGTCCAAGCCTTGGGTGAGGACAGAGCCAAGGGTCAGAAACGGTGGTGGTTGTGGTGGAGATGTTGGTAAGAGGAGGGAGGCATAATCTATCTTACTAGCCCCAGAGGTCAGGAGAGGAGGCCCAGCGGGCAGAAAGGGAAGGAAACAGAGAGAGAGGCCCAAGCCCCATAGGCACCATTTGGCACAAACCACCAGCAAATTTCTCTGCAAAACCAGCTGCTTTCGTTTTCTCTTCTCTCCCTTGAGGCAACAGTCACCTGTAACAGTCTAGAATTGCTATATATATAAAAACCATCAAATATGATCTGAGATATAAATTAACAAGTACAAGGCCTCACATTACATGATGTGAAAAGGCTAAAAAGAGCGATAGAAACTACATTCATAAAAGTGCATCGTCAACATACAACGAAGGCTTTGGATTGTTATGGTGCCTGTGGGGAGACAGGCATGGCTGGGCACTGAGCCGCCTACTGCTAACACCCGGTCTGTCTCCGGAGATAAGCCCCTGTCACCTGGCATTTTTTCCCTTTCCATTTGATGACAAATTCTAAGGAAAATGGGCGTCAAGGGAGGGGCTTTAGCATTAGGCACATTTTGGGGGGAAGAAGGGACAAGGCCCAGGCTGAGGTATTTACAGCCACTTCAAGCTGCTCAGAGATGTTACTCCTCCCATCCCATTCCTACTCTTCTCCCTCAAGGCAAGGGAAGAAGCAGGAGGGCCAAGGGTCACTTCATAGAAATGAGTAGGGCATGTCGTTGGTGCCAATGGTTCTGAGCACAGATGGCAGCAGCACCTGGGCCCTACTGTATACCAGGCCAAGATGGGGCTATCCCAGCAGGGCCACTATCCATTTTTATCCTGGAACTAAATTCTTCCTAGATTTGCTAAACAGCTCCCCTCAGGGGTCTCAGAAAGCTAGTTATCATGACCCTACTGAGCTACCCCTTGCCCCTGAGCAGAAAAGGAAATGCATTGAGTTGCTCCTTCTCTCTGAGAAGGCGTGAAGGCTGGCAGCACAAAACTGTCTGTTCCTGCCTGTTTCCAACCTAGACTCTGGATCCTTGCTCCACAGCAGCCCTGGGTGAAGGCGGGAAGAGGCAGGAGTGGGCATAAATTTAGAGCTGTGGTGTAACACTTAAGACAGAACACCACCCCACTTGTAAAACAGAAACAACTGCATTGACAAAAATTGTGCCATCTCTCCTACACATCCCCCCTCCTCCCCTACAGCAGCTCCTTCTCTTGAATCCTGTGGGGGGGAGGTGGAAAGGTGCGCATCACAGGGCAGGGCAGGCATCCCTTCTCCCTGAATAAGGCAGCAGAGCATTTTGTCCATCTTTGGTAAAGAGGTGGGATTGGCAAACCTGGTACAGAGCCCTCCTGGGGACAAGGGCAGCACCAGCCTCCACCACCCACTGGCTGGAGGAACAGTGGACTTTGCCCTAGGGTCCCGGAACTGCTCTCTGCCGGAGCCCAAGTGGGCCAGGGGGAATGTCCTCTGGTGTCTCCAGACATTGGGAGAGGAAACAAAATAACACTCTGAATAAAAATAACACTATTCACATCCTTCCAAGCCAGTGTGTCCTCAGCACCAACGTGAGCTCTGACGCCAAACACAGAGCAAGTGAATGCAGCTCAGAGGGAAGGTGGAGGGGAGGGAGAAGAGACCCAAGGAGCTCCTAAGGCCAGAGCAATACAGATACTCACACCACTCTCTGAGCACAGGGACACCTGGATCCCTCCAGTCTGACAGGCATGGGGGATTCCCCACTCCTGGGGTCACAGATACCCTCTTCTGACTCTGCAGCCACCCAGGAAGAAGGCAGTGACAGATGGACAGAAGGAAGGATGGACTGTAGCTCTGGGAAGGGAGAAGCAGCAGCCTCACCAAGTCCCTCTTATGATCCCTCCCCCAGGGAGCCGAGGTCCAACATCAGTGTGGATGTAAGAGTTCAGTACACAAGCTGTGCAAAGTGGTGTGTAAGCAGTTCCTCAGCCGAAGGTCTCTGGCGGGCCTCCACAAAGATCCGCCGAAGAAAGTCCCGGCCGTGCTCAGAAATATGTGATGGGAGCTGGGGATTGGTGGGCTGTGTGGCAATTTTGAAAATGGCTGCCATTGCTTCATACTCTGCCCATGGAGGCTTCTCTGTCAGCATCTCTACCACAGTGCAGCCCAAGCTCCTGGGGGAGAGAATGCATCATGTCAGCCCTCCAGTGCCCCAAACCCTGCTACAGAAGCAAGAAGAGACACCAGCATAGGACACAGAGCAGCAGGCCTGGGGGGGCAGCCAATCCCAGGAAAAGGGGGGGGGCAGCCAATCCCAGGAAAAGGGGGAGGGCAACCTCCCGGGGGCCCGGGAGAGGGGAAGGTTCTGAGAGCAGGAAGGGGTGCTAACCGACTGCTCAGACCCAAGCACCACATATATTCCCTACAGTTGATCTTAGAGAAAAAGGAGAGAAAGGGCATCAAATTAGTGAGTTTCTAAAGAGAAGCTGGAGAAAATTTTCCAGTTGAAGAGTAACTTCATGCATTTTGCTAGTCTCTTCAGAGTATAAACATTAACTCCAAGCAAGGGGAATGGAAACCACCTGGGAATATCTCAGGGATACCAGCTAGGAGCCTTTCATTGTTTGCATTGATTCAGCTCATCAGAGTGGACCCTATCTCTTTAAGAACTCTGGCTGAACAGCAGGTATGTTTTCCATGGCCTGGGTTCTTCACAATAACAAAGAGTTGGCTTTTTGGAGGGGAAGAAACACATAACCCATTTGGCCCGAGTCCTGATGCCCTGGCTTGGGTCCAGCCTTCTCCTTTCTATCAAAGATGGAAGTCTCTCCCCTGCTATGGTTCTACAGGAGCCAGGAAGATGCACAAGCAGCTGCCTGACTCAAAGGAACTATGTGAATCCAGTACAGCGAGGTAATGACCTCTGTGACCTCTCCTAGGGTGGGAGTTTGTGACAGAGAGATGGCCTAGTGCCTTCCCGCGCTCATTTCTAAACTTCACTAAGTCTGTGCTGGACTCATCAGAGATGGGACAGGGACAGTAGGTGTCAGCCTCCCCTCAGCCCAACCTGCTGCTTCCAAGTGGTGCTTAGTAGGACTGAAAGAACCCATTCCCGAAACTCACCAGACGTCTGCTTTCCTTCCGTAGCCTTCTCCACTTATCACCTCTGGGCTCATCCAGTACGGTGTGCCCGTGACAGAACGAATCCCTGTCCCTGACATACAGATGGTCTGCAGCCGTTTGCTGGCCCCAAAATCCCCAAGCTTCACATTCCCAGCAGAATCACGGAGGATGTTGGCTCCTGGGATACAAGAAGGCAGTCACTGCAGTCCTAAAGCTAGAGGTGCTCTTCCCCTTCATCCAACGCTACTGTTCTCCCCCAAACAATGGCATAAGCCCAGGATTTCCTATTATGGGAAGGGTGAGCCCAGACCCGGGATGTCAGCTGCCAAAGAAGGTAGCCAGCCCCTGTCCCACACTCTCTCACCTTTGATGTCTCGATGCACAATCATGTTGCTGTGCAGGTAGGAGACGCCTTCTAGGATCTGCCGTGTGTATTTACGGGTCACGCTCTCGGTTAAAGCACCATATGCCTTCAGCTGGTCTTTCACTGAGCCCTGCCAGCCACCAAGCAGAAGATCAGAGAAAGTGGAGCCAGAGCATCACTTCCTTCCTAGGCCTCCCGTTACGAAGAAGGGGAGTCAGGGATGAAGGCAAACCTGCTATGGTCCAGCCAATAGGCGAAGACACCCATCCTTTGCGGAAAAAGACCCTTGGGATGGGAGGAGAGGGGAGGGAAATTTGCACCCAGTAATTCCCCCTGTCCTCCACACACTAGGGCTTTGGCCACTTAGCCTCAGAGAGTTTAAGGATAGCTAAGTGAAGTCAGACCAAAACTTTATACCCATTGCTACTTCTGAGGTACTAAAACAAAACAAACATTCTGGTTTCCAAATATAGAAACCACAAGACCATACTGACTTAGCTGACATGTACACTGCTGGTCCTAGGATTGTATCAAATCCAGTCAACAACCAGGATACTAGGTCACCCCTCAAGACCAGAAGCAGTGATCTTCCCACCCTCAAGAGGCCCTTTCCTGCTTCCCTGCCCACTCCAAAGTTAGTCAACTAAGCTTTGGGACTGGCCTTGGCTACAGATTGGGCAGTGAGCTAATCAACCACACCTCAACTCTATCTAGCAAGATTCCACACTGAGCCTTGTCCCATAGAGCCATCCCAACAGGACACCGGGGAGGTCTAGTTAGTGTAGACAGGCATTTTGTTATCTGCCCTTCTGCTGTTACTCATGCACCTCATTTTCTACTTCTTAATACGAGAATAATCAAGTCCGTATTAACATTGCTACTGGGAAGGGCTGGACAAATACAGCCCCATGGTTCCACTCAGAACCCCAGATTCAGAGAGGTAAACTGCCGAAGTCCAAGCACTCTCACCTGGACACCACATTCCTATTCCCACACGTGTTCGGCTGTGCCTCCGAGGTCCCTACCCCATTTCATTCTCTCTTTCCACTGCGCCATCTGGAATTCTTTTCCTACTGTTAACAAATGACTTTCTGCATTAGACCAAACTGCTCTCACGATCCTTCCATCTCCTTGGCATACAAAAACCTGGTTTAACTTTCCTGGTATTGAGTGCTCCATTTCTCATATCCCTCAACACATCAAGCCCAGGAAAGGAGAGGTTATACTCACTGGAGCTCACTGCCACTTCCAGAGCTTCCTCACAGTAACCACACCTCCATCTGGGTATCTCGCCCTATGTAGATCCTGGTGGTTGCTGGTCACTTCTACCTTTCTTAAGAAATATATAATACATAATAGCTCACAATCTCTCTTTCCACAACATCCTCTTCCTTTGTTCTCGGGGACTTCAATTTACATGAACACTGTCTCTTGCATCTCAGTTAATCAACCTTCTTAACTCTGGTGTCTCTTAAAAGCCTCTTACTTGACACAACCATCCTCTAGCTATGTATCCATTGTCATGCGTCCCTCCTCCCCTGCTTGGCAGAGCTCCTTGAGAAAGTCATCTCCACTACCTGCCTCCACTTTTTCCCCTCTCATTCCTCAATTCTCTGCCACCTGGCTTCCATTTTATCACTTAACTGAAAATATTCCCCCTAAAGTTACCAACGATCATCTAATCACCATACCCAACAGAACCTTTCATTCCACATCTTTCTTGTACTCTCTGCCGCCTCTGACACTGTTGGTCACCCTTTCCTCCTGGATACTCTCTCATCTCTAGGTTTTCACGATACCTCTCTTTCCTGCTTCTCCTCTACCCATCTGACAACTTCTCAGTCTCCTTTTCTGCATCTTTATCCATGTCATGATCACTAAATAAATATAAATATGTTCCCCTACAACAGAGCCCCTCTCCCCCCCAGCTCTGTTGTGGACTTTCTCCTCTTCCTTTTATGTCATTTTACTTGGTGATCTTAGGTTCAACTCTATACAGATGATGCCCAGATCTCTATATCTAGCCCTAATCTCTCTCCTGGATTCCTGTCCTATACCACCAACTACATTTTGGACATCTCCAACTGGATTGTCCATAGGCACCTCAAACTCAACATGCTCAGGAGACTCATTATCTTTTCTTCCAAACCCTCTCTTCTTTCCTACTACTATTGAGGGTACCATCATCCTTCCAGTCACCCAGGCTTACAACCTCTGGTGTTATCCTTGACTTTTCACTCCTCTTCATCCCATATATTCAATCTGTTATATAATCTTGTCATTTCCACCTTTACAACATCTCTCATATACCACATCTCTTGTATTACGTGCCCTCCTCTCTACTCCCACAACTACCACCCTAGTTCAGGCCCTCATCACCTCTCACCTGGACTACTGCAACAGGCTTCTAATTAGCCTTCCTGTTTCAAGTCTCTCCCCACTGTTTTCCTAAAATACAGGTCTGACCACGCCACACTCCTCTTCTTCCTCATACAAACTTCTCCCCCTCCCTCAGTCACTCATTTCCCATGGCTCCCTACTACCTCTAAGATCAAGTATAAAGTCTTCAACTTGACACTTAATGCTCTTCATAACCTGGTCATCTCCTATTTTTCCAATCCTTCTATACCTTGTTCTCATCCTTACGCTCTGGGATCTGGTCAAAATGGCCTACATGTCATTCCTTACATAGGCACTCGATCTCTCACCTCCATGGATGTTCAATGGCTGTTCAGGAATGTCCTCTGTCTCTACCAGGGACTCCCAGCTTCCTTGACTTCCTTCAAGAATCAATTCAAATCCCACTTTCTCCATAAGGAAGGCCTTTCCCATTCCTCCCTGCTACCTCACACTCCATTCCATTCACACTGTATGTATCTTCTATGTACCTAGTTATTTTCATGTTGTCCCCTATTAGAATGTGAGCTCTTTGAGATCAAGGACCATATTTCTGGTATCCTCACAGCCAGGCACATAGTGAGCACTCAATAAACGGCTGACCAGTGGACTGACCTGCATCTTCTCCTCTCCACTTCAGCCACACACAGAGAAGGCTGTACCCCTGATCTCATCATCACTCTTGTTCCATCTCCACAAGCCACAGCTCTGAAATACCTCTACTGGTCCTGTACCGTCTTCAAAGCTTTCCTTTGTTTTACTTCTCCTAAACCTATACTCTGTAGTAAGCTATGACTCCAGTCATTTCACAGCTCCCTGATTTTCTAAGCTATCAGCTCTGCTCTGGCCTTATTCTTCTCCCTTCAAAATTTTGACCCTTTAGTTACCAGTTTCGTTTGATACTGCCACTCAACTCTTCAATCCCTTGCCCGGATGCTCTATTGCCATTCGCCTCTTTCCTAGCCCTAGCCCAGGATTACTGCTATCATCCACTTTCTTTACTCATGCTAACAGGCTAGAAAAAGTCACAATCATGTTGACTGAGATCACCACAGATTCATATTGCACAAGCTCTGTTCCAAATCTTCTTTTCTCAAACTATTTATACTGTCCCTCCCCCGACCATTACTTTTGGGAGAGAACCTCTTCTTCATAGTTCACAAAAAAGTTGGAGGACACGATGAACTCTTTCTCTTCCCTAATTCCACACTTAAATTTCAAAACCACCTTACCCATCTAGAACCCAAATTTGCTACATTAGTACAAACATGCATGAAAGATGCTAATAGTTCTACACCTTTTTCCAGATAGTTTGGAGGGTTCCAAGAAGAACAAAAAAATCAAATTTGATGACTATGATGAGGGAGAATTTTTCTTCATTTTAAAGAGAAGACTTACTTAACTCTTCACACATTTTTTTTCCTGCAAGTCTATTTACCTCTTCCTAGAGACCAACACATGGCAAAATGAAATCAGTTTTCTTTATTTTGGGGGTAAATACACAAATGACTATTTCTAAGACTTCATTATAAGGATTAAAAGTTCTGTATTCTCTTGTATAGTTTGTTTCTGCCCTCCTTCCCTCATCCTAAAAACAAAAATATTTTGCAATTAAAACTTTGTTGATAGTGCTTTGACAACATACTAAATGATTTCCATGCTAACAGTCTTGTAGACTGTAAAAATTTCAAACCATTTAAATACAATAAGACTATACCTGGGAAAAAAAAATGGTCCTTCGAGCCAGAATCGAACCAGCGACCTAAGGTTGCTGCTCATTCTCTCCTCCTTCATGCCCTCAAATGAGACATATGTAAAAAAGCTGAGAACAGGGCCTAACACATAGTCAGCGCTTAAGAAATGTTTATTCCCTTCCCTTCCCTTTCTCCGCCCTAGTTTCAGACCTTTTTCTTTGCCAGTGCTAACTCTCGACTTGTGCCTTCGATCTTATGCTAATCATCTCCAGCAGCTGCCCCTTGGATCCATCCTCTCTCCTCCTCATAGTCAACCTCTCCTCTTGTTCCTTTCACAGACAAACTTCTAGAAAAAGCTGGATACGTGTTTCCACTTTCTCACTTCTCTCCCTTGGACAAGCTGGCTTAAACCCTCACCACTCAACTGCAACTGTTTTCCCCAAGGTCATGGATGATTTCTTTATTGCCATATCATATCAATGGCCTTTTCTTAGATCTCCTTCTTTGTGAATTTTGCAGCTTTTGATACTGTTGAACTAAACTCAAGGGACAACAACGTTCAGATTCCTACTCATCTGATGAATCCTTTTCTGTCTTTTTTGTAGGATCATCTTCCATGCCCTGATCCCTAACTGTAGATGTATCCCACACCTCCCTCTTGGGTTCTTTCTTCAATTTCCATATTCTTTCTCCGCAACTACATTAGTTCCCACTGATTTGTCCTCACAATGCGAGTGACTATATATCCAGCCTTTATGTCTCTTTTGAGCTTCAGCCTCTTATTTCTAATTGCCAGCTGGACATCTCTACTGAGATGACCCATAAACATCTCAAACTCCATAACATTAAAACAGACTTCATTATGTCTATTTCCTCCTAAATCACCCATTCTTATAATTTCTATGTATCTATCAGCCACCACCACTTTACCAGTCATATAGCTTCATAACCTAGAAGTCATTTGTGACTCTTCACTCTTACTGTCAAATCAATTGCCAAGTTTTCAAAGAATCTCAGAATCTGAAGATAAGGGACCTCAGCTACTATTTAGTCCAGCTCATCTGGGAAAGAATGCCCGTGGCTCATGTCTGCCAGTGGTCATCCAGCTGCTGCTTGAAGAACTCCAATCAGAGGGAATCCCTGATCTGCTGACGCAGCCCCTCCATTTCTGCACAGTCTTCTCCAACTTCAGTTCTGATATGGGGCCAAACATAAAAAGTCTAATCCTTCTTCCATTCAAATATTTGAAGACAGGCAATGTGCCTCTTGAGTCTTTTTTTCTCCAGACTGACTATACCCAGGTCCTTTCAAGACATCTTTCTGATTCCACCTCTACCTGTTTTGGATCCATACCCCACTCTCTGCTCCCACCATTATTCCCCTTCCTGGAGCCCTCATCATGCCTTGGCTGTTCTATGCAATGGTTTCCCTGTATCCATAGTGTTTCCCTTCTCCAATTCATCATCCACCAAGCTGCCACGCTGATATTCCTAACATGCAAGTCTGACTGCTCACTGCCTGGCTGAAGAAACTTCAGTGGCTCCCTTTGCCTCCAGGATAAAAGACAAATTCCTTCGTTTGATATTTAAAATTCTTTCTGAGCTGGATCCCGGCTATTTTTTGCAGGCTGATTTCCTATTATTCCCCTTCCATGCACTACCCAGCCCAGACAGACTGGCCTACTCAGTATTACCCTTACATGAAATTCCATCTCCTGCATCCTTGCACAAGCTGTTCCCTATCCCAGGAATGTTCTCACTCACCTCTACCTCTTGGAGCCCTTGTTCCCTTCAAGACTCTCAGCTTAAGTGGCACTTCCTATAACAGGCCTTTCCCTGATCCTCCCAGTTGCTAATGCCCCCAAGAAACGGCTGAATTTATTTTGTATGTATCTTGTATTTACTTCTCTGTGAATATGCTGTTTCTTCCAGCATAATGGAAGCACCTTGAGGGCAGCGAGAGTATCACTTCTGTCTCTGCATTCCCAGTGCTTAGCACGGTGCCTGGCCCACTGGAGGCACTAAATAAACGTATGCTGATGATCTTCTCCCTTCCTCTCCCCACCCCCATGGCCAGTATCTTCATTCCCACTTCACATTATGGCCCACTCTTTCTTCACCTTTTAAGCTACAGGCCCAGCTATGCCCCACCTAGCATACCCCTGGCATGTACTCCATGAAGATGGTCAGAGTCTTCTCAGAGCGATCACGGAGACAACCGTAGTACTGAACGATGCGATCATGCTGCAAGTTCTTCAGCAACTGGATCTCACATTCAAGGGCACTTACCTCCTGGGGAATGAGAGAAGGAAGCCCTGTTGTCCCCACATATCCTGACTGTCTAGTCTTCCAGCCATCACCTTGTGCCTATCAGAGTGTGGGAAGTCTTACTTGTAAGACCTCTCTGTCTATTGCCCTGTCAATTGGACTCCATACCTACCCAGGGCTCTAATTACATATTTTAAACTACATTTTCAGGAAAAGTGAGAAAAAAAAAAGTCCACCCAAAAACCTTATCTCTGGTCTGGGACCAAACCTAGTATAGCTCTCTACAGGACCTAGCTGCAATGTGGACTGGACACTGCCTAGAGCCACAGCCTCTAGTTCCCCTGGGTTTTCTTTTCCTGTGTTGTGCTTTAATTCATGTGCCATCCACTGGGAATCTCATCTCTCTTCTTCTTAGATCTCAATTTCTCCAAAATGTCTATTTTTTTAAAAATGAAAATCTTTCTCCCTCCCAAATCCCTGTTACCTTTTTCTACCCTCTATTCTTGTAAATGACAAGTGTAAGTTTCTTAAGGGAGAGAAGGATGGAGATTTTGGGGTTTCCTGACAATCTGGGGATAGCCTGTAAGGAGCTAAGCCTCTAGGTTAGTTATATACTGCAGTACTATTCGTATCTTTTGCCTGGTATAAGAAAGGGTTCTTTACATAGAAGAATGTTCTTTCCTCACAGGAACCCTCATATGTCATAGAGCCCAGCCTCATCTGGAACAGACTTTAGGTCGACTTAATTGTCTATGATATAACCTCGTGTCCCTCTTCTGCTCAAGACACACTAACATCTAGTGTGGCAAACCTAAACTAATCAGTCTGGTCTTCACAGCATTCCAATTATCATCCATACCTTCCTCCAACTTCCATTGTAGTAACTCCCCAACAAAGCCCCTTCCATTGGCTTATTATATCCTTCATATAACCTGCTCATTCCCTCTGCTATGTGTTGACATTCCTATTCTCTTCATCTGAAATACTTTCCTCAATGATTCATTTTCTCTAAAGAGGAACTCCTTAGACACAGTTTAAAACTTACCTTTTGGGGTGGTGGCTAGGTGGCACAGTGAATAGAGCACTGACCCTGAAGTCAGGAGGACCCGAGTTCAAATCCAACCTCAGACACTTAACACAAAAAAACTAGCCATGTGACCTTGGGCAAGTTACTTAACCCCAATTCCCCTACCTTCCCCCCTCCAAAAAAAGAGAAGAAAAATAAAATAAAACTTACCTTTTATAGGAAGCCTCATTTTACTCTGATTCCCCTTTACAACTCTGCTCAAGTACTCCATTACCCATTTAAATGTTCACACTGATATACACAGTATATCATACTTGGTGACTTTGTGAGTATGTTTAGTGCTCCCACACATGTATATTTGCCTCCCCAACTAGATTATGAACTCCTGGAGGTCAGAAACCACTATCAGTTCTTTCTATTGTATTCGCTTATTAGTTCTCAGGAGCATTCTGTGCACACAATGGGCACTCAATAAAGATGACTGACTTGTTCCAGGGCTGTCAAAAATCAGCAAATTCCCTGAAAGTAGGGTGAAGATTAGACAGTCAGGGGGGAAAGAACCCCTGAAAAGGAAATTAGAACAATGAAAGCTGGGCTAGTGGATAGTAGTTTGTTGTCAGAATAAGAAGAGAGGTGGCTACTATTGTCAACTAGTCCTTGGCAATAATGCTTGTGGGTATTCTGGCCCAGAATGGGGGTCATGGAGCTGATACATCTAGCTAGAGACAGCAAGTTCAGTCCCCTCTCAAGACTAGATTTCTTTTTCTTCTTTTTGGTACATTTTGAACTTTAACACCTCAAAGCACTTTTAGACACACAGAACACCATCAGGAGACTGCATAAGAAACCACAAATCTCTACTTCATGGTGCTTGTTTTTTAAAATACAAAGTAAATTCCACATATTATTTTCAAAACAGTCCTGCTCCTCTGTGCCTCCATCTGAATTTCCTTCTGTTCTCTTCTGTATTATAACCAAATTTCAAATTGAATTCCCCTGTGGAATTGGGGTACATCTGATCCCTGGAATCCAAGCCTGATTCTCTGCTGAAGAAGGACTCTGTGGGATCCTCTATCTGGCACTATCTGCTACTTTCCCCTTTGGGTTTCCTGGGTTCATCATCAACGGACAGGTTCCTTCTACTATGTATACTGGTAGCATTCTTTAAGCTTTTCCACCCTTGTTCTCATCCCAGAGTGCCAGCTAATGGCAAGGAGAAATCTGGTTAGTTTATCCTGGGAAAAGCAAAGGAGACAGGTAAGATCCGCATGGTCTGTAAGGAAAGGATGTGGAGTCCTATTTACCTTGCTTGTTTCAGGACTGTCTGGGTCGAACTGGACCTGCTTAGAAGCAAGCTCCCGTCCAGTATCCACGTCGTAGCACAGATAGACTCGGCCAAAGGCACCTTGACCCAGAAGCTTCCCCCGACGCCAGTTTACGGGAGCACTGGGAGCTATTGAAGAGAGAAAACAGAGAGGCTGTTATTAAATGCCACATCTTGAACAGCTGAAAGTCTAAGTTCTGGGGGCTTTCTTGGATTGTAGCTTCTCACTACAGCCTAATTCAACAATGGAACGTAGGTCTAGCTATACAACAGGAAGCCCATGCCCTCTTTTTGCTTTAGTTTGTTGAACCAAAGGGTCAACTAAGGTCAAAGTAAAAATGTTCTCCTGTGACAATCAACTATTTTTATTTAGAAAATTCTTTCACATTTTTTTTTTGGAGGGCAGTTAGGGTTAAGTGACTTGCCCAAAGTCACAAGGCTAGCAAGTGTGTCAAGTGTCTGAGGCTGGATTTGAACTCGGGTCCTCTTGACTCGAGGGCCGGTGCTCTATTCACTGTGCCACCTAGCCGCTCCTCTTTCACATTTTAATAGTGTTCATTTTCAATCTCAATACATCTATGGCAGCAGTAAAAAGAGTTTCATAGATGAAAAAATCTAAGGTCCAGTAAAGTCAGAAAACTTATCAGAGATTTCCATACCACAGGGAAAGGAGGTGAAGAAGTATTCTTGTATCACGGCATGTGATCCCTGCGCAGTGTGTGAGAAGATGGATGGTTATCGGGGTGTGCTGCTCTCCTGCCCCTTCCTAAGTGAGGAGATCTAACTGTCAGTGCAAGTTCTTCTGCTGTGGGACTGATTCACTTCTCTTCTCTGGGTCTTAATTCAAACCAGAGAGTCCACATAAAGGGTCACATATTTAGAACTGGGGAAGATTTTGGAAGTCATCTGGTCAAGGTCACTAGAGAATCTGAATTCTGGTCTGTTACTTATTAACTACGAGTAAATGGGGCTGAGAAAATCACTTTTCATTTATGGGCCTTCTCTATAAAATAAAGTCATTAGACCAGAGCCTCTGAGGCATGACATTGCTGCTCCGCTGCTCTGAACTCTTGCCGACAGCCTCCTTCCTTTCTCCTCCCTAGGAGAGCCCCTTCTGCCAGAGGCAGAGCCTTACACTTGGTTGGCACACTCCTCTCCTGCACAGTGAGGGCATTTTCACTGTCTGCACTCCACAGACGTCCTCGGGGGTCCAGGTACTGCACTGCCAAGCCCAGGTTCTCTCCATTGGTGCTCAGGGAACGACTGGAGGGCACCAATGTGAACAGGTTCCCTTGATGACGCCTTATCCGGGGAAATGTCCTCCGGCCTATGATGATTTGGGAAAAACAGGTCAGGGAAAATCAGATTACTCACCATAACATTTGCTGTTCAAACAATGGCAAGCATCCAAGACTTTGGGTGGGATGAAATGAACAATAAAATCACCTACATTTAGTTACCTTCACCATCTGCCTAGCTCATCTTAGAGTAGCTGCTGCCTAATTTATCTGGACTATATAAACTAAAAGCAGAAAAAAAAATGAAGCAGATTATTTAGGGGCCATGAGATCCACAGCCTGACCTGGGGAAGAATAGCTCCAGGCAAGAACACCAAAGCAGCCCTTGGCTGCCCAGTGTACATTTCTCCAGGTCCCCCAGCAGTAGTCACAGACTCTGTGCTCCTAAAGGACTATGGTGGACATTAAAGAGTTGGAGGTCCTAGAAGTTATGGGGATGGATATGGTCAACATGGAGTTGAAGAAAGAGTACCTTGGAGAGAGTCTCTACTACTCTCTCTATAAAAACAAGATATGGAGGCTTTTTTTTTCCTGTTCCCAGTTTATGGAATCTGAAACATATCTCTTTAGTGAAAAGTGAACACATGGAACCTTGGGTGAAGCTACATAGGGGCAGCTCAGTTTAGGCTATTTAGGCAAAACCATGGTGGTAGACGATAACTTTACAAAAAGTTTAATCACAGGCTTCTCTCTCTGTTCCTAGTTACTCATGCAGGAAGAAACACAGGATAACCAGCAGATGGAGGGGTTGTGCTCACCATCATTGTAGTCCTTGTGATGAACAGAGACATGATAGCGACGGGGATATGTTCCACCCTTCACCCCTTTGTCATAGAGCTGAGTATCACGATCTAAAAAAGATACATACAGGAATGGACACTGGCTTCTGGATAGGTGGCTGACAACCAGTTTCACAATCTGGCTCTAACCTATCTCTTGAAATTGAGTTCATCTTATTCCCCCATCATGATTCAGCCAAACTGGCCACTTGCTATTCCCCGCATGACATCCTATCTTCTGTCTCCTGCCTTTTTTTGGCTGCCTTCTATGCCCGAAATGCTCCCTCCTCACTCTCTGTTTCTCAGAATCCCAAGCTCTCTTCAACTCTTGGCTCAAGGGCTATCTCCTATATGGGGCCTTTCCTCGTTTCCCCAGTTGTTATTCCCATTCATTTTGTATTTACTTATATCAGTACACATATCATTTCTTCCAGTGGAATGTAGTAAGCTCCTTGAGGTAAGGACAGTTTCATTTTTGTCTGGCTCATAGCAGGTTATTTAATAAATGCTTGTTGAATTGAATCAGTATGGATTACCTAGCTCTGAGATGCAAAGGACAAAGCTGCTACTATCTCTTCCCAATGAGCACCACACCTCTGACAAGAGTGGCCCCTATGATCTGAAGCAACTTACCTGAATATTCTTGTCTGTTATCTGGGAAACTCTGGGCTCTAGACATCCGAGATTTCCGAAAGGATGGGCTAGTGAAACAAGCAAACAAACATTTTTTAAAATGCACAAATACAACTTTCATAAAATTTCTTAAGGAGTCCGAAAAAAGCAGAGGATGACCATTTGGCAGTAAAGCCCTCTTCTGCCCTGGCTCTGATGTTAACATTATCCTCTAACTATTCTTCAGCAGTTTAAGGCAGTGAAGGCTTGGTATTCTACATTCAAACCTTTCTTTCCCTAAATCTGATGCCTAAGTTCAACAATACAGTTACAAGAAACTACCCCAGTCCAAAACACTAGCCTGGATGAGAACTGTACAGCCCAGCACTCCAACTTTCAACAAAGGAGACAATCTCAGGGATTCCTGGACAATACTTCCATGGGACCTCTCTTTTAAGTTTCTGCTTATTAGACAATAAAAGAAGATTCCAAGAGTTGTAGACAAATACCTTGCCTCTAATAAAAAGGAAAGGTAAGAATGATAATGATGGAAATGCATAAAAAGTCACAGGAGACCAGATCTAAGAAAAGAGCCGGCAATAAAAATCATGGCCTCAAATGTCTAGGTACAAATGCATACAGTACATCTAACAAGATGATGATAAACATAATGACTATAGTGGAAATGAAGTCAACTACAAGAAGCAACAAAATTTAGGCCAACTCTTGGTACTGGGCTAGAAGAGTAAAAAGGACATCCTTTCTTTTTGCTACAATTGATAGGATATAGGGTTGTATGTACTTATCAGTACATAATCACACTTTGGGGAAGTTTTTCTTGGCTGTTTTAGGGAAATATGCTTTAGGAGTAGTTACTAGATATGTTTGTTTAAAGGTGTCTATTGTGTTTAAACAAAATGTATCAATACACTAAAAAAATTCATCAAGGTAAACTAGAAGTCTTAATATAAGGAAGGAAATTTGACTTTATGAGTATCACTGAAACTCGGGATAAATCATGACTACAATGTGTCTGTGGAAAGATCTACTTTATTCAAGAGGAAAAAGGTAAGTTAATGGGTGTGTTGGAGTGTGGGGGAAGAGATGTATTCTATATAAAGAAGAACACGGGCTTCTTTAGATTTTAATGTTTACCTGGATTTTCTTTATGTGAAGAAATCCAGAAAACAGGAGCTAAAGAAGAGAAAAGAATGATGGAAAGCATTTGGGTGAAGGGCAAGAGAGCCATAAACATTAGTGATATTCCCAAAGGAGTACAAAAGATATCTAGTCAGAAAGGTGAAATGGATGAGGAGTTTGGGAAACAGATTCATAAGCCTAGAATAGGGACATATGATATAGCAATGATAGGGGACTTTAATTATTCAAACATTTTTTGAACTCATTCCATAACAAAAGTAGAAGTGATAATAATTTTTCTTGCCTTAATAATGGCTTCATTCTTCAAAATGCGGAGGAACCAAAGAAGAAAAAAATCTATTCCAAACCTTATTCTTACCAAAAAGGAAGAACTAGTCCCTGGGGTAGAAATGATGGGCCCTTGGAGAGGAAGTGACCACTTCATTTTAGATTTGTTTTGAAGGAGAGGAAACTAGAGCATAGTCTGGCTTGCACTCTACTTCAGAAGAACAGATTTCAAAAAGTTCAGGGACAGAACAGGTAAGATCCCATAGCCTAAAATTTTAAAGGGGAAGTCAGCCCAGGTGGGATGTAAAGCTGCCATGAATTAAATTCTGAAGACAAAAGTACTTCCAAGAGAGGAAAAGAGAGATCTGGAGCATTTTTTTCATATGGTTGTTGACAGCTTGGATTTCTTGTTTTGGAAACTGTTCATATCTATTGACCATTCATCTACTGGGAAATGATTCTTTTAAAAAAAAGATATTTTGTTGATATCTTTTGTTCGTGCATCACTTAGCTATCCCACTATGTCCTGCCCCCAACCTTGCCATTCCTTATAATAAAAAATTTAAAAAGAGAAAAAAATTCTGTAAAATGATCAAAACACTGAAAATCTGACTTCTAAAAAAACTAAGTTTCACAACCATGAATCTTGCTCCCCTTCCCCCAATTCTGCAAAGGAATTGGAGGAAGTGTTTTCTCATATCTCTTTTTTGGGGGATAATCTTATTCCTTACAGTTTTGCAACATTTATTTTTGATTGTTTCATGGCTGTTCTTTCCATTTATACTACTGCTGCCATTGCATATCTATATCTTGGTTTCTACTTCACTCTGTACCACTTTGCACTTCATCTAAGTTTTTCCATGTTTTTCTGTAATCAAATTTGTAATTTCTTACAATACAATAATATTCCATATAGTAACAATATTATGAATAACAATATTCATGTATCAGAATTTGTTTTGACATTCCCCAAACAATAGACATCTATGTACTTAAGTTTCCAGTTCTTTGCAACCACACACACAAAAAAATGCTGCTAAAAATATTTTGGTGTATATAGAGCTTTTCTTTTTTTTAGCGACCTGCCTAGGGTACATATCTAGAAGTGGAATCTCTGGGTCAAAAGATATGAATATTTTAGTGAACTTATTTGCGTAATCCCAACTTGCTTTCCAAAATGGTTGCACTTACAATTTCACCAACACTGCACTAATGGGGCCTTTCTTTCGACAATTCCTCCAATGCTGACTATGCCCTTCTTTTGTCACCTTTACCACCTTTGCTGGGTACAAGGTAAAACCTTAGGGTAGTTTTGATGTGCATTTTTCTTATTATTAATTACCTGAAGCATTCTTTCATAAGGTATGTAACAGAATGCAATTCTTCTTTTGAGAACTGTTTTTTTTTTTAATATCCTTTAACCATTTATCTGTTGAGAGAATAGCTTTTGGTCTTACATTTTTCTCTTAGTTGCCTATATATCTTAGATATCAAGCCCTTATCTGAGAAATGTGATGCAAAGATTTTTTTCTACAGCTGACTGCTTCCCTTATTAATTCTGATTATGCAGGAGGTTTTTATATAATAAAAATTATCTATTTTATTTTTGTAATTGGCTCTCTCCTTTCATTAAGAACCAATTCCTACTTAGAGATGAGAAAGGTACATGATCTGCTTCTCTTCTATTTTTAATGACATGATTCTTAGTGTTTAGACTGAGTACCTATTTTGAATGTACTGTGGAATCTATTGGTATAAGATGCTTATCTAAGCTTAATTCCTGCCAGACTGATTTTCCAGTTTTCCCATCAAATAGAGACTTATGTTTTCAGGTTTTTCAAACAGTAGGTTATTGAATTCCATTATTTCTGATTCTCCCTTATGTAGTCTGTTCCACTGATCTACTTTACTATTTTTAAACCAATACTAAATGGTTCTGATGGTGGCTGCTTTTATAATATAGTGTGAGGTATGGAAGTGCTTCTGCCCTGTTTTCATTATTTCCCTTGACATTTTAATTCTTTTAGTCCTCCAAATGTATTACAATCAATCCTCAACTTTCATGGAGTTAATGTTCCTAGAAAACAGCACAAAAATAAAAAATGTGAATGTTGATATACTGAACCTACATGAAATATGGGGTTAGACTCCCACAACCATCAAAAACTGTAATCTTTCACTAGAGATTGCTGAAAATATACTTTTCTGCATAAAATTTTACAACAAATCATTTATTCTGATAATATGCACTTTTCCTAACACAGTAACCATGAAATAACCCATAAAATGCAGCACACAAAATAAAACTGGTAACATGCAAAACATTTTTTCTCACTAATAATTCTCTATAATTCTGTAACCTTTTGTGCTAACATCTCAATTAAAAATATTTATTTTGGACAATATTCACTTTTTTAAACATATGAAATCTATAGTACTATAAGTACTGTACAGCAAATACAATTCTTAAATCTAAAACATTTTTAAAACTAAATCTCACCTTCCACTATTGTCAGATAGCAACGAATCATCAATTAGTTAACACCAAACTTGCAGCTGACAGTGGTTACAGACTTTCTGACAGGAAGTTTATCTAACACCTTGAATTTCGTACTAAGTCTTATCACTGACTTTGCACAGTTGGGCTTAGAGCCCAAGGGATTTGAACTATGCTTTGGAGACATAACTTGAGTTTTGAAGATAAAAAATTAAAATATGCAATAAAGGCATGGGAAGCTCTTTCCTTTACAACAGTAGGGTGTACAAAACCAGCCACTCCACAAACTTGGCACACATCATGCCTCTTATTTTTTTACTCTACTGTGCATACCTGCAAATCTGCACGGCTGCCAACACAAAGGTGAACATGAAATTACTAATAAAATCATATGAATGCTTGAAGTTGCTAGAGTTAAACACATGAATGTTGGGCACTGACTATTATTATTTTATCTTGTTCAGTAAAGTACCCATTTGGTAGTTTGGTATAGCATTAAAATTATAAATTAACTCTGGCAGCATTGTCATTTTTATTACATTGATACAACCCAGCCATGAGAGCTGAATGTTATTTCAGCTATTTAAATTGTTTATTATTTCTTTAACAAGCATTTTATAATTAAATCTATACAAGTACTGGCTTCGTTTTGGTAGACTGACTCCCAGATAGCTTACATATTCCGTTGTTATCTGAATGGGATTTACCTTTCCATCACCGCCTCTTAGATTCTGTTATTACAGAAATGCTGCTGATTTTGGTTAGTTTATTTTATAGCCTACAATTTTGTTGAAACTATTGTCTTAATTGGTTTCTTTGCTAATCGTCTAGGATTTTCTAAGTAGAACAACATGTCAACAGTAAATAGGATAGTTTAGTCTTCTCTTCTCCTAATTTAATGCCTTTAATTTGTTTCTCTTGTCCTATCGTCATTGCTAGCACTTGTAAAACTATATAGTTGGGAGAGGTAGCACTTTTCCTGTAATTTCTGGGAAATCTTCTGGTGTATCTCATTGCACATGTTACTTTCTTTGGGTTTTAGAAAGATACTTCTTATTATATTAGAAAAGGATTCCTCTATGTCTGATTTGTAGGGCTTTGTTTTTTCTTTTTGCCCTTTTGGAGGGGCAAAAATTGGGGTCAAGTGACTTGCCCAAGGTCACACGGCTAGTTCTGTGTTAAGTGTCTGAGGCCAGATTTGAACTCAGGTCCTCCCGACTCCAGGGCTGGTGCTCTATTCACTGTGCCACCTAGCTGCCCCTTGAAGGTATTTTTTTTTAAAGCATAAATGAGTGCTGTACTTAGTCTAAAGCTTTTTCTGCACCTACTAAGATAATTATATTTTGAGTTATTATTGTTTGTTCTTATATATTTGTTCTAATTGTTTCTGTATCTTAGATACAATGCCTCTTCCAGATAAATCTGCTATTAAGATTTTTTTCCTCAATTAACAATTTCTTTTATAATTTTAACTGCATTGCTTTTGTACAGGCAAAAATTCTCCAATTTTTATAATAAAAATAATTTTATTTCCTGTGATCTTTTCTATCCCTCATTTGGCCAAGTACATTCCCTCAATCCATAGCTGTAAAAGGTATCTTTGTTTTTCAAAATGGCATGTTCTTCTACATTACATGACATTTGGAGCTGATGATGGCATATTTTATAAAATGTTGATGTAATCATGCTCTCCGACTGCTCTCCAAGTCTTCCTAGTAGTTTCTGTCAAATTTTGAGCCTTTACTCTAATAGTTGGTATCCTTCAGTTTATCAATCACTCTGATACTATGCACCATTGCTTCTGGACCTTATGTACACAATAAATTCCAATAATCACCTTTTCTATTTTTCACCCAGTTTCAAACAATTTTGATGAATACTGTTTATACTATTGCTAGCCCTTGCCTTCTTTCCACTTTTTTTCATTATTTCCCTTTATATTCTATTAAGAATATATATCCTTCAGATATACTGTTACATTGCCTAGTTTGACAAAATAATCCTTTGGTAGTTTAATTAGCATGTACTGAATGTGTAAATTAGTTTAGGTAACATTATAATTTTTATTATATTAGCACAGCCCAAACAGAAACAATTAACTTTTCTCTAATTATGTAATAAGTCTTTATTTCCATAAAGACTGTATTCATAAAATTCCTTTGTGTGACTTGGCAAATCTCATACTTGGATATTTTTTAAAAATATTTTTATGGTGGGTTTTGTTGGTGATATACAGAAAAGCTGATTTTTGGGGGGTGGCTTTATTGTATATCCTGTTACTTTGCTGAAGTTACTGTTTGAATTAATTGTAGATGAATTTTCATGGTTCTATAAGTAAAGCATCATTTGGCACTGAAATCTGCTGCACTTGCAAAACCCAACTGATTTTGGTTTTTCTTTATCTATGTTTATTCCCTCAATTTCTCTGGCTACGGATTGTTGACCCAAAACTAACCTAGCAAAGCATAGGGAAGCTCATCACTAGAAAGTTGGCCACTAAGTAATAATTTTTTTTTGGCCATAGGAACTCATGAAGAATATTTTAATACTGGATCATATTTAATATTTTAAAACTGAATTATTTTGAAATACTTTAATAAACCTGTTATTATAAGATCCTAGAAAATTAACTCTCCTGGAGGTAGGGAGAGATAGAATAAACAGGTGAGTGAAGAGAAAAGGGATGTATAGGGATAGCACCTGAAGGATTTAGCCATCAAAAAAGAACCCAAGGAATAGTTTGAACTAAGAAAAGTGGGGAAATGAACCTACATACTTCTAGGATCAGATCATAAGTCTAAACTCTAAATGAATAATTAGTTTTGAAAAGGCTCATGTTTTGCTGATGAGTAGGTTGGTAGTATTATTTCTCTATCCAAATACAAGCACTTTTCTCTCCCACACCTCCCTCCGCCCCATCAAGTCTTCCTAACCCAAAGTACAAGAACCCATCTAATTATTCATAGACAGATCGGAAAGCTAGAATTTCCTTCCTTATCAGAAATCCTTGGATTAAAATGTAACTTTTTATTGTGAAGACCATCAGTGTGGCCCAGAGCTAGATCTGGCTTAGTCCTTTGCTGTCTAGAGAGCAGGCACTGCCCAGGATCTCAGCCAAATGGTCAAGGGAGTGGTAATAGAGGTTACTAGTGTCAGTGGCTAATTAGGTAAGAACATGATATTTTTAGTGACAAGTTTTTTTCTCCAGGAAAGTGAAGTTTCCTCCACACAGGTAGTTTCTTTTAGAGTTTAGTGGGACAACCTTTGGCTAAAGTAAACAGAGCCGAGGGGGGAAAAAGCACTAACTAACCTATCCTCAACTTACTTTTATAAAAAACAAAAACAAAAAAAAACCAAACTGCAGGGTGGCTGATCATACCTGTCTGCTGACCTGTCCAAGGATTGGCAACTTCCTGACACGGAGTTCTCGGCACTGCTCAGGGGATCCAGCATCTGCAAGGCAATATATATTAGCAGTATGGCAATGGATGAAAGTCCTTCATAATCTGACCCTTTCCCATCTTTTCCATTCTTCTTACACCTTACTTCACTCTATACACTCTGAGGTGGTGGCACTGGTCTCCTTGCTGCTCCCTGCACAAGACTCTCATCTCCTCACTCCAAGCATTTTCACTGGCTGTGCCCCTTGCCTGGAATGCTCTCCTTCCTCACCTCTACTTCCTGGTTTCCCTGGCTTCTTTCAGGTTCCAGCTAAAATTCTACCTTCTTTAAGAAGCCATTCCTAATCCCCTTAATGCTAGTACCTTCCTTTTGTTGATTATTTCTGATTTTTCCTGTATTTGTATATGGTTGATTTTCATGTTGTCTCCCCTCTTAGACTGGAGACTTCTTGAGAATACCCCTTTCTTTGTATCTCCAGTATTTAGAATAGTACTTGGAACATTGTAAGCATTTAATAAATGCTTGCTGACTATGTATACAATGTTCTGTCTTAGTAGCCCTCTCTTTTCTGGGGGGAGTTTAATGTTTAACCATTTTTTCTGCAGGTCTTCATTGGTTTTTCAATTATTTGGAGTTCAATTTACTCTTAGGGATCTTTTTATTTACAATATTTAAGGCACTATGAATACTACTATCTTGGTTACGCTTATATCATTCTATCAGTTCAAACAAGTCTTCAGTTTCTTTGAATTTCTCATAGTTGCCATATTATTATACATATATTCCAATATATTCACATACAAGAGGTTTTTCAGTCATTTCTTAATGAGTACCCACTTTTTTCATGTCTTTACCACCAAAAAGAATACTGATGTCAGTATTTTGGTATATATTGGACTTTCAATGCTATGACTTCCTTGGAGTATATGCTCAATAGTGGGATTGTTGAAGCAAAGGGTATGGATAATTTATTCACTTTTCTTAAATAATTTCAAACTAAAATCCAGAAAGGTTAGATCCCTTCATGGTTCCACCAACAGTACATCAATCTGCCTATCTTCCCACAGCCCCTCCAGCAATGACTAGTCCCATCTTTGCCATGTTGCATGGTTAACAAGTGAAACATCAGATTTGGTTTTTTTGCATTTCTCTTATTATTAGTCATATGTGTTTTATTTTTGTGTGGGCATGTATAAATTTGTAATTCTCTTTTTGAAAACTATTTGCTCATATCCTTTGACTTATAGTGAATGACAGTTGGTGTTATTTGTGTTAATTCTCTATATAATTTGGATATCAGACTTTTATCAATGATATTTGATGCAAATTTCTCTTCCCACTCTACCATTTTCCTTCTAATTCTGCATTCTCTGATTTTGTGTAAAAATTTTAATTTTATGTATGAAATATGTTGATTTTATCTTTAAATATCTCTTTTTTTTTTGTCCAGTTAAGAAGTCTCCTCTTACCAAGAAAGTAAAAGACAGAAAGAAAGACCCCAAAATATTCCTATCAGCACTCTGTGTTAGCAGAGAACTAAAAACAAAGTAGACCATCAACTGGATAATGGATAAACAAACTCTGTACTTGAGTGTAACTACTGAAAAATAAAAAACAAATATAAAGCAGTAAGAACAACATGGGAAGACTTATAATGAGTGATGCAGATCAAAGTAAACAGAAGCAGAAAAACATAAACCACACATATTGATTATGTGACAGACACTGCTAGGTACCAGAGATAAAAGTACTAAGAATAAAACAGTATTTACTTTGAGCTAACATTGTCATGAGGGAGATAATGCATGTACATGGCACAAACATGAAGTCAACATGAACACGTACAAGCTGCTCCAGTACAATGCAGTTTGAGTCTTCCTGCAGAGCACTGCGCCTGAACGGGGTCTTGCAGGAAGTAGAGGCAAAGAGGGAATCTACTCCAAGCACGAGGGACAATCAGTGCAAGGCAAGGAGACGGGAGAGGGCATGTCATGTGCGAGAAACAGAGAAGACCAGCTTAGCTGGATCAAAGAGTACAGGAAGGGAAATAATGTTCAATGAAGGTGGAAAGATAGGTTGGGGCCAGGTTGTGAAGGGCTTTAAAAGCAAAACAGGATTTTATATTTTAGCGGCAATAGGAAGTCACTGGAGTTGGCTGAATGGGCTGGGGGGCTGTCACATGGTCAGATCTGTACCAAGGAAAATTACATTGCTGTCACTGTGTGTTTTTACAGACTGGAGTGGAGACCACTTGCTGTAAGGAGACTAATTAAGAAGCTGTTACAATAATCTAGGTGAGCAGTACTAAGGGCCTGAACTGAAGTAGTCACTGTGAGAGTGAGCAAAAGAGCTTGAATGTGAAATGTTGGGATGGCAGAAATGGCAATATTGGGGTGGCTAGCTGGCTCAGTGAAGAGAGCACCAGCCCTGGAGTTAGGAGGACCTGAGTTCAAATCTGGTTTCAGACACTTAACACTTACAAGCCGTGTGACCCTGGGCAAGTCATTTAACCCCAACCACCCTGCTTCCCTCCCTCCAAAAAAATGAAAAAGAAAAAGAAAAGAAATGGCAAGATTCTGGGGGAACTGATCATGTGGAGTAAGGGAAGAGTGAGGAGCTCATGATAATGCTGAGACCTAAACACTAAGAGGATGAGAATCTGAAATACTAGATACCTGAAATACTTCAACATAAATAGGGAAATCTGGAAGAGATGAAAGTTTAGGAAGAAAGTAAGCTGTTCTAGACACAGTTAGTTTAAGATGTCTTCAGGATATCCAATCTGAAATGTCCAAAAATCAACTGGTGATTTAGGGGAGAGAGAGACTAGGGCTAGCTAGAAAGATCTGGAATCATTTGTATAGAAATGATAGTTAAACCATAGAAGTTGATGAGGTTACCATGAGAAGGGGTAAAAAAAATTATATATGTATACACACACGTGTGTGTATGCATATGTGTGTATGCATATGTATATGTATATGTAGAAGAGGATGCAAGGCAGAAAGTTGGGGAACACCCACAGTCAAGGGGCTTCATGTGGATAATGAACCAGCAAAGGAGAATGAGGAGCAGAGGGGTTTCATGAAAACCCAAAGAAAAGAATATCTTGGGGAGAGTGATCAATAGTGTCAAATGTAGCAGATACAGGCTGAGAAGAATTAAGACTGAGAAAAGACGATCAGATTTGGCAATTAAGAGATCACTGGTAACTTTGGAGAGAGCATTTCACTTGAGTGATGAGGTTAGAAGTTAGAATGCAGATTAAAGAATGAAAGGAGAGAAAGTAGAGGTAGCAAGTATAGACAAATGTGAAAAGTAGTTTACCTAGTAAAGGGAGGAAATTGTTTGAGAGGCTGGTAGGGTCTAGTGAAGGTTTTTTATAAAGGATGTGAGAGAATTGGACATGTTTGAGGGCAATAGGGAAGGAATCTCGTGATGGAGAGAAGGTGAGGATTCAAGAAACAGGGGGAGGGGATGGTTGGGCATATGATCTGTTGAAGATGGGAAGAGATGGAGTTAAGCACACACGGGTTAGCTTTGGCAAAGAAAAGGGTTACCAGTTTGTCAGAGACTGAGGGAAAAGTGAGTAGGAATTAATCTCAAGGAGTTTTGAGTTGGAGAATACGGAACTCATGTTGAATGGCCTCAATTTTTTTAGTAAAGAGTCAAGATCCTTAATGGAGAGAATGGGAGTTGGGGGATGAGAAATATGGGCTTGAGTAGGAAAGAGAAGGTTTAGAATAAATTCTGTAGAGACTGAGATAGGAAATCAATTAGGGAGGAATAAAAATACAATAATGACAATGTAAATGGAGAACAAAAGATCAAAAACTTAAGTTATTCAATTGAACTTGAAGAATGGAAAATGCCTCTCTACCCTTTCTTTGCAAAGGCATGGGATTGTGGGTCTGAAATACTATCACGTCAAATCTGGGTGACGTTGGCTTTTGGTTGGCTTTGCATGATTTTTTTTTCCTTATTAAAAATTTTTTTTCATTATAAAGGATGATTTTCTGGGTAGGGAAGGAAGATATATTCAGAAATGAAAGTAATATAAAACAAAAGACACAAATAATTTTTTAAAGAAATAAGGAAAAATAATTCTCCCCCTAGCTACACTTGTGAAATCGGATTCCATTATCTTCTTTTTTTTTTTTTTGATGGTATGACATTTTATATTCAGGGTACATGTTCATTTTGTGCTTAATGCAATAATACAATGGAAGATATTGGGCCAAACCAAATTTCTCCTAAAATTCTTTCCAGTTTTCCTAGAAATTCTTGTTAAAGTTAAAAACAAAATCTTTACTCCAGTAATTTACATTCTTGGGTTTCTTAAACAACCAAGTTACTATTTTCGATGACTTGTCTGTTTCTTACTTAAGCTGTTCAAGTGATTCAATTTTGTGTTGTTGTTCTATCCAATACTAAATGATTTTTTTCTTTTTGCTTGTTTTTTGGAGGGGGGAGGGCAGGGCAGTTGGGGTTAAGTGACTTGCCCAGGGTCACATGGCTAGTAAGTGTGAAGTGTCTGAGGCCGCATTTGAACTCAGGTCCTCCTGACCGCAGGGCCGGTGCTCCACTGCGCCCCCTAGCTGCCACCCCCATAGTAGCATTTAATGCATATGTGTTGCTTATTTTGAATGGAACTCTTTTTTAAAGTTTTCAACATTCACTTTTATAAGACTTTGAATTCTAACTTTTTCCCCATCCCTTTATTCCCTTTCCCAAGATGACAGGTAATCCAACATAGTGTATGTATGTAAAAACATATTAAACATATTTCCACATTAGTCACGTTGTGAAGAAGAATTAGAACAAAAGGGGAAAACACCAAGAAAGGAAAAACAAAAAAGATAAAATCGTGTGCTTCAATCTGCATTCAGACTCTGTAGTCCTTTCTCTGAAAAAAGACTCACCATGAGTCTTTGGAGTTGTCTTAGATCACTGTACTGCCGAGAAGAGCCAAGTCTAACAAAGCTCATCGTCACACAGCGTTGCTGTTACTGTGGACAATGTCCTCCTGGTTCTGCTCACTTCGCTCAGCATCAGTTCATATTAAGTCCTTCCAGGTTTTTCTGAAATCCACCTGCCCATCATTTCTTATGGAACAACAGCATTCCATTGCATTCATATACCACAACTTATTCAGCCATTCCTCAACTGATGTGCACCCCTCAATTTCCAACCTTGGCCGCCACAAAAAGAGTTGCCATAAATATTTTTGTGCATGTGGGCTCTTTTCCACTTTTCATGGTCTCTTCAGGATACAGACCTCGTGGTGGTGCTGCTGGGTCAAAGGGCACACATAACTTTAAAGCCCTCTGGGCATAGTTCCAGCCCGCAGAGAGCTCACTTCTTTCAAAGCTGTCTTTCTTTTTTGTGGTGTTGTTCTTCTGATTCTGATCATTCTGCTCTGTATCTGTTTATATGAGGCCTCCTGTATGTCTAAGAAATTATCCCTTTTATAATTTCTTATGGCACAATCATATTCCATCATATAAATATACCAAACATACCAAAATTTGCTCAGCCGTTCCCCAACTGATGGATATCCACTTTGTTTCCAGATTTACAACAAAAAGTGCTGCTATGATCATTTTTTGTGCGTATGGGTCCTTTCTTTCCTTCTTTGATTATTTTGATTCTTTGTGTGTGAAAAAATTCTCCAAATCACTAATCAGAGAAATACAAATTCAAGCAACTCTAAAGTTCCTTCTCATATTGTCAAAGACAACAAAAAAAGAAAATCATAGTTGCTGAACAGACTGTGGGAAAAAGAGATACCCTAATTCAATGTTTATGGAGCTGTGAATTGGTCTGGCCACTCTGGAAAACGATTTAGAACTATACATAAAGTTTCCACACCGTTTACATCCTTTGTCCCGGAAAAGTGTATCTACTAGGCCGGTACTCCAAATGCATAAAAGAAGAAAGAGAAGAACCCGTATATCCAAAAATATATACTGCAGTTCTTTTTGTAGTGGCAAAAAACTAATAGTTGCACAACTATGGCATATAAATATAATGGAACATTATTTTGCTATATGAAATGAGCAAAGGGGCAGCTTTGTAGAAACTAGAGAAGACAGGTATAAACTTATACATAAAGGAGCAGATGATTTGTTTAATAACATTATAAAGAAAAACAATTTTGAAAGGCTTAAAAACTAATGCAATGACAAACCATGATTCAAAGAACAGATAATGAAGCGTGCTATCTACGCACCGAGAGGTGTCAAGATACAGAAAAAAACATAAATTTGTGCATATGGCCAATCTGACTATGTATATTTGTTACCAGGGTTTTGTTGTTCTAAATTGGGGGCATGGAGGAGGTGGAAGGGAGGGAAGGTAGATTTTCCTTGACTGAAAAAACTAAAACTTAATTTAAAAAAACTGCTTCTCACCTCTTTTGACCATTTAATATAGAATGGCTTTTGTTCTTTTAAGATTGAATCAAATACCTCTATCTCTAGAAATTTGCTGCAAATATTATTCCTACTTAGCTGTTTCCCTTCTAATTTTACCTGTACAATTTTGTGTGAAAGCATTCTAATTTTTCACAATAAAAATATTCAATTTTTTCCTCCTACGATTGCCTGTTAGCCCTTATTTCATCAAGATGTCTTCTGCTATTAATGGCTGTAAAAGGAATCTCTTTTTCCTGCTCCTTTAAGTTGTTCATCTGACCTTTATATCCATTTGGATCTTACTTGGTTTTATATGATGAGAGATGATGGACTAAACCTGGATCCTGCCATACTGTTGTCTAGTTATCTCAGAAACCTTTGTCAAATAGAGTCCTTATCCTAGTAGTTGGAGTTCATTTTAGGTTCACTGAACGGTATGCTGCAATCTTTGTTTGCCTCTGAATCTTGTGTCCCTAATCTATCTTACTTTTCAACTTTTCTATTTTTTAACTAGTGCTTTAACAAGCAGTAAATATTAAGAACCATTATTGCTATGTACCGTCTTTACCAGTTTTTTCATTATTTCCCCTGAATTTCTTTGTGTTTTGCTCCAGGAGAATTTATTATTTTGTTTTCTAGCTCTAAAACTTAATCCTTTGGCTTTGATAAATATGGCAATGAATAAAGTATTAACAATTACAATTTTTATTATTTTAGGACAACTCAATCATGAGGAATAAATTCTTCTCCAATTATTTAAGGCTTTCTTTAGGTAAAGACTGTTTTGTAGTTCCATCCATATAATTTTTTCTGTGTCTGTGTGTACGTATCTTGGTAAACGGACTCCCAAGTATCTTCCACAAAAAGTAATAATTTTGCTTCCTTTTTATATATGTTTATTCCCCCAATTTCTTTTTCTTATCCTATTACTATAGCTAGCATTTCTAGAACTATATCAAATAGTAGTGCTGGTAATAACCCTGTTCTTACTGGAAAGGCCTCTAGTGTTTGTTAAATTACATATGAGGCTGGCTCTTAAATTTAGATAGATGCTCCTTATCATAGAGAGAAAACTTCAAATGAGACAGTATGTATACCGCTTTGCAAATTTTTCAGCACTGTATGCATGCTATTGTTCTTGTAATTTAAAATGTTTTCAACAGAAATGTGTTTTTTGCAAAAAGTTTTTTTGGGGCATCTATTGACATAATCATGATTTTAATTTAATTTTTGTTATTAACAGTCTATTATGGTTATAGTTCTTCAAATATTGAAACAACTTTGCATTTCTGAAATAATTACAACTTGGTCACAATGTATGATTTCTTAACATATGCCACGCCCTCTTGTTAATGTTTTACTCAATATTTTTCTATCACTATTCATTAGGGATACTGGTCTATGGTTTTCCCCATTCTGCTTTGTCTTTCCCTGGTTTGGGTATCCAAGACCATATCATAGATGGAAGTTGTTAAGATGGCCTTCTCTTTCACTTGTTGCAAACAGTCAACATAGTATGTCTGTGGAACAGAGAGAGGGTAAAAGTGATTGGAATGAATGTGGCACATTACGGGGTAGTGGGAAATATGGTCAGATAACTATTATGGAACTGTATCAAAAAGGACCTTAAATCAGGCAGAGAAGTTTGTATTTAATGCAGTGAGAAACTGGAAACAAAAATGTATGACAGATGCAGAAGGCAGGGTCAACGTAGCACAAATCTCATGTAGCTGAGAAGTGACTAGGTATTTGGTTCTTAGGGTAAATTGCAACTGGGGAAGAACTGGAGAGACAGAGACAGAATGACAGTTGATAAGTATTTATTAAACCATTACTATATATCAAGAACTGTGTGCTAAGAGCTAGGGATACAAAAAGACAAAAAATGGACTCTGCCCTTTAAGGAGCTTACTTCCTAATGGCAGAGGTAACGTGTAAATAAGTTGGCAAACGTCAGAGATCTATGGGGTAGACAGAAGGTAACCTGAGCGTGAAAGTTGCCAGCGCTTTGATTGGAGGGAGGTGTGAAGGTCAGAAAAGGCTTCCCTCAGAAGCTGAGTCTTGAAGGAAGCCAGGGAAACTGGGGGGCAGAAGTTAGGGACTTGATGTAACATTGAACTGTTCTTTGATCATTTGATAGAATTTACAAAGTAAATTTATCTGTTCCCAGGTTTTTTTCCCCTTTAGACCTTCAGTTATGGCTTGTTTTATTTTTTTTTTCCTGAGAATGGGTTATTTAGATTCTCTGTTTCTTGTTCAGTTAACCTGAGAATTTTATATTTTAGTAAATATTCACATTTTATTCAAGTCAACAGTTTTTTTGGGTATATAACTGGACAAAATGACTTCTAAAAATTTACTTTGTTTCCTCTTCATTAGTTGTGAATTCTTTTTAATTACTTATACTTGATAATTTAACTTCCACTTTCTTTTTAAAAAACTAGATTTGTGAATAGTTAATTAGCACCCCCCAAAACAGTTTAGTTTCATCAATTCTACAGTTTTGTTGTTTTCAGTTTTATTCATCTCTTCTTTGAGCTTCTGAATTTCTGATTGTTTTATTTGTTGCTTTTCTAGTTTTTTATTTGATAGATTAATGATCTGTTCTTTTTCTTTTACTGATGAAAGTGTCCAAAGATTAACTTTTTTCTTTTCCTAAGGATTTCTTTGGCTGCACCCTACAATTTAATGTTATCTTGTCTTCATTTTCTTTTCTTTCATTTTCTTTTAAAGAACATATTGTTTAATTCTGCTTCCTAATCCACTCTACTACCCTCTTCTGTTTTTTGTAACTTCATTCCTTTATGTTCACTGCTATGATTGTTAATTGTGTCTTTTCCTCTTTTCCCCCCTCACCCAAACTTTTCTTTACCAAGACGAAGGGTGGAGAAAGAGCAGGAACGTGATCAATGCTAGTTATCTATAATTGAAGTGATCTGCTCCCTCTTCACAGTTTCTTTTCCCAAGTCCCTACCCTAAAAGCTATTAAAATCATCCTAGAGACTTGCTTGTACCACTGAAAGAGATTCCTACTAGCCTAACTACAAAAGCCAACACATGGGTAGTCAAGAGATCCTCTCTTGACATCAGCACATCTCCATGGTAAATGTAGAGAAATTGTGTCAAATTATATCAATGCTGTATCTTTGCTGAATACTTTTTACTCATCATTTTCTCCCTTTCTGATTTAATCAGCTCCTATTTGTCCATTTATTATCTCAGTGCATATAATTCTCGGATCTATACATCCAGTCCCAGGTTTTCTCCTCAGTTCCACTGATTGCTTGGACATTTTAAATTGGATATTCAGTAAGCACCTAAAACTTAACAAGCCCAAAACTGAACTCATTATCTCTCTCCCAAAACCCACCTTCTCTTCCAAACTTCCCTTTCTAACGAGGGCCCCACCATTCTTCTAATCACCTAGATCTACAACCTCACTGTCATCCTTCAAACTCTCACTCCTACTCATCTCATATCTAATCAGTTGATAAATATTGACATTCTCAGTAGCTTCTCTCACATGTCTCTTTTGCTCTACGCATGGCTACTACCCCTGTTCAGAGTCTCACTACCTCTTGCCTAGATTTAGGCTGTCTCTTAACTGATTTTCCAACTTCAAATTTCTTTCCATGCCAATCTATCCTCCATAGTTATCAAAGTGATTTTCCTAAAGTGCAAATCTGACCACATCACTTCCCTCCTTAGCAAACTTCAGTGGCTCCTTATTGTCTCTGAGATCAAACATAAGCTCCTTTGTTTATCTTTTACCTGCCTTTTCAACCTCATAGGAGGTAATTATACATTACTCTCCTGCCCACACAGGTTCAGCCAAAGTAGCCTTTTTGTTTTTCTTCACACATGACACTCCATCTTTCCTCTTCATACCTTTGCACTAGTCATCCCCATGCCTGGAAGCAATTCTACTTTCTAACTACCTCTTAGAATCCTTTGCTTCTCTCAAAACTCTGTTTAAGGGACACCTAAATGAGGTGCTCAGGTGTTTGGGCTTCCCTTTAAAAATTTATGTTGTTTCTTCTTTTGTGTATCTTTTATATATCTTGATGTGCCTATTATTTCCCCTGCCAGACTGTCAATCTCCTCTGATAGAATGTAAGCTCCCTAAAAACATAAACTTTCATTTTTGTCTTTGTATCCCCAGAGCTTAGCACAGTGCCTGGCACATAGTAGGTCCTTAATAAATGCTTGATTAAAATTCACTTGCCCTGATTCCACATTCACTAAGCAACCTTATGATTATTATTAATGTTTTTTTTTTAAATTTATAACTAGAAACCAAGAAGAGAGTATCTTAGAAAACATTCACTGGAAGGACATGGTCTACAAATTAATACCCTTGGGTCTGAAGTTTGACCCACTTATTTGCTTCCTACATCTTCATACTCACACATTGTTCACTGGTCTCTGGAATAAATTCCCCTTCACTGTTAATACTGGTGTAAGATCCCTGTCGTGCTATGCGTTGTTGACGTTCTGGCACATAACCTGGGGGAGGTGAGCTTCGGCCAGGGTTCTGGGAGCCTGTAGCATAAAAAGACAGTAAGTATTTTTGATAACAACCTTTGATAAAAGTTCAGAGAAATAAGCAGCAGGAAAGAGAACAAGTGTGTCATGGGGCAAGTGCAGAGTTTCCAACCCCTGAAGGTTTATATATACCACAAGTTACAAGAACTACAATGGCTCCATTGACTAAAAAAAACTTTAGCACAAATCTCTAAACTAGTCCCAGGTTTCCCTCAGTATTGTCATGGCTTCCCCCAATATAACCTTTGGGACCTCAGCTCTCAGAAGCAAATCAAAAGTCTTAGCCTAGCAAAAACCCGAATCAATCAATGAAGAAGGTGTAAATAAGGGCTTAGGCTGAGGCGTGTGCCAAAATAAACTAGAGTGAACAAATTCCAAAGGATAATCAAACCTAGATAATATTTTCTAAAATTCCCAAACCAGAATAAAAACATCAGAACATCATCCAAACTAAATTTGAACTGATGTAAAAAAATAAAATAGCCTGAAGCAGCCTTAGAAATCATCATATCCAACCACAGTTAAGGAAATTGAGGCGCAAAGAGGGGAACTGACTTGACCAAGGTCATTCATATGAGAAGCTGGGGTTTGAAAAAAGGTCCAGAATTCTCTACCCACTCCTTGTGACTTGAATCATTCAAACCTTTTGAGTATAACATCATTCCTAAACTGACAATATTCTCTTCTCTCTTAGGAAGAGCCTAGAAGAAAAAAAGACCAGTTCAGTACTTTGAAAGTAATAGTAGAAATTTCATTACAATTTTCATTGCTAGAAGAGGAGAGCTTGGCTCTTTACCCTGAAGGGGAATTCCTCTTCCTCTTATCCTATTGCTAACTTATTCCTTACCAAACCTCAGCTCTGGATTGCTCCTCCCATCTGTATTTTGTTCTAAGCACCTGCTGCTGAAAGAAGACAGAGGAAGTATCACAGCCAGGCCTGACTAGTTTCATTAAAAAGTCATGTTAATCAGTTTGAACTAGGGACTCCCTTCAGCAAAGGGAGTGTGCTAATTGATTTTATTTTGTGCTAATTGATCCCTATTTCAGTCCCCATAGATTCTACTCCAAAACTTTTCTTCCAGTGATCTATTAACTGCCAAATCTGATGCTCTTCTCAGTCCTCATCCTTCTCAATCTCTCGGCTACACGTGTCACTACTGACCATCCTCTCCTCTCCTCCAGGATACTTTTTCCTCTTTGGATTTTTATGATACTAATCTCTCCTTCTGTTTCTAACCACAACTTCTCAAGTTTCTCTTTCTTCAATTTGGTTTTGCTTCAGATCAGCATCTGTCCCCTAACAGTAAGCTTTCCATGGCTCTGTCCTAGGTTCTCCTCTCTCTTTTGGTGATAATCCGCTTCCTCAGGTTTAATTATCATCTCTACATAGATGACTCCCAGATGTACGTATCTATTTTTATTCATTTACTTTTTGGAGGGGGGCAGGGCAGGGCAAGTGGGATTAAGTGATTTACCCAAGGTCACACAGCTAGTGTGTTAAGTGTCTGAGGCTGCATTTGAACTCAGGTCCTCTTGACTCAGGGCTGGTGCTCTATTCACTGCGCCACCTAGCCGCCCTGACAAATTTTACAGATCTATGTATCTAGTCTGCTCTCTTGGCCAGCTATCTATTGGACTTCTCAAATTGAATATTCCAGAGACAACTGAAACTTAATATGTCAAAATCTGAACCTATTACCTTTCTCGCAAGTTAGTCCCCTCTTCTAAATTTCAACAGCTTTTTTGAAGTCACCTCCATTCTTCCTGTTTCCCAGATTTATAATTATTGGGCTACCCTGAACTAGAGGTGGGGAACCTGTGGCCTCGAGGCCACATGTGACCCTCTAGGTCTTCAAGTGTGGCCCTTTGACTGAATCCAAGTTTTACAGAACAAATCCTTTTACTAAGGAGATGAGTTCTGTGAAGTTTGGATTCAGTCAAAGGGGTCACACTTGAGAACCTAATGGGTTACATGCGGCCTCGAGGCTGCAGGTTCCCCACCTCTATACATGAACTCTTCACACTCTCTTACTCCCTCCCCCTCTTCATCATCCCCAATTTCTCACTAATTTTCTATCTCTCCTTCACTACTAGCTGTTTGTATACTGTTTGCAAACATACCCCTATCTACATCTCATACTCAAAAAAATCCCTTAAACCATTTGACAATCCCTGCTAGCTATCATTCAATCTCTCTCCTCCCTTTAGTGACTAAAGTCCTTGAGAAGGCCATCTATAATTGATAACCTTCACCTCCACTCCTTCCACTCTCTTTCTAACTCTACAATCTGGCTACCAGACTCATTATTCAACCAGAATTATATTCAAGTTAGTAATGACTGCCAAATCTAATGGCCTTTCTCAGGTCTCATCCTTCTTGATCTCTCTCTGGTTTCTGACACTGGTGATCACACTCTATTCTTGGATACTCTCTTCTTCAGGGTTTTGTGACACTGTTGTCTCCTGGTTCTCATCCTACCTATCTGACAATTCTTTCTGTGTCTTCATCCACATCATACCCACTAATAGTTGGGGTCCCCCAAGGCTCTATCTCAGGACCTTTTTTCTTCTCTGTATATACTATTTCACTTGACGATTTCATTGGTTCCCATGGATTCAGCTATCATCTCTAAACACAGGATTCTCAGAACTATATATCTAGCCCTCTCCTCTTTCCTGACCTACAGTCTCACATCTCCAAGTGCCTAACAGACATCTCAAACTTGATGTCCTATAGACATCTTAAACTTAGCATCTCCAAAACTGAACTGACTGGAGCAGCTAGGTGGCGCAGTGAATAGAGTAGTGGTCCTGGAATCAGGAGGACCTGAGTTCAAATCAGGCCTCAGACACTTAACACTTACTAGCTGTGTGACCTTGGGCAAGTCTCTTAACCCCAATTGCCCTACCTTCCCCCCTCCAAAAAAAAGTGTAAAAAAACCCAACTGATTTTCTTTCCTCTAAAATGCTTCCCTCTTTCTAAGTTTCCTACTACTATTGAGTAAACGATCATCTTTCCAGTCACCCAGGTCCTCAATCTCAGTAGGATCCTTGACTCCCTACTCTCTGTTTTCAAGTCCGATTGATTTTTTGTTCATAACATCTCTCATAACACCCCCTTTTCTCCTCTGATATTGCTACCACCCTAGTACAGGCCTTCCTCACTGCACAGCTAAACTAATGCAATAGCATCCTTTGACTGGCTTTTAATCCCCTCATAACCTGATCGTTTCCTACCTTTTTTAGTCTTCTTATGCCGTATTTGCTTTCACATGCTCTTTAATCCAGTGACACTGGCCTTGAGGTAACTAGGCTGCACAGTGGAAAGAGTACTGGGCCTGGACTCAGGAAGACTTGAGTTCAAATCTAACCTTATTCATCTGTGTGATCCCGGGCAAATCACTTTGCCTTTGTTTGCCTCAGTTTCCTCAACTGTAAAAGTTGGGATAATAACAAAATGGAGATAACAAATAACACCTATTACTGTAAAGATCAAATGGGTTAATATTTGTAACAATATTTGTAAAAAGTGACAGCACAGGGCCTGACACGTAGTAAAGGCTATATTAGAGATTATTCCCTTCCCTTTCCCCACCTTCCTTACTCAAGACACTTCCATCTCCTGACTCCATGCATTTTCACTGGTTGTCCATCATGCCTGGAATGCTTTCCTTTCCCATATCTGCCTCCTGGCTTACTTCAAAATCTCGGTTAAAACTCAATATTCTACAAGAAATCTTTCTTGATCCCCCTTAGTACTATTGCCTTCCCTTGGAGATGACTTCTAATTTATCATTTATAAATAACACAAACACACACACACACACACACACACACACACACACACACACACACACACACACACGTCGTTTATACAGAGCTGTTCTTGTGTTGTCTCCTCCATTAGATGGAGAGTCCCTGAAAGCAAGGACTGGCTGTTGTACTTTGTATCCCTAGCACTTAGCACAGTGCCTGGGACACAGTGAGTTCTTAAATGCTTACTGATTTGATCTGACTCACTTCTACTTTGACATCTCTTGCTTCTATTCACAGTCATGACTTGATCCAGTCTCTTATAATTTCTTACTTAGACTACTGCACTGGTCTTCTGGCCTTAAATTTCCCTTTACTCTAGTATGTTCTCTACACTACTACCAAAGGGATTTTCCTTAAGATCATATCTGACCACATTCCTTCCCTACTCAAATCCAGTAGCTTTCTATTGTCTCCACGATAAAATGTAAACTCCTCTGTTTAGCTTTTAAAGCCCTATATAATCTGTTCCCAATCTGTTTTTACAGCCTCATTGTACATTATTCTTCCACCAAAATTCTATGATCCAGTTAAGCTGGCTTTCTCTGTTCTTCACGTGACTTTCTACCTCTCATTTCCATGTCTTTCCACCAGCCATTCTCTATGCCTAGAATGCACTTCCTCTACCTCACAGAATCCCTCTTTTCCTTTATAATGTAGCTCAAGCACTATCCATCTATATAAAGCCTTCCTTCATCTCCTTCAACTGCTTTGGGAAAGCCCTCCACCTCCAAACTACCTTGTTTATCTTTATTTTATTATCTTTATATTTATTCTAGATCTATTTATAGATGTAGTTGGTGTCTCCCCTGAGTGTAGCAAGTTTCTTTCACTGTATTATTAGCTCTTGTACCCAGCACAAACCTGATTGTCCCTCTGAGTTCTTAATGAATGCTTGGTTTTTTTTTTTTTTGGTTATTTACTTATCTTTTTAAATTAAATTGCTTTATTTACTTTTAGTTTACAACATTCAGTTCCACAGTCCCTTGAGTTTCAGATTTTCTCCCCCTAACCCCTCCCCCCAATCATGGTGGCATGGACTCGAATATAGGATCTACAAATATCTTCACATTAATCATTAGTCAGGTTATAAAGAAGGCTTATAACTGATGGAGTGATCAGTAGGAAAGAGGAAACGAAACAACACTGGAAAAAGAAGCACAGCAAGTAGTATGTTTCAATCTGCATTCAGACTCTGCATCTCTTTCTCTGGATGTGGATATCTCTTCCAATCATGAGTCTTTTGGAGTTGTCTTATAACCTTACATTGCTGAGAGGAGCCCAGTCTACTGAAGTTAGTCATCACACATATGCTATGTCTGTGATTGTGTACAAATTTCTCCTGGTTCTGCTCTTCTTGATCAGCATCAGTTTAAATAAGTCTCTCCAGGTTTTAATGAATGCTTGTTGTTTGATAGTTAATACACTGGAAGGAACCTCATCTAGCCTAATCCTTTTTTTTTTTTCTACAGCTGAGGAAAATGAAACTCAACGAGGTTAAATGTGACTGGCCTGTGGCTACCCAAGTAGTGAGTGGCCGAGTTCCTGTGAGACCTAGGACAGCACTCTTTCTATGGCACTGTCTTCTTTGGGTGCAGACTCAGTGCCATCATCCTTTTCTCTCCAGATTCACTTTGTGCTTGTTACTGGCAGAGGAACATTGACTACAGTTCCCTAATGAGGTACTATAGACAACCTTAGAGGCTTAACAACATGGTGATTTGGAGCAGGAATGTGTGCTGTGATGGACTGAAGCTGACCACAGATACTTGACAAGACCACCTCTGGATTAGAGGTAGATGGCAATTTGACAACTCGGCTTCTTCCTTGTCAGCTGGACGGTCTTGAGTCCAATGACAAATTTCGAGGCATGTCCTGCCTTTGGAGAAAGCCTTCTCTTAATTTTTGGTAATGACAAAACAGGACCTCTGGCACTAATATCTAGGTGGTAGTGCTATGGAAAATACAAGCTTGAAGGAGCCTGGAGAGCCTACAATTGCCTGGCTGGTTTTGCTTTCTCAAAGCTCCAGAGAGATTTCTATTGAGACTTCTTTTTTGGTTTGTAATATCCAGCTGAGGCTCACCATTATGATTAACGAATATTAGTTGAGCATCAGAATGGCCCTCTAAACTACACTATTCATTCTGCCCTATTTTCATCCCCTTCCTCCCTAGCTCTTGACAGCTTACACACTTCTAACTAGCTCCTACAGTTTCTGAAGTGAAGATAAACACAAAACTGAAAACGCTCTGGAGTAATCTTGCCAGCTCTTAGCTTTTCCATTAACTTCCTCTGATAGACATTGGTTTAGGGAGACTTCCTTTTCCTGTGCACAGATGCTGGCCTGTGTACAATAATCCCTGGCCTGACGCCTATCAGATAGTAGCTGGCTCTCTGCAAGCCACAGCATGTATTGGAAAAAGTGAAAGTCCCTGAATGGAAATAAAAGCTCTAAAATCCTTTTGCTATTTTCTCCCAGGTTCTCCTGGGGCTGAAGTGTGAGCCTCACATGAGCCAACCCTATCTCATTACCTGTAGATAACCTAATCCTTTTTCAAGATCTAACTCTGATGCTATTTCTTATACGAAACTTTCCATGATCATCCCAGGCAGGACTCTCTACTATCTGAATGCCTATGGTGTTTTATAATCAATTAAATGACAGTTTTATTACCTACTGCCTTATACTGTAAATATTTATATATTGCCTTCCCTTCTCTACTAAACCATTTACTAGACCTTGTCTTGATGGCAAAGATGTCTTACAGAAGTTCGTATCCTGCAGTGATTAGCAGAATGCCCTCACTACTTCAATGGATCTGTGATTTCATTGATGTGAGTGCTTCCTCTCATTAGCACAGACAGCAAACCATCTTTAAGCTCTCATTCTATATAATCCTTAACCGTGTTTTCTCACAGATTCTCTACTGAAGATTTAGCTGGAATTCTTCTGTCTGGTCATTTTACATTTTATAAGTGCAATGTCTGAGCTGTCCATCAGTTATTTTAAAATGTTTTTTAAACAAATATTTTATTGATTCTTTTTTTTATTACATTACTGTTAATTTCCAATGACTTCTCTTCCTCACTCCAAAAGAACCTTTCTTTATAACAAAGAAGTACATCTAAGCAAAACAAAATAATTCTTGTGTGTAGATCACTGCCAGAAATATGGCGTATCCCATTTGTGTTTAGGGTGTGTATCTTCATTGTCATTTGGGTTATCAATAATTCTTACTCTTCAGGGATTATGGTTTCCAGGAATTGTGGCCATGTAGAATCACCAAAACTATGGTGTTAAAAAGATGAATTTGTGTGTCTGGGAGCAGCCTGGAATCATTAAAAGCATTACACAATTTCCTAAATGTAACCTAAATGTACCCACTTTCCCTCAATTCTCGGCCCACCGTCTTCATCTGCAGTGGCTTTCTTAGATAAATATACTAACTCAAAGGACTGTGCATCCCACTGCTTATCAGTATGGACAACATGAATTCCTTATGCATCTGGGTTTTTTTGGAGTAGTTTTTAAGGCCTAACTTCGGAGTAGTAGTAATCTTATTTAGGACATTCTATAACATTCTAGGGTTTGATGCAATAAGCACAACAGCATCTGCAAACAAGAGCATCTAGAGACCTTACCACCTCTAAGAAATCTGTGACTCTGTCTCAGATACCTCTTAAAGGAAAATGCCTTTGGCAAATGCACATCTTGTATATCTTGCCTGGCATGAATAACTGGAAATTCACTGAACAGAGTTCCCACTATGGTTGCATTTATCAAGGAATTCTTTATGATTGTAATACATATAGACACCTTGTTGGAGAAAAGCCTTTACAGTTGTATTTTGCTCTACCAAAGTAAAAAACATTTTTTGGAATTAATAAAAGTATGAGCCTGCATTTTTTACAGTTTTCAGAAAATTGTATGAATATGAGGAGACAGAACATTTTCTGCAAATGCTTCCCTGTTACTTTCTCATATTTTCACCAAGGCTACCCACAAATCAGCTACAATTCATTGTCTTATAAAAATGAGAGAAGTAGATGTCCTTCCTCTCAATTTCCTCTTTTTGGAAACAGTATCATCTTTGATATTTTCCTATTCTTTTGATATATCTTCCCCTCACTAAGTTATCTTGCAAAATGACCCTTCAGTGCTTCAGGATTGCATCCAGCCAGATTTCCTCTGCTGCATATACTTTATTTGATCTAAAAGCTCTTCCTGAACTAGACTTAACTCACATTTATACTTCTTCAAGTGATACACTGAGCACTGATGTAGATGTTAAGACTTCACATGTGTTGGTTCCACTACCGTTAAAAATGAAAATCAATCAGCATAAAAAAGTTGTTCCATTTTCCAGTTATTTATTATCTTTCTGCTAGTTTCCACTCTGTGTGCTCCTTGGATGACTTGACAGCAAGTGTCTGCAACCTTGTATTTAACCTCCATTTTTCACTATTTTATGATTTTGCTTATGATCTTCTACTTTACTCTTTGTTTTTGAATGACTTGTTTATTTACTTTTAGTTTACAAGACTCAGTTCCACATTCACTTGAGGTTCAGATTTTCTCCCCTCACCCCCCCCATGGTGGCGTGCAGTCACGTATAGGATCTGCAAACACTTTCACATTGGACATTAGTCTGGCTGTATAGAAGGGTTGTAACCAATGAGTGATCACTGGGAAAAAGAAGCAAAACCAAACATGAAAAAGAACGATCTACTTTCCTCTTCCACAGTAAATTTATACCTTAAATTGGTATGTCTTTGATGGTCTCTTCTTTCTATCTGACAAGAAGATCAACTATTTGGTGGCTGAGCTTGTCTTTGAGATTTTTTGGTTTCTTCAAGGATATAACTGCATCATTTATCTTTTATTTATCCTTTTATTAAGGGGATTTGTTCTGTGAAGTTTGGATCCAGTCAAAGGGTTGCACTTGAGGACCTAGAGGGCCACATGTGGCCTCGAGGCCACAGGGTCCCCCACCCCTATGTCAAGCATTGTGCTAAGTGCTGGGAATAGAAATAAGAAAAAACCCAGCCTCTTTCTTCAGAGAGTCTATAATCTAATGGAGGACAACAACATATGAAAGGAAGCTGCAAAGCTGGAGAAGGCATGATGTTCCCTGGAGTCAATACCACGTAAAAAAATCAAGTTCAGAAGTACAAGACAGGGGAGGAAAGATTAGACTGCAGCTTGTCTGAAATATGGGGATTTTAAGTAGATTGTAAACTCAATATGATACAAGAGGGTAAATGTGACAGCAAAAAAAAGTTAATGTGCTCTTAGGCTACTTAAGAGATAAATAGTGTCTAGGACTAAGAAGGTGATATTCTCCCATCACATGAACATATTTAGCTCTAAAGTTCTGGAAGGGGCATTTCAGGAAGGCTACCGGACACACTCCATTTTATCCAAAAAGGGTGAACAGGATGGTTTGATGCTTCAAGATCATACCTAAGATGAAATAAAGGGGTGCTTAGCCCGGAGAAAAGAACATTTTATGGGACATGATAACTGTTTCTCAAATATTTTAAAAGCTGTCAGCTGGAAGAAACATTAGACTTGTGCTGCATAGTTCCAGAGGGCAAAACAAGGAGCAGTGGGCAGAAGTTGCAGACAGACTGAGGCTTGATGTGAGGAGAAATTTCCTAACAATCAGGCCTATCCAAAAGTGGAATGAGCTGCCTCAAGAGATGATGGGCTCCCCCTTAGTGGATGTCTTCAGGGAAAGGCTAAATTCCATTTGTTGTAGATATTTATAGGGGACTCTTCTCAGGTATGGTGAAGTCAGGCAGCCTCTGAGGTTTCTTCCATCTCTGAGACTGTGTGATCATGTGGCAAGAATGATGGACAAGGAGTAAACAGTCCCAGGCCTGTACTAGAATCTATGAAATGTAAACAAGATCTAGATTTAGAGATTTATGGAACAATACAAGAGTCACACAGGTGAAGAAGGATGCAACGTGTACCAGTGGAGAGAGGACCCACATTGAAGAAATTATGGATCTCTGTAAGTATATTTTTACTTTTTAAATTTCTTAGAATCAATAGCTTGTTTTAGTGGGTAAATTTAAAGCGGCTATAATTATATTTGATATTTCTTCTCATTTTTAGGCTTTTTTATGGACCAAGGTTTGCTCTGCTATGTACTCATGGTATAGCAGTGGTTTTAGGATCCTGACAACTATAAAAGAAGAACATAAGCTCTGGCAAATTCTACAAAGTCAGAAAGTCTGAGAGCAGCTACGTGGCACAGTGAATAGAGCACCGGCCCTGAAGTCAGGAGGACCTGAGTTCAAATCCAGCCTCAGATACTTGACACATTTACCAGCTGTGTGACCTTGGGCAAGTTGCTTAATTCTAATTGCCCTACCTTCCCCTCTAAAAAAAAAAGTCTTTGGGCACATTTCTGGCATCGGGATGAGTCTGCTCGCTGAGGAACCACCTAATTAGGTATAAAGAGACTCATCATCAATATGATGGCTGTTTAATAACTGGTTCTTGACCATGGCAACTTATAAAACACAGGAAAAATTTTCAATGGGCCTTAACTCCGGTATGGCTTCTTCTACCTTCATGGCAACATTTGAGAGGTAAAAACAGGGCAAAGAATTCTAAGATTAATAGTCTCTTAGTTTATATATAAACATTAATTTAACTTTTGATGCTCTAAATATGAGGGCTTTATCTAAGTACCATAGCAAAGTGAAATATCACTGGAAGGAGTAAACTACATCAATACTGACTGACATTCTCATGATTAATGAAACCAGAGCACAAAGAAATTGCAGTTAAATTGAAGGAATGGCTCATAAGCTCTCCTAAGTCAGGGGTGGGGAACCTGCAGCCTTGAGGCCACATGTGGCCTTCTAGGTCCTTGGGTATGGCATTCTGACTGAGTCCAAGTTCTACAGAACAAATTCTTTTATTAAGGGGATTTGTTTGTGAAGTTTGGATTCAGTCAAAGGGCCATACTTGAGGACCTAGAGGGCTATATGTGGCCTCGAGGCTGCAGGTTCCCCACCCCTGTCCTACGCAAATAAAAAATTAGAACATCTGGTTTCACTGCACCTTCCTGAGGCAGTAAGAAACTCATTTCATGGGATACTTTGGTCCTACCTCTGACACAGACTACCTATTCAACTCTGGACAAATCACTGAACTTCTCTGTGTCCTAGGCAATTCTCTAACACTATAAATTGCAGAAAAAGTACCACCCTGAATTGGTAGAGCATATTTTCTCACTTGGGAATTTCTTATAACAACGAAAACACAGGACCAGTCCCAATCCCTATCATACTTTACTTAGCCTGCTTTGCAGTATTCATGATGAATGTAAGCAAAAAGATCACCATGAAGATAACTACATCTTATGAGCTAACATTTGATTCAGAGGTTACAAAGGTAAAGAATATTTTAACAACTTGACAAGTACCTCCAAACTAAGTCAATCTATGCTCTGATACTCAGTGACTTCAATGTAAAGGTAGACATGGTGAGGATTGTTAAAAGTATGTTGGAAAATATAGTTCAGGTTTAAGAAATGAAGATGTCAAAGGTTTGTAGACTATTCATAAGGCTTATACTAATATAGATCACAAATATTTTAAGAAGAGAGCAAGAAGGTACTAGTGACAAAATCCTTAACCCTGAAGTAAAAGCACCCCTTCTAGAGCCTGAGATGACTTGAAAAGGGACTAGGATGGTGGTACCCTCTCCTGAACTGGCATAGTGAGAACATAACCACCAATTACTCAGGAACCTTAGAGAAAACTAATGCTCACATACATGCTTTCAGTTCAGCAGTGATTGCTTAAAGTCAAGAAACTGCTAGATAAGCAAAAGTTCAGTGACGTTCATTCTGCACCTCCCTCAGGAAGTAAGCCACTTCTAGACAAGGTTGGCAATAGGCCCAGAGAGAAGCTTTGCAGAAAGCAGTCACATTCCCCTGGTGCTCTGGAAGAGCTAGAGGGTTTCTTCTTCAGCCTAAGCTACAGAGTAGGTTAGTATCTGAGTCTAACTGAGTAGTACTGGCTTTAAGTTTTGTTTTACATAGGTAATGCCAAGCACTAGTTTTTAAAAACTTTATTAAAAAATTTTTAAATAAACTTTTTTTATTATACACTTGACAAACATTAACCAACATAACACACAAAGAGGAGAGGAGGAAGACTGTATATAACACAATGAATCTATCAGGCACAGCTTTTTAAAAAAAGTATACATCTACTTTAACGTGGTAGTACCACAACCGCCCTCCTTGTCTGTTTCTCTGAAGCTTCCTTTAGCTTTCTTCTGTGTATTTTTTACATATTCCATTGACACTCTTTTCTTTTATATAAATTTCTCTAATTCTCACAATATTCCCCTCTTTTGTAATAAATAAATATAGTTAAGCAAAACAAATTTGTACTGATCGCAGACACTACTTTATTACTTTTTCGTAATAGACTTAGAAGAAAAACTGTCATGGAGAGAACTGAAACACCTATAGGTACAGGTTGTCCAGTAAACAACAGAAAAGGGGTGAGGTTTCTTATACATATTACACAATCCCAGAAATAGGTCTGGTCACTCAGACTCCAGGAATCTAGCCCCAAAGACTGTGAATTCTACTGAGTGATAAGGGTTTCAGCACGTTATTTTTTCCACAGAGATCTATGTTAGAAGGTTCTTCCCCTGTTGAAACCTAGCTCCCTTTCTAGCTACTGTTTTGAACAACAGGTATTTAACAAAAAACAAAAATAAAAAACACCAAAACCAAAAGAGAACTTCCCTAAGTGCTCTGATATGAAGATCTCTAAAAACTTCACCCATAAGTATTTTTCTTGGGGGAGTAAAGACATTCAAAGTTCCTAAGAGATATTTGCGATTGGAACCCAAATGGCCAGATTCCATCTCTTTCATGACAAGTACCTAAATCCTTCAAGGTAAGAACTATTAGGAAGTGTAGTCAGTGAAATTGTTGAGGAAGAGAGAGGCGGAGACAAGATGGTAGATTAGAGGTAACCCAGGTGAACTCTCTTAACGTTCTGCTCTAAACAACTTTAAAATAATGCCCCAAATAAAATTTTGGAGAGGAAGAAACAACAAAAGGTCATGGTGAGATATTTTTTCCGGTCTAAGAAAATTTTGGAGGTAGACCCTACTGTAGAAGACTGTCTGGAGCCCACACACAGTGGCAACAGTGGCTACAGCAGCAGCTTCAGGAGCTCTCAGCCCAAAGATTGTAAAGAGGTCTGACAACTGGTCAGAAAGAGATTACAGACCCTTTGGTGGCACTGGGTGTAGCTAGTACTGACTGGCAACTCTACTACTCATATGTAGTTCTAGGTTGCAGTTCTAAGGTGGAGAGAAGTGCTAGAGGTCAGGTCAAAAGAGAGCAGGGGTCCCTGTCACAATTCCAAGGCAAAGAGTGCACTAGCACTGTGGCTACAAGAGACTAGGGGCCCTTCCTAGGTAAAGACCAAGAGAGGAGTGACCACATCCTCTTCCAGGATAATGTCACCTTGGAAGCACCTAAAACTTGCAGACCCCCAGAACTACATCTGAAAACAGTTGCATGAAAAAGCTGCAAATCTGAGACAATGCCCTACTCTCAACCCTCACCCAAGGACAGCAGAGCCCATAAAGTTCAATGTCAAGAAACAGGCTGGAAAAATGAGCAAGCAATGAAATTGTTGAGGGGAAAAAAAAAAGAGGCAATACTGTGGAAGAAGAGAAGGCAAAAGAAATTAAGAGAGATGAAGAGAGAGAGAGGGGCAAGAAAAGCAGATAAGAGGGATGGTGGGAACAAGTGTCAGAAAAGTGGGCAAGAGGAACAGAGAAAAGAGGGCAGAGGGAAAGGAAAGAGAAGAGTACAGAGTAGGTGAAGAAGAGGAGTTACTTACTGACAGAGAGATGCCTGTTTCTGGGCTCCGGCGGCTGATAGATGGTATTTACATCCCCCATAGACTGGGAAGCTTTGATCCGGACCTGCTTGGGCACTCCAAGATGGGGGGAAGAACTGGTCTGAAAGGATAAAAGGAAAAGATTGAAACAAGATTTTAAGAAACAGGGAATGCAAAGATTCCTCTACCTTGAAATCAACTTTCCCAGACTGTGGAAGCCTATATTCACAATGATTTTGGTGGGTTATCAACCTATAAACTGACCTTACTTTCCTCCAAAAAACCTGTTCCTCAGTCTTGGCAAATCATTTGCTACTCAATGTGGTTTAACGACCTCAATGGCACATAGGCACTGGTACATAATGTCCCATTTTAAAAGATGGAGCCTTAGCCATGGAAACATAATAGGCATAGTTCCTATAAAGGTCTGTAGGAAGAAAGATCTATAAATCCCTCTTCAGCAAATGTTGCACAGGGCCTGAAGAAATGAGCAAAACTACTTCAAATATCTGAGTTATCTGCCAGGCACTGCAGAAAAGTAGGAACCAAATTCCTAAACATCCACTCAAAATTACCTCCTCAGCCAGTCACTCTTTAATAAAAATGAAAGAAGGATCATAGTTATTCCATATTGCTGGCACTCACAGGTCAATTAGCTGAGGATCATGCTTAATACAGAGAAGAGCTATTGTAGGAATCATTACTCTTCAGTAGATCAATGGGCTAAGAGCCTTGGCAGCATCACTAACAATTCAGTCCATGTTTCCAAAAATCATTTCAGGCAGGACTAATACAGGCTTTGAGCAACCCAAGTTTCCCTATAAGCTACCCACAGATGAACTGGGAAAGGAGGCAGAGAAAGACAGGAAATAGAAGAGAAATCTAAGTGATATATTCAATGAACCACAATAAGGCAGAAGAACTGGGCTCACATAGGCTGGGACTATCTCACTCAATAGTCTTACTTTTCTGGGGGTACAGGGCCCTACAAATACCTAATACACAATTCCTGCCTTTGCACAACTGTACATTTTCTTTTTTTTCTTTTTGGAGGGGTGAGAGCAGGGCAACTGGGGGTAAGTGACTTGCTCAAGGACACATGGCTAGTGTAGAGTATCTGAGGCCAGATTTGAACTCAAGTCCTCCTGACTCCAGAGCTGGTGCTCTATCCACTGCATCACCTAGCCACCCCAACTGTACATTTTCAAAGAAAAAAAGAAACTAAAGATCCAGAATTCCTCAATGATTAGCAAGATCACTAACCTAGATAGCAGAAAAAGTCTTCCAGAAAGAGTAGGTATAAGAGTCTCAGGTTATCAAACCCACAAATAGGCAATATCAAAGCTTCTGAACTGAGGTCATATAATTCTGGAGCATTTACTCCACTCTGCCCACTCTCTCTTTGGCAAAAGGTACTTCATCCACTGAATCCTATCCTAGCCCTATACTCCCAAGGAGAAACCACTGGTCATGAGTTTATAAACATTCTGTTTCTTTTATGAATTCTGGTTAATTGCGCCTCCCTTAGCCTAGACCTGTGGTCCCCATATTCTATTCCTGCTTCCTGCATATCCTGCAGTTCCAGAAAGGCAACCCCAGCTTTGGCCTCACCCTTGAGAGTCTCTGTTTTCCTAAGACCCAGGAAGTCCTTTTGGCTCAAGTCCACCAAGGTCCACCCTAGGTCTGAGACCAAACTGTAGGGAAAGGGCAACCCAAGCAGAAGCAGAGACAGCCTTTTGTCTGGAAGTTGAGCAGCCACTGGGAGGAGAGCTCACTCTTATTCCAGCAAACACAAGTCAAACTTGAGCTGTCCCTCTTGGGCCACCTGCAGGGTCTCTCTCTGGGTCTTCTGGTGTCTGAGAAAGAAAAGTGAGAAAGCTCTACTCTGGAGCCATCCTTGGGTTATGCCTTTTGAGGATTTTGCCTTTCCTCAGATCTTTGAGGAAAAGGGAAGGATCATTGCATGTTTGACAACCAAGTCCTACAAGCAATTAATGACTACACACAATACTTCAATTAATATAAGAATCTCCAACTACATTCTTCTGGAAAGATACCAAGTCTTATTATTTGCCTTATCATTTTCTCTGTCTGTGTCCTTCAGATGCCTGGGCACTGCCATCTGCTCTGCTTTTGAATCATAAATGCTCCCTTCATTAATTCAATTGGATTCTGTGGTTTTGTCATCTTCAATGTGCCCTAAGGACCACTATGTTTTTCATTTGCTCTGCCTTTAAATTCTCCTAAATGTATGTCTGCATTAGAATATTAACTCTTTGAGAGAGGAGGCTCTCACTTTTTGTATTTACAGAGATTCAGTGCCTGGAACATAGTAAGCGCCTAATAAATACTTTTCCATTTCATCCCAAAAAGACTAGAGCAAATATGGTACAGGAAAAGGACAAGCTATTTTAAATTGGAAATAAGAAACAGCCACAAGACTGATAAGAGTAAGAATTAGGGATTAATAAATTATCTGGTTCAAAGCTTTTATATTTCTTTTCTCTTACTTCTACCTCTCACAAGAATAAAGGGAAAAAATCATTATCTGACCAAAACAAACTCTGTATCCTATACCTTCTGGAAAAAGATTCAACTCAAGGTTGAGCTTAGCTGCCAAGCAACCAGCTCTAGTCTGCCCAAGCTGGACTTTATCACGTGCAGGGCTGTCTTGACAAACTGTACTGCTCTAACAGGAAGTCAATGCCAGGAGGAAGTAAGTACTCTTGCTAAAGCATTCATGGTACAACAACTCAGCTCTGCCAAGAGCCAGAGAGGAAAAAACAGTCAATGCGCTACACTGAGGAAGCAAGCAAGTCATGGGGGAGAGAAAGCATGCAGTCTCTAGTCAGAAATAGAACAGCATTGTAGTAAGCACCCAGAGAGGACTCAACATTATATTAAGTATGTAGGAAAAGTGGTGGAGATTAAGTACATTCTCTACACTCAAGGACTTACAGTCTAATAGGGAAGGAAGGGAAGCAAAACATTTATAGCTAACATAAATAGAGATACAAGAATATAAGAAAAGATTCATAATTAGGAAGATCAAGGATTGTATTAACAAATTAGAAAGTGTATGAATCTATCAAGGAAAGCTTCTTGGAGGTAAAATTTTAACTAAAAGAAAAAAGCTGCTATATGACAAATAGGAGGAATAAAGTTATTTCGAGCATTCAGGGACTAATAAACAAAGCCTTGAAGCAGGAGTTCTTAACAGTTTTTATGTAATGGACCCTTCTGGCAGTCTGGTGAAGTCCATGAACCCCTTCTCAGAATAATATTTGTTGTCTATGTCAATAAATTAAGGAAATGCTAAATTTCAGTTAAAGTTTAGTGAAAATAAAAATGTATTTTTTTTCCATCAACTTCACAGACCCTCTAAAATCTATCCAATCTTAACCTCTTAACCTTCAGTGCCCACTGCACCAGACCAAAAGGAATTGCCAGACAAAGGTGGCTGAAGGGTGCAGGAACTGGTGCTAACCTGAAGTGTTGTCACCCACGACCCAGTTCCTGGTCACAGATTTAGGACAGACTGCAGAAGGGAACCTGTACCCAGGGAGCAGCCTAGGCAGTAGAATGAGAGAACCAATAAGTTCAGAGGCAAATAACAGCAGTGTGACTTCAAGTCCAGAAACAGAGCAGGGTCTCACTTGCAGAATCTAGCCCAATCTAAAGCCTCCAGAGAAATAATTACGATTCCCAGACCAAAATTCTGGGCCTCAGATCCAGCAAAGTTTCCCAGATGGCTGATAGTGGTCTATTGGTCAGACCCAAATCCAGGTCAGAAACTTGCAGAGCTCAAACAGCGGGGCAACAATCAGACTTTGCACAGAATCACACTATTTTGGGAACACTGAAGTCTTGTAGGTTTCTAGCCTGAGCTGTCCCTGAGATCTTGGGTTAACATAATACTCAATACCTCAAGAACACAGCAAGGGATCAGATCAGACTTTCCCTCCAGAAACACAGCAGAGCCCAGCCCTAATATTTATTTCTAAGGCTGGAAGAATGAGCAAATGGAACAAGAATGCCATCATAAAAAGCTATTTTGGTAACATATGCTAAAGGTGCAAATCCAGAAGAGAATGACTACAAAACATCTACAATCAAAGCTTTAAAAAAAAAATACAACATGGGCACAAATTTAACTAGAATTTCTAGAAGAGATGAAGATTTTTAAAAAAGCATTCAAAATGTTTTTTAATCAAAGAAATAAGAGCACTAGGGGGAAAAAATGGAAAAGAAGTAAAAGCTATGAAAGAAAGAATTGGAAAGGGAATTAATAGTTTGGGACAAGAAGTACATAACCTTGCCCAAGAAACAAAGCCCTTGGAAATTAGAATGGGCCAAATAGAATCCATTGACTATATAAAACAACAAGAAATATTAAAACAAAGTAAAAAAGTAAAGTAAAAAAATAGAAGAAAATGTAAGATATCTCAAAGCAAAAACAACTGATCTAGAAAAAATCTAGAGGAGAAAAAATTTAAGAATAACTGGACTACCTAAAACACCATGACCAAAAAAGGGTCTACACATTATATTTCAAGAAATCTTAGAGGAAAACTGCTCAGATCTCTTAAAATCAGAAGTCAAAGTAGAAATTGAAAGAATCCACTAGTCACCTTCTGAAAGAAAGTCCAAAATGAAAACTTCCAGGAATATTATAGCCAAAATCCAGTTTTCAGGTCAAAGAAAAAAATGCTGCAAGTAGCCAAAAGAAAGAATTCAAGCACTGAGAACCACAGTCAGATCACACACAATTTAGCAGCTACCACTAAAAAAAGGTGTGGAGAGTGTACAATATGATATTCCAGAAAGCTGTGCATGGGCATATAGCCAAGAATAATTTACCCAGGAAAACAATATGATCCTACAGGGTAAAAATGGATTTGCAATAAAATAGAAAACTTCCAAGTATTCTGGATAAAAAGACCAGAACTGTGTAGAAATTTTGAAGCTTGAATACAGAATTGAAGAGAAACGAAAAGGTAAACATGAATGAACAGTGATTAAGAACTAAGCAAGGATAAACTGCTTACATCCTAATAGGAAAGTCTCAGAGACTCCTCTGAACCCCATCTTCGTCATTAGGGAGTCATACAAAGAGACTAATTTGACAAGAACTGAGAATGTTGCTCTCTTATGTCTTGATAATCTTAAGAGAAGAATGAAAAGAGAGGGGAGGGGAAAGGTGAATACATTACGGGGGAAGGGAAAGGAAAGTTAGAGAAAATTATCTCATATAAGCAAGATGCAAAAGTAGACATTTATAGAAATAAGGAGGAAGTTAGGAAGATACGGTTGACACTTGAACCTCACTCTCATCTGAACTGGTCAAAAGAAGAACACACACACACACACACACACACACACACACACACACACACACACACACACAAAGTGAAATATATTTCACTTAATAGGGAAATAGGAGGGAAAGGGAAGAAGGGAAAAGAGGGGAATCAGAGAAAGGAAGGGATTAGTCCTATAGGCTAAACAAACTTTAAGAATGTACAAAATTATTTATAGCCTTTTCTGAGGTGACAAAGAATGGGAATCTCTTGAGATGCCCTCAATTGGAGAATGGCTGAACAAATTATGGCATATAAATAATATGGAATATTATTGTGTTGTAAGAAAGGATGAAAGGGTGGATTCAGAGAAAATTGGGAAGACTTGTATGAACTGATGCAGAGTAAAGCAAACAAGATGCAGAATAGAATTTCTTATTGCTTGTTCTTCTACTTTTTGAAAGACAAAATGATCACTAAGGCAAGTCAAGATGTTATTACTGCTCCATTTTTAGCAGAATGAGGGAGCACTAGCAAATGACTAGATACCTGAAGATCCCCTATTATGACTATATCATACCTTTGTGCCAGATTTCTCAAACTCTTCATCTGTTTCCTTTCTGTCTAGGTGGTCTGTAGTATATTCCAAATGGGGGAAAAAAATCACTTCTGCTTCTCCCTCTTTTGACCTTCACCCAAACATTCTGCCATGTTTCCCATCCCACCTTTCACCCATTCCATTTCCTGGATTTCTCTCATTTGCATATACCTTAATTTACAATGCAACCCCCTCTCATCCTTTAAACATACACACACACACACACACACACACACACACACACACACGCACCCACACACACTCTCTCTCTCTCTCTCTCACTTATCCTATTTCTTTTATATAAGGCATATCCATCCAAAGTCATGGTTCAGGCATGAGTTTTATCCCACCAAGTCTCACGGATAACCTGTGAGCTCAAATTTGCCTCCTTGTACTACAACCTCCAGCTCTTGTTTGTTGCCAAAACATTGGGCATTTGTGTATATACATAGGAGGCTGTGGTTAGTACTGCAATTTTTTTTTGGATACTGTCTTTTGTTAATTTCTGGGTACTTCAGTTGCTATTCTTCTTTTAATCTCTATAGTATTTAATTTGGGGAATACATATAAGCAATTTTCTTATTCCCCCATCCTTTTTAGTTTAATTCCTTTTTGATTAGATTTGTAAGATATCTGGCAAAAACATTCTTACTCACCTATGCCAGGCATACTTCATATTTGGTGAGGAACCTATCACCTCTACATTGTAAGATGTGATACAAAAATCCAAATCCTATTCTCAGGTATCACCTTCTTTGCCAGTACCTCATTTGCCAAATTAATTTTTCTCTCCTGCATCCCTTTTCTTTGATGAGCAACAGTGAGGAAATATAACCCATGCCTATATGGTCTTTAGTTTCTTGCCCAAGGTTTGATAATTGTTAACAATAATTTGGGGTTCCTTCTATGTCATTTGTGCCCACATGAATAACCAGAAGTGGTAGTTGTCAGCTGTTTTCATATGTCTTGAGAGGTTCTTTGTTAGATTTTTGGACACATCTCTCAAGAAAACAACAGAGCTTTCTATTACTGTTAGCAAGTCAACAAATAGCTGCCTCAGGACACTGAACAAGGAATCACCTGTTTCTATTATTCTTCTCTTATTCCTCTGAACCTTACTAGCTTCTGTGGTTCTATCACCTTATTCTTTAGAGAAAAAGCAAATTCAATTTATGCATCAAACAAAGGGTTGGATTTAAGATGACTTGTATGTGAGGGCTTAAGAACATAAAGAAATGTCACAATAGATCACTCCAAGATTTTAGGCCTGAAAAATAAGTATGACTGTGTTGGCATCTACAATGATAGGGAAGTAGTAAAGTAATAAAGGCTTAGCTATAAAGACTAGGAGGTTAACTTTGATCAAATTAAGTTTAAGGTAGCAATAAGCTATCAGGCAATGGAAGTTTTGAAGATGGTTAAGAGATCTGGGAAAAAGGAAAAGAAAGAGACACAAAGATAAATCTGAGAGTGTTATGGCTACAGGTAATACAGAAGCAGCCATTTGAATGAAGCTGCTACGTGAGGAAGCCAGTAGAAGAAAAGACCTAAGAAGGAGGCTTAGGGAACAACTAAATTGAGAGAGGAGGAGGAGAAGGGAACAAGTGAAGGAAATTCCTAAAATTCAACTGGAAGAGATAACATAATAACCAAGATTTGGGAGGACAACAGATGCTAGAGACAGAGAGGGACTCCAATACAGAAAGGATGTTCAATCCCATAGGAGAGAAATAGAGGCCCTGGGACCTGTCCATAAATGGGTTACCACTTACCTTTGAGGAGGCAAGTTGAATACAATGGTAAGGCCAGAAGCCAGAATGAAGAAAACTAAAGAGAGAATTAAAAAAGAATTTGGGGCAGAAGGAAGACATAGCAAACCTGGAAAACAATGTGAATAAGAGAAGAATAATGGAGTAATAATGGACAGATCCAGTAATAACTTTTTAAAAATGGGGACACACTGTAGGAAGTGAAGAGATGAGGTAAGGATTATCAGTAGGCAGAAGAACATTAAGACAAGCAGGTAAATAAAGAGTGTCTTTGAAGGAAAAAGCTGTTATAATATTCTAAACTTTGGATAAAGTAACTGCTGTGTAATGACAGACTTATTTGTAAGCCCAGCTGGTGAAATTCCAAAAGCAAAATCTCATTATTAAGGTTGATCTTAAAGGCAAATTTTTTAAAGGAAAGAAAGAGATTGTGTCTACTTTGTATATATCTTATATATGGCAGTATCTTATATATATTTTTTAAAATTTATAATAACATTAAGATTCAATAACAATTAAGTAGAAAATACTTTCCACAATTGATGAAAGAGAAAACTGACACTGAATGGTAAAATGACATCGGTGGTAGGGTTGAAAATACTAACTAAATGGTCTTATTCACAGTTTAGTCCTCTGTTCATTAGACTATCCCTGCACTTCATCTTCTCTTATAAGGAAAAGGTATTCTGGATAAAATATCTAGACTCTCCTCACAATTCATTAAACATTTCTTGAGTATATTCTACGTATTAGGCAAAGGAGAAGGAGGAAGGGGAGGATGAGGAAATACAAAGACGTGATTTCTGCCTTCATAGAGCTTGCAGTTTATTGATGAAGCAAAACATACATTTGGTGAAACAATTTGAGAACAATTATTAAGCAACCCCCAAGTATATAAGGGCTGAGAAGGCACAGAATAAGGGAATAATCAGAGAAGAATTAAGAGTTAGTCGGAATCACAGAATCTCAAAGTTGGAAGGAACTTTAGAAACTATCTAGTACTTGACCCAGAATTCCACCTACAATATTGATGACAACTGATCATCCATCCTCTACCTAGAAATAGCATCCTGAGGGAAGGGAATTTTGAGTGCTGGCACTTGAAGAAAGTAACATGGGTAGACAGGGAAGAGAGGGCATTTCAGGAGAGGAAAGGCATAAACAGCAGTGCGGAAGGGAGAACAAGCTGGAGTTTGTAAAGAAACCAGTCTGGTTACATCAAAAGAGTCATGTTGGAGTATACTGAAAGATGAGGTTTAGGAGAGCCAGGAACGACAGTGGCTGGAGGGCCTTAGAAGCTGGGCTAAGTTCAGATTTAAAGTGATAAGTAAAAAAGAAACCACTATTTGTTACTTTAGCAGGTGAATCAACTGCATAAAGAAATTAAAAAGAAAAGGGCATTTTTCTATTTTGAATACCTCCTAAGAATTTCTAGAAAATGGTCCTTGCTATTCTAAATGACTAACATGCATAAACATGTATAAACATGTATACTTTAGCAATGTCAGAAAATACCCTCCTGAATTCAGACTTCCTATCTGTAGCCCCCCCTACCTCAATGCAATAAGGTAGAGCATTCCAACCCCACAGCACATCTTTGTAATAAATGCTTAGGGTAAGCTCCCTATTACCTAAACCTTGCCCCAAAGTCAGGGTGGGCGGGAAAGCCTACAAATGATGCTGTCCAACATCAGCTGTCTACTACTTTCTGCCCCTTACAAGCAAAAGAAATAATGCCAAGGAGTCAGTCCTAATTGGGTTTCAAAAAAAAAAATCTGGCAAAGCAACTAGTGATTAAAGAACCGGTCTTAGACGGGATGCAGTCCAACAAAACATGTGCCACAATACAGACCTTTAAGAAAAGGCACATTCCCTGGCTTCTGATGGCTAATACAAATGGTCTGCCATTTAGGGAGGCAGCAGCTGGGTTACTTGCAAGAGGTCATTCAGGTCTGCAGGCTTTTTTCCATTGAACAGAAAGGAGAGTTTCCTTCCTGCACACATGCCCCAAGGGAAGGGCAGAGCTGCTGAAGAGCTGTGGGAGTTGAAGCTAGAGAACCCTCCAAATTCAAACTGTAGAAAACCAGTACTAGATGCAAATAGTGCTACAATTTTTATGTTGTTTAGGATCTTTCATGTTGGCTTCAACCCTGACCAACAACAGAGAGAGAACATTTTTTCCTTTACTGTAAAGTCTGTTCCTTCCTCTCACATGCTATATAATCCCTTTTGTCCTACTTGCCATTGCAACAAAAGAAAAACTACCAAAAATTTCCTAGAAAAAAGTGCCCTTTGATTCTTTCACTTTGAGCTACATTTGTCATTTCAAGCTGTCATGAATAGAAAGCTGACAAGAGAAATATGGAGGACACTGAGGGAGTGTAGGGGCGAAGCGGGGCGTGAATTTAACAGTAAAGTCACTAAGAGTAAACAGTTTCCTTTCTCTTCTTTTCCTGCACTGATCAGGAAACTCACCCAGATGCCAATATAGCCTGTATCTACATCTTAGAACAAATTGAAGAGTACACTGAAGACTACTATTCTCAGAAAAGGAAATTATAGCACTTACTAAAGTGCTACAAAAATAGATGTTTAACAAACAATTGACCAATGAATGAAAAACTTTAAGAACTACCTGTAGCCAAGAGCCAAAGAGGTTAGGTCTCTTCCCTGACCCTACCAGTCAAAAGTCAGGTAGTTACATTCTGGCTTCTCAATGAAATCAAAAGATTCCCAAGCAAATCCTGCAAACAAGATGAGTTCCCCATTTAGGAATAAGAATTCATAATTCTACCCAGATAGTTCCCACAACAGTGGGGACTGACACAATAGATGATGAACTGGGTTTCTTTCATGTTCTTTCTTTAGAAAAATGGCTAAACTATACATAATTATTTTAAGGAAGTAGAGCAAGCCTTCAGACAGGAATCAGTTCCTCCTCTCAGCTGCTAGAACAGGACAGATTAGCAGTTACTTACATGGTTTCTATCCTGGGACAGCAGCAATATTCTAAGGCTTTTCATACTTGAGCTTCTATCCAAAAGGTCAATTGCTTTATCAAGATCATCTTGATTTTTCAGCAGGATGGAGAGCTGTAACATAAAATATACAGAAAGAAAATAATGCAATACATAAGTCCATAAAGATGCTTCATATTTAGGTTTTGCAAAAATCAGTATAAATTCAATTCAATTTTCAAGACTGATTATGTCTTTGAACACCCCTAGGTCCTAAAATATCTAAAAGGAAGTCCCAAAGGCATTTTTCAAAGACTATTTTCCTTCCAAATGCACTGTTTAATCCAAAACAAACAAGGACAAACAGGATTATTTGTCCCCCTATTTTTTTTTTGCCTTTTGGAGGGCAACTGGGGTTAAGCGACTTGCCCAAGGTCACATGGCTACTAAGTGTTAAGTGTCTGGGGCCGAATTTGAACTCAGGTCCTCCTGACTCCAGGGCCAGTGATCTATTCATTGCGCCACCTAGCCGCCCCTATTTGTCCCACTATTAAGATAGAATTTGGAAACTACTGAAATGGTTCAACAGTTTTGCTAACAATATTAGAAATATTAGAGAGGCAACATGGTACCACTATACTAGACTTGGGAGTCAGAAGACCTGATTTCAAAACCTAGCTTCAATGTGATGCTAACTCTATGAACAGGAGCAGAAGGAAGACACTTAACCTCTGTGGCCCTCAGACATAAAACAGGGATAATTATATTTGTAATATCTATTCAAGGGGTTATTGTGAGGAAAGAGCTTTATAAACACAAGGCCTCGTATAAGTATCAGTTATTAAAATCAGGAAGAAATCTAAGAAAGTAGAAAGTGCTATTCCATCTGGAATGTAAAGTCATACAGCACAGCAAGATTAACATCCCAAGACTTAGGGAAAGAGTATTATGTAATATGAGCAATGGACTTTAGGTTTTCAGTCTCTTCTTTCAATTTTCTTGGAAAAAATAATACAACAAAAAAACATACACCAAGTATTAAATAATTCTTATAAATGCTTTGGTAGCATCTGTAGAGATAAAATCTTGAATATTCATAGCAAATTCTTCAGTTCCCAATATATCAAGAAGAGATGAGAAAGGATATACTCAGGAATAAGAGAATCTGTGCTGTAAAAAAAAAAAAACCAAAGCAAAAACTTGCTGCATGGGCACCAAATTAGGAGATTTTTATACTTAGGCCTAGGGGGCTTAAACACAGCACTGAAGGAAAAGAGATAAGATGGTAAAGGGATCTAAAAAATGTAGGTGAAAACCATGGTCAACTCTTACTCATTCAAATAAATGGAGTGAGAAGAATCACATCCAAATGATGGGACAACCTAAACATAGTTTATGTTTGGCTTCAGAATGTCTTTCTATACATAAATCTGAATATAGGTATGGCTGTTATTCTAAGAATTCACTTTGTTGGTATTTGAAAAATAATACTAAGAAATATAATTCTTAACAGAAATTCTGGAAATATAGAGGCTTTTAGTCAATATGTAGATTTAGTCAATATGTAGAGTATTTCACCTTTTTGGAATGCCTTTATTATCTAAAACTAGCCCTTACTAATAGCATGTTAGCTGATTTTAGGTAAGAGAGACCAATAAAGATCACAGGGTTCTCTCCTCTCTGGAGTCAGTGAGGACTGATTAATGCAAAGTCTTCTCCTCTTTCCTTACAGGTCTGATGTGGAACATTCACTTTTTGTGAGCTGTCTATATTTTTTCTCTTGATGTACCCTTTTTACCATATTACCACTCCCTTCCTTGACTGTTCTTCTCCAGTTTCATCTTTCTTACATGTATACACATAGTTACCTTATACTAGGGCTTACCCAAAAACTGTATATACAGCATATTTAACTGGAAGAAAAAAGACCTCATTATTTATCTAGATGCTTTTGATGTTTTAAATATTTAATCTGAAGTCTGGATTTCTCCCATCTTGACTCAAATTCTGTTTGACTAAATTAAAATATTCATTCTCTTGTTAATTTCACTGTCAAGAAAGTTTATTCCAAAACAGATTTCATTATGTTTTTCAGATTTCTATACTTCTTAATTCCATGCAGAAAATGGAAAGTTGGACATTCCTACTTTTCATGAATTATAAGGCAATATATCCAATTTTTTGTATTATAATGTGAACAAGAAATATTTAACCTTCAAACTTAGAATACTACCCCTTGTTCCAGGTTTACAGGCCCAAACTACACAGAAAGTGTCTAATATATTTCAAACAAAACAATGAGGCTGTTGTATACTTAAAACACCTATGTTCCTTGGGAGCAGGGACTGTTTCACTTTTTTCTTTGTATCCCAGATGGGATACAGTAGTTGTTTAATAAATGCTTGATTGATAATGTGAAAAGATGCTTCAAGAGGAACTATAAAATTGACTCCTTGCTCAACTCTTATAAGCTCTCTGCTCTGTACTTCAGTACTGGACTAGATCTGTGATTTTGCTGGTATGGGTTCTCTCTCCATTGATGAAGACAGCAACTGCTCTATGACTTAGAAGAGTGAGAGTTGCTATGACTGACAAATTCTGAAAAATCCTATTCTCAACAACCAATTCAGTGAGGAGTCTCTCCATCTGAAGACTAGCTAGGCTGGCCCTCAGGCAGCAGACACAATCTGCCACCAGATCCAGAGGTAAGACTTTTCCACCTTGGGAGGACCATCCAAAGCTTGTACTTCACAAGCACAGTATTTGAGAGTCTCAGTGCCATAGAGAAGAAGAATTTAGTGAAGTTTCCACTCCATGTTGGAAATAAATACCTTTTTTTCTCACTTTCACCTTTTTAGCATGCAAGCACTGAGACACTCTACCATGGATAACCCCAAAATTGTATGAAAAGCTTATTAAGTTATGCAACGTACCAACCAAAACCCAGTTGCCATTTTTCAAACCTTCCCAGGAGGGAAGAAATTAGGTTTTCAAAAGTAGCATAAATCCCAAGAGGGACCTCCCCCCACCCCTCAATCCCTAAACCGGAAGTAAAAGTAACTAAGGGAGAGTTTGAGAGGTTAAAGTCACAAAGTTGAGTAGGTGCTCATTTTCAACAAAATCTTGAAACCAAGATTTGAAACAAACTACGATACAGAAAACTTACTTGTGGGTAATCAAAAACTGAAGTTCCACTGGGCACAGAAACCTCATTTTCTGATTTCTCAGATGAGGATTCTACCCAACAAGCTGCCCTGTCCCCAACACTGAGCCCACCTTTCCTCTTGGAAGCAGTGCACAAAGCTGGAAAGAATGGAGATCCCCTCACACAGCTTAAAGGAGACTCAGAGGACCTTGATCACACCATGGGAGTCAGAGCTACCCACTATGAACAGGAAGGAGAGAAATGGAGATGCTTGTATTTTCTCCCCTAGAGGAAAGAGCAGAAATCAAGTTGCTGTGAGAGCTATGAAGATGGATTCCAAAGAAGGAAAAATACAGATGTGAAAGAGAAAACTAGAAAAAAGTCCTCATCTTAACAAGGAGGAAGAAGGAGATGGGTAGCTGTCCTCATCTTGGCTCCAGGGCTACCAGTATATTCTCTTACCTCATTATTCATATAATGGAGAACTAGAGGTTGCCCAAATGCTGTCTTCACCTTCTGTTCCACATCTTCATATCTCACAGGGCGGCTAAATGGTATAATTCTGAAGAGCAGAAAAAGAACCAATAAACTATGTGTTTGACAGAGGAATATATAACTATTTTTTTTCTCCCTTTCTTCAGGACCACCCCCCTCTTCTCACAGGTATGTTTGCCCATGCCTTGGACTGATCAATGGTATACAAGCACTGATACAGCTAAAAAACTTGTTGAATTGTAGTAAGATTCCAGTTTCTGGATTATCTACACCAACCACTGAGGCTTAACCAAATTTGCCAACACCAAGTATAATCACACCATTCACACTTTGAAGCTTAAAAAGCTAAGGCACAAATACCGTAGGAAATGTAGTAGGGGAAGATGTGGTAAAGAACGGGAAAGACTGACTAGATCAATCAGCCCTATGATATGAAAGGCCCTTTCCACTGTCCTTTTTGTAGATGCCTGTGACCATCACTTGAATAATCTGATGTTCAGAAGAGAATCCTTGACCAGACTTCTAAGTAATACAAATTTCTGTAAATTTCCCTTTTAAGAGTAACTTTTCTGCATTTTTGTAGCTGACACTGCTAAATGACTCATCTATAATGAGAGCAGTAGTTACACTAGCCTTTGAAAAATCTTTTTATATCTTGTTCTTATATCACTTTCATTTCAAAATTTATCCTTCTCCTATTCCCCGCCTAGAGATCCATCCCTTGTAACAAAAGATTGAAAAAGAAAAGGAAAAAAAGCAGTTCAGCAAACCAATCACTACATCAGTGGTGCCTGAAAGTATATAAAATATTCTACACCTACAGTTCCCACTCCTCTATTTCTGCAGAGAGGAAAAGGAGGTATATTTTCTCAACTCTTAAGTTTGATTATTACAATTAAGAACGTGTTATTCTTAAGCTTCCTGTTAACCACTACAGACACTCCTTCTGTCTTGGGAACATCAACAGAAAGGCTAGACACCTGCTCAATATTCTTAAGCAACAGTATTTTCTTCAGCTTTCCTGGGCAGGCTAGGAGGTCAGACCTTTGGGGATTGTCCTTAAAGTCCATCACGTTAGCTTAAAGTATCATTACTGCTATTAGAGACTAAGTTTCCAATAAAGTTTACTTGAAGGTATATTTTCACATTCTGAGAACCTCTAACATCAAAGAAAAAGCCTCTGAGCAAACTAGGGGCAGGGGATAGGAAATCACCTTTTCCTGTATTTTTCTCTCAGCCAATCTCAGATCCAGACTGAGGTAGATCAAAAAGAGCTACAGAACTTAGAACTGAAATAAGTAGAAGCATGAAAATGACTACAACAATATAAACAGAAAGATTAAAAACAAAACAAATGAAAATGAATGGTGTGAGATCATAATGACCAAGATCAGGCTCTCTCTTCTCTGTGGTGTGAAACACTACAGATAATTTCAGATTTTTGAATGACTGGTTAGTTTTGCCCTATGGCTCTTTTTTTAGAAAAAAATCTTCGTTATAAAGGATGGCACAGAACAATCTCAATAAAAATGTATTTTTAAAAGAAATCAATACACAAGACTAGAGTCATTCGGCACGAGGCGGTCTGACCCTGGCACTGCTGGGCTTAGGCTCTGTGCAAAAGCTTCAAACACACACTCTCTGCGCACTGTACTGAAATGCCACTGCTCCCACAAACGGCTCCATACAAAGAGAACGCTAGCTTTTAGAACTGTGACATGAAATCCCTGCTATTCAGGACGGAAGTCCGTTCCTGTCTGACCACCTGAAATATCTGTGGTTAGACCCGGCAGTCTCTTTGATAGCAAAACACACATTCCCTTTCTCAGTTCAAGCATGCTCACCGTAACTGCACACCGCTTTGGGAATGAGGAATTCAGGCAAACGTAAACTGCATAATTAGATTCACACACAACTGAGCTTTTTATTCAATTTTTCTTCTGAAAAATCTCTCCCGTTCCAAGCTCTCTCAAACACTACTTCGGGACAGAAGTGTAAAAAAGCAATAATGTTAGGTTGGCAAATCAACCTCTGAGTTATTAACAAACAGCACTGAGACCAAATACTGGGGCTGAACTCAGAACATAGTTAAGTGGGTTTGTTCTCTTTATAAAACTGAGGCTAGCACTGAAGCTCTAACATGGTATCAGGGCATTAAGACAGCAGACTAGCAAGAAACAATGGCCACACTTCTCTCAGGCACAGGTTAAACAGCTGCCATATTTTCACTCTGTAACAGCTGCTACAACACTAAGATTAGAGAGCAACTATGCTTCAGGTTGGTGACTAAGTTGCTTTTAAAATAAGTCATTCATCTTCTCCAGAGCTTACAGCTCCATGTGTTTTTTACAGGAACTAACTGGTCCACCATCCTTATGGAGTCACATGCACTCAAAGTTGTTTCTCTTGAATTTTGGGAGGAAAAGAACTGAAACAGTTCCAAGAATGCACAAGGCAGTCTTCAAAATGGGCTGGAGACAGCTAGTAGGCAAAGAACCACCAATGACTATATTATATAAGTCAAGAATAGATTGTGTGCCTCTGACAATTAAGGGGAATTGATCTTTTACATCAAGAGAAATACTGTTCCCAGAGATTCAGTTAGGTACAAAGAACCTTGCCAGGGAGGGGTGGTGGGTGGTGGAGAGAAGAGAGGCAAAATAAAAGAACAGCTCAGAAGGAGGGGGGGAAGGGAGGGATGGAGACAGAGAAAGGAGGAGAGAGAAAGAATGAGATGAGAAGGGGAGGGGCAGAGAGAAAAAGGAGGAGGACAGGGAAAGAGTAGGAAGGAGAGAGAGAGAGAGAGAGAGAGAAAGATTGGAAAAGAGAAAGATACCAAACAGTACTAGGATCTGAACTTTATGGCACCTGTAAAACAGCATTAGAAACATTTAATTTCAGAAAAGGTCATTTCTGTTTCTTACCACTAGAAATCATTTCCTTATCTCATGATGCAAGACAACTGAAATAAAAGTGGTAAAGAAAAGGCATTTCCTACTGGAGGTGAAAAAAGCTTACCTCCCATCTGCTCAAAGAATTCTGACAGCTTTCTATTCTACTGTCACTAAAAGGCTATCACATCTGGAGAAAAGAGAGGGAACCTTTCTGTCATATCTATGAAGCCTCCCATGACTAACAATATTAGTGTATCAGGGAACACTGTGAGCTTATAGATCCATGCCTTAGAGCTAGCCTTCAGCTAATCCTGAAATGGATACTGTAAACAAGGCAGGAGCCTCCACATCAGTGGTGGGAATGGCCCCATCACAAGGCACACTCTTGTTGTCTCTCAACCTCTAGGGCAGTGAGGTCTAAGAGGAAGCTGAAGGCAGGATGCACACAGGACTGAGCAAAGCTTTTGTCTTGGCTTTTTCCCCAACCATTACTACCAACAAAAGAGAAGTGCAATCTTGGGTCCAGATTTTACCATAGCATGGTATAAGTAAAAATACACCAGTAAAAATCTCTTCTAGTTCCCAGATCAGGAATAGATGGTTGTGGAAAGCCTGTTGTGCAGCCACTATTCCTCTGGGCCTTGTCTCCTTGAACCCAGAGACCACCCACTATAGGAAAACACACTTCCCTAAGCAGTGCCTTCCCTAAGAGTTTTACCAAATCTGTGTCTCATTATGAGGGAGGAGGGAGACTTACCGCCTTTCCCCACTGTGCTCAAACTTGATCCTTACGTCACTCTGCCAAGGAAAAGAGAAAGACAGGTTAGGGATGATCACTTTGGCAGGTGATTTTCCAAGTATGTATTTGCTGGAATACACATACAGGTACATTCACAAGAAAAGTCCTAGTCAGCTCTTTAGCATAGCTCGACAAGCCCACCCCAGACAAGTATTTCAGCTTTTCTGTCCATACAGAGGCATTTCATTCTCTCTCCAACATTCCAGACTACCAGCTCTGAAGCTAATCTAAAAGGCTGTGATCCATAAAGGCAGGACTCCTTAGAATGATGTACCCCATCTAATGTTGTGTCCATGATACTGCCTTCCTTCATTCACAGCAGAACTGTAAGCAAGTACCCTCTGTTCCTCCAGGTGATGACAGATATTATCCCTGCCATATTACATCCCAGTAAGAATAATTTCCCTTGTAGCAGTTTCCATGCCCTTCCTTATAGAGCCCTGGCAGCCTAGTTTCCATTATTCACCGGAGTGAATAGTTGATGTGGTTTCAGGGAAACAAGGCAGGAGATCAGATCATGTTGAACACTTCTTCTCCTGTTAACATTTTTACATAGGTGAGATCTGGTTAAAATTAACATTAAAGGGACAGCTAGGTGGTGCAGTGAATAGAGCACTGGCCCTGGAGTCAGTGAGTTCAAATCTAGCCTCAGACACTTGACACACTATATTAGCTGTGTGACCTTGGGCAAGTCACTTAACCCTAACTGCTTTAACTTCCCTCTCAAAAAAAAATAACATTAAACATAGCCTTCATAGTGAAATGATAGGCTATCAGAGTTGAAAAGGACCTTAGGAATTACCTAATTTACATAACTCATTTTAGAAGTGAAGAAACTAAGGCCCAGAGAAGTTAACTGACTTGTTAGGCTCATATGTCAAAATTCTATCTTCTGACTTCCCAGTGCTAGGCCACTAATAGCTCCCCCTTTTACATACTCTTCTGTCTGGGTTAAGAAACAATGGGTCAGGAACATGAGAATTCAAATCCAGTCTCAGACACCTATTGTATGATCCTGGCCAAGTCATGGGGATAATAATAGCACCTATCTCTTAGAGTTATTATAGTGAGGATTAAAGAAGATAGTATTTATAAAGTGCTTAATAAATGCTTATTTCCTTTCTTCCTTCCAATTAAACTATTTCCAGAATTCAACAGGTCAACTATGTTTGTCCCCTATGCCTAGAATATACTTTCTTCCTTGTCTTCAACTTTCAGAATTATTATCTTCCTTCAAAGATCAACTCAGGGGCCACCTCTACCATGTAGCCTTCCATCACCTGCCTCCCACCCCATGAAAGTGTTCTCTCTCTTCTTAAATATTCTTAGAACATTTTGTCTGCGTCTTTCCTTTGCCTTCATCTCACTTTCCTATTTTTTCTAATGCTTACCTGCATACCTGTGACTTTCATTTTTATCTCTAACTTACATATAACAGACACTTAAACATTCATTAAAATGATTTTAGTTGTCATTATCAGAACAGAAAACACGATCAATAGTAACAGCAGTAGATAACAAAGGAGGTATAAATGGGAAACAAGCATCTCAAGAGAATTATAGGGTGATTAAAAACAAAATGAAATATACAGGAAAACAAAGAGAAATGGAAGATTACCAGGAATTAAGGAGACACAGAGATTAAGCAGACAGGATAAAACAAGCAAACAAGCATTTATTAGGCACCTACTATATTCCTATAAGCATCAGAATGGAAAATGTGTGGGGAAAAAAGAGGAATGAGGTAAGCTTAGAGAGAATATGGTCTAGAAATCTAAGGAAATGGGAAACAAGTAGAATGTATAACTGAGTGGTAAAAGAGGGGGGCAAAGTGTGGTTATATTAAAGGCTCCTTCCCCAGGAATTAGGAGGAACTGTACCTTTAAGGTACAAGAGAAGCCTGGGGTTAGCTGATTGTAAAGCAATGTCAAGAGAGACTGACATTCCCAAAAGAGCTAACAGAAGACAGTAGATCTCTTAAAGAAATTTTCTTCTTTATGTCCTCTAGTATCATCCCTGCAGTATCACTCCTTATAGTAATGATAATACTTAATCTGGATGTCAAACTTAAAGCAGCTCTCTTTTTCCTATAGTATACAAATATAAGCATTGTACCCCCAGTAGCAGCAATTCAAGTATCAAAAAAGCAACTAAATCAATCAACAAACATTTATTAAGCAACCACCACCTTCCAAGCATTGTGCTAAGCATTAGGGATATATAGCACAAAGAATGAAATAATGCCTAATCACAAGGAGCTTTCAGTCTAAAGGAGGAGACAAGTGCATGCATATAATACATGCATGCAGCACAAATATAAAGTAAATGAATACAAATATGTATAAAGCAGGTAATTACATGATACTCCTCAAGAAGGAGGGCACTAGCATGTAGAAAATCAGCAAAGGCTTCATGCAGAAGATGATGCTCAAGCTAAATTCTAAATGAAGAAATGGACTCTATGAGGTAGAGGCAAAGAGAGGGAGTGTCTTCCAGGTGGGGATGCAGGACAGCCAGCTGAAGCTTAGCTCATCTACCAATGTATATAAAGCTTAAATTGGAGAACTTTAGAAAAAGGAAAAACCTCAGAATCACCACTCTTTCTGGAAGAGTTTGCAGAAAAGTTGATGGAAAATTGCTCTTAAATGAGATTGTAGTAGAAGCAGAGGCAGAGACTAATGAGGCCAACAAACAGCAAGCTAGAGAACTTTGCGAAGTTTGGAGGGGAAGGAAGCCAGCAGTGAGAGACTACGTGTGAAATGGGAAAATGAGGTATTATTGTTAGGAAACCAATTTCAGCTACTCATGTTGCCTCAGTAAGGCAGGTTGGGTGACATGAAGATTTTTATTGCCCGCAAATACCAACTTCTTTTGCTGTTGCCTCTTCCTTCCTCTTATGCATGGAGTCTGAGGCAAGCTCCCCAATTTGCCATATTCTAGGTATGACTTTGAATGACATCAATGTGACCGAGTATCTCTGTGGCCTAGGTAATTTTGTTTATTCTGTTATAACCCATAGCCTAGGGCGTCCAGAATTTCATTGAGCTCCCATTTCTAGAATGGATCAACATGTTTCAAATCTCTTCCAAAAAGCTCCCCTCCAATAATTAAGGAAAATACATTTCTGGGTGAGGTCACAAGCTAAGTATTTTTCTATGTTACATTTGCAGGGAAAAGTTAAAATTCTTTATTGCTTACTGAGTCTAGCACTCAAAGCACATCTACCTGAGATTTATCAAGCCTCCTCCTAGAACCCCACATTGAGAAACCCTACAACTCTGACCTCCTCATTTAACCTGCTTGCTTCTCTATGCCTTTGCTCTTGTTCTCCCATCCAGAATATTCACTGACTCTTCTTTCTACTTATATAAATCCCATCAATCCTTCAAGCACTGTTTAAACCAACATTTTTCGATCATAGCTTTTCCAATGATTCCAGTACATAGAGTTCCCTCCTTCCTAATCTGATTTCCCGTAATATTCTTTATCTGTACCACACACTTTGGCACAATCATACATAAACTTATGCTGCTATTTATATGTTTCATGTGAGTCTCATTTTGCCAGAAGAGTTCACAGATACCGAGACCACGTCTTACATTTCTCTTCTATTCCTCATAGCTTGTGGCACAGTGCCAATGTATTATAACTATAAAAACAAAAGAACCTGGCTAAACTGAACTGTAAGTCAGTCAATGAACATTTATTATGAACCTATGATGTGCCAGGCACTGTGCTAAGCACTAAGGATACAAGGAAAGTCAAAAGATGGTTTCCACCATGTAGGAGCTCACAATCTAATGGGGGAGACAAAATGCAACTGGGAGGTGCTCAGTCTGCTGGAAAAGATCATGGTATAACAATTTAGGCTCCTTACCTGTCCCCCCACAACTAATTTGGTGACAGAAAATACATAAAAGAAGCAACAGAAGTGATGTAACTTAAAAAAAAAAGAGCACTGAATTTAGACTTAGAGGACCTGGGTTCAAATCTTAACCCCATCACAATTAGCTATATAACTTTGGGTCAGTCATTTAACTCAAATCACTCAGATTCCTCAAAATTGGGGGTTACATTGGGTTAATCTATAAGGTTCCTTTGAGAACTAAATAATATGAAATAGAAACAGAGAACAATGTCAGGAAAAAAAGAGCGATATGACTGTCTCAACTAAGAAACCGATTAGTAGTAGGACTAACTTCTACTAATGCCATGAAGCTGCTACAGTAGAAATGCCACTTGAATTCCCCAAATCTCAGCATTGGGAAAATGATGAGAGTGGAGTGGTGAGGGAATTTGAGAAATACTGAATAGATCACTGTTTACCATTCATAGGTTTTATGGGGGTCCTTTTCTTTTATCAATGATCTCCTGGGGGTATATGCCTAAGGGCAGAATCACTGGGTCAAAAGGTATGGATATTTTAATCACTTTATTCGCAAAATTCCAAACTGAAAACAGATTTTATGGCTATTTGTGATCTGAAAAAGTTTAAATCTCCTCTTTCTTCTTCCTGGGAGCCACCATCTACTCTCACTCTCCTGGTTCCATAACTCCCTACTATCTCTAATGTATGTTTTTGAGTCTTATGTCAAGCATGAATTTCTGAAAAGGAAAAGAAATGTTTTTAAAACAGCACCGAAAATAAAATTTAACTTTAATATGTTCTCATTAGTCTATTTTAAAGAAATGCCAATTAAATGTAAAAGTAACTATCTCTTTCAATGAATCACAGCTTTTATAACTTGGAAGGGATCTTGGAGGGCATTTAGTCTAACCAGTATCTGAACAAGTATCTTCCCCACATTATCCCTTCTGAGTGATCATTTAGTCACTGCTTTACTACTTCATGAGGCAGCCCATTCCACTTCTGGATAATTCTAATTGGTCAGAAGTTTTTCCTCACATCAAACCTCAGTTTGCTTCTATGACATCTACCCATTACTCCCAGCTTTGACCTCTGGAGTCAAGCAGAACAAGTTTACTTTCAAACCCTTGAAAGATAGCTAGCAAGTCCCCCTGTTTGCAAATAATTTAAGAGGTAGTCTCTTCTGCTTTAGGCCTTACCCACACAATAAAATGCAAAGCAAAGAAGAGGAGATAAATTGGCAGAAGTGAGGATAGATTTCTCTCCTACTGGAATTTCTAGCAGTTAGGTTATTATCTCCAGAAGCTTTAAAGGTCAGACTAAAAGGACTAGTCCTATAAGACAGTACTCTACTGTAGACAAAGAATGTTTAACCCTTTCATCACTTTCATTTTTACCCTGCACATGCTTTTTTCTTAAATTTTTTGCTTTTTTGGAGGAGCAATTGGGGTTAAATGACTTGCTCAAGGTCACACAGCTAGTAAGTGTTAAGTGTCCGAGGCCACATTTGAACTCAGGTCTTCCTGACTCCAGGGCCGGTGCTGTATTTGCTAGGCCACCCAGCTGCCCCCGCACATGCTTTTAGTAGGAACTAATCTCAGTGCCAGAATGTTTCCAGGTAACTTGGCTGCCTTTATAAATTTACCACATATTAAAAACAAATGGAGGAAGACCGGGAGCTTGAGTTTCTCCCAGTGAGGACTGGCATTGGTCTGGCTTACTGCTCTATGTGCCTGCAGCAGGGGTTATAGAGTGGCTCCCTCTAGCCAAAGAAAAGGGAAGAAGCCCTCTTTACTACATGTATCACCATTGGGTTTGGAGGAAGGTTCCTAGAATGCTGGATTAGATCTCAGACTTCACAGATACTTGTACCCTGTCCTACTCAACAACACTTAATAAATATTAATGAGTAACTGCCCATAAACATACTAAGGGATGGGATGATGAATTAAATGACTAAATAGAAAAGAACATATTAGAACATGTCTAATCACTCAACAAGAAAGGGATAAGACCTGTATAACAGAGATTGGATATTCCTCCTTTTCCTATCTGTGCTTTAATTAAATTTAATTATTCAACAAATATTTGAACAGTTATTACCTGCAATGCACTACTAATGATGGGACTTTTTTGCTTTTTTTTGGAGAAGGAAGAGCAGGGCAGTCGGGGTTAAGTGACTTGCCCCAGGTCACATGGCTTATGTGTTAAGCATCTGAAGGCCCCAATTTGAACTCAGGTCCTTCTGACTCCTGGGCCCGTGCTCTACTCACTGCCACCTAACCGCCCCTACTAATGATTTCTTAACTGCCAAACCTAACAACCTTTTCTCAGTTCATGTCCTTGACCTCTCTGCAGCCTCTGACGCTGGCAATCATTGTCTTTTTTTTTTATACTTTCTTCTCTCAAGGTTTTCAGGAAAATACTCTCTCTTGCTTTTCTTCCTATCTAACTGCTCCTTCTCAGTCTCCTTTGCTGGATCTTCATCTATGTCATACACAGTAAAAGTGGGGTTCCCACAGGACTCTGTTCTGGTCCTTCATCTCTTTTCTTTCTACTCTATTTCATTTGGTGATCTCATCCCATTATCATCTCTATGCTGATGATTCCCAAATCAACTTATCCAACCCTAACCTCTCTTGCTAATTGTCAGTATGGCACTTCCAAGTGCCTACTGGACTTCACAAAACTCAACACGTAGAAAATTGAACATATTTTTTCCCCAAACTATTACTGTTAAGGGCACCACCATCCTTCCAGTCTCCCAGACTCCCAACCTATGTATGTACCATCCTCAGCTTTTCATTTTCTCTTACTCCCCATATCTAATCTATTTCACCTTTGTAAAGTCTCTTGCATATGCCTCTTTCTGTCCTTTGACATTGCTACCAGCCTGGTACATGCCTTCATCACCTGATATCTGTACTCTTCCTTCTCAGGGATACCTGATGGATTGTTCTTGCTGACAAATCTCTCTCCACTCCAGTTTATTGTCCATTGAGCTGTAGGAGTGATCTTCCTGTAATCTACTGTTTGATAAACCCAAAGACTCCAGCTTCTGGGATAAGAACTCACTATTTGACAAAAACTGCTGGGAAAACTGGAAATAGTATGGCAGAACCTGGGCATAGACCAATATCTTATACCACATACCAAAATAAAGTCTAAATAGGTACACAATCTAGGTATAAAGGCTGGGAGAGCAATCTGGGAGAACAAGGAATAGTTTACCTGTCAGATTTAAGGAGAAGGGAAGAATTTATAAACAAAAAAGAGATAGCACTATAAAATGCAAATTTTGATAATTACATTAAATTGAAAAGTTTTTGTACAAAGTCAATGTAACCAAGGTTAGGAGGAAAGCAAAAAACTGAGAAACAATTTTTACAACTAGTGTCTCTGATAAAGGCCTCATCTCTAAAACATACAGAGAACTGAGTCAAATTTACAAGAATATAAGTCATTCCCCAATTGATAAATGGTCAAAGAATATGAACAGGCAGTTTTCAGAGGAAGAAGTTAATCTATAAACATATGAAAAAATGTTCTAAATCACTACTGATTAGAGAAATACAAATCAAAACAACTCTGAGGTACCACATCTCAGCGGTCAGACTGGCTAAGACGACAAAACAGGAAAATGATAAATGCTGGAGAGAATGTGGAAAAATTGGAACACTAATGCATTGCTGGTGGAGTTTTGAACTTATCCAACCATTCTGGAGATCAATATGGGACTACACCCAAAGGGCTATAAAAATGTGCATATCCTTTGATCCAGCAATACCACTTCCAGGACTATATCTGTACGTACAAAAATATTCATGGCAGCTCTTTTTGTGGCGGCAAAGAACTGGAAATCAAGGGGATGCCCATCAATTGGGGAAAGGCTGAACAAGTTGTGGTATATGAATGTAATGGAATACTATTGTGCTATAAGAAATGAGGAGCAAACAGACTTCATAATAACTTGTAGAGACTTATATAAACTCAAGTTCAATGAGGAGTGCAGAACCAGAAGAACTTTGTACACAATTACAGACACATCGTATCTGTAAAGACTGACTCTGATAGACCTGACTCCTCTCAGCAATGCAAGGTTAGAAGACAACTCCAAAAGACTCATGATGGAAAGAGAAAAGAAGTTCAGAGTCTGAATGCAGATTGAAGCAAACTACTTGCTCTCTCTTTCGTGTTTTGTTCTGTTTTGTTCCTTCTTTCTTGTTGTTGTTCACTCCATCGGTTATGACTCTTCTCTATAACTTGACTAATGTTTAATATGAAGGTATAGGTAGAATCTAAATTGAACTGCATGCTGCCACGGGGGAGACAGGGAGAAAATCTGGAACTCAAAATCTTGTGGAACCGAATGTTATAAACTAATACTAAATAAATTAAAAGGGGGGGAAGTCATCTTCCTAAAGAGCAGGTCTGAACATGTCACCTCTGCCTATTCAGTAAGTTCCAGCTGTTCCCTGACACTTCTAGGATCAAATATAACACCCTCTTGTAAAAAATACTAACAAAACCTCACTTTTTTCCCCACACCTTCAGCATCTTCCCTCCTTTGGGAATCCATCCTTCAATGCCTTCACAATTTTATCACCTATAGCAAAGATTTATCAATCAATCAATCAGCAAGTATTTTTTAAGATCTCACATGCCAAGCGCTGTGTTAAGGAGTAGGGGAAACAAGTACAAAGAATGAAACAACCCATGAGCTAACATTCTATTGTGGGAGACGACAAGCACATATTTAAGTATGAGCTGAATAGATATCAAGTAAATACACACATATATTTGTGAAAGAAAGCAGTTAGCACATCCGGTGACTTGGGAGGGGGAGCACGCCAGCAGTCTGGGCGACGTCAGGAAGAGATTCGTGCAGAAGACGGTGCTGTAAGCCAAAGGAAAGGAGGGACTCTGTGAAGGCCTCCTTTATGCCCATTTGGCTAGTTTAGCTTCTTTTCCCCATCTTTGTTCTCTTCAGTGTATTTCTACCTTCTCTATAAGCATATCTAGCACTAGGATGTTAAAGTCAAATATGATGATTCTTCTATCTTCGATGGTGAAAAGTTTGTTATAAAAATCTTTGAAGACCAGGGTAGCTAGGTGGTACCATGAATACAGCACTGGCCCCGGAGTCAGGAGGACCTGAGTTCAAATCTGGCCTCAGATACTTAACACTTACTAGCCATGTGACCTTAGGCAAGTCACTTAACCCCAACTGCCCTGCATTCCCCCCTACAAAAAGCAAAAAAAAAAATCTTTAAAGACCTTTTCTATTTCTCTTCAGTTTGTCCTTCCCTCCTTTAAAATCCTTTAAAATGTCCTTAGGATGTCTTCACTTAATTGGGTCTCTCACTAAGTTTTCTTTAAAATGTTTGGATTTTTTTTTTAATCTTCTACTGCTTCTCTCTGTTTTATGCTCAATCTTCCATTATCCTTCTCCACAAAGTTGTACAAACAAGATGATACACTAAACCAATGTGGTACTTCACTGCTATCATGCTCCACATGGCATTTTCTCAACGAAGTCAAGAGCTGGTTAACTAAGATGCTCTGTAAGCACTTCTGGTTCCTCGGTATGGCAGCTGATTTATATAAGGTAAATTTCTGTATGAAAGGAGACTGAAGTGCTTTAATTGTCGTATCTTCTTTTTCTCATTTTATTTTTCTTTCTACTCACTTCGATCTCTGCACTAACAAGTTACTGGTCCATGTACGGATGGCTGAATAGGTTAGGAACAAAGCCCACCTTACTAACAAGTCATTTCCTGTCTGTTAAAATGCGATCAGTTTCATTGTTTGTGAGGTTATTTGGTGTCCTCTATGTCCAATACCTACCAATTCTTTTTCTTTAATAAAGCAGTTATTGAATAATACAGATCTTTGGCCTCTCTCCTTATGTTTTCCTAATCTGTATTTGCCAATGTATTTCTTGCCATTCTCATCTGTTTTCTACCTTTATAGTGAAGTCACCAAGAATCAAATTATGTGCTAACTGAATATGGAAGATCTCACTGAAATCTTAGTATAGTTTTTCTACTACTTCACCATCTGTAATAGATACTGGTACATAACAACGATGTTCACAGTGGGCTTTTTGCAAAAACCTGTGGGCAATGCAATATGAGATGATCAATTCCATGAAATGATATTACTTATTGCCCATGGGACAACAATTAAATCCACTCTACCAATTCTCTTATTTCCCTCTTCAAGGAGAATCTGTGTTTCATCAGTTCATTTAGATGCCACCATTTAGCTGGTTTCATTTATAGCTAGAATGTTGCAATTAATTTCATTTCCTCCAGTAGTAGGCCTACTCATTGGTTACTGGACAATGATTTCACATTTATTACACTAACAGCTAAGTTAAAGTTTATAAACTGTCTAAAAACTGTGTAACTCTTGGTGCCTTCTGCTGCCTTTTCTGATACTTTGCTATTGTCAATTCAGAAGTGGAAGGGCCATTTTGTACTTTTTTTTTTTTAAAGTAAAGGCTACTCTGTATTTTTCTTTGTTTGATGGGTTACTCTGGCCAAGGAATTCATCACCAAAAAGCTAAGATGACAAGCAGCTTCATAATTAACTAGGCTGCTTCTAGGAAAGCAGATTCCCTTTATTGTAGGAACTACACAAGGAGTCCTTCTAGCATGGCAGAACTTTCTAGAGGTTGTTTTCCACTGGCATAATTTGGAGAACACAAGGTCACCTGCACACCACAAGGAGGCATTAGAATATGACTTTGTGAAAGAAAAAAATACATCAAATGTACAAAATAAATACACCTACCTCCCTTTTAAAATTTCTAGTCTCCCTCCACCAGTTAAGTAGTTTCCTCACATTCCAGAACAATTTTAGAGAATGTATAACTGAATAGGACAGCTAGGTGGCGTAATGGCGCACTGAGTCTGGAGTCAGGAGAAACTGAGTTAAAATTTGGCCACAGATACTTACTACCTGTGTGACCTTGGGCAAGTCACTGAACCCTGTCTGCCTCAGTTCCTCATCTGAAAATGAGCTGGAGAAGGAAATCGCAAACCACTCCAATTTCTTTGTGAAGAAAACCTCAAATGGGGTCATGAAGAGTTAGACACAACTGAAATAACTCAACAACATAACTGAATAACATCAAAGTGAGATGTGTTATCTACAAAAACAGGATGTAAGTAATCTAACTTCATCAGCCTTAAAAAGTACTCAATTGAGGAAATCAAGTCATCACTCTTCCAACCTTAATATCACAACACAGACATTTTATAAAAATTCATTTCAATTTAAAGTATAATAGGGTTTCTTACCGAAATTTTCTTTTCTTCACTGGCCCCTGCACACGGGCTCGTTGTTATTGTGGGGCTGTTCAAGTGGGCTGGGCTGCTGCTGTTATGTTTTTTCTTTAAAAACAAAAAGCCTATTGTTAATACAATTGTATCTTCCATAAGATGAAGTAAACTAAATGAAATATAAAGTGTAATAACGAAAAACTGTGGTGCCTCTCAGCTAAGACCATGCAGTAGGGTTATTTCCTAATTATGTCTTTTCATCAGGAATCACCAGGATCAGTCAGTCTTTTTACTGACCTTCTGCCTTCACAAGCAGCTGAAAAAACAACCAATGACTTCACCCAGCTTGATGGAGAAGAAAAAAAAAACCTAGCAGGTCTTTCTGACCTAGTAAAGCTAAATCAGGGCTTGCCTCATAAAAGATTTCTTAGCTCAAATCACATGCATTTCTTCAAATGTGTCCTTCTTCCTCCCTGGGGCACCCAGGCCTTCTAACACTCAAATTCTAAAATAACTCTGGCCCTTCGAACTCAAGAAAGCTTTTATTTTCCATTAAATAGCTGCTTCCCATTTTATTTCATCTATTTAGAAGGACAGTAATCTGGATAGCATTGCATCAAACATTTGACATCAGAAAAGGAGTGAGGTCACCAAGTCCAAGTCTGGGAGTTGGGACTTATTCTGGCAAAATATTCCTTCCAAATGGTACTTTGAATATCTGCCAGGTATAAAAGGAGAGATTCCCAAACAATTAAACAGTATGGAGACTATGACTATGACAGTTTGGAAAAAGAGTACAAAAATAAGTCCTAGTCCCAAAGAAACTCAAAAGTAATAAAGAAAATAAAATCACATTGTAACTAATCACCCCTATCAAGATATATATTTAACTGGGTTAATGGAATTCTGGACTTCCTAAAATTCCTAAAGGTAGAAAATACTATGGAGACATTATATTCAACAGTCCTCAGAGAGAAGGTGATCTACAGCCCATGCCTATCCAACCCAGGAGCCAAAAGCACTCCTGAAGAGGCCTGAGGGAATCTTCTTAAGTTAATTAAATCTTTATTCAACATTTATTGAACTTACATACTTGTGATTATCTGGCATACATCTGACCTGCCCTGTAGGGGAAGACATCCTCCTCATTACTGCTTTTCTATGGTTTTAGAAAGTGTCTAGGTAATAGCCAGAAGACACTGGAGGTGAACATGGAGCTTTAATCACCACTTAAGGTTAAATATTTCTGAAATAATAGGAGCTCTTTCTAAAAAACAAGTCAATTTTCAATTACCCTAATAGAGGAAAGGGAGAAAATGGTAAGGATAATGGAAAAACTATATTAAAGGGGGAACTAGGTGGCGCAGCAAGTAGAGCACCAGCCCTGTAGTCAGGAGGACCTGAGTTCAAATCTGACCTCAGACACTCGACACTTACTAGGTGTACAACCTTGGGCAAGTCACTTAACCCCAATTGCCCTATCCTCCTCCCTCCAAAAAAAGGCAAAAAAACCCCTATATTAAATAAGATTTTAGAATATATGTTTAGGCAGGAAATTTACCTTCCTAAGTTTCACATGTGTCATTATTAAATTTTCAATAAACTAGTTTGACTGGATACATTCTGATTTGGAAAGAAAGCCAGTCTAGAATAAACAATTTGCCAGTTAACCCACAAAACAAAATGGAAAGTCAGATATAGCCATTTTTTGGTTCATCCACTCAGATAAACAAGAAAGATGCTGCGGGAGTCAGAGACACAATGTTTAGGGTTCATGATTGGGGGCCCTGAAGGTTGAAAGTTCAAAGGTATTAGACACAAACTTTTCTGGCAGATATTATCACTTACCACTTAACAGCCCAGGGAGTAAGGAGTTGGGAGGGAAGAGAAATGGGTAATTATCACTCTAGTCAAGAGTATCAAAGCAAAGAGAAGCTCCAGACTTCATTACACATTTCCCACCTCAAAGGCAAACTTGCTGTAGAGAGGGCATCAAATCCTGCTGGGGCCACACCTACCTGTCTATTTGGGTGGCCAGTATCTTTGTTCTTCATGGTCTCAAAGCCAGGCAGCCTGTGACGTCGGCCCATCTGGAGAGCCACCAGATCTTTCATGATTGAATTCAATGCCTCCTGTTCATCTGTAATAACAAGAAAAATAGAGGATAAAGCACTGAATTTCAGGTCTCAAGGACATTTGCAGAAAATATCCAGCTTGCTATTGTGTGGCCCAAATAAGATCTATGAACTTGTTTGTACATGGGGCACCCAGGTCAAGCTGAGAAACTTAACTGAGAAACTGAACTTAAACCCCTCATTTTGTTTGTATTCTGATGGCTCTCAAATTCAATTTCTGATTTTTCTCCTTCCCTACTTCATTCTGGAAGAAAAAAAAAAGCTCACAAGCAGAGGGTCAGGCCCAGAGTCCCTTGGAAGCTTAAACAGGGAAAATCTAGTCAAAATCTGGAACAGAAAAGCAGAGGATATCACAGCAGTAGTACCCAGAGAAAAACAGTATTCTGGCTCTGGGATATATCCAGCAACAAAATACACTCCAAGTATAATGAGTTCATTTCAAATGATCAGGTAGTTACTAGGGAGAGAAACTGTTTTTACAAAGCTAGTCAATTATACCCCCTCCTCTTACAATAAGAAGATGGTAGTTCTATTGTTTTTTCTTGCCCACCAATAAATACATTGTCACTGCCTTCCTGACTTTACTTTTGGCCTCTTTTTTTTTTAAAACAGCATGAACCCTCTGAGTCAACTCTCTATCCACCATACCATGCTCTCTCTCAAAGTTATTACCAAATTTGGGATTGATTATAAGACTCCTGAACTATGGCAGCCCAGCCAGATGAAACACTAGAAAGGAACAGGGAAAAAATGTTATTCCACTTTGCTATAGTGACAGGTGAATCACATAAGGCACACCAAAACTAAGCAAGTAGACAAGATTCCAAATCAAAGGAAGTTCCTACTATACAAGGCAGGTTATCACCTTCTCTGCAACTTACATTCTTAGAAAATTACCTAGAACACTGAGAGATCAAACAAATTGGCTCAGAGTCACACAACTAATATGTGTTAGAGGAGAGACTTAACCCAGGTCTTCCTAGTTCTAAGATCAGTTCTCTATCAGCTTTGCCATGCTACATCATCCAAGCTAAAAAAGAAGTTTCTATTTGATCCTAGACTAGAAGCCACAGGGAGCCACCTGAGTTTCCTGAGCAGGAAGTCACATGATCAGATCTGAGCTTAAGAAGAATTACTTTGACAACTGTGGAAGAAAGACTGGAAGAAAGACTGGAGGGAGACCTAGAGAAGGTTATCGCAATAACTGATGCAACCAGTGATGAGGGCCTGAACTAAAATTGTGGCTATGTGAACATTAAGAAGGAGTTGGATGAGAGAGATGCTGGGGACATAAAAACACAAAGATGAGGCAACTGAATGGCTAATGTGGATTAAGGGAGAGTGAATCAAGAATGATGCCAAAGTAACAATCTTGAGAAACTAGTTGAAGTGAGATGGAGGTTAGGGGTAGTGGATATTAAATTCTATTTTAGACATACTATGTTTGAGATGTTTCTAGGACATCCAGTTTGAAATATTCAATAGAAGGCTGGTGATGTATGACTAAGAGACAGAAATTTAAAGTAGAAACCAGAGCTGCATATTTATCTCTGAGGCATGCATTCAGAGTTGAAAATTAAATGCATGGAACTGATGAAGTAATTAAGAGCACATAGAGAGAGAAGAGGGCCCAAGACAGAACCCTGAGGGACAGACAGGGGTCAAAATATGGAAGATAAGCCAGCAAAGGAGGCAGAGGACGAATGATCAAAGAACAGTCAAATTGGTAGGAGAATGGGTACAATATCCCAATGTCCCAAAAGAGAGTGATTATCAGCATCAAATGCAGCTGAGAGGTCAAGCAGGATGGGGATTGGGAAAAGACCATCAGATTTAGCAATTAAAAGATCAATGGTAATTTTGGAAAGCAATTTCAGGTCAAAGGTCTTCAGCAACTGACTAGATCATATACCTACATATGTATATGTGTATGTATGGATATGTATAGGTGTGTATATATGTGTGGGTATGTATATGTATATCCCACTCAGATGTCTTTACTCTCAATTTCACAAACAAAAGAAAAATGTAAATGAAGAAATCATCTTTTATTTTGTAGAAAAGGGTAGTTATAGGAGCTGGTTTCACAAGCTGCCAAATTTTATCTCCAGGAAGTTTATTGGATCCTGGCCTCAGGTAATGATTGAATTTTTTAAAAAGTTCTAGTATAAAGCATCCCCTTTCTTTTAGGAATGGTTTGGCACTATCTCCTGAATCAGAAACAATTGATATAACTAACGCAGAGTCAAAGGTACTGGTCTCAGGCCAAAGCCATATTCATTTCTTGCAAAGTCAGGATCCTATGCTAATTGAGAAAATAGATAAGAAGAGAAGTAAAGAGGCTGCCTATTTTAAACATTTCTTCCTGACTTGTTATCTTAACATGATTCATAGAGACTTAATTTTAAAAAGAAAAAAGGGCTTAAGAAATACCTTATAATACTGATAAGTACCTCCCTCACACACACACACACACAGCATTTTAGATTTGAAAAGTGCTTTATATACATCTCTCTTATGATTCTCACAATAACCCTATGAGGGAAGTACAATAGCTATCATCCATTTTACAGATAGGGAAACAGGCTCACAAGGAATTCATAATCTCATGGTGAGAATACAGAAAAAAAAATAGTCTGTGTATTCAAACTGAACAGGATGACAAACTGAATTCAAACTGAATAGGAAGCATAACAAATGCACTGAAGTATAGGTGATGCAAGAACATGCAAGGTAGTAGGTGAGTCCAGGATTAGCTACCTTGTTATAGATCTATTAGAGATAGAATTTGAGTAGGTAGGTTGGTCTGCTGTAGTTCAAGGATTTGAGGAAAAGGAGAAGGGAAGATTAAACAAGGAAGAAAACCAGGTGTGTCTTTAGCAAGTGTTGGATACCAGCAAGGATGAGGACAGTTGGGAAAAGGAATTTGGTATAACACTATGAAGTTCAAATATTCAGGAATTTTTACTTGATTCATTAGTCATTGGTTACCATTAGTGGGATCTCAGTAATATGTCTGGCAATCAAGTCTTGACTGGAGATATTTCATGTATGATATGAAAAGAAAAAGCTACCGGTGATTTAACCATAGGTAAGGCAAGGGTTGCAGCACTGAAGCTAGAAGTAGCAGACAAAAGGAAAAGATCAGAAAGAATACTTCAGGACTTAAGACACAGGATGGAAAGTGGTGCTATCAGTGGTGATAGGGAAACTGAATAGGGAAAGTCACAGAACCACAGAATTTCAGTGTTAGAAGGCACCTCACTGGCCATATAGTCCAACCCATAAATCAATAGAATTCCTACTGTAATATGCTTGGGAAATCATAATACAGCCTCTCTGTTTGAATAACTCCAAGGAGGAGAAACCCACTACTTCCCAAGAGAGCAATTCAATTTTTGTAAAAATTTAATTAGCAGAAAGTTTTTTTCCCTGACCTCAAGCCCAAATTTATCTCTCTGTATCTTCCACTCATTACTGCTTTTTTTGTCTTGTGGGTCAAATAGCATGAGTCTAACCCTATGACCTTCAAATACTTGAAAATAATCATGTACCTCCAATCCTTCTCATCTGCAGTATAAAAGCCCAAATTTCTTCAGTTTTGTTCAAATGACACAGACTCAAGTCCTGTCACTATCTTGTCTGCCCCCTTTGGATACTCTCCAGCTAACCAATTTTTTTCCCCACCTGTGCTATCCCAAAATGATTACAGTATTCCAAATATGATCTGACCAGGGAAGGATCAAAAGATGGTAGAACTAGAGCTAGAAGGGGCCTTAAAGGCCATCTAGTCCAACTACCTCATTTGCAAGATGAGAAAATCCAGGTTCAAGGAGTTGAACCTTGCCCAAGGTCACATAAAACAGCAAGCATCACTCAAGATCCTCTGACTCCAGAGCAGGTGCTCTTGGAATAAACACTTCTTATTTCCTGGAAACTATGTTTCTCTTAACTATTGCCCAAGACTTATTGGCTACCACCTCACACACCTGACTAATACTGATTTTGCTGTTTTCCATATCTTTTTTCTGATAACTGTTGTCTAACTAGGAATCCTTCTCCTTGTACTTATAAAGTCAATATTTAATCTAAATGTAAGACTTTACATTTATCTTGCCTGAATTTCATCCTACTAGATTTAACACAATGAACTAGACAGTTGAGATATTGTAAACCTTTTTTCCTTTTCATTACTACAAATGTGACAAACATGAATATTTCTATATATAAAGGAGAACAGAAAAACAAGGCTATATTATAAAACCATAAATCTCTATTAGGCATAGCTTTAGAGTTTTTCGTTTATTTCAATTTAACACGGTATTTTCAAAACTGACTCCTTCAGAACTTCCCTGTGCTTTCATTTATAGTATAATGATTCACTGACATCTTTCTTTATTTTAGTATCACTTTACCAGGCTCCTTAACTCCCCAGTCCTCTCCATAACTCTCCCCCTCAAAAAGAATAAAATCCCTTCCTTATAACAACAAAAAAAGCATTGTTACACAGCACACACACACATATTAACTATGTCTAAAAACATGTTTCATTTTGCACCATGCTCTAAGCCAAAAGGCAGAAAATATTCCTCAGTTTCCTGGGTCTCAACTGGCCATTACACCGAGCAGAGTTCTTAAGTCTCTCAGGGTTATTTCATTTACAGTGTTGCAGTCAATACAAATTATTCTCCTAGTTCTGCTCACTTCACATTAGTTCACACAAGTCCTTCCGGGTTTCTCTGAAGCCGTCCGCTTTGTCATTTCTTAGAAAGTAATAAAATTATTACATTCATATATATACTAATTTGTTCAGCCATTCCCAAATTAATGGAAACCCATTTTATTTCCAGTTCTTTCACCACAACAAAACTGCTGCTATGAATATTTTCATACATATGAATCCTCATTCTCTTTCATCTCTTTGGGATATGAGCCTACTTTTTATTTTTAAACATTAAGACATTTTTATTCTCCCCCTCCCCCAGTTCCAATTTCTCTCCTTTCTTCTATCCTTCCCCACCCACTGAGAAGGCAAGAAATACAATATTTATTACACATATGAAGTCATGTATAACATTCCCACAGTAGACATGTTTCAAAAAGAAAGAGAATAAAATATTCTTCAATTTGTATTCTGAGTCCATCAGTTCTCTATCTGGAAGTAGATAGTATATTTTATCATGAATCCTTTGGAATTATGGTGGATCACTATCAATCAATTACTAAATCTTTGACAATTTTGTGGTTACCGTGTAAATTCTTCTGGTTCTGCTCAAGTCACTTTTAATCAGATCACATAAGTCTTGCCAGATTTTTCCGAAATGATCTCCTTCATCATTTCTTATAGCATAATAGTACTCTATTACTTTCACATATAATGACTTGGGGTGCACGTAGGTGGTACAGCAGATAGAATGCCAGGCCTGGACTCAGGAAGACTTATCTTCCTGAGTTCAAATATGACTTTAGATGCTTACTAGCTGTGTGACTTCACCCTGTTTACCTCAATTTCTCACCTGTAAATTAAACTGGAGAAGGAAATGGCAAACTATTCCAGTATCTTTGCCAAGAAAACCCAAATGAGGTCACAAAGAGTCAGATATGAATGAAAAACAACACCATATCTTACTCAGCTATTCCCCAATTGATGGGCATCCCCTCAGTTTCCAATTTTTTGACACCACAAAATGAGCTGCTATAAATATTTTTTTATACATATGAGTCCCTTTCCTCTTTCTTTGATCTTCCTGGGGTACAGCCCCTATGAGCAGTATTGCTGGTAAAAAGCTTTGCGGGCATTCTTCCAAACTGCTTTCCAGAATAGCTAGACCAGTTCATAGCTCCACCAACAGTAAAGACTGAAATTAATATACCTGTTTTCCCACATCTCCTCTTGCATTTGTCATTTTAGCTTATCTGACAGGTGTGAGATGGTACCTCAAAATTGTTTTAATTTGCATTTCTCTAATTATTAGTTATTTAGAGCATTTTTTCATATGACTGCTGACAGACTGGATTTCTTCTTCTGAATATTCATATCTCTTGACCATTTATCAATCAGGGAATGGCTCTTACTTTGACTCAGTTCCCTATATATTTGATAAATGAGACCTTTAAAATTTAAAATTAAATTTGGCCTCTAACACCTATTTTGCCTAACCATGCCAGTAAAGCTAGTAGTTTAAATGAAGTGGAAGATTTTCACAAAAATATTAATTATCTAGATTGACAGAAGAGGAAATAGAATATTTAAATAGGCTTATCTTAGAAAAAGATATTGAACAAACCATAAATAAGCTCCTTAAGAAAAAACACCGGGACCAGATTGTTATGGGAATCTGAAGATCTTCCCTGCCTCTAGGCCCTTTGCTTAAGTGGCTTAAGTGACTCAGAGAACCTTCCCTGATTTGAAAATATACTCTGCCCCATAATAGGCTGAATGTGGTCACGTGAAGCCTGCGGCCGGAGGCTTGTTTTTCGGGAATGCCCAGGCTTTCTTGCTTTGTGATTGGGCAGTGAGTCAAGAGGGCTGTAACATTCTCTGATCCAGGAGAAGGCTATATATATGCCCTGATGTGAGGTTTTGCTTTGGGGCTCACTTTGAGAAGAGTTATGTGATCTGGCCAGACGAGACTCTGGGAAGTCGTTGAGGCCTCCCCCCCCCAACTTTGAAAAACCCAGATGTTGGTGCTTCCCTCTGTGGTAACTGAATAGAAAAGCAGATCTAAAAACCTGTGATAGCTACCATCCTGGGTATGCTAGGGTGCTTGCTGATACACAGATGGATTTATAAGTGAATTCTACTGAATTCTGATACTACATAAACTGTCTGAAAAACTGAGTAAGAAAGGAATCCTACCAAATTCCTTTTATGGCATAAAAATGATCATTAAACCAGGGAGAGTCAAAACAGAGAAATCCAGTTTCTCTAATGAGTATTTGGTGCAAAAATGTAAATAAAATACTAGCAAGAAGATTACAGCAATATATCATAAAGACTACAAACTAAGATACACTATATTAGGAATGTAAAGTTGGTTCAGGAGTTGAAAACTATGGATATAACTGACCATATTAATAACAAAAACAAAAAAACCCATGATTATTTTACCTTTTTTTACCTTTATTGAATATAATTTTTTTGTATTACAGTCAGAAAAAAGATGTATTTAATATCCTTGCTTTTATGTCTTTGTGCCTTAATACAAGATCAATTGTTGTAAAGGAGCCAGACACAGCTGAGAATAGGTATATTCCTTTCTCTTCCATTAAATATTCTTCAGAGGGATATCATATCTAACTTTTCTAAAATTCCATTTATCTCTTTAACTTCTTTCTTGTTTATTTTTTGCTTAGAGTTATCTAGATCTGAGAGGTATAAATTGAGGTGCTCAATATAGGTTTATTTTTTCTTTTTGGAGGGGGGAAAGTAGGGCAATTGGAGTTAAGTGACTTGCCCAAGGTCACATGGCTGTTTTTTTGTGTTAAGTGTCTGAGGCCAGATTTGAACTCAGGTCCTCCTGACTCCAGGGCCACTACTCTATTCACCCTCAATATAGTTTTTCTGTTTATTTCTTTCTAACTCATTTAATTTTTTCTTTGATTTACACACACACACATACATATACACATACGTGTATGTTCAGTAAATGGGGCAGCTAGGTGGCACAGTGGATGTGGCCACTAAGATCTAGGTGGCCCTGGAGTCAGGAAGATGTAAGTTTAAATTTGGCCTCAAACACCTACTACCTAAGTCACACTGAGCAAATCATTTAACACTCTTTCAGTTTTCTCATCTGTAAAATGAGCTAGAGAAGGAAATAGCTAATCATTCCAGTTTCTAGGCCGAGAAAACCCTAAATGGGGTCACAAAGAGTCAAACACAACTATTCAACTAAACAACAACAAACAACACTGATAATTGTCTATGTACCTTTCAGTACCTTTCTCTTTTAATTAGGTTTGTTTTTGCTTCTAATCCATTCTGTTCTCTTCCGTTTTATGGGTTATTTCATCCCATTCACATTCATGAAATTGGTCCAGCTTTCCTAGCAGTTTCTGCTGATTAGGGAATGAGTCTTTACCCCAGTATTTGTAGTTTCTGAGTTCAGCAAACATTATGTCACAAGGTTTAGTTGATTCTGGGTTTTGTGTACCTGATCTGTTCCACAGATGAACTTTTCTACTTTTCAACCACTACCAAATAGCTTTGATCACTGCTGCTTTGTAATATATTCTGAGACCTGGTTCTGTGAAGCACCCTTCCTTTATACTTTTTTCATTTATTTCACTTAACATTCATGACCTTTGGTTCCTCCAGATGAATTGTTATTTTTTCAAGTTCTATAGAATAGTTCTGTGATAGTTTGACTGGTCTGTCACTGATAAAAATGTTAAAGATCACAGGACCAATCTCAGATTCCTAAACCCTGGAGACTTTCTGCAAAGCAGATAGTGACTAGTCTTTTGAGTCCTGCCATTCAACCAGTTCTAAATCAAGTTTACATTTCTCCATATTTTCCAAAAGGACAGTAATAGATATTTTAGTCAAACATTTCGCTAAAACCTAGGTAATTGTATCTATAGTATTCCCTTGATCTGCTAATTTGGTAACCATACCAAAAAAAGAAAATTACTTTAGCAAAACCTATTCTTGATGAAGCTACATTACATAATCAGCACTTCCCTTTTTAACAATCCCTTCTAGGATTTTCCCAGGAATCAAACTTCACTGGCCAAGTTTTCAGACTTTGTTCTCTTCCCTTTTTCTGAAAATTCAGGCTTTTGCCCTGTTCATTTTATCCACCCTAAACAGAAATTAAATTCTGCAATACCTTCTACATTGTGGGTATTCAATATTTTCTGAATTAAATATGCAAAGATGAGAATAGGTTTTTCTTCTCTTATGCTATATTTTAAGTAGTGGTAGGGTACCCAGTTTATGTGTGAAATAGTGGTATAGTGAAAAAACATTGGGGCTGGAGTTAGAGAACCTGAGTTCAAAACTCACTTCTACTGATCACAGTCTGGATGACCTTCAGAAATCACTTAACCTCCTCTTCATCTGCAAAATGACGGGGTTAAACTAGAAAAAGAGTTCTTACCCTTTTTTATTATCTCAAACTCCCTTTGATAGACTACAGAAGTAGTCTTTCTCAGAATGTTTTTAAAGATAAAATAAATAGAATTATAAAAGAAACCAATTACACTGTTATCAAAATATATATTTTGTAAAACCAAGTTCAAAGACCCTAAGCTAAGACCATTCAGTCTAGATGGTCTCTATTCCTATCCAGAAAGTCAGGAGGGGGGCGGCTAGGTGGTGCAGTGTAAGTAGAGCACCGGCCCTGGAGTCAGGAGGACCTGAGTTCAAATGTGAACTCCGACACTTAATACACTAACTAGCCGTGTGACTTTGGGCAAGTCACTTAACCCCAATTGCCCTCAAAAAAAAACCCCAACAAAAACAAAAGAAGTCAGGAGGCTGGCCACTCAGAAGGACAGAGAAAGAAGTAAATTTAGTAGTTGTTCATTTATAAACAGCTGTTTATAGTCAAAGAGATAGTTTCCTATCTTTAATACATTTGGATAGAGAATAACTGAGGTGCAAGGCTAAATTCCATAGGGCAAACCTATGATAAAGAGCATCAGGGGGAAGGGAAGCTGGCAAAGGAGTAGTTGAGAGAATTAGAGAAGCTAAGAGACAGTCCTAACATAGAAACTATAATCAAAAGAGAGCAGTCAAGAAGGTGGCCAGTAGTGCTAAGTATGGTTCAGAGTTGTAGAGGACAAGTATGGTTCAGAGTTGTAGAGGACTCCAGGAAGTTCTCAAAGACCACATCAAAGACAGTTTTGGTAGAGTGACAGGTGCAAAAGCCAGCATAAAAGGGATTTAGGAATGAGTACCAAAAGCTGAATTTTAAACAGTGAAAATAAACAGTGAATTTCAAGAGCTTAAGAGATTAATAGGGCAGTAATTAGTAGATAAATTGTTAACTTTTTTTTAAAGTCTAAAACTAGAGTATGGAAAAGGCTAGGTGGCCCAGTGAATAGAGCACTGGCCCTGGAGTCAGGAGGACCTGAGTTCAAATCCGGCCTCAGACACTTAACACTTACTAGCCCTGTGACCTTGGGCAAGTCACTTAACCCCAATTGCCCTGCTTTCCTCCCTCCAAAAAGCAAAAATAAAAAAATAAAATAAAAATAAAACTAGAGTATTCTTGAAGTTACCAAGAATAAACAGAAGCAAGGAAAAAGTTCACCAGTCATTTAAGAGATAAGGACGTTAATTCTAACAGAAAGATGAAAAGTAGCGGTTAGTGGAACAGGTGAAAAATATTAGAGTTCAGATTTAGTAAATTATCTTAGGTAATAAGATGCAAAAAGATATACACAATTATCTAAAAACTGGGTTTTCCATAACATATTCTCTACCACCAAAAGCAGAACCAGTAGAGTAGCAGGAACTTTCTATAAGCAGTTCATCATATGCTTCACCATCCATCCATTTATTCATTCAACAACTGGTAATGAAGCACCTATTCATGCAATAAACACTGTGCTAGCTGCAAGAGAAAATACAAACAAATAACAATAAACAAAACAACAGATCTCTGCCCTCAGGTGAGTCACATCTATTTAGTGTTTACAATCCTCTTGATATCTGACAAGTTTCCTAGGGATGAGGATGCTTCCTTTATTTTTTGCACAGAGAGGAAAAGCCCACAACTCTGTGGTTGTTCACAGGGGAGAGACTTCTTTCATTTCCTTATCTTCTGTTTCCATGTCCTGCAAGAAAAACTGCTGCCCTAACAAATTTGCTGATGATCCTGAAGGCATCCCTTTTACCTATAGAATATCATTTTAATTTTTATTAATTATTTATAATTAATTATAATTAATTATAATAAAATAATTATTAATTATTTTTGGCTCAGTCCTGCCAAAGCAAGCATGGCTTCATCAAGAATAAGTCATGCCAGATTAACTTCATTTCCATTTTTTGAAAGGATTACTAAACTAGTAAATGAGAGAAATACTGTGAATACAGTTTACATAGATTTTAGCAAAGTTTCTGATAATTATCTTGTACTAATCTTGAAGAACCAATGGAAAAATTTGAACTAGACAACAATACAACAGATGGAGTCAGAACTGGTTTGAATAGCTGGACTGAAAAAGAAGTTGTTAATTGTTCAATGTCAATGTTGCAGGAATTCTCCATTGGAGAATCCCAGAGATCTGCACTTGGCTCTATGCTATTTAACATTTTTATCAATAACTTGGATAAAAGTATAGATGGTATGTTCAATCAATTTAACAATGACACACTAAACTGGGAGGGAAAGGATAACAGGATCTGAAAGGAACATCTGACTGAATCTAATAAAATGACATTTAAGAGATAAATGCAAGTCATATACACTTAGGTACAAAAGAAAATCAACTTCACCAGTACAAGCTGAGAGAGGCATGGTTTAAAAAAAAACAGCCGTTCTGGAGAGAAGGGGGATGTTTAGTGGACTGAAAAGTCCATGAGTCAGCACTATTATGGGATCTTAAAAATCAAATATGATCCTGGCCTGTGTTGAGAAACAAAGAGTCAGGTGGAACACAATAACCACCTTCAAGTATCTAAAGGACTATCATTCAGAAGTGATAACAGACTTGTTCTGTTTGGCCCCAGTAGACAGAACCTGAGTAATGGGTAGAAGTTGCAAAGAGTTAAATTTAGGCTACATGCCAGGAAAACATTACTAACAATTAAAGCTGTCCAAAAATGGAATTGCCTGCTTCAAGAGGTGGTGGATTCTCCTTGTTGGAGGTCCTCAAGCAGGTGCTGTATGACCCAACATTTGTTTGGTATGTTGTAACAGGGATTTCTTTCATATGTGGGCTGGACTACTTGGCTACTAAGGTCCCTTATCAACTCTCAAATTCTGTAATTCTATGATATATGCAAAAAACAAGGTCAAATTTAAGTTAGCCCATATATAATCTTAAAGCAGGAGAGTGGTCAGTTTCATAACAGAGATATTGTGTGCATTACTGCATTTGAATGTGAAGTGTCATTCATTTTAGTAAGGGTAATAAGTTGATTCTTCCCCCACCCATGGAACTTGCTAAAAACTGAGGAAACAACAGTTATAGATAACTTTCTGAACTTGTCAGCAATCATACTTAAATTGTCTTGAATTTGTTATTGTCTCTACAGCACAAAGTGTTTACACAGATTTTTTTATGAAGTGAGAAGCTTAACTGGTTTTTTTGGTTTTGGTTTGGTTTAAAAAAATAAAAGGTGGGGCAGCTAGGTGGTGCAGTGAATGGAGCACTGGCCCTGAAGTCAGGAGGACCTGAGTTCAAATGCAGCCTCAGACACTTAACACTTACTAGCCATGTGACCTTGGGCAAGTTGCTTAACCCCAATTGCCCTATAAAAAGCAAAAACAAACAAAAATAAACAACAGCAAAAAAAAATAAAGGGAGAGGAAATATCCACAAATAAAGTTTGGAAACCACTGATCTAACCAAACCACTTCATTTTCCAGATGAAGATACAATTTCCTATTAAAGTAACTTGGTCAGAGTGACTAGGCTTTGCATGCTCTTTCTCTTCATCATGTTTCAGACAATTCTATTACCTTTACCTTCTCCATCTCTGAATAAATATTCTCTTTAGAGTAAGTGCAATAGGGATAATGATACCATGGCAGCTAGGTGGCACAGTGAACCTTGAAGTCAAGAAGATCTGCATTCAAAGATCTGATTTCTAAATTTAGACACTTATCAGCTTCATGATCCTGGACAAGTCACTGAACCTGTCTACCTCAATTTCCTAATCTGTAAAAGGAGGATGATAATAACCTCTGCCTTCCAGGGATCTAAAGGTTCTAGATTCGAATAGAGGAGGTTGTGTTTGATTCCAGGGGTAATAAGGAGTCTCTGAAGTTTACTGAGCAGAGAATAACCATCAGACCTGTGCTTTAGAAGTAGCACTGTGGCAGCTGTATGAGGGATGGATCTCTGGGACTCAGAAACTGGAGGCAGCAGTAATAGTAGAGGTGAAAGGGAATAAGGGCTTATAAACTAAGGTAGCAGCTATGCAAGGGGAGAAAAGGAGAGGAATATAATATATTGTATTGGTAGTTTAGACAAGACTTGGCAACCACCTGAATATGAGGGCTGAGGGTGTGTAAGGAGTCTAGGATGACTTGAAATTTCAAACTTGTGTGACTAGAAAGATGATGGTATCCTTAACTGAAATAAGAACGTTAGGAAAAGAAGTTAGGGAATAAATAAATTTTGTCAGTCAGACAATCAATAAAGATTCTTAAGGGCCAGCTATAAGCCAGGCATTGTACTAGCACTGGGAATACAAAAAGAGACCACAGACAGTCCCTGACCTCAATCAGATCAGCAGTCTTACGGATAGACAACAAGCAAATTCGTACAAGTAAGCTATGTAGAGGATAAACAGAAAAATAATTAAAAGAAGGAAGGCATTAGAATTAAGATAGGTGGGAATATATGAAAGATCTGTGATTTCATCACTATGGGGAATTCCCAGGGTGATGCCACCTTCCACCAGCTGTCTAAGATTTACTCAGTAAATCCTAAATTCTAGGGACTTCCTGAAGCACATATAGGTTAAGTCTCAGCATTTTAAGCCAAGTTAGAATGGTCAGAATCCAAGACTCATAAACATTCAATAATAACAATTTAAAATAATATACCAAAGTCATCACTTCTGGAGATGGACTAACATACACTACTGCCATTTCTACTATTCAAAAAAAATTAACTTAAATGCAATGGATTCTACAATGATCCATACACATGAGTTCTAATTGCTATTCAAAGGACTGACATTAGACCTTACAATTTTCTGCCCTAGGATCATACCTAAGATAGCCACATATTTTTGTTTTTTTTTTTTAAATAAGAAATGTAAAAATGAAAATGCCAGAAATTTCATGACATAGCCCAGCAGATCGAGAGTGAATAAATCTTACAGGGGTGGGGAACCTGCTGCCTCGAGGCCACATGGGGCCCCCGGATTCTGACTGAATCCAGAGGACTACATTTGAGGATCTAGAGGGCCACATGTGGCCTCAAGGCTGCAGGTTCCCCACCCCTGTACTTAAAACTAAAACAAAAGATTAGTTACCAAAGTTCTTTCAAAGGGTAGTTCTCATGACTACCAGTGATAGAGACTGTTCAAATCTCATTCAAATTCAGGTTGAGACTAGTCCAAATGGGGAAATTCTTAAGTTTGCAGGGTCCTCCTGGATTTAGACAAGTCCTAGTTATCCATGGTTCATATTGGTTCTAATCTCAACCTAAGTTTTTTGACCAGAAATAGATACCCCTTGGGGACAGAGAAAGTTAAATGTCCAATTAATTCATAGAACAATTCCAGACTGTTATTATACTTCAGTAGTACTGATACTGAGATTTAGTTTCCCTGGGCAACTATTTCTAGCTCTAAACATGCATTCCTGAGTTAATTTCAAATGTTAACGCAGCTCTTGTCACTTTGAAGACTAAAATTAGAAGAAACTTTTGGTACACCCAAGGGAAAAACTATACAATTCCAGACTTTTTAAAATCACAATATATCAAAGCCAAAAGGAAGTACCTTCCAATGTCCAAAGTAATCTTGGAGTTTCTACTATCAACAATCAACAAACATTTTAAAATGCCTACTATGTGCATGGTGTCAGATATTAGAGATACAAAGACAAAAACCAGTCCCCACTCTTAAAGAATTTATATGCGGTCAGGAGAGATAATATGTACATAAATAAATATCTACAGAAAAACGTAAAATAAATACATGGTAGTTTAGGGAGGGAGAGAACTAGCATTGAGAAGGAGGAGGGTGGAAACAGGAAAAATATACAAGTAGAAACACCTGAATTGAGTGTTGTAGAAAGTAAGAGATTCTGTGAGGAGGAGGTGAGGAGGAAGAAGATTCCAGTCAGGAGGATAGCCACTACAAAGGCATGGAAACAAGAGAAGTGTCAAGTGTGAAACACTGAGAAAGCCAATTTGGCTAGACTGAAGGATGATGCTGCAAGGGGTGTGATGTATAATGCAACTAAAAAAGGTGGGTTGGGGAAGGGTTATGATGCTTTTTAGGAATATCACTTTGGCAACTATGTGATGGACAGATTGGAGAGGGAAGAGAGTTGAGGCAGGTAGACTAAATGGGACAATATTTCAATAGAGTAAAGGTGATCAGAGTCTGAATTAAAATGGTGATCAAGAGAACAGAAAGAAGGAGTTAGTTTTGGGAAATGTTGTGGAGGTAGAAATGGCATAATTTGGCAACTGACTCTAGCATTTAGGTGGCACAGTAAATAGAGGGCTGGGCCTGTGATCAGGAAAACTTGAGTTCAAATCCAACATCAGACACTAGTTTCGTGACCATGGACAAGTAACTTAACCTCTTTTTGCCTCATTTTTTCAACTATAAAATGAATATGATAATAGTATATATCCCAAGCTTGTTGTGAGGATCAAATGAAATAATATTTGTAAAGGGCTTAATCACAGTACCTGGAACATACTAGGTCAATAATAATAACTAGTATTTATACGGAGTCCACTACGTGCCAGGCACTGTGCTACATAAATGTTAATTATTTTATTATATGAAGGATGAGAAAAATCTATGATAATGACAAGGTTGAAATCATGGAATACCAGAAGAACAGTGTTGTACTTTAACAGAAAAAGAGAAATTCTAAAGAGGAATGAGTTTAGGGGAAGGAGGGCAGACAAAAAGAATGAGTTCTGCTTTAAACATGTTGAATTTGAGATGTCTAGGGGATATCCAGTTTGAAATGTCTAATAGGCAATTGGTAATGCAGGTCTGAAACACAGAGAAGAGGCAGGGCTGTATATACAGATCTGTGACTCATCTACAGAGAGATGATAATTAAATTAGGAACTTGCTAGAGCTGACAGCAGTGAATAAAATCTGACTTATTTTCATTACTAACTCAAGTCCTCAAACTGACTTAGATCTAGAGCTCAGAGTAGTTCTGGGAAACAAGGGACAACTTCAAAACAGAAGTATAGACCAGGAACATGCCATCAAGTTCTCAAATAGGAATCAATTTTACTTTTTTCCCACTGGGCTAGAGTTATGCAAAAACAGCAGCAATAGCAGTTGGAACTGCTGATTCTGATCATACACTGACATTTACTACAACTCAAACATATAAAAACCAAATAAAATTGGCAAGTAAAGCAGACCTCAGTCTAGAAACTGGAACTTTCATTATTTGTATCATTGAAATGGAAATTTACCATCTTTATTAACTATGATCTATTAAGCATCTACATCTATTCATGGCACTTTACTTATAAAGCAAATTATATAACCACTGCCCTCTAGAAGTCACCTTTAGCTTACATGTATGTACGTATGCATATGTATATATGTGTGTGTATATATATACATATATATATAAATGTGTATACATACATACATGTAGTCAATTAGTTGCCAAATATTATGTCCATTTATTATTTTATAATAACAGAGCAATGACTAAGAAAGTCAGGTTGGTTTGAAAGGAAAACAAACTGGCATTGTCAGAATTTTGAATATCGGTTATTAATTCAACTCTGCTATTATATTGCTATCAATGGACAAATTATTATCCATTTATTGCCTACTTCTCTCTGTGCACTATGTACAAGAAACAATACAAAGAAGATACAAGGTAACCTTAAAAGGGAAGGCACTAACCCATCAGAAGGTAGGAAGGGGATTAGGAAAGACTTCCCGCAAAACAATTTGGGCTGAGTATTGAAGTACATAAGGGATTCCAAGAGATGGAGGTAAAGAGGGAAAGTATTCCAGGCATGGGAAACAGTCAATGCAAAGGCATGGAGACCAGAAACAGAATTTGGATTATAATGTGAGAGGAATAGCCAACAGGTCAGCATGGCCGGACCACAGAGTATGTGAGGGGGAAGTAACGTACAAGAAAACTGAAAAATTATTAAGGAGTTAAGTTGTAAAGAGCTTTAAATGCCAGATAATTGTTTACATTTGATCCCTAAAGGCAAGAACAGTTTATTGAATAGTAACATGGTCATACTTGCACTCCAACAAAAATCACTCTTGAAGTGACTGCAATTTTACAGAGGATGGATTATAGTGGAGAAAGATGTGAGACAAGAACATCATCAAACAGAAGGCTACTGCAATAGTCCAGGTGAATGGTCATGAAAGCCTCAACTAGAGCGGTAGCTGTGTGAGTGGAGAAAAGGGAAACTATTATATGAGAGATGTTAAGAAGGGAGAAAAGACAAGATTTGGAAGCTGATTGGATATATGACTTGATAGAGTGCTGGACTTAGAGTCAGAAAGACCCGAGTTCAAATCTGGCCTCAGACATTAACTGTGAGACCCTGAGCAAGTCATTTAATCAATTAGCCTCAATTTCCTCAGTTAAAAATGAGGATAGCACCTACCTTCTAGGGTTGTTGTGAGGATCAAGGAGATACCTGTGAAGCACTTAGCCCAGTACCTGACACACAGTAAGCACTATATAATGTTAGCTATTATTATTATATGTGAGATGAGAGACGACAGAATGAAGAGTAGAGGATGACAATGAGGTTGTGAACCTAGGAAAATGGAAAGATCCCACTTGTAACAGAAATCAGGAAATTCAGAAGAGATTTGGGTTTGGGGGAAAACATAAGAAGTTCTATTTTGGACATAATGTACTTGATATGAAGAGATATCCAGTTAAAAATGTCCAATAGCCATTTTGTGACATGACTGGGACTCAGACCTTAACTAGACAAGTAGATATCAAAACCATTCTCACAGTGATGATAAATAAACCTATGGAAATTGAGGTCACCAAGCAAGAGAATGTAGAAAGAAATGAGAATAGCACCCAGGATAGTGCCTTGGGGTACACTTACAGATGTAGCATACATAGATGAAAATCCATCAAAGGAGAGTGAGTTGTAGTCCCACAAGTAGGAGAATCAAAAGAGAACAATGTCATAAAAACCAAGGGTGGAGAATATGCGGGAGAACAGGGTGATCAATAGTCAAAAGCTATGGAGAGTTCAGCAAGGATAATGATTAAGAACAGGCCACTAAATGTGGCAATTAAGAGATCAGTTAATAATTCTAGAAAAAGTAGTTTCAGTTAATTAATTTTGGAAGTCAGAATTCAGAGGTTTAAAAAAGATGAGAAGAGAGGAAGTGAGACAGAGTGTGAATATAGCTTTTTCCAAGGAGTCTGGCTAAGAACAGGATAGACACATGATTATAAGTGATAGCAGGTTTAGTAGAATTACACACATTTAAAATAGTAACTTCTTGAAAACAAGACATATCTACTTTAGTAGACATTTTAAAAAATGACTTATAGTGCAACATATCCAAAATGTGGTCAGTTTCAAAAGCATGCCTCTGCTCTAGCTGTTAAGAAGCTACAAACCTCAAGTATTTCATATTATTGGCTTATTACTTTATCCACAGGAAGAAAGCTTTTCCAGACCATTAAAATATTGGATCACAAAGTAAACTATAAGATTAAAAACTTCCCTTTGTTTTACTATAACTCCTATAAAATAGGAGATTTTTTGAAACAAGAGCAAAAGCAGTTTTGTTTACTTAAATATCAGGCATCAGTCATGGAGGTCCTCCTACTGGCATTCTCAGAGAAGACCTTTCTCCAGAGTGCTACGGTCACCTTGAAGATATAGCCTAGAAAGGACAAGACCTTTCCCCAAAATGCTATCACTTGGGGACATTAAGCAATGACAGATTTCAAAGTCAGACTACAGGGCAGCTAGGTGGCACGGCGAATGGAGCACCCGCCCTGGAGTCAGGAGGACCTGAGTTCAAATCTGGCCTCGGACACTTAACAAACAACTAGCCTTGTGACCTTGGGCAAGTCACATAACCTCAACTGCTCTGCCTTCCCCCTTCAAAAAAAAAAAGCAAAGGCAGACTACTAAGGTTATTTAGCTTGAGATTATACTGACAAAAAAAAATGGTGTGTCCCAAAAGTCTTAGTACACTTTTCAACTTTAATAGCCAAGTAGCCAATGAGTTTCATACAAGAATTTTTTTCTTTTTACTTTTCAGATAGATCAGCTCTGTCTTTTTTCGGGTGCTATCATATGTAACAAATATTAAGTAGTGTATCTACACAAGTTATAGGGAAGACAAAAAAACAAAAGGGTATTTCAATATTTTGATGACCTGTGATCTTATTGGTATGGGCACTCCCTCCAGTGATACAGATTATAAGCCATTGAGTCCTCCTCATCTTTTGTCTCTAGTGCATGTGCTCCCATAAATTATTCCACAGATATTCAATTCAACACGCTAAGAGTCTTCTTCTAGGTTTCTTGACATTAAATGAGTGGCACTAGGATATTACATGGACTGTCTATCTATTATCTCTCCTTCTCACTACATGACGTCCACCTCCTTTTCCTGGTCATATATCTCTTCAATATTTTTTATGTTGTTTCTTGAGCACAATTCTTCATTGGTGGTATGCTGCAGCCTGCTTATTCCCATTATGAGTCTTGTCCACTGCCCTCTGAATGAACTGCAATTTTAAAACAGGTAGGTGGTGCAGTACATATAATGACAGACATGGAGTCAAGAAGACCTGAGTTCAAATTCTGCCTCAGACACTTTCAAGTCATGTAATTCTGAGCAAATCACTTAACTTTTCTCAAGCTCAATTTGCTCACCTGCAAAACGAAGTAACTCTTATTTGATGGTTGCTTTCAGTTCTAAAAACCTATACCTTCAACCTTCAAAGATCATAATATTCTTTGATTCACAATCATATAACATCACTGGAAGAATATCAGCGTTAAAAAGATGAGATTTTGTGTCACAGAAAAGCCTGGGGTCATTAAAAGCACTATGTAATTTCCTAAATGAAATCTAGCCTGTTCTCTTTCTGCCATTCAATTCAGGGCACAACGCAATGTTCATCTGCAATCTGTCCAAGATACATATAATGATGGGTAATAATAAAAATGACTTTTATTAAGAACTATTCCTGAGCATCTAATTTAATCTTGTGCCCTAACAAGAAGACAACAACAAAAAACAGGTCCAGGGGATAAAAAGGAAACAAGGGAAACAATCTATCTTAACTCTAGTAAAAACATGATTTTGTTCTGCAGGACCTCATTAGCAAACTGAAGGCAGTATGGTGGAGTCTTGGAGTCAATACATGCATATGTTTTTGACTGTTTCTTCAACTAATCCCTTGAGTGATCTTGAACAAGTCACTTAATCTCTTTGGTCCTCAGTTTCCTCATCTGTAAAATGTCATGGCTGGACTAGGTGAATGTTAATATCCTTGCCATTCTAAACATTCTCCTATTCTATATCTGGAAAACTCTACTGCCTTTGACCCTTTCAATAAAGATTTTCTTTCCTTATTAAACTATGTATCTAGATAACAGAGTAATATAGAAGTGAAGTATATCTGATAGTAGTTTTGCAATGGATTTCAAACAATTAAT
>CM053584.1:159207095-159270896 GCA_028627135.1 Pseudochirops cupreus | reverse complement strand
GCTTGTAAAGTTCAGAACACGTTATTTTCATTCAATTAAAGGACTGAATAAAAAAGCAAGACAAAAGTGATTAATATAAAATGCTGCAACTTGATAAGAAGTGATAAGCAATTTATAAATGAAATTCCCTGACCATTAAGGATTTTCTAACCTTAACCAGGGTTTGGAAAAACAAGAACCACAACGTGTTTCCAATGCCTCCTTAAACTGCACTTTCTGCAACACTAGCTTGAAAACACTGCTTCTCTAAGCATCTCTGGAATGTAACTTTCCTTAAATCATTTATCTTACGTTTGTTGAGTTGTTGGGTTGGGTTTTTTTTTTAAGTCAGAACTCATTAGAAGGGCTTTTTGCAATAAAATATTATCCATTTCAAACACACTGTAAAGAGTGAGAGAAGCCTTAGCTCGTCCCTCTCCCTTCCTCCTCCCTCCCAGGCTGCCTTCGGCACTAGGGACCAGAGACAGAGAAAGATCGAGCCCCGGGAACAAGCCAGCCTGAGCGAGCCAAGGGAAGGAAATGACACAGGCGGGGCGGGCGGGGAGAGGCACAAACCAAGGAAAAGACACCGCAGCAGCTGGGCCTGCTTCGGGGCCAGGCCGAGCCCGCCCCCCCTCCCAGGCTTCGGGGATCCTTCGCTCGCCCCGGAGGTGCCGGGAGCCCCGGCTTCCCTCCTCTACCTCTCACCGCGGGCGCCCCTTTCCTGAGACCTTCCCGCCGAACGGCCCCGGAAGGAGCTGCCGCGGGGGGCGCCAAGGAGGCTCCTCCGTGGGGCCGGGGCCGGGGCCGGGCGGGCGGAGCTGGGGGCCCCCGCCCCGGGAGGCTGCAGCGGGCGGGGCGCGGGACCCCGGGCCCGGCCCCTCGGGATCCAGTCCTGGGCGCGCGGCGGGGCGGGGCACAGCCGACACTCACCCATGGTGGCGGAGGCGGCGGCCGCCGCCGCGGGATGCACTCCTCGACTCCGGGGTGTCACCTCCGCAGCCGGGGCTGCATGCCGAGGGCTGCGGGCCTGGTTCCGGGCAGGGGGTGCGGGCGGCGCTCAAGGCCCCCGCCACATCCCCCGGCTCCGGCTCCGGCTCCGGCTCCGGCCGGGCGCTGGGGCATGGGCGGGTCCGCCTGCTACATCCCAGACCGGACCCAGTCCAGCCCGGCCCGTTCTCTCAGCCAGTCTCCGTCGGTCCGTCCGGTTGCAGTTCTCCACCTCAGGAACGCTCCGAAAAAACAAACCGCTGGTCGCGCAGCTCGCCCCGCTGTCCGTCAATCACAAGCTGATTAGCCAACCCCAGCGTTCCGCTTGGCCATCGCACCCACCCCCATCCCTCCAATAGCCAATCGAGGAGAGCAAATCCTCCCCCCTTCTCTTCTCTTCCCTTCCCTACCCAGTGCCCATATTCTCCACAGCGAGCTAATCCTCTACCCTACACTACGAGCTCAATCCCGCCTACTCTCATTTGCCAATCGCAGAAGAGGAAACTCCTGGATGAGCCCACCTCCCGCCTGCCAATCTTAGGCACAGCTCTAGTTTTCCTCCTCGAGGAGCCAATCTCAGAGAAGGGTCTGATGCCCGCCCCATCTCTTTACCTATCCGTGGAATGGTTGCCTGTTCCAATCACTGACCCGGTCTCTGAGGCTCCGCCCACATTCCCTTAGCCTGTCACTCAGGAGAGCTCCTACTGGGTTTGGCTGGTGCCACTGTTGCTGACTCTTTTCGGTGTTGGGTTGTTTCGGCGCGTCTTGGGGAAAAGTAGTTGCCAGAGGCCGCCTTTTCACTCCAGTTTCCCGGGTCTTCTAACGTTTTCTCCAGAGGTTCCAGTGTTTTCCGAGGGCGGCACCCTGCCCCTCCTCCCCCTTCCCCTTCTCTGAAGCTCACTCGGGCTGCGTAACGGACGGAGGCGGGTCCGCTTCCCCTATCGTTCGCCCCTTCGGTGCCACCTCTGCAAGCGGACCCGCTTGCTCGCCCGTCCTCTTGGCCGGCCACTCTGGCCCCCTGACCTCCAAACTTGGACCTGCCCAGGGTCCACTCGGCTTTCTGGAGCCTGACATCATTCTCCCAGCGCCCAGTCACCTACTCCCGGCCCTTCCCCATCACACCTTTCTGTGACCTGAGGGTAACATACAATTGGTTAAAAAGACCCTTGGAAATCCGAGAGCTTCATCTGACATGGTTCGTTTGCTTGCCAGTTCCTGTACCAATATCTGGAGGCAGAAATAATTGCCGGTGAACACCATTCACTATTTAAAAAAAAGTTTTTAATGATTTTTTTCCCATCACTATAGTTTTCCCCAGCATTTCTCTTCCTCCCCCTCCCAGAGAATAATTCCATATAACAAATAGTATTTTTAAGACAAAAAAAATAAGAAAAAGAGGGGGAAATCAGTATAACTAAATAACTGCATCCAAAAAAATCTGGCATCGTACGAGAGTTGTGAGCCTCCCACCCCGCCAGTGTCTTCTCATATCTCCTTTCCGTGCCCCACCTAACGAACACAATTTTCAACATTGCACTCTCACCTGCAGCGGCCCTCTATTTTAGGCGTCAGTTCTAAGTCTCAAACAACAGCAGCAAGAGATCTCAGAACCCTTTTGACTCAATTCCCTCGGTTTCTTCGTACAGAAAAAAATAAAGCGAAATAACTCGCCCAAGGTCACAAAAGTAACAAATAGCACAGCTGGGATTTGTTTGTAGGTCTTAACTCCCAGTATATCACTATTCCATGTTGCCTTTAGAATGTTGAATTCTTTCAATCCCCCAGTCTCTTGCCGATTGATTCTCCCTTCAAAACAGTAGCAGTTCTTGTTATTTCCTCCTTCACATACACACATTTTCATTGTTTCTCTTCCCTGCTTAAAACTCTCTCTCTCTCTCTGTCTCACCTTTGAGGAGGAGAAATATTGGGGAAAACTATAGAAATGTAAAAAAAATAATTAAACACTTTTTTTGGTGGTGGTGGCGGTGGTGGTGGCGGTGGCGGTGGTGGTGGCGGCGGTGGCGGTGGCGGTGGGGTGTTCATCAATTGTTTTGCCTCCAGATGATGCGTGAGATCTGGCCCTTTCCTTCCCTTCATTTGACCTGCATATATGATGACATGATTTATTTATTTATATTTAAGTATTCATTTTACATTTGAGCTTTTATGCTCCTTGATTGTAAAATAAAGATAAGTAAAATATTTATATTTCCATTTTTAAAGTACCTTGAATTAAACTTTTTGATTTATGTGGACCAAGATAATGTTTTTTTTTTCCTTTCATGGATAGGGGTGGGATGCCATCAAAAAAACAGGTACTTTATCTCAGACCTATTAAGGCAAATCCAAACAATCTGGCATTCAAGGTCCTCTGCTGGTTAGTCCCTCCTTATCTATTTGGCAGGTGAATTTCCTTACTGTAGTGAACATGGGCCTTTGTTAAAATTATTCACCTTCCTTCTCTACTTTTTGTTGTCATAAAGTTGTTTGGTTTTTTTTTCCAGTTTTGTCTGACTCTCCATGACTCAATTTGGGATTTCTTGGCAAAAATAGCAGAATGGTTTGCAGTTTCCTTGTCCTTTTCATTTAGAGATGAGGAACTAAGACAAACTGGGTTAAGTGACTTGCCTAGGGTCACACAGCTAGTAATTATCTGAGGACACATTCCAACTCATGAAGATGAATCTTCCTGATTCCACTTTGATACCTAACTTTATCTATCAGCCCACTTCTTTCCAAGTACAGAAAAAGTTTCACTTCAAAGTGACAGAGCATAAAGCTAGAAAGTAATTTAAAAGATCTTTTAATACACCCTCCTCCACAAAGCTTTCCATGATTACCCCATGATTTCCCAAGAGACCCCCACTTTCAAGAGTTCTGGTTGAATTTTTACTCTGTACCTCACAATCTAGCAGCTTTGTGACAGGCTACATATTTGTGTTTGATATCTGCTTTAGCATTAAAATGTGCCCATCAACTAGGCTCCTCCATATACACTTCTCCAACCTCATCATCTCTCTTTACCCCCCAACATGTCCTCAAATAATCTTCTTTAATATCTCCTGCATAAATCTTACTTTAATATAAAGTGAAGTTTTACTTAAGATCTTATTGCTCCCATCACTGGACATGGGATTCTCTCACTTGACTTCAAAACTTCAGTCAAGACTCATCTTACAGAAAGCTTGACTCATTCCCTGTCACTTGGAATGCTTTTTTTACTCTATGTATGCTTATCTGATGTAAATATCATTTCATATTGCTCATAATGCCTATATAAATGATGGCTATAGTATCATATGATGCTTTGTAATTCTCAGAACAATGACTGCACAAATCTGTATATTGCTTTATGGGTTACAAAGTGCTTTCCTCACAACAACAACCAGATGAGTTAGGTAATTTAAGTATTATCTTCATTTTAATAGAACCATAGAATTAAAGTCGAAAGAGACCTTTGTGATCTTCTAATTCAACTCTCCAGCCCTCCCTCACCCATCCTTCCCAATACCCCACTATAACATACCTAACAGGTGGTTACCAAACCTTTTAGGGAGGAGCCCATTAACACATCAGATAGCCCATTCCACTTTTGGACAGCTTTAATTGCTAGGCAATTGAATGACATCAAGCCTCTTTGAAATTTTGACCTATTCTGAGGACAAAAGAAAGAATCTAATCCCTGTTCCACATACCCATTCTTACATTTCTTAAGAAATAGTTATCTTGTTCCCTCCCCTTACCCTTAGTCTTCTCTAGGCTAGTGAATACTTCTTAAAGCAGCCTGTTTCATTTGTTAGATACCTGTCTAGAAGTTTTCCCTAATATCAAGCCTAAATTTCCTTCAACCAATCCTGGAAAGGTTATGGACACTGCCCTTTGCCAGCTTGGTTGCCCTCCTCTGGTTGCTTTCTAACTATTCAATATTCTTTTCAAATTATGGTACCCAAAATGAATACATTACTCCAGATGTGTTCTGACCAGGGAGAAGTACGAAGGGGCTACCTCCTTGTCCTTGGGATACTATGCATCTCAATGCAATTAAAGATTAATTAGCTTTTTTGTTTGCCATGTAAGACTGTTGACTCCCATTGGTTTTATAATCTTGAGTGGGGAACCTGCAGCCTCAAGGTCATATGTGGCCCTCGAGGTCCTCAAGTGTGGCCCTTTGACCAAACCCAAACTGCATGTCTCAGGGCCATAGGTTCCCCATCCCTGGTCCTAAGACTCCAGATCTTTTTCAAATTGCTAACCATACTTCCTCCATTTTTTTGTAACTTAAGTGTAATTCCCCATTGAATTTAATTTTATTAGAGTCTGTAATGTTCTAGCCTATCAAGCTCTTTTTTGGATCCTATGGTCCAACGTTATCTATGCCTCAAAGTTTTGTGTCATCTGTAAATTTGATAAGTATTCCTGCTATGCCTTTATACAAGTCCTTGATAAAAAATCTTCAGTAGCAGAAATTCAGGCACAGATCCCTGTACTTTTTTTTTACATTTTATAAGTGAAGAAAGAGACTTAGGTACAGTGACTTGCCCAAAAGTCACACAGCTTATAAATATTAGGGTCAGGATTGAAACCCACGTCTTCCTGACTCAAAATCCAGGGCTATAATGTAAATTTCTCCAAACTGCCTCCCAAAACTATAGATGACTCAAATAACAATGATGATTTCCACTTGCTTTACATACATTCTCTTATTTTCTCCTCATAACAATCTTCTGAGGTCCCTAGTATAATTATCTCCCCTCTTCCCTAGCTCTCTAGCTACACTTATGGTCAGTATCCACTTATTTAATTGCCTAGACTTGTTTCATGTTTGTTAGTTTTTCTCAAAGGTGATTGTAAGCTCCTTGAGAACTGGGATTATATTTCTGTACCCCATTAAAAAAGAGGAGCCCCTGAATTTATGGGGTTTACAACCTAGTTAAGGAGTGAAAAATACAGTAAAAATTCAAGTGATCAAGCCCTCTCTTATGAATGTAGTCACTTTGAAATGATTTTTTTTTTTTGTGCCTGGAAAGAAGTATATGATTTAGACTGGTAGAGGAAGAAGGGGAAATTACTTCAAGGAAGGTGAATAACTTGAACAAAGGCACATGTTCAGTAAAGTAAGGAAAGTCACCTGCTAAATAGATAAGAAGGGACTAGCCAGTGGAGGACTTTGAATGCCAGATTTAATAGTTTGGATTTGACTTTATAGGCTGGAGATAAGGTAGCTATTTTTGCCAGCATCCCACTCTTATCCATGAAAAGAAAAAAAAAACTTAATTTGAAGTAAGCTTAATTCAAAGTATTAAAAAATATAAATATTTCATCTTTGTTAAGATCAAGGAGCATAAAACTCACATGTAAAATGAAAGCATTTAAATTCTGTATTATGATTAGACTAATGGAATGGGGATAAAAAGGGAAAATGGAAAGGTGGGTGACAGACAAGAATAAAAAAAGTCAGATGGAAACACTGATATAGGCTGGCACAAACAAATTCTGAGACTTTCATGATATACAGTAGTCACTTTTCAATTTATTTTTGGTACTATCACCATATAACAAAGGAAATAAACAATCTCTCATTATATCCAGATCAAATGAAGGTAAGGAAAGAGCAGGAATTCACTGACATTCCAGAGGTTTGGTCATTATAAGGGTGAGTGTGTGTGTGTGTGTGTGGATCTTATTAAGATCTTATTGCTCCCATCACTGGACATGGGATTCTCTCACTTGACTTCAAAACTTCAGTCAAGACTCATCTTACAGAAAGCTTGACTCATTCCCTGTCACTTGGAATGCGTGTGTGTGTGTGTGTGTGTGTGTGTGTGTGTGTGTGTGTGTGTGTAAAGAAACAAGGAAAACGTATGTATGTGAGGGAAGAAATAACATGTAACAGCCATTGACAAAAAGCATTTTTTAAACTGTAGTCAACATTTTGTACTGATTTTGACATAGCTCTGCTGCACCTCCAGCTTTTAGAGGAGAAAATGTTTAAAATCAGTTTCAGAGGTGGCTAGGTGACACAGTGAATGGAGCACTGGCCCTGGAGTCAGAAGGACCTAAATTCAAATCTGGCCTCAGACACTTAACACAAAACTAGCCATGTGATCTTGGGCAAGTCACTTAACCCCAATTGCCCTACCTTCCTTTCTCCAAAAAAAAAAAAATCTATTTCAGACCAGACTAATGGCCTGGAATGTTTTCTTTTGTCAGGCTTCTTCCATACTATCATTTTATTTTAATTAGAGGTATATCATTAATTACAGGTAAATTATTATGTATTCAATTACAGGTATATGTATATTACATACATATATATGCACACACATATGTATGTATACATATATGTATGTGTATGTGCATATACCTGTGTATATATACCAAACATATACTAGGGTTTCGGGCATTTGAGAGGTGGAATTCTTGGATTATAGTCTTAGTTTGGTATTTTTCCTCCAAAAATGAAATTCTGAATTCATAAATTCAATGAATATGCCTTCAGTTTGAGATGGCAGTAATAATCTCAGGAGTGAAGAGGGGATAAATTGGAAGCTTACAATATCTGGATGTTAAATATTACTACAAAGATGCCAGGTAAAGGTGAGGCAGCTAGGCGGTGCAGGGGATACCATATAGTACTTAGAGTCAGGAAGACCTGAGTTCAGATTTGACCTCAAACACTTACTAGTTATATGACCCTGGGCAAGTCACTTAACCACTGACTACCTTGGTTTCCTCATCTGTAAAATGTGAATAATAGCACATACCTTCTAGAGTCATTGTGAGGATAAAAATGAAATGTTTGTAGAGTAATTTTAAAAGTACTATATAAATGCCAGCTATTACTTTTATAAGTATGATAGATAAATTCAAGGTACTATACCATGAATGTTAGAACTAGGAAGAGCCTTAGAGATCATGCAATCTAATTCTTTTCATTTTATGGATGAAAGACCCAAGAAGGTTAAGACACTTGACCAAGATCACACCCAGTGGTACAGCTGAAGTTAGAATCCAGTTGTTTTGCTCTTAGAGCCAGTTCAACTCCAAGATTCCAGCTATTGCTTCACTAGCCAGGAGGCAATGAGGTCATTGTTAACTTATGGAAATAAGGAATGGAGCTTTTATCTTACCTGGAAGAAGAGCTGATTCTTATCTTTCACAGTTTCTTACATTAGTTTCAGAGAAAGCAAGATCAGGAGTCACTGTGGTACTATGACCATATATTTTAGGGTTCGCGTTAGTACAGTGCCACGTGCACTGGTGTCTTTTCTTAAAATATATGAAAATACAAAACTTAAAAAAATTGATGGATTAGTCAATAATCAATAGCCCATAAATGCCAGGCACTGTACTAAACACTGATGGTACAAATGAGAAAGACAGGCCTTGCTTTCAACCCAATGGAGGAAGACAATATATAGAAGGAAGCTGAAAGATTGATGGTGTGGGGGAGTGGGGCATAGGGTCCCTGAATGGAAAGGGAGGCCTTGGGAGGAGTTCATTGCTCTTTCTTCTGTTAGAGGGGAGATGCAGCTGAGGGTGCTGAGGAGGTGTAAAGCATTAGAGAGGAATCAATTACTGTAATGATGAGATTTCAGGGGAGATATTCAGGGGGAGGCATAATTCATTATTTATGATTCATTTATGATTATTCATTTCATAAGAATTTACCACAAAATTCTTTTACATATAAAGATATCTGCATGCATTTTAAATGATCACGTTTCTCCAAATTCAGTTTTCCTCTAACTTTTCAGGATCACAGTTACTGCATAAAGGTTTACCTATATAATATTAAGGACCACAAATTTAGAGCTGAAAAGAGCCCTGAAGGGCAAGGCCTTCGTTTTACAAATAAGGAAATTGAGATCCAGAGAGATGAGATAACTTGTCCAAGAGCACACAGATGGAGATGAAATTTAGATGCAAGTCTTTTTGGCCTAAATCTAGAACCTTTTCCAATGAACAATATTTTCTTTTTAAACTGCCCTATAGATATTTTCATTAATAAAGTCTGTATTAGGTAGTAGCAAGAACACTATTGATTTTTTAGCTGTACAATCCAAATCCAGTTCAACCCAATAAGCATTTATTAAGGTCATAAAGGTCCTCCATTAAGGACACTGGGCAAGGCACAATGCTAAGTGATAAGGATATAAAAGCAAAATGAAAAGCAATCCCTGACCTTGCATTTACATTCTAATGGGGGGAAAGGTGGAAATACAACACATAAACAGGCAAGCATATACATCATAATTTTAGGTGGAAGAACTAGAAATTAGGATGAGGAAAGGGTCACTATAGGAGGAACTGTGGCAATGTGTATAAAGTACAAGGTTGGATTCAGGAAATCTTGAATTCAGATTTCACCTCAGATACTTACTAGCTGTATGACTTTGAGCAAGTCACTTAATTTCTCTATGCTTTAGTTTCCTAACAGCAAACAAGCCTGTTTGTCTGAAATGTGGAGTAAAAGAAGAGTAGGACGCAACATTCCTGAAAACATGGGAGTCAGATTGTAAAAGGAATTAAATGGCAAGCTGTTCATATTTTATTCTAGAGGCTATAGGGTGACAAAATGTTCTCCAGCAAAGGGGAGAGGCTTGGCTCATAGGATCACAGATTTAGAACCAGAAGGGACCTTTGAGTCTATCTAGTGTCTTCTGCTCATTTTACAGATGAGGTCCAGAGGTTACATGACATGCACAAGGTCACACGAGTTATACGTGACAGATAGGATCTGAACTCAAATACTCAGACTCCAAAGCCAATATTCTACCTCTCCAGAATTGTGCTTTATAGGAAGGTCATTTTGGAAACTTGGGCAGCCTGGTGTGGAGATGAGAGAAACTGGAAATTAGGGAGTCAAATTAGGCTACTTACTCCAGGCAAGAGGCAATGAGGCCTCGAACTAGGATGTTGGCTGTGTGAGTGGAAAAAAGGGTAAGCAAGAGATGCAGGAGAGGCAGACCCGAGATGACTTGGTGACTGACTGGAAATCTGAGGATTCCAAGAGATGCCGGGATGATTTTGAAGTTCCAGTCCTTGGTAAGTGGAAGGATGATGGTACCCTTGTCGGTAACATGGAAGCATGGAGGAGGGGAACTTTGAGGGAGAAAGATAATGAGTTCTGTATTGGACATCTTCAATCAACCAACAAGCATTTCTACTTTGTACTAGGACTTGGGATACAAAGTAAAAAAATGAAACATTTCACTGGTGAAACAACATATGCACGTTTAAGTATAAAATATGTGCAAAATAAACACAAAGTGATATGAGGGGATGGGGTAGCTAGGTGTTGGAGTGGATAGAGTGCCACAATCAAAAAGACTCATCTTCCCGAGTTCAAATTCATCTTTAGACACTAGCAAGTCACTTAACCCTGTTTCTCAGTTTCCTCATTTGTAAAATGAACTGGAGCTGGAGAAGGAAATGGCAAACCACTCCAGTATTTTTGCCAAGAAAATCCCAAATGGGTTTACAAAGTGTCAGACTGAAAAAACTGAACAACATCATGGGAGAGGGAAGGTGGGGAGGAGTCAGAAATATCTTTATGTGGGAGATGGTGCTTGAGATGAGTTTTGAAGGAAGCTGAGGATTCTCAGAGGTAGAGGTGAGGAGAGAGTACAGTGACTGGTTTGGTTAGAATACAAGAGTATGTCAAGAGGAACAATGTATAATCTTCAAAAAGTAGACTAAAGCCAAATTGTGAAGAGCCTTAAAAGCCAGTTTGTATTTTAACCTATAGGTAATAAGGGAGCTAGCATATTCCTTTATTACATAAGGGAATAAATATGGTCTGATCTGCAATTTAGGAATATGACTTTGACAGCTGTGTGGAGGATAGATTGAAGAAGGTAGAGACAAGACAGGGAAAAAATTAGGAGGCTGTTATGATAGTCCAAACAAGAAGTGATTAGAGATTGAGGTAGGATGGTAGATGCATGAGTGGAGAGAAGGGGAAATGATTTGAGAGATATTATAAAAGGTAGAGTTGACATGGATTGGTTAGGGGTGGGTGAGGGAGAGTGAAAAGTCAAAGGGGATTTAGATTTTAAAACTGAGTAAGAAGGATGTTGACAATAGGATCCAAAAATAAGAGCAAGAATATTGGCAGAATACAACCTAGAGCCAAGTTCTACTGAGAAGAGGGTACTTCCTTCTATATCATGCTACAATCCCAGAACATTAATTTAGATCCAATTTAACAGGTCCCTTCTGAGGGCCATACAATCTGCTATCAGGGCCTTTCTGAACAAACATGATATTCAGGACCCTAACCAGAGAAGGTACCCAAGGGAGAGTTACCTTGAGTAAGGAAATTAATTTTCTGCTGCCTTTTCCAAGGTAGACTGGGCAGTGGATCGCTGCCCTCTAGTGGCAGAGAAAGTGTATAGGCAGCACCGTTTGAGGGAAGAAATTGGGGATGCAAGTCATTCTTTTACTTTGATGGGCACTCAGGGTAAACCACATCTCACCCCCAAGAACCCCACAGATGGCCTTTCTCCCAGCTGCCCTATCTACTACTGAATCTGAGGATGATGATAATCAACAAGTTATGTTTCATGTAAGTGGGTTTAGGCCATTTGCTGATGTGTATATCTATACGGCAAAAGAAAGGTTAGGTCAGAGGGGGTGGAGTGTTCAAAGGAGGTTTTTAGGCCTACTGGGAAGAATTAATGTACCCAGGCAGATAAAGTCACACTTCCTGAGTGAGAGAATGGAAGGAAGAAAACCATCAAAGGGAGCTAATAATCACACACCAGACAATGTCGTCACCAACATAAATAATTTTTGTTAGTAACCAAAAAGCAGCTTCTATTCCAGGCATTCGGAGTGATTCAGCCAGGCAGCTCTGGGTTCAGTCATTCAGCAGGGATCAGACATCATCTCAGCTTTCCTCATTAGGGCACCGTGTGCCGCTGATATGAAGATGCCAAAGGCCTTCTTTCCTCATGGGGAGCAAAGCAGGCAATGTTCATCCAGCAAGCTGGTCGTGGTGTGAATCTCCACTGTCACTGACCTTGGCTTAATACACTGATGACCTATCAAGGCATCGTGTTCTCCTCAGGTCCCAAAGGTAATTTATGGAAATTCATACTGCTGAGGTGCATTGCTTTCTGAACAGTGAGGTGCCAGGTTGGTAAACCCCGTTACTCAATGTTGTCGTAGACTCGAATCACATCCTCAAAGCTATTAAGTGCTTCAATTAGATGGGCGGCTGCCTCCATGTCCCCATCTGACAGCTTCACCTTCATGTTAGGGATGAATTCTAGGACACAGGACACAGAACACAAGCCCAGGGAGTCCAGTTTTGTCCTCACTTCATGCAGTGAAGGGATATCACATATAAACTGGAAAAGACAATATGCCAGAAATTAGAGTTAGATCAATTAATATCTTACACCACAAAGCATAAGAAGTTCAAAATGGATACATGACCAGAATATTAAAGGTCATACCTTTAAAAAACAACTCAAAAAAATAAATAAAAAACAATAGCTCTAACTATGCCCAAGGGCATACCCTTTGATCCAGAAATGCTACTACTAGGTCTATATCCCAAAGAGAAAAAAAGTCAAAAAAGAAAAGGACCTATATGTAAAAAAGAATTTATAACAGCTCTTTTAATAGTGGCAAAGAATGGAAAATTAATGGGATGCCCCTCAATGGGTGAATGGCTGAATAAGTTGTAGTATATGACTGTTACGGAAAACTGTTGTGCTATAAGAAATGATGAGCAAGATGCTCTCAGAAAAACCTAAAAAACTTACATAATGCAAAGTGAAATGAGCAGAACCAGGGGAACACTGTACACAGTAACAGTAACATATTGTAAGATGAACAACTGTCAAGGACTTAGCTATTCTCAGTCATATCAGGATCCAAGACAATTCTGAAGGATTTATGATAAAAGATGCTATCCATCTCCAGAGAAAGAACTGACAGAGTCAGAATGCAGATCAAACCCTACTTTTAAAAAAATAATAAATTAATTTATTTATAACATTCAGTTCCACAAGTTTTTGAGTTCCAAATTTTCTCCACCTTCTTCTCCTCCTCCCCTTCTTCCCCCCAAGGCAGCATATAATGCTATACAGGTTCTACATATACCTTCACATTAAACACATATTCACTTTAGTCATGTTGTAAAGAAGAATTATAACCAATGGAATGAACTATGAGAAAGAAGAAACAAAAGAGAAAATAGTTTGTTTCAATCTGCATTCTGGTTCTGTAGCTCTTTCTCTGGAGGCGGATAGCTTTTTCCAACATGAGTCTTTTAGAGATGTCTTATAAACCTGCACTGCTGAGAGGAGCCCAGTTTATCAAAGTTAATCATCACAGATACAATATGTCTGTATTTGTGTACAATGATCTGGTTCTGCTCTCCTCACTCAGCATCCATCTATATACATCTCTCCAGGTTATTCTGAAGTCCATCTGCTCCTCATTTCTTATAGCACAATAGTATTCCATTACATTTATACACCACAACTTGTTCAGCCATTCTCCAATTGATGGGCATCCCCTTGATTTCCAATTCTTTGCCACCACAAAAAGAGCTGCTATGAATATTTTTGTACATATAGGTCCTTTTCCCATTTGTATGGTCTCTTTGGGATACAGCCCTAAAAGCAGCATTGCTGGGTCAAAGGGTATGCACATTTTTATACTCCTTTGGGTATAGTTCCAAATTGCTCTCCAGAATGGTTGTATCAGTTTGCAACTTCACCAACAATGTATTAGTACACCAATTTTCCCACATCTTCTTCAGCATTTGTCATTTTCCTCTTTTTTCATGTTAGCCAATCTGACAGGTAAGATGTGGAACCTCAGAGTTGTTTTGATTTGCAGTTCTCTAATCAATAGTGATTTGGAGCATTTTTTTCATATGGTTATAGATATCTTTAATTTCCTCCTCTGAAAATTGCCTGTTCATATCCTTTGACCATTTATCAATTGGGGAATGACTTGTATTCTTATAAATTTTATTCAGTTCTCTGTATATTTTAGAAATTAGGCCTTTATCAGAGACACTGGTTGTAAAAATTGTTTCTCGGTTGTCTGCTTCCCTCCTAATCTTGGTTGCATTGGCTTTGTTTGTAGAAAAACTTTTCAATTTAATGTAATCAAAATTATCCATTTTGCAATTCATAATATTCTCTACCTCTTGTTTGGTCATAAATTCTTCTCTTCATAAATCTGACAGGTAAACTATTCCTTGCCCTCCCAGACTGCTTATATTATCAGCCTTTCTATCTAAATCATGAATCCAATTTGGCTTTATTTTGGTATATGGTGTAAGATACTGGTCTATGCCCACTTTCTGCCATACTATTTTCCAGTTTTCCCAGCAGTTTTTGTCAAATAGTGAGTTCTTATCCCAGAAGCTGGAGTCTTTGGGTTTATCAAACAGTAGATTACTATAGTCATTGACTACTATGTCTTTCATACCTAACCTATTCCACTGATCCACCACCCTATTTCTTAGCCAGTACCAAATGGTTTTGATGGCTGCTGATTTATAAGACAGTTTAAAATCTGGTATGGCTAGGCTACTTTCCCTAGCATTTCTTTTCATTAATTCCTTTGATATTCTGAACCTTTTGTTCTTCCAGATGAATTCTGTTATTATTTTTCTGGCTCTAGAAAATAATTTTTTGGTACTTTGATTGGTGTGGCACTAAACAGGCATGTTAATTTAGTTAAAATTGTCATTTATATTATTTTAGCTTGGTTTTCCCAATTATTTAGATCTGACTTTATTTGTGGGAAAAATGTTTTGTAATTGTGTTCATATAGTTCCTGGGTTTCTTTTGGCAGGTAGACTCCGAAATATTTTATAATGTCTACCGCAACTTTAAGTGGAATTTCTCTTTCTATTTCTTGCTGTTAGACTTTGTTAGAAATATATAGGAATGCTGAGGATTTATGTGGGTTTATTTTATATCCTGCAACTTTACGAAAGTTATTTATTATTTCAAGTAATTTTTTACTTGATTCTCTAGGATTCTCTAAGTATAACATCATATCATCTGCAAAGAGGGATAACTTGAGTCTCTTCTTTGCCTATTCTAACTCCTTCAATTTTCTTTTCTTCTCTTATTGCTGAAGCTTACATTTCTAGTACCAAACTGTATAACAGGGGTGGTAATGGATATCCTTGTTCCCCCTGATCTTACTGGAAATGCAAAGCCTAGTTTTTTAAACTTTCTTTTTGTGTGTTTTCTTTCACAATGTGACTAACATGAAAATATATTTTTCATGACTGTACATGTGTAACATATCAAACTGCTTGCTTTTTCAATGAGAGAGGGGAGAGAATTTAGAACTCTAAATTTTAAAAAAAATGAATGTTAAAAAACTGTTTTTATATGTAATTGGTGAAAAAGTAAAATGTTAAGTAAATATATGAACAACAACAACAAAAACCCCCCAACAACCCTGGAAGAGAATTAGATAAAGTAACTTTTATAGCTATAGTTAAGGGCAAGGGATTTTTATTTATATCTTCTATTATTATATTGACTAGATTTCCCCCACCGTATCTACACTCTACTACTCCCAGAGGACCTCCTTCAGAAGGAATTTTTTTAAAAGAAAACCTTATTTATTTATTATTTAATTTTTCCCCAGTTACATGTAAAAGCAATTTTTAACATTTGTTTTTAAAACTTTGAGTTTCAAATTCTTTTCCTTCCTCCCTCTCCACTCCCTCCCCCCACTGAGAAGGCAAGCAACTCCATATAGGTTATATATGTGTAGTCATGTAAAACATATCCATAATTGTCATATGAAGGAAAACACTGACAAAAAAAACTCAAGAAAAATAAAATAAAGACAAAGTGTGCTTCAATCTGTCTTCAGACATCATCAGTTCTTTCTCTGGGGATGGATAGCATTTTTCATCCCAAGTCCTTCAGAGCTGTTTTGGATTGTTGTGTTGCTGAGAACAGTGAAGTCATTCACAGCTGATCATCTTACGATATTGCTGTTACTTTGTACCCAGCACATTTTACTTTGCATCAACCCATGCAAGTTTTTCCACGTTTTTATGAGAGCATCCTGCTCCTTCATTTCTTATAGTATAACAGTATTCCATTGTAATTACACAACATAACTTGTTCAGTCATTCCCCAATTGATGGGCATCGGCTCAATTTCTAATTCTTTACTTCCAGAAAAGAGCTGCTATAAATATTTTTGTACATATAGATCCTTTTCCTTTTTTTTTTTTGAGGGGGGGCAGGGCAATTGGGGTTAAGTGACTTGCCCAAGGTTGAACGGTTAGTAAGTGTAAAGTGTCTGAGGCTGCATTTGAACTCAGGTCCTTCTGACTCCAGGGCCAGTGCTCTATTCACTGTGCCACCTAGCTGCCTCTCCTTTTTGTTTTTTTATCTCTTTTGCGATACAGACCTAGTAGTGGTGTTGCTATGTCAAAAGGTATGCATGGTTTTATAGCCACAGTTCCAAATTGGGCACAGTTCTAAATTGTTCTATAAAATGATTTAATCAATTCACAACTCTGACAACAGTACATTAGTATCTCATTTTTCCCATTTCCCATCCAACATTTGTCATTTACCTTTTCTGTCCTATCAGCTAATTTAATAGGTATGAGGCTGTACCTCAGAATTGCTTTAATTTGCATTTCTCCAATCAAGAGTAAGTTAGAATATTTTTTCATACGGGTATAGATAGCTTTAATTACTTCATCTGAAAACTGATTATATCTTTTGATCATTTATCAATTGGGGAATGGCTCTTATTTTATAAATTTGACACAATATTAGAGAAATGAGGCCTTTATCAGAAAAATTTGCTCCAAAAGCTTTTTCCCCCACAGTTACTGCTAACTGTATTTCCCTCTATCCTATTCCCTCTACCCATGTTTATTCTATTCTCTCCTTTCACTGTCCCTCCTCAAAAGTGTTTTGCTTCTGACTATTCATTCCTCCAATCTTCCCTCCCTTCTATCACTTGTGGTTCTCTAGGTCCTCAAGTACAGACTTTAGGACCTAGAGGGCCTAGCCTCAAGGACACAGGTTCCCCACCCCTGGTCTAGACCATGAATATTTTAGATCAAAGTCTATAAGAGCAGCATAGCAAAAGATCTAAGAGTATTAACAGATATTATAATTATAATAATAGATTTTTTAAATGCTATACTAAAAATGTTTTTCTGAAAAGGGCATAAGTTGAACTAATTTCCCTGAATCTTTTCTGGAAGCCTTTTCAAAAGAAGCAACTTAGATCTTTCCTTCAAACTTACTTTAAGCACATTTTTCTCATCATCATTCTCAGATTCCTGTACATCTTCAGCTCCAGCCTCGAGTGCCAACTCTAGGGCTCGCTCTAAGTTCACAGTCCTCTTCTCTTTATCTTCTGTGCCAACCATGACAACTCCTTTTTTGTCAAAGGAGTACCTGGCCCCATCAGTCATCACTCCTCTGTATGAGAACAAAGAGGGGTCCAGGGTCACGGTTTCAGGTCACTCAGTATCCACAAAACACTTTACCATTGACCTCACCTCACCCCCACAACAGTCAAGAAGTGGATCTTTTCCAGACTAAAACAAGGAAGCAACTACTAAGCAGGATAATAGTTCTGGAACAGGGGTGGGAAACCTGCAGCTGCTTTCAGGCCACATGTAGCCCCTAGGTCCTCAAGTGTGGCCCTTTGACTGAATCCAAACTTCACAGAACAAATTCCCTTAATAAAAGAATTTGTTCTGTAAAACTTGGACTCAGTCAAAAAGCTACACTTGAGGGCCTAGAGGGCTACATGTGGCCTAGAGGCTGCAGATTCCCCACTCCTGTCCTAGAGTTTCTCTTCAAAACCACTTCAATAATTGTGTCTCCTCATCCTAATTCTGCTTGTTTTCATCTCTAATTGGGGTCTGTAGGATAAAGAGAGCTATCTTTCTATTCTCTCTCCAGAAATTCTGTATAATCCATTCCCTGAGTACTTTGTTTCAAGATCAGGATACTTTATTATTGGGGATTGAAAAAGAACTTGAGACAAACTAAATGCCAAAGACTTTCAGAAGCCTCTAATCAGGAAATCAAAAGCAGAAAGTTGTTGGACCTTGGGCTCCAAGAAGGCCTAGGGGGATCAAAACTGAAACAGTAAAAGACATTGTTTGAACTGAGATAAGTTCCCTTAGAACTAAGCATCACTAGAGAAAGCAACAACTTTCCCAGAAGAGAGTCAGAAATTAGGCTCCTGGCTTCTCCACCTGCTACCACTCTCCCTTTGTCCCCTCCCCCCCAACTGACTCCTACCACACACCCGTGTTTGTTCAAGATGTGCTTGATGGCTGCATGGCACCTGGCACCACTGTCAGAAAGCACCTCAATGAGCAGAGAAGAGCCGCCAGGGCCTCGTCCTTCATAGAGAAGATAGATGTCCTTGTTTTTCTGCAACAAGTAACACCAAAAGAGCTAGGATTTTTTCCATCTCTATCTCATCCACTCCATACCATATCTAACTCAGGCTGGAGTCTGAGACCTCAAAACTTGAAATTATTTCTACCATTTATGGACAAGGACTTAGTGACCCTTCATTTCACCTATGATCAAATACGGTTGGGGTGAGTAGCTACAGGTCCTTTTCCCAAGCTGCATATTTTTTTCTGTTCTTTGTGCTTTCTCCCTCTCTCCCTGTCCTGGGCCCACCTGACACACTAAATGATGAAGTAATGCCTTTTTTCATAACCAGTCACCAAGAACGTATGCTGACATCTCTCAATCTCTCCCTTAACCCACTATATTGTAGGCTCCCATACTATCTATGCTGGACTTCCCAAACTATTCTTTTCCTGATCCCTGTGGGGAATAACAGGGTTAAGGACCTTCAGGAATGGTTAGAGGTTGAAGATCTAGGTAGAATATAAACTAAGTACAAGAACTATTGAAGTTCAAAGCTGTTAGCATAAGGGGCAGCCTATCTCCAAGACAATATGAAGCTTCCTTTAGGCATCCATGCCCAAGTGGTGCAAGAAATAGCAGGTAAGGGTAAGGTAAACAGAAGGTAAGTACCTCACTTTTCAGTGCTGCCTCAATAGTTGACTTTGGCATGTTCTTGCTTCGACACAATTTCAGGAGGTTGGCCAGATTGCTGTTCAACTCTGGGTTGGGGCCTCCTTCTGTAGAAGAAAACAGACATAAGTGAGATTATAGCTTCTCTCATTCCTGGTTTCCCTCACATCTAAAAACCATATATAGTTAAAATGGGCTAAAAAGGTTTCCTCTTCTTTTCCCAATAACTTTGATTAGTGTCCATGTGGACCAAAATGGCCTTATAACACCTGGCTTCATATCTAAAACCCCCTACAACATCAATAAATCAGGAAACATGACATTTTAATATTCTTATCCCCTCAACAAATTACTGCACTTAAAGATCCCAAAGCATTGATCTGAAAGTAGAGAGAGTGGAAACATCTTGTTTTAGTGATCACCATCCCAGAACCTGGGGTGGGGTAGGGTGGGGAGGGGGAAGTCAAAGATTCTCTAACACATGTCAGAGACGGAACTTTTTCTTATACAAAAAGGGAAAGCAAGGAAGTTGTATTTGGAGCTGCCATCTCATTGTCCCAACTCCCATGTGGATTTGGAGGACTGCAGTATCCTATTCCCTTCTCCAACCCTCCTGAGATATTAGTTGGCTATACAGAATGTACTGAAACATATCTTTTTAGAGGGGACACTTAAGTCTCGGGTGGTTTCCTTTTCTCATACCCATTGTAGACACAGGGCTGCCACATAATCATTCATTTTAGAGGCATTTGCCACAAAATGAAGGAACTGAAATGGGTATGAGAAGCAACTGATCAAGATTCTTCATTTTCAAATTCCTTGAACTTAAATAGGGCCCTCATTCTAATTGCTTCAGTAGGAGGCCCTAATTTAACAGAACCATTTTCCATGGAAAACAGGAGTAAAAACTCACGAAAAGTCAAGAAAGTTAGTTCACAGAATTTAAACAAACTCCACCTCTAGAAAGCATAGAGTACATGGGTATACTTATGATCCAAAGGGGAGGAAGTTTGGAAGGGGGAATCAGTACTAAATGAGACCAACTAAGCTAAAAAGATTTTACTCTTTTTAGAGGGAAGAAATGAAGAAGAATTTCAAACTGGAGAAAGATATCATTTCCAACTAAGTTTAATAGAAGGTGAGTATATGCTTGCAAGTTTAAAAGAGAGACAAGGGATGAAATGAGTTAGAAGTTATGATGATAAAATGAACACCATAAAAAATAAGAACAGAACAATATCATGTACTTTTCATGGCTATGGCTAGGAGGAGAGATCTTAATTTTAAAAACAGGGGAATTGAGCCAATCATAAAGGATAAAATAGATAATTTTGATTCCATAAAATCAAAGAACTTTTGCACTAACAAAATCAATGCAACTAGGATAAGAAAAGAAATGGTCAATTAGGAAAAAAAATTCTGTATCAAGTATCTCTGATAAAAATTTAACATCCAAGATTAATAGGGAACAAATACAAATATGTAAGACCAAAAAAAGCCATTCCTCAATGGATACATGGCCAAAAAAATAGGAGCAAACAGTTCTCAAAAGGAGAGCTATAAGCTATTAACTATATGAAAGACTGCTCCAAATTACTAAAAGTGAGAGAAATGCATATTAAAATAACCCTGGGGTTTCACCTTACATGCAGCAAATTCACAAAGATAACAAAAGATTAGTATAGTTGATGATGGGACAAGCACAACAGTACAACATTGATGGAGCTATGATTTACTTTTAACTGTTCTAGAAGCAATTTGGAATTATGGTAAAAAAAAAGTGACTGTCCAACCGTTTTGATACAGATACTCAAATGTTGGCATACATTCTAAGGGGATGAGAGGTCAGGCCTATATAGACCACGGTAACCCTTTTTGTAATAGTAAAGGATTGGAAACGAAGTAAATGTCCTTCAACTGGAAAATGGCTTAAAAAATTATAGTACATGAATATAATGAAATGGCTGCAGAGTAAGAGTTCAGAATATAAAACATTCAGAAAAACATGTATGAATTCGTACAGAACAAAGTAAAAAGAACCAGGAAAACAATATGCACAATGACTATTAACAGTGTAATAGAAAAAAAAGAAACTTAATGCTGTGTAATTATAATGACCAAGAAACTGCCTTCGAGAGTTGGTTAAATGCATTGAGGTGCATCTTATCTTAGCAATGGAAAGGTTTGTGCGTATAGAATACTGCACTTACTGTCGGACTCAGTATATGTGTTCTTTTGTTACAGAACTGGTTTTGCCCCTTTCTTTTTTAATTCTTTGTTCCAAGGGAGCTGGTTAAGGGTAGAGGGTTGGGGGAGGAGGTAGAGATACATTCAGGAAAGGGGGTAACATAAAAACAAAAGCTAAAATCCCACATTCTACAGTAAGTCATCCCCATCCCCCTTAATTCTAGTGCCTTCCTTCTGTTGTTTACTCCGATTTATCCTGTATATAGATTATTTGTCGTTTACATTCTGTCTTCCCCACTAAAAACATAACCTCCCAGAGAGCAGGGATTGTCTTTTGTCTTTCTCTGTATCTGCAGCGTTTAGCACTGTGCTTGCATATAGTAGGTGATTAATAAATGTTTACTTACTGACTAAAGATATCAATTTTAAAAAATAAATGAAAATCCTTAACAGATATAAACTACAAAAAAGATTATATCATACTGACAGGTGGGCAGTTTGGGCGGGTGTGGAAAACACAGAGGAGGAAAAGGGAAATCCATAAGTTAAAGTGTGGGGTCCTGTCATCCATGCAACGTCGCCTTGTACCGCTGAGCTAGGTGGGTGGCCCCAAAGAAGCAGCAGAACCCGATCGTGCTCAGGTTCAGGTTCACTCCGCCTTCTCCCCTCCCTTCCCCCTCCACTCCCAAGTCGATCCCACGCTCACCTTTGACAGCAAAACGGATGAGCCTCGAGAGCTTCGTGAAGACCTGGCTTCTGGCCGTGTCCTTGGGGCCCTTAACATGCCTGACTTTGGACCACTTGTTGTGCCCGGCCGGGGTCGCCTCGGACAAATGGAGGGCCCGGCCCGGCCCTGGCCAGAAAGGCGGAGTCCAGGGCCCGACCTGCAGCGTCTGCCCGCACCCGGCCGGCCAGATAGCCGCGAGAGGCCTCAGACTGCGGGCAGCAGCTCCCCAAAGCCCGGCCCCCGCCATCAGCCCCGCCTGTCCTTGCAGGGACTCCCCGAGCCCGGGCTTCTAGACCCCCCTCCCCTACCTTGCACTCAAGGACCGCCGCCACCAGCGATTTTGACCTGAGTCCTTCTCCGAAACTCGTCCGTCCGCTTCCTCTGTCCTGAAAACTTGGGTTCCTACTTCAGAGTTCCTGTCTCTGAACCTGAGGTGACGTTCTGCTTAGATAGAAGTTAAGCTTGTGTCCAGCATTGAATAAGCACAGTGCTTTCTTTACACACAGTAAGCGCTTAATAAATGTTTTTTTTATTCATTCATTCGTCTATCACTAATTCTTCCTTCCAAGCTGTACTCCCCCAAAATATTTTATTGGAAAAAGTCCAAGATCCTAATAATAGACCCTTATAAGTTGACAAGGAGCCTTGGAGATCATTTAGTTCAAAGGTCAAATTTTTTTTGTCACGGACCTCTCTGGCAGTCTAGTGAAACCAAGGGTACTCTTCTCAGAATAATGCTTTCAAATGCATAAAACAAAATTGTTATAAAGGAAACCACTTGTACCGAAATACAGAAATCAAATTAAAATTTTTTTCATGGTCCCTAAGAACCCCTCATCAAGTGTAAGCCTTTTGATTTTTAAAAATTATATTCTTCATATGCTTAGCATCTAGCAACAGTTCCTGAATATCTAGGTAGGCCTGTTTAAGTGCTTGTTAATTGATGAATACTTTTGTCTTACATCACTGTCATTTCAACCCACAACTCCTTAAAAATTAAATTTTCCAAAGAAATACATACGCTAAAAATGTATATCAAATTTGATCCTACTACTGCTACCTCTTTGCCATAAGAGATTCATTATGTTTCATTATCTGTTCTCCAGTACACTTTATTACTCAGTTACATTTACTTTGGGTGATCTTAAAAAACAAACAAAAAAAAACTTTTCTTTTTCATTTGCAAGTTTTGATTTTTCTTTTCCTTTTCCTCCTACATCCCTAAAACCTACTGGGGGAAAGGGGGAAAGAACTTAAACAAATTTGCAAAGTGAAGCCAAGCAAATTCCTGTACTAGCCACATTCAAAAACGCTTATCTCATGCAGCATCTTGAGTGAATTACCACCCTGTCAGGAGCTGGATAGATACGTACAATCAAAGGTCTTCTGGAATCATGATTGGTTGGTTGCATTGACTGGAGCTGTCTTTCAAAGTTATGTCTTTAGAATACTATTTTATATGTGTGTACATATATATATATATATATATATACACACACACATATATGTAATCTGATTGTGCTTACTTCACTCTGCATCATTTCATATGTGTTCCAACTGTGAAAAGAAACTGTCCTAGTAATTTCTTACAGCTCAGGGCTGTTCTAAACCCCTTTGTTTGCAGTTCTGCACTACTACAAAAAGAGTTGCTGTATTTTTGTAGATAATGGGTTGTTTTCCTCTCTCTTTGATCTTAAGATTTTAGCCTAGGAATTATACAGTCGATTCAAAAAGAATGCAGTTTAGTGACTTTTTAGGTATAGCTCCAAATTGAGAGTATCTGGACCCATTCACCAATGATGCATTAATGTGCCTGTTTTCCCAGAATTCCTTTCCACCAACAGTGCAATAGCATACCTATTTTCCTGAAGCCCCTCTCCATGCCATTTGCCATTTCCCCTTTTTGTCATCTGTGCCAATCTGTTGGATGCGAGGTGGAACCTCAGTTGTTTGTTTGAATTTCTCTAGTTATTGGTGATTCAGAGAATTTTTTTTCACATAGATGTTGATAGCCAGAATTTATTCTTTGTAAACTATTCATAACCTTTGACCAGTTACCAATGGGAAAAATAATTTTGCTGTTGCACTCTTAGTTCTATTCCCTACAGCATCAGATCATACAGATCTTACATTTCTTTGAATTCTTTAGTCATTTCTTATTGCACAAAAGTGTTTGATTACTTTCATGTACCATGGATTTTTTTGTTTGCTTTTTGGTCACTCCCCAAATAATGGGCATAAATACTCATCTGGTTGCTAGTTTGTTGTTTTTTTTTAAACTACCACAGAGTACTTCTATATTTTGGCATATACTGCATATTTATTTCTCTTTGACTTCCTTGGGGAATGCCACATAGTGGGATCAAGGGGTGGCTTAGTCACTTGTATGAGGCACTCCAGTCCTTTTAGGATAAGCGTATTTGCCCTTCCTGGTCAGTTATACAGAGCATATACAATATCTCCTTGCTGGTTTCAAGCCTGAAGATGCAGAGGTTTGATAAGACTATTTCACGCCTTAAGTGACTCTGGGGATTGGTTGCTTTATGAGGACAAGTGATGGAGCCAGAATTGAGTTCACCTACAAAAGTACTGACATACCCTTTCCTTGGCCCTTTTTGCTTTTCCTTCCTTGCAGGAAGAGAACTGTTGTGAGCCTCCAGGTGAGTGGAGGGGCAATGGCTTTGGCTGTCTTGCCTCCCCACCTGGCCACCACATGTCTCTGATACCATGGTACATTTCTGGTGTTTTCATTTTTTCCTGTCCTTATGGGAAGAAGTATCCTGAGATGTGAGTATCCAATCAAACAGACAGACCTGAAGATCCATCAAGGTCAAGGTTGCACCAACGGAATAGCAAGCCAAACCCAGTGCAGAGTCACTTAGCCAATGGGTGACTTGCTTGAACCAGCCTAGCAGTGAGTGGATTGAATCAAGGAGCTTGAGCTCCTCCATACTGGGCTATACCACACCTAGACATAAAGTTGGTGAGGATGCCTCAAAAGGAAGAAAAGGACTCCAAGGGCCTAGATACTCCTTGGCCATGTATAGTCCCTACATGGGTGACTCACTTTCATTGTGCTTCCAAGGGTCATTCTCTCCAGGGATCTAGTATATGCAGATGGGGAAAACGGACCCTGGTTTGGAGCCGATTCTGTACTTGGCCTTGCCATATGTCCTTAGTAACTACCCCTCAGTAAAAGCTAATTGATATCAACTGGTTAATCAATATTGGGAAGAATATACTATATTAAAACTTCAATTCCTGAAGGTAACCCTATAATCTTTAGGTGGACAAGTTGGCCAGTTTGGGGACCCAATGGGGTAATATGAATAGGGGTTGAGAATTTGGCCCACAGGGAGTGCTACATTTGCACAGCTGCAAAGTGATACCCAGGACAGTTAGATCACTTCATAGAACCAACAATAGTGTGTATGTCTTCCTCTAACACTGAGTTTCCATCTTCAGTCATTTTGACAATTTGCATGATGTAAAGGCAAATGCCAAATTTGTCTTAAATGCATTTCATGAATTACTAATGATATTGTGCAAAGTTAGATGTGATCATTTAAAGTTTTTATTCTGAAAATTGTTAATAATCTTTTGTTCATTTATTTTTGGCAAATGGCTCTTAATGCCAAATATCTGTGCTAACATTTTTATAGTTCTTACTATGTGCGAAGCCCTGTACTGAGTGCTTTACAATTAATTTATTTGATCCTCACAACTATCCTTGGAGGGAAGTGCTATTACTTCCATTTTACAGACGAGGAAACAGGCCAACAGAAGCAAAGTGATTTGTCCAAGGTCACTCAGGGAGTTAGGGAGTATCTGAGAATGGGTTTGAACTTAAGTCTCTTCCTGAGTCCTGGTCCAGCTCTCCAAACACTGCATCACCTAGCTGCACCATCCACTCTGCCCAATGATTACCTTGCATTTAAAAAAAATTATCGGGGGTGTGTGTGTGTGTACATGTACATGTTGTGTCCTCCAATAGAATGTAGGCTTCTTGAGGGGAGGAAGAATTTTATTTTTGTCATTGTATCTTCATTGTCTAAAATAGTGCTAACAGGTACTTAATAAAAGCTTGTTATTTTGACTCATTTCCTTTATTGTGAAGCATTCATCCATTGAGAAAGCTCATTTCTTCAGATTTGTTAATTTTTTTCTCCATAGCTTTTGTCTTTATGAATAACTGCTAATATTTCTATAGTGTCCTTGCTGAAAACAGCGAATCCTTTTGTTACTGAAGGACAGTTCTCTGCTCTCTTAAACTAGCAGGGTCGGATCAAGGTTCTTTCCCTCAGAGGATTATACTGACCAGCTGGGACATTAAGGGAAATGTAGAAAGGACTCTTCTCCTTCAGCAGCCCCACTCTTCTGGCTCTACTTTCTTCTCTGCAACGAACTTCTTCAGTTCTTAGGTTAGCCCTTGAGGGTTGGTTTGGAAGGAGTTGGGAGACTCCCCCAAAGACAAGAGATGCTTTGATAAGTCTTTGAAATTGGGTCTCTTTACTTAAATCTCTTGCTCCTCTTGGTCGTTTCCCACCACACTGTATTAAATAGCTGTAATAAGCACAATTTCTGGTCTCCTTCCTTCTCTACTTTCTTATGCCTCAGTTTCTATACGCCTCCAAGCTAACCCTCTCCCACCTCCCACCCTTTTCTTGAGGCTGATATGACTATACTTCTACCTGGTAGTAGAGTTCCCCTTGTAGTGAAGTGACCAGGAACTAGTTAAATAGAAACTTCATGGACTTAAGACAGGAGTCAAGAAACCGGCCTAGAGTAATTTGTCTATTCTCCACTGGTTTTTTCTTCTCAGTCATCATGCCCTGTGCTTTTTCCCCGATTACCCTACAAACCCCTACAAGCCTGCAGATGTTATCACAAACGTCCCCCTTGCCTATTCTTCATTCTTCTTCTTGTTCTGTCGTCATGCTGTGTAATCACAAACCCCTTGCCTCAGCAACTTACCTGCACCTCTGAACAATGGAATTATACTGTATAAATGATTCTGCATCCCTGAGCTAGCTGCTGATTCCTTCAGATTGACACAAGAAGGACAGCCGCCAGCTGGCTAATAAAAGCTCCTAAAACTTTTTATTTGGACTCTGTGGTCACTCTGTTAAGACTTGCCATTTCAGTAGCACTACCACCACTTTAACTCCAAATATCAGGATGTTGGTCAAAGGAACTCTGGGTTTCTGGGAGAGGGGTGAAGCATCCAGATTAATGGATCCTCCACTCCCCATCCTGAGAGTACATGACCAAGGGGTCAACCTCAAAAAGAGTTAACTAAAATTGGAGGGAGAGGGAAGGAGAAGTCACAGGCTGGTGATTTGATCTGCAGAATAATCCTGTGGCAGATTTTCACTTCCCATCATTGCTGAGTTTTCTGTATCTGAAGGGCTCTTTTTAGGATTCTATTATTTGGTCAGCTGAGGGTATAGCTGTTCCCAGAGAGATTACTGTCCAGCATCTTCCTAGCATTCCTTCAAAAACCTTCGTTGTACAGAAGAGGAAATAGAGGTGTAAAGGAACTACCTGTCACTGCAGAGTCGGTCATTTAGCTTCTAACTTCCTTAGTTAAGGGTAGCCACAAAAGGAGCTTTCAGAAGCAGAAGGTCTATCAAAGACATAATGGTTTTCTCCAATAAAAGTAAGATAATAAAATGTGCCCAACCCACATAAATCCTCAGCATTCTCATATATTTCTAATGAAATCCAATGACAACAAATAGAAGAGAAATTCCATTTGAAGTTACTGTAGACATTATAAAATATCTGGGAATCCACCTGCCAAAACAAATCCAGGACCTATATGAACACAATTACCGAACACTTTCCACACAAATAAAGTCAGATCTAAATAATGGGAAAACATCAGTTGCTTGTGGCTAGGTCGAGCTAATATAATAAAAATGACAATTTTACCTAAATTAAATTACATATTTAGTGCCATACCAATCAATCCACCAAAAAATTATCTTATAGAGCTAGAAAAAATAGTAACAAAATTCATCTGGAAGAATAAAAGGTCCAGAATATCAAGAGAATTAATGAAAAGAAACGCTAGGGAAGGAGGCCTAGCTGTACCAGATTTCAATCTGTATTATAAAGCAGCAGCCATCAAAACTACTTGGTACTGCTGAGGGATAGAGTAGTGGATCAGTGGAACAGACTAAGTCCATGAGAAAAGCAGTCAATGACTATAGTAATCTACTGTTTGATAAACCCCAAAACCCCAGCTTCTGGAATAAGAACTCATTATTTGACAAAAACTGCTGGGAAAACTGGAAAATATTATGGAAGAAACTGGGTATAGATCAGTATCTTACACCTTATGCCAAAGTCAAGTCTAAATGGGTGCATGATCTAGGCATAAAGGCTGATACTTATGTAAGCAACCTGGGAGAGCAAGGAATAATTTACCTGTCAGATTTATGGAGAAGGGAAGATTTTATGACCAAATGAGTTAGAGAGCATTATGAAATGCAAAATGGATAATTTTGATTACATTGAATTGAAAAGTCTTTGTACAAAAAAGTCAATGTAATCAAGATTAGGAGGGAAGTGGGAAACTGAGAATTTTTAAAACCAGTGTTTCTGATAAAGGCCTCATTTCTAAAATATACAGAGAATTGAGTCAAATCTATAAGAATACAAGTCATTTCCCAATTGATAAATGGTCAGGGGATATGGACAGACAGTTTTCAGAGGAAGAAATTAAAGACATTTATAAGCATATGAAAAAATGCTCTACATCACTACTGATTAGAGAAATGCAAATCAAAACAACTCTGAGGTACCATATCTCACCAGTTAGATTGGCTAAGACAACAAAACAAGAAAATGATAAATGCTGGAGAGGATGTGGAAAAATTGGAACACTGATGCATTGTTGGTGGAGTTGTGAACTAATCCAACCATTCTGGAGAGCAATTTGGAACTATGCTCAAAGGGCTATAAATAAGTGCATACCCTTTGATCCAGCAATATCACTTCTAGGGCTGTATCCCAAAGAAATCATAGAAGTGGGGAAAAGACCCGTATGTACAAAAATATTTATAGCAGCTCTTTTTGTGGTGGCAAAGAATTGGAAGTCAAGGGGATGCTCATCAATTGGGGAATGGCTAAACAAGTTGTGATATATGAATGTAATGGAATGCTACTGTGCTATAAGAAATGAGTAGATGGACTTCATAATAACTTGGAGTGACTTACACAAACTGATACTGAGTGAGGAGAGCAGAACCAGGAGAACTTTGTATACAATTACAGACACATCATATGTGTGATGACTAACTTTGACAGACTGGACTCCTCTCAGCAATACAAGGTCAGAAGACAACTACAAAAGACTCACGATGGAAAGGGATATCCACATCCAGAGAAAGAACTACAGAGTCTGTAGACTGAAGCAAACTATCTGCTCTCTCTCGTTTGTGTTTTGTTTTATCCCTTCTTTTTCATTGTTCAGCCTGTGGTTATAATCCTTTATGTGACTAACATTCAATGCGAAGCTATTTATAGAACCTGTATCTGATCACATGCCACTATGGTGGGGAAGGGGAGGAGAAGGAGGGGAAGAAAATTTGAAACTTTAAGAGATTGTGAAACTGAATGATGTAAATTAAAACCAAATAAAAAGACATCAATTACCTAAATAAATAAATAAATGAAATGTGCCCCCCCCCCCCCACTTCAGTCAATGTGGAAACATAATAAGCATAAAGGAATTAATCACAGAATTTTAGAGTTGGGACCTCAGCAGCCATATCTAGTGGTCCAACCCATAACTAAAAAAAGTCCCACTACAACACACTTAACAAATGGTCATCCAGACTTTCCTTGAAGGACTTCCAATGGGGGAGCCCACTATGTCCCGACAGTCCATTTTACTTAACAATACCTCTAATTGTTAGGAATTTTTTCCCTTTATCAAGCCTAAATTTGCTTCTTTGCAACTTTCACTAATTCCTCCTGGTTAGACCCAACAATGCTGAACAAACCTAATTCCTCCTCTACTTGAGAGCAATTCTGTACTATACCATTCTAGATAGCTACTACATCCTCCTTGAGTCTTCTCTTCTCTGGGCTCTAACATCCGTAATTCCTTCAACTCATTCTAAGATGACCTTAAGGACCTTCACTACCTGTGCATGGTTCATGAGCTTATCAACCTTCTCAAAGCTATCTAGAATTGAATATAATACTCCACATGTGGTCTAAGGCAGAGTACAGAGAACTATCAACTTCTCAATCCTAGAAGTTATGTCTCTCAATGCTGTCCAAGAGGGCATTAACTTTTTTGGAAGCTTTTATTACATTACTAACTGAAAGTAAAGTTATAGCCCAATAAAACACCCCTATGTTTCTGAAAGTGCTCCCATTATATTTGTGCATTTTTAAGCCAAATATAAAACTTCATAATTTATTCCTATCAAATTTCAATTTACTAGATTGGGTTGAATGTTTTATCCCAAAGTGTAATATAATGGAAACAATGCTGAACTTGGTTTAGAGCCACAAGAATTGAGTGTGAAGAACTCTTTTCACTTAGTTTTTCATTATATTATTATTATTTACATGATTTATTTAGAGGAAAGAACAGCTCTGCCTCTTACTACCTATGTGACTTTTGGTTAAGTCAATAAACTTCTTTAAGCTTCAGTTTCTTCATCTGTAAAAGGAGGGGTTAGGTCTAGCTAGAAACTCTAAGGTCCCATCCAATTCTAGTTATGTGATCTTGCTAGATCCTGATTTGGTCATCCACTGTACTGATATAATTCTGCTTTAGATAGTCAGAACCTTTCTTCATATTTTTCTGGTTTCTGCCAAGAACTATTTCCTCGACAAATGAATCAGAGCAGACATAGAAAAGCATCCTGAATAAAAATGTTTTTAAATGTTTTTTTTTAAAAAGAAAACCAGAAGACACATTCAGAAAAGGAGGGAAGAGGAGAGAGAAGACGAATGGAGGGAAACGAAACAAAAAACCCAACAACCTAATAAACAAACACGCCATACAGCCATCCGGTTTAGGAGCCAGGCTGGCTGAAGAGCGTTAGACCACAACAAATGCAGACTTTCTCCTGGCTTCTTTATATTCCTGGGGCCCTCCGCAGAACAGGTGTGAATTGCTAAGGACAGACTACGACACCGGGTAGCAGCTTGAAATGGCTAAGAAGAGCCAACTGCTCAGTTTTCAGTATGAGGATTTACACTTCAGAAATCAGCAAACCTAACAAATTAGGGCTTGATTATTTTATTTTTGATGCTGATCATCTAGACTTAAGAAAGTGATGGAGAAAAATGTTAATAACTAAAATTAACCTTAAAAGTGTGACGCGCATACATTTTTTTTCTAGAGAGTCAGTTGTTGAGAAACACGATCCATGCCTGGTGTGTAGGACCCAGGGTGTTGCAGGACATCAGAATGTGAAGTCAAAGATCTGAGGTACTCTTTAGCTTTCAGTGTGCACCTGTCAATCAACCAGAGATTGTTACTTGCATCCTTAATGGCTGAATGGGGCCACCACTTGCACCAGGAAATGACTTTATCTTTTCTCCTACAGATGACAGTTGTATTTGGGAGAAGAATCAATGAGTTTTTCAGAAAGCCTTCCTTGGCTCCTTGGAAAGGAGTTCAGAATGACTTACTCCACAGGTTTCCTTGGGAAGAGTAAATCGGTAAATTCAAACATTAACACCATTATTGCTGGTGGTCCCAGGCTATTTTACCCAAGCAGTAGACATGTGCTTGGGAAGAGGTTCAATAGTATATTTAATATCTCTATTTCTTGCAGTAAATCTACTTAACGTATAACATTTTCCTTTTGAGGTAAGCAGCACAATGGGGAAGAGGAAAAGAAGAGACACATCTTGATGGGAAATGAGACACAAGCTCTACTAAGATAAATTTTGGAAATTTGTTTGCAATAAAATTTCACGTGTGGACTTAACAAGATGGAGTTATGATGTGTTTATGAAATACTGTATAAAAAAACCCCAATCCTACCTTAAAGGCATGGTGACTGGCACATAGGGAAGAAGATATTGGCTACAGTTAGGACGTATTAATAGTTTTACTAAATAGGGGCATCAAATTTTCTACTTCTTCTACCTACTTCTAGTGTTAAAATACTTCTTTTTAAAAGGGGCCCTACATTCTCATCATGTATGTGTGATTTCCATCTTTATCTCCACAATAGCTATCCTTTCCAGCTTTGTGTTGAGCACAAATTTGATAAAATATATCTTCTATGCTAACTTATCCAAGTCATTGATGTAAATGGTCTAGCAGCATAGGGCTAATCACAGATCCCTAAGGCTTTATTGTGAAGACCTGTCACTGAAACATTAGTGACTATTCTGAATCCCACCATTCAATGAATTCTGAATCCATCTAAATTTGTCATCATCCAGTTACCACTTTTTAAAAATTTCACTGTCATCCTCTTCTTAATAATCACTATCACTTCCCACTGACTCCAAGAGAACTTTTCCTTGTAACATATAAGAACAGTCAAATAAAACATAACAATAAATTGGCCATGTCTGAAAATCTTATTTCACGTTTCTAGTCCACTCTCTCTCTCTGCCAAGAGGTGGCACTAGGGGTGGCTAGGTGGCACAGTGAATGAAGCACCAGCCCTGGAGTCAGGAGGACCCGAGTTCAAATCTGGCCTCAGACGCTTAACACAAAAAAATAGCCTTACGACCTTGGGCAAGTCACTTAACTCCAATTGCCTTACCTCCCCCCTTCCAAAAAGCCAAAAAAAAAATTCTCATCCAAGAGGCAGCACCATTATCCTTCTGAAGTTATTAATTCACATATCTCCATCTTTTCCATTAAAATAACATGACTTTATCAAATGCTTTTCTAAATAATCTATATTTACAGTGTTCCCCTGATCTACCAACATGACCCCTTTCAAAAAAAAAATAAATTGAATTGAGTTTTATCTGACATGACTTGCTCTTGAAGTCTCTTTGTGATCACCACTTCTTTTTTTAAGTGTTCTTTTTAGTAATGATATCTTTAGTAACGTATTTAGAATTCTGCCAGAAATCTAAGGCAAGCTCACTGACCTACAGTTTTAAGACTCTTTTCTCTTCCTTTTGAAAATTAGGGCATTTAGCCCATCTCTATTCTAGCAGCGTTTCTCCTGTTCTCCATGATCTTTTGAATAACACTAACAAATGGCTTAGAAATCACATGCACAAGTCCTGGGTCAAGTAACTTGAATTGATCACACTCTGAATAGACATTCTCTTAACATATCCTTACTTACCCTGGATATCAAGCCCCTATAAGCCAATTTTCCAGTCCAAAGATCACTGTCCTTGGCGGAGAAAACAGAAGCAAAATTAAAATTGAGCAGCATAGTTTTCTGTTGTTACCTCATCTGCCTTCTACAACATCATTTTCATTCCCCTGCCGCTACTGCCACAGCACTGATACACTGTTGTATTCATAGTATGCAACTTGTTCTTGTCTTCATCTTCTGTACTTAATTTCTTTCAAGTCTAAGTTGGTGAGTTCTCGGTGAATCCAGATCAATCTCTTCGGACAAGGTCCATTTTCACCTCATCAGAATTGTTTCCTTTGTCTCTTCAGAATTTCATTCTTGAGAATTTCCTATCCCTCCTGGATTGACTTCCCCTGTAATCAATCAATAAGCATTTTCGTTATGGGATCCTACCTAGTCCTTAGAACCCTTTGAAATCTGTTCTCCCAGAATCTAGATGCATGTCAGACTTCACTTTCCCTACAATGTTTCTCATCATTTCCCAGCAACCGGTTTCTCCTTACTAGTGAGAATAACATTCAGAAAAGAATTTCCCCTGATTTATTCTTCCATCTTTCTTTAACTTCCTTCGATATTTTTTGAGACTAGGTCTCCCTCTCTCACCCAGGTTGGAGATGCAAGGACTGTCGCATTACTGATCCCCACTGGATGTTTGACCTATTCTATTTCTGACCATGGCTGGTTCACCCCTCCTCAGACAACCTGATGGCCCTGGCCCTCCCACTCCTGGGGACTCACCATACTGATACCGGACCTAGTATGGACATCCCACTGCAGTTCAGAACTCTCGAGCTCAAGTGATCCACCAGCCTCAGTCTCCCTGGTAGCAGGGATTACAAGCACCATCATGCCTACTATTTCCTCCACCTTGTGAAGGATAAAATTATCATTAAGGCAAGTCCAGAAGTTATACACTGTTTCCTCTCCACCATGCTTTCTCCTCGATTCCTAGATATTTGTACATAAGAATATCTTAGTAATAACACTGAAAGAGAGAGAGCCATGGATATTTTACAAAAACAAAAACAAAAACTGGAGAATAGTCCAAACAGTCCTTTCCAAGGGGTCTCTCAATCCCTTTTTCATTTAAGGAAATGGAGCCTTGGGGATATTTACTTAAGAACTAAAATGAGTTTTTAACCAAAAGTTAGATCACAGTTGAACTGAGAGCAGAGCAGTTAAGTTCAGAGAGGAGTTTAGCATTCAGCAGTTAACAGAATAATTCAGAAGAGAAGTAATTAAAAAGTTCTCAGGCAAAATCTGATCTCAGCCATTGGTTGCGAGGAATGTGATGAAAAGACTGCAGAAACCTAATATATTGGTTGAGAATGCTAATGGTAGATACTGGTAACTCTCCTGCTTGCTAACCACAGTACCTCCAGTAAACCCGTATCAGAGCTGCAGGTGACTCTTGAGATAGTAGCTCAACAAAGGACTATAGTTGATGGGCAAGAGAATCCTGAAAGAGCAAGCAGACAGAACAGACTGAAAGAGGCTTGTTAACCATAGCACTCTCAGTTCCAAGGCCTAGGGATGGTAGAGGTATATGAAAGAGCTCTAAGCACACCATCATTAAGTTGTTTGAGGGTACTAGACGACCCAGAAAATAGTCAGCGTTAATAAATAGCCAAAATAGAAAGCAACATCTAGTGTGGAACAACAGAGAGCAAACACTTAGCAGAAAAGAGCATCCTTACCACACAAGACCCAGGCAGCTTTTCAGTACCGGAGGTGTGAGTTGCCCTCATTATACCCCCTCACATCTCAATGCCATGGAGGGAGGTTGTTCTTTAGGCATTACTAAGAGCTCAGAGGTCAAATCTGCCCCTCTGCTTTAGGACCTCTAAATCATCTTGTTTGTTGCCTAAACTTGGGGCATCTGTGTACAGCACAGGCCCTTGTTTTATTAGAAGTTTCTTTTTTTGTATTTTATCTGTGAAAAAATTAGAAGAAACGAAACCATACATAAAAGTAAGCTATTATTATTACAATGGTGAAACCTCTACCAGTTCTGGGGGGAAAGTCAGTCAAAGCAGGTCATGGCAGACCAAGAAACCTCCATTTAAAAAGCTTTCACAGAGTAATATATGAGACTTTCTTTTAAGGAGGTTTCCACAACAAGGTCCTAGGGAAACTTACCCTTACTTTGGTCATTCTATTAACTTAATTGGCTATTGTTCACTCTCTTTAAGTCCTTACTCATAAACCCTATTTATGGCATATACCCACACAGGCTTATTCCTACAAGGTTTGCCAGAAAGAGCCCACTACTCAGCAGTTGTACCCGATTATGCCTAACAGCTTCAAGTGTTCTCCCCTAGTTCAGCAACGCTCTCCAGCTCCATCTTTCAGAAAGAAAGGCCTTTTTTTCTAAGGTGTACAAAATTTGTATTTGTACTGGGGCAGTTGTAGTCACTGGGGAAAGTCAAATGTGAACATAAAGACGTAGATATGTTTATATTACTGTCACAGACAAAGATGGATTGCTCCGCACCATCCATAATCAGAAAACGGATTTTTCCCTAAGTTAACATTTTGGTTTCAACTTTATTAGCACCAATGGTAAAATTATATGCCTATCAGAAAACACCCTACTCTTCCTTAAAAATCATTATCTAGCAACATTTAGATGACCATGTGCATACCTCAAAAAAGGTATGAAGAAGTCAAAGAGGCCCATCAAGGGAAAACATTATCACGAGGATAAAGAGAAATTAACTTTGAAGGGCAGTCTCCAGAGGAGTGCCCAGGAATCTATGTTTGGCTCTGTCTGGTTTAACATGTTAATCAAAGGCTTAAATAAAGGCATAGCTTATCAAATTTACAGATGAGATAAAGCTGGTAAATAGTTAACACTCTGGATGCCAAGGGTCATGATTCAAAAAGTTCTTGATAAACTAGAATGTTGGGCCAAATCTAATAACATGAAACTCAACAGGGAGAAACGTAAAGTTCTATATCGGCTTTAAAATTTTAGCTTCTGGGGCATCTAGGTGGTGCAGTTAATAGAGCACTGGCCCTGGAATCAGGAGGACCTAAGTTCAAATCTGGCCCCAGACACTTAACACTTACTAGCTGTGTGACCTTGGACAAGTCACTTACCCAACTGCCTTGCCTTCTCCCCTCCAAAAAAAAAAAGACAAAAAAAATTGTTAAATTTTTTGCTTCTGCCAGGGTGGTCATACATGTCTTTAATCCTTCATCCTGGAGAAGGCTAAGGCTAGTGGATCACTTTGAACTCTAGAGCTCTGAGATGTAGTGGGACAAAAACCAAGTGAATATCTGAATTAAGTCCAGCACCTATATATAGTGAGCCCCTAGTAGCAGGGGAGCCACCAGGCTGCCTAAGCAAAGGCTCAAGTCAAAAACAGCAGGTCAAAGCTTTCATACCAGTTAGTTGTGAGTGACTCTCACTATAAGCTAGGGCAAGGCAAGAAGACCTAGTTTCAAAAAAAAAATTACTTCAAGTGCAAAATAAGTGAGGCATAATTAGGAAGACTACATATGAAAAAGGTCTATGGTTTTAGTGGACTACAAGCTTCCTATGTATTAACAGTGTGATATGGCTAATAATCTCGGGCTGCACTGAGAGGTATAGTTTCTAGGAATAAGGAATTATGGTGCCCTTCCCCCATATTCTAGCACTTGATAAGAGCTGGTTTGGAAAGGGGAGGAACTCTTCTGGACTTGTAATACCCAATCTATTACAGTAGACTATTGCCAGGTCTAGAAGACTTAGATCTAATATCAACTTGCCCCCTCAGACTATGGTTTCATGAGTTAGTTATCTCCCAAAAGATGGCTTTGGTGTCAAAGAGAGAGTTTGAATGAAGGTATGAATTGATTACAAGAAGAAATGCAATTAATCTACAAATGTTTAAGTTTTATTACAAAGCATTAAAGGCAGATAATACTGTACTTCTTACAGAGGTGATTGAAACTTAGAATAAAAAGGTTAGAAATTTGAATAGCCTACTGAATGAAAATACAGAAAGTTATAAAGTTGGAAGTGTAACACTGCACTGTAAGGTACCTTCAAAACTGGCTAAAATGTATGGAACTTCAGTAATGTGGTTCCACTATGGAGTGTTAAAATTGGTTATCACAAAATTCTATATATGATCAATTCCTGTAAAAAAATAATGTATTGGTAAATGAACATTACAGGGGGAGATGGAGCAAGCTTCCTTTCTACCTGACCATAGGGTGCCAATAACTATACTATAGTTTAAGCTGTAAAATATAAGCACATAAAAAAAAGTATGTAGACACACTCGACTAAAAGGGAAAGAAGTCCAGTTACTATTGCTCAGCCTACTTCAGAGAACAAGAAATCTGCATTTTCTGTGTAGACGTTTGCACAGTCATGCTACAAATTCACACTCTGGGAAAATGGAAAGGGTTATCTCACAAAAGGGTTATATAGCAGAAAAGAATACAAGGAAACCAAAGTAAATGTCTCCTTGACTAAAATAATTCGAAACCGCAGCTCAACAAGTTTAATTAATATACTATACAGTGCTGGCAACTCAAGTAGAAAAGTTCTTTTTAAATAATGTATCATGAGTTCACATTCACCAGGTTTTCCCAAAGGACGTTCTATTAATCACTTCTGTCTTGCCCAGGACAACAGCTTTTCTTTTTGTTTTGTAGTGTCTTCTCATTCTTGTGTTATGCCTTAGTCTAAGCCTCTCTTTCAGAGGGCACCTGTATGTCTCCTTATTTAAAGATCATATCCAGGAAGCAACCTAGAGGCTCATAATCCCTTGTGTCTGCAATGCCCAAATGAAGCCTAGCATCAAACTTTATAGCAGCTAAGGGAAAAGGGAAAGGATACATACAGGGATATAGGGAGGTTCACCAAGTAAAGGATATCTCACTAGGCTATTTTCACTGCAGAAAGACAACAATTTGGACTGGTCATAGTCAGCCAAGGAGGCAGCTGACAAGAGAAGGCAAATAGCTTCCTGTATTTCACTGACTATTGTTCAAAACTTGCTTTCTCCCAGTGAAAATCCACTTTAAGTACCTACCCCCTCAACACCTGCTTCCCCTCAATACCAAAGAGTCAATGCAGAGAAAATATCAGCTCTGCTTTCTAGAACTTTCTCCAAACGTCCTTACCAGACATCTCTAGAAAAAGATGCCACACGCTATACTTTCAAAATAACAGGGCAGAAAACTAAAGGGGCTGTGGTATTAGACTAGACCCTCCAGTATGTGCTTAACACTACAATACCCACTCATTAATTCATCTCTTCCCAGACAAACAAGGAAGAAGTTACTAAGTGAACACAGAAATTCAAAGTATAAGTTAAAATAAAGATGATACTAGAGAAGGAAAACTATACGTGATAGGGGAAGGAGTAGAAAGGAAAAAATAAGAGATAAATCTTGCAACAGTGTGCAATGTCTCCTCCCTGTGATAGAGGGAAGTCATAGTTTGGGGAAAAGTAAATAAAAGTTTACCCACTAAATGTCACCTCTAAGTCAGTATATTCTACCCAAAGGTAAGGCTCTGAAGAGCTAAGGGTCAATGAAGACTGACTAGAATAGTAGGAATGGAATACCCATCACTTCCATCTAGACATCAAGACATTTAGAGGATTAAAAAAAAAACCAACAACCCGAAAACTTGTCCATTCTAGGCATTTTTTCTCTTAAATTCCCCCTCATGTCAACACACACACACACACACACACACACAAACACACACACACACACACACTTTCTCTCTCTCTCTTTCTGAAGTCCCCTTACAATAATTAAAACAACCATCACAATTTCTGGGATTATTCTACCATGTTCCTTCCCAAGGACTGTTCCTAAGCCCTCTGAAAGCAAAGAATTTAATGGAAAAAACTGCCACCAAGACAGCACATATATATATCCCTTTAAGCCCTATGTGTGAAGGAAAGTTACTCTGAGTAAAAATGATCAGATTCTCTACCTAATTTCTAAACTTGTAGATACACTCAAAAGCCTTTAAGGATTGTGTTTATTTCTGTTCACTCTCTGCTTCTCTTGTCAGATCTGAGAACTCTGCTCAGTAATCGATCAGGAGCAACATAAAAAAACCTCAGCCCAGAGCTGATTTCATTCCTCACTGTAAAAGTCTAGAAGAAATAGACTTCAGACAAGAGTCATTTATGGGAGAAGCTAACAGGTGATTTGGAGCATGGAACATTCCAACTGGAAGTCATTCCCCAGAAGGACTGCTTTCTTTCTTTTTTTTTTTGCTTTTTGGAGTGGGGAGGGCAGGGCAATTGGGGTTAAGTGACTTGCCCAAGGTCACATGGCTAGTAAATGTTAAGTGTCTGAGGCTGGATTTGAACTCAGGTCCCCCCGACTCCAGGGCCGGTGCTCTACTCACTGCACCACCTAGCCGCCCCAAGGACTGCTTTCTTCTTTGACCTAACAACATATTTCAAAACTGGGTGGGCCCAAAGTTAATTAGGTCATTTTTTTATGGTTGACAACTCTCAACTCATGTGGTCAAATTGGAAGTCAATATGAATTTGCTTATTCTGATACTGCAGAAGGCCAGTCTTTATCATTGTCCTTCCTAAGAACAAAACATTGGCCTAATCCTGTTCACAAAGCAAAGCATGTTGACTAAAAAAATAAGAAATAGCATTTCTACTGCCAAGGTTAAAGGTTATAAAAAGTCCCAGGTTTTATAAGCAATAGCATCAGATCTGATAAATTTAAGAGCGTGCATGTGTGTGTGTGTGCATGCGTGTATGTATTTTGAGATTATGATGTACTACAACAGGGTAGTGTAACATCTAGGAAGTACAGTAAAAACCTGAACGTGTAAGAGTGCAAACATACTGAGCTCAACTAGTTTTAGATCCTGAAGCTTTCATAAAATAAATTCTGTGGTTTCTGTTGTACGGATACACAAAAGGGTTGGGGGAAAAATCAGCTGTCAAAGGAAAGGTCCAACTTTATTGAGTTAGGAGGGAAATAGGAGGATAAGATGTAATTGAGGGTGTCACTGAATACCACATAGATCGAAGAGGTCCAGCTAACAAGACCACTAGGAGCTACTGATTTTGGTGGGGTAGAGTGGGGTTGTAGCCTCAGATGAAAAGTTTAAAATTCTAATTGAAAAGTCAAAGCAGATTTCTGGAGGCCAGAAAGAGCAAACTCCTTTGTCTAATTAGAGTATCAGCCCCTTCTATCTTTCCCAGGAAGTTTAATGTTAGCTGCTGTCAGGAGTTCTTTGGAAAGTCTGACAGACTTTTTTGATAACATTTTGAAAACACAATTAACAGGTGGTATGGAAAAGGTTGCTTGGATTCCAGCAAAAATAGCATCACTACTGTTAGAGGAAGGTTTGGTTTACTTACTGGCTGATAACTGCTTCAGAGAACCTAATAAAGGGACTGAGATGAAGCTCAGAAAGAGTGATGAAAGTTTTTAGTCTGCACCAGGCTATAACTGAAAAATTAATCCACACTAGGGACATACAGCTTTTAGATAAACAGTAGCTTTCCACACTGACAAAAAGAAATAAAATAAAATACTGCTTTAAGGCCTACGCTCCCTGGCAGAAAGTCTACAGACATTTACATTTTGTTTATCTGGAAAAAATAAGATGTTCTCATTATCATTCAGGGTGTTCCAAAAGTCTTCATATGTTTTTAAGCTATTAAAGCTTTTTAAATGAACTAAGTCTTTTGGGACACTGTATTTTGGGGATAGGAGAGAAGGGACAGAAAGAGAAAAGAAAAGTGTCCTTTCAAACAGAAGGGAAGGAAACCAGATCTGAGAGAGGCCTGTTTATAAAGCTAAGAGAGACTCCCAAATACGAGCCAAATGGTGGTACACTAGAACAAGAAGGAACTTGGAGTGGTGCAGAAATAGTGGGCCACAATGGTAGGAAAACCGGAGGGACAGCTAAAACTGAATGATGATATTCTGGGTTAGAGCAATAATAATGAGTATGGAGGACAAAATATCAATAAAAAATAATTCTTGGCTTTAAGAAGTTTAACCACTTTTGTTTCAATATACTCCTTGCTATCCATTTTTAACCTATGTTTCTTCTAGCCTCCAGTTACCACCAAATCTTCTTATCAGTAATTCTAGGTATAAGTCGAGGTAGGGTAAGGAATCTTAATCCAGAGCTCAGCTAGGCCAGGGCCAGGTACCTTCTTTCCTTGTGTTTAGCACAAACATGCAGCAGACACCTACAATACTGGGTTCCATTTTAGTCACAATTCCATTGGAAGGTACTGACTACCTCACCTCCAAGACTGGGCAACAGAAAGCAACCAAGATCAGTCAGGATTCAAGGTCTTATGTAAAAACCTGACTTCATCATCATTATCATCAAAAAATTACAAGTTAGATGTAAAGAGGATTTTGGAAAGAATTATTTACCCTAAACTCACAGATGATTTGAACACAAACCTTGGAATAAATGTGGAAAAGTATTTATGTACAAAGAACCACAAAATCAGAAATTAAAATGACTTTAGGGAGAATAGTACTGTGCAATACTGAGGTCTCAAAGGAATCTTTCTTTTAACAAGTCTTTCTGTAATAAAGAAAATGAACTATGCCCTTTACATCACATACATAACTCCCTCTAAAGAAGCTGGTTCTATCAAGATTCCCTAAGTGTCCTTTAGAGCAAAGTGAACTGTTTAATTTCTCAGTAGCAAATGATGACAGAATAGCAAGAGTACATGAGAACTCAAAGGTTCAAATACTGACTGTTATTTTCAGATAGCAGTCAGTGGGTAACTCCTCGAACTCTTCTCTGAAGTTCTCCAAGAACTCTGTAAAACAAATCCATCCCCAGGAATCTTTCAACAGGAGAGTCCCACATAATTCTCATTCTGTGGTATAAACTAAAATGACTCGAAACCAATACTCTCAGCTTACAAACCATAACACTTTCCAGCTGTTCGGCAAGATGGGGGAGGACACTAGTGTCTAAGATACTTTTAGTCACTTTCTTAGTGGATTGGGACTTTAAGTGTGGCATTAACTAACTAATTTGGTATTTCTTATAGGGGACCTTATTTATGGATTAAGGTGCAGGATCAAGTTATTTTCAAGAAGGAACTTCATCTCCTATAAATTCAGTCTCCAAAGCTGCCAACACACCATGTTATATGTTATATGCCACGTTAAATTAAACAAAAAAGAAACAATTAAGTCTGATTTAAGAGATTGTTCTTGCCAAAAAAAAATGGAAAGCTTTGGGGTATGTGTCCGGGCAGGAAACAACATTATGATACTACTGGAATTCAGTGGAATTTTCCAAACTGGAAATCTACTCCAAATTTAAGTTTTTCTTTTTTGTTGTTGTTTTACTGACAACATTCCCGAGAGCAAAGGTATCAAACACACAGCCAGTGGCCTAGATGACCCAAACCAGATTAAAATGTAATTGAGAAATATTTAACAAAACAAATAAAAATACAGTAAAACACAGATAACTATACCTTAAAACTACGTCCATATGCAGCTCACAGGGATCCTTATGCACAGATTAGTGGTCCCCATTTCTATTTAAGTTTGACACCACTGGCTTAGAGGATGGGCTCCAGACAGACAGCCTATCTGCCCAAGCCCTAATACTTTTCCCTTAGGTACCAGGTAAGAAAGCATCAAGGTACTACTTCAATTTGCAATATAAAACCTCACACTATCTTTTTTTGGAGGCAGGGATCCCTTGCTTAAACAGAGCCAAGTTAAGACAAAGGTGTGACAAATCAGATGAACAAGTTTGTTCAGGTCAGATTCATACAGCTCAGGCAATGTCCCAACAAAGCATGGAAGCTGCTCAATGAGCTCAAAGCAGACCAGGCCCAATTGTGAACCCTGCAAGGCACAGGGCAGAGCAGAAACAGAAAGAACTCGATAACAAAGGCAGAATTAGGAAGAGAAAATTCATTTCATAAAAACTCAGTCAACAGATTAAAAAAAATACAAACTTGAAATGTATTAAAGACAGCAAATGACAAAAGGAGAGACTCCTTCAAAATCGGTATTTTCTTTCCATTTAAGAGCTAACAAGTGAACTGGATTTGCTGCCTCAGGCAGCTGACAGATACAGATATATGCAGTAGATTAACACAAACACGGCTAGTGCTTATAATGCTCATTAACACAACAGCTGACAAACAAATATACAGAAATTTTTAATTGAGAAAACAAGGGAGAATAGGGGAGAAGAAACCCAACCTCAGAGGCCAAGGAGGCTCCACACATCACTGTGTTCTGAGTCCAGCACAGGCAACGGGGAGACTGGCAAGAAACTCCTAGAGCAGCTTCTGGGAACAGTGGTTGCAAAGCAACAAAAGACATACTGGCCACTGGAAACTTGTTCTTACTTTGGGGACAGGGATGGGGCAGAAAACACAGCCCCTGCCTCTTCGGCATGGACTCCCAACAGCATTAAACTCTCAGTATCTCCAGACAGTTGTTGTAGCAGATGGCTATCCAGTCAGGCTGAGTTGATGCCCACTGTACATTGTTGATTTCACCTTCTGCCGTGTAGGCTAAGATAGGGTCCTCGATGGCTCGGGGCATTTGCTGGATATCCCAGATGAGAGCCTGATGGTCATCCGCTAAGACAAGTAAAAACAATAAATTGCGTCAAAACTCAGGCAAGACACAAAGATATCACAGTCATCATTTCCCAAGGAATTAGAATGGGCTGCTCTCAGAACCAATTGCAGGAACTTAAGAGCTACTGGCTTCTTAAATTTCACCAGAGCATACCAGATTGGGAAATTTTTAAAAAAAAATTAATTACTGAATTTTTAGTTTTCAAACTTCACTTACCCAAGCTTTAAATTTTCTCCCCAAACTGTCATGCAATATGATATGGCTCTATACATACATTCCCATTAAACACATTTTCACATTAGTCATGTTGCATAGAAGAATTATAATGAATGGGAGAGACCAAGAGAAAGAAAAACAAAACATTCTGCATTCTGCCTCCATAGTCCTTTCTTTGGATGTGGATGGCATCACAAGTCCTTTGGAAGTGTTTCTGGTCCTTGCATTTCTGAGAAGTGCCAAGTCTATCAAAAATCAGTCATTTCATACTGTGACTGTTTCTGTGAACAATGTTCTCCTGTTTCTGCTCACTTCACTCAGCGTCCATTCATATTAAGTCTTTCCAAGATTTTCTGAAGTTTGCCTGTTCATCATTTCTTATAGCACAACAGTATTCCATTACATTCATATACCACAGCTTGTTCAGCTATTCCCCAACTGATGGGCATCCCCTCAATTTCCAGTTCTTGGCCACCACATGAAGAGTTACTATAAATATTTTTGTACATGTGGGGGTCCTTTTCCCATTTTTATGATCTCTTTGGATACAGCCCTAGAGGTGGTATTGCTGGGTCAAAGGGTATGCACATTTTTATAGCCCTTTGGGCATAGTTCCAAATTGCTCTCTACAATGGTTGGATCAGCTCACAGCTCCACCAACAATGAAACAGTGTTCCAATTTTCCCACTTCCTTTCCAACATTTATCGTTTTCCTGTTTTATCATGTTAGCCAATCTGATAGGTGTGATGTGATACCTCAAGAGTTGTTTTGATTTGCATCTCTCTAATCAATGAATGGTGATTTAGAGCATTTTTTTCATATGACTATAGATAGCTTTAATTTCTTCCTCTGAAAACTGCCTGTTCATATTCTTTCACCATTTATCAACTGGGGAATGATTTATATTCTTATGAATTTGACTCAGTTCTCTATATACTTTAAAAATGAGGTCTTGGGGTGGCTAGGTGGAGCACCGGTCCTGGAGTCAGGAGGACTTGGGTTCAAATCCGGCCTCAGACATTTAACACTTACCAGCCTTGTGACAAAGTTTAATGAACTTTCCCACTGTTGAAAATTCCATATAAAACATTACAGTGACATCTTTTACTTGGTAACTGAAGTGATAAGCTCTCTACTACTGATGAGAAGAAACTATGCCAGAAAGGAAAACGATGGATAAAAAAAAAAAAAGATCCAGAAGTTGAAACTCCTGAATTCTCTAGTCAATGTTTCCCCCCAAATGACTCAAAGGTAAGCTTTTAAAACATTAGCATTTTTAAAGTGGTAATCCTTCTGGCTTGGTAAATACCAAAGTAAGAATTAGAAAGTACATTCTAATACCTGTCTAAATGTATTCTGGGCCACAGTTAACATTCAGAGCTCCACAATGGGTCAAACCTAAGACATATACTTTAATTTGGCAGGGTCCCAAGTCAGTTCTTATATAGCCCTAAAGGAACCTCTTTTCTACCCTGACAGATACGAATGTCCAGAACAAAGGACTTGCTACCTATGTGAACTTGGGCAAATGACTAAACCATTTTGGGCCTCAGTTTCCTAAACTATGAAAAGAGTGCTAGACTGGATGCCCCTGAAGTCTCTATCAATTCTAAATCTATGTTCTTATATTATATGCTGAAATTGTACACTCAAGTGTAAGATTCTGAAAAAAAGGCTTAGTCCTATTTTACAAGTGTGAGGAAAGTCCTGGTTAAGTTACTTTATATAACTTATGTAACTGAAACTCACTATTTTATTAGATAAATTATACTTCCAAGGGAAAGAAAGACAGAAATTCTCCCTTGCCCCATCTTGCTTTCTCCCCACATGATTACCTGCAGTACAGATGTGGCAAGATGAATGTGGAGCCCAGGCAATGCCGTTGACACACGCTCGGTGGTTGTTTAACCTGGCAACAGGAGTGCAGGGAACTCGCACATCCAAAATTACCACCTTGTAGGAAAGGGTAAATAAATGATAGCATTAACTTCAGTGTGAGGAGGAAAAAATACAGAATATAAAAGGAAACATTTTTTTTTAAACTTTTTTTCTACATATTTTTCTATACATTATTTAAAAGATACTAGATGTTTATGGACTTCTAAACACTTATAAAAAAGGCTTCCACAAATGGCTGGAATGACAAGGGAAAAAGCACTGAGAAGTGGAAATAAGCAACATACAGACAGTTCTCACTTCATGTAAATTCACATTATGCAAATTCAACTTTTGTAAAGTATTCAGAAAGAAACTCATTCCAAAACAAATCTACATTATCTTTACCATACAGTACTGTGCTCTCTCTCTCTCTGTTTCTGCCCCTCAGCTGAGTGCTCCATAGCCTCCCACCACCCCACTAAACAAAAAAAGCCCAAAAGGCAAACCTCCAAGTGAAAGAACAGATGCATGGAGAGAGACTACCACTGAACCTTGGTTTGAAACCTTTCAGTGCAGAGAAAAGACTTTTGCCCCACTCCACCCACCTGACCAAGTATCTGGCCCCTGCATGTCTGTCTATGCTTGGTGCACATGTCTATCCCTGGCCTCTGCAAGTCACCCATATTCTCCTATCTGTGTCCATTTCTGGTTCCCATTTGTCTGCCCCGTTTCCTCTTCCTCTCAGTTCTAGACAGGTCCCCATGTGGCTGGCCCTGGCTCTTGTCTCCTGCTCGTCTCTGTTCCTAGCCCCCCACATGTTATTGAACTCTCTATCTCTCTCCATGGGCTCAAAGCCTTGTTTTCTTTGGGTTTAATGTGGCAGAGAGAATATTTCCAGAAATGAATTATAGAAAAACAAAGGGCAGCAACAGATTTCAACTGCTCCTATGTCCTGTATGGTTCACATAAATATGAGCTATTATTCTTGCTTTCTTCCCTTCCTCTTCTATATACACGGGCAAATTTGCATTGCATAAAAATTGCATTATGTAGAGGTCTGCTATGGTTCTTAAAGTTACATACTTCAGTTTATGCTACAAGGTAAGGGCAGGAATAAGTGACAAGTGCAGGGAATTTGCTGTTGCATACCCCATTTAGCTGCCTATAACAGGAATTAAGTGCATACTTAAGAGCGTAACATTCCAAAGTGTTGGTTTTTGCCAAAAGAGTAAAAAAAAAAAGCCAAAATTTTCACTTGCATTTAGACAATGTGGAAGAAAATGGAAATCCTTTTTGTGGTGACATTAACATTGTGCTATACACAGCTGTTACTGCTTTATCTCATCTCTATCTGTAACACATTTCTTTTTTCAAAGAAAAGGATGTAGAAAGGAAGGATCATGTCTATTTCAGCTGGGTGAACAAAGAAGATGCCTGGATTTAAAAAAAAAAATCTTTCCCAAATGACCACAAGCATATTTATCAGAATTATAGCAGATGACTAGAAGAAGGATTTTTTTGGCTGTAATTTCCAGTCTACAAAACCAAGGTGCAATGATTATTCTGAGTAGAACGTAAACTGAATTAGTGGGACAGAACCTCTGTCAACCTAGCAGACTTAGTAAGTTCCCACAAGGAAGAAGAACTCACCTCCATTCCATCCATGGCCATTGTGGCTAGATAGTTAGGATCCTGCTTGTTCCAACACAGACGTAGCAGGGGATGATGCTGTGGGTCTTCATAAATGATGGTACTGTGTTCCAGGTGGCGGAGATCAAACATCCGCACAGAACCATCTGCACCCACTGAAGCAAACATGTCCCTGCCGCCCCCGGCCCGACTAAATGCAATGTCATAGACCTGCTCAGAGATAAGAAAAAACTGTCAGAATCAAGACTAGTTCTCTTTTTCTTCCAGCAGGGAAACATGTAATCTCCAGGTCATCCAAGTACCAGTTGACCAACTCTGCTAGACTTTGACACAAAAGAGGTAAACACTATGTAAATGGAGAGTGTGAAATAAGCTCTTCTGCTATATGAGACACAGAACCGAAGACTAATGACAGTCTACAGGCCACAGACCATTCCACTAGCACTTTCATCCCTACCTCACCTCCCAACAAAGGGCAGATAGCCTGCTGTCCTATATTGCATAAATATTTTAAACATTATCCTTTATACTTAGCATATAGTGGAAGCAGGGCCTGTAACTAATCTCTGCCTTACTGTCAGATTAACAAGTTTATACTATGAGGACTAAAATCCCTTAATGGGTTTCACTTGTTTGGGCTCAGAAAAATAGTCCCAGAGAGTCCATGATTAAATGCCAATATTAATACTGAGGATCAGAGGATGAGATGGAGATGCAGCAGTCTCATCAGCCTGACAGCAGAAAAACTGAAAAATGAGAGTAATGAAGACTAATAACCATTCTAATTCTGCTGTGAAATCGCTAACAAAGAAGCATTAACATGGAAGTGAAAGGTGCAGATTCAAATCATCATTTTATTTTTTAGATGTTTCTACATTCACAAACATATTTAAGTGTTTCATCTTTTCCTATGACAAAGAATCCTTTATTTTAAATTATGTCCATTATTCCTATTTTATGCTTATTTCACTTCCCTGGAGGTGGAAGGGAGGGGGAGTACTTGGGCGATGTCCTTAGAAAACATTAGGAAGTCAGAAGAATTAGTAACTTGAGTCAGGAAAAGCTTCATCAGTCACTGGCTTCACTTAGTAGTCATCTCTGCTCTGTATATGAGCTGAGAGCTGGGAACCGTCTTTAAGATCAGGAGTAGGAAATTAGTGGGTGGCCCAAAAGATACATATGGGCTTTGGAATAAGAAGAAAACAAAGACTCTTCCTATGGCTATCTAAAAGAGCTGATGTGATGCATACAGACCAACGGTAAAAGGTTGTGAGTCACCACAGAGGTCACAAGACCACTTGAGGCTAACTTAGAACAATGCAAGAAAAAGTTTAGCTTTGCTAACAGGTAGAACTAGCCTGAGTAAGTGGATAATGAATGTGATTTAGACAAACCAAAAAAGAAAGTAACAAAGGCATAAAACAAAGGTTAAAAATTTCAGGCGTCCTAAGCCATAGATAACCCCAGAAAATTTTGAATAATATACCCAAAGTTGGTAAAGGATGGCCTAAAGTCAAGGACAAATCAGCCAGTGTCATAATTAAGGAAGATAAAAGGAAAATGAGCAAAAGCCAGGAAAGCTATGGAGTTAAAGTACAGCCTAAAGCCGAAACATGTGGAGCTTACTGTCTTTAAGTTAAAATTAGGAAACAGATACTTAGAGGAACTGAGGATGCTACCATACCCTGGAAATAGGCTTTGGTAAGAAATTAGGATATCACCTGATCTGAAATTTCAGTTGGTGCTAACCTAAACTATCCTGGACTAAAAGTTTGCAGATCCTTTTCATCCAACTAGACAGAAATAAGGAATCAGACCTTTGACACTGCATTGTCACACAGATCTATAGCTAGATTACGTGTTCTTAACCTTTACTGTGTTGTAACAGCTAGCATTTATATAGTACTTTAAGATTTCCAAGTGTTTTACCAATACTGTCCCATTTTATCCTTCCAACAACTCTGTGAAGTAGGTGCTATTATTATCCCCATCATACTGATTAGAAAACTACAATGGGGGAGGCTAAGGTGGTGCAGTGAGTAGAGCACCAGCCTTGGAGTCAGGAGGACCTGAGTTTAAACCTGGCCTCAGACACTTTAACATTTACTAGCCATGTGACCTTGGGCAAGTCATGTAACCCCAATCGCCCACGTAATCCCTTCCCCCCTTCCAAAAAAAGCCAAAAACAAACAAACAAAACTAGGGTGGACAAGAGGTTAAGTGACTTCCCCAGGGTCACATAGCTAGTAAGTGTCTGAGGCTGGATTTGAAATCAGATCTTCCTGACCTCTTAAGTCCTGCACTCTATTCACTGTACCACCCAGTTGCCATGGACTGTTTTGGTAGTCTGGTGAACCCATGGAATCTTCAGAATAATATTATTACACGTAAAAAGTAAAATATACACAAGGAAATCAACTTTACTGTTATCAAAATACAGTTATGAAAATATTTTTAAAATCAGCTTAAAGACTCCTGGGCTAGCTGTTAAAGACAGTATAAGGACTGGACCTATAATTCACTAGTATGAAGAAGTCCTAGGTGAGGAAATTCCCTAGATTAATGCAAGATGACAACTTCTCTGCAACTTCCATATTAGAAAATTGCCAAGGGCACTGAGAAGTTAAGTGACTTGCCCAGAATCACAATCAGTAAGCGTCAGAGATAAAACTTGAACCAGAGTCTCCTAAGATCTGAGGAGCCTACATTCCTTTCAGATGTTAAAAGTTAGGGATCATAAATGTATACTCTATAAACCAGCTCATCTCTGTTTTTGTATATGTATTTTTTTGGTTTGGCTTGCCTTTATTTCCTAGTATAATACTTCTAAAAAACTGTCTCAGTTTCACAAAAAGAAAAACACTGATTTTACAACAACTTAGGATTGAGGTCATGGGATTCAGTGTACCACTAAAAGTTTGGAGCAGATGTGACAGCAGCGAAGTGAGCAGTTTCAGAGTCTGTGGAAAGTGAGAAGAGCTAAGATGTTAACAGGAAAAATTAGAAGGGAAATCTAGGAAATAGCTGTAGAAAAGCATGGAACAAAAAGAAGAGGAGGGAAGAGACCAGAAATGCAGTACTGAGTACAACTATGTCATACAGTAGAGAAAGAAACAGACAGCCATATTCTCTAATGTTAGGGGGAAGAGAAATAGCTAAGGAAGTAATAAAATCAAACATCAATTATGAGAACTGCATAATTACTGAAATAGTCGTTAATGCTAACAAGTTCAGTATCTGGATAAAATACACTGACTACCAGGAGAACACAAACCCAGAAGCTATAAATCATAAATAAATCCTGACCATGCTCATCCCTAAGGCCAATGGCAAGAGAAGCTTGGTTGGCTGTAAGTTACTTCAACATAGTGTTCACCAGTCACAAGAGAAGATCTTCCAGTAGAGGGTCTCCATCAGCCCTATGACTTTAGCTGGGAAGCACTTTCACAAAATCCAGTTGGTAAGAAAGAGCCCCTAAAACCAAGACAAGAAGAGACCCAAGGTTCCCTGATTTTAACATGGGGGGAAAAATAATAGTCCCAAAGCTACCAGGAGACTCAGATCAATGTCCACAGAGCAGCTATTCTCTAGTTTAGCTTCTTCTAGGCCCCTAGTCCAAAGAAATCACGGCAGGTGATTTAATGCACTACATGATTAAGATAAAGAAACCTTTGCCTTGAGGCCCAGAAGCTTGTCCTTAGTGTTCTCAGTTGGGCAGACATTTAACCCCAGGGTAATCTGATAAAAGTTGAGTCATCTTATAACAAAAATCTTACTATTAGAAGTCAGAGAGAGGTATGACCCAGGGGAAAGAACAATGGACTTGAAATCAAAAAAGACTTCCAGCTCAACCACTTACATGAGCTCAAGAAAGTCACATCACCTTTGTGAGCCTCTCATTTCCACATCTGTAAAATGAGGGGGACAGGACAGATAATCTCTAAGGTCCCTTCAACCTCTTTTCATTAACTAGAGAAAAATGAAAGGTTGGCCTTTTATTAGTAGCCAACTCCCCACAGTAATGGACAACCTGAAGTCTCTGCTCCGAGATTTAAAGCACAGCTCTTCAGAAGAGACATTTAATACCATTTTCTGGCAGCTTAAGATAAAATGAGAAAGAAGAGCAAATGCTGTACAAGGAAATCAAAGTAGGCAAGTGAGTAGTCACAAGAGTAAACATTTTAAGATAGCCTCCAAACTACCCCAGAAAAACGCTTGAATTTCAACAATTACTTTTGTCAAAAAAACTTATCCCTGTCTCTACTCATATTGATACAAAAATGTCAAAAATGGATTTAAGTTTGAATAGGAATAATAATAGCTATTAAGTAAACCAAAAAATGTATAAAAATTTATCTAAAGGGGGAAAAAAGCAATGGTTAAGGCTAGTCTGTCAAAAAATTATTTTTTGCCCAAATACCAGGTTTCATTAAGTTGATTATTTCTATACCAAAGTTACTGAAGAATGTTGCTTACAATAAGGTAATGTTTTAGTCATGAGAGGTCGCAACTTGACTTTAACACAGCAGAAAAAGCCTGTCTCAAAAAAGTTATAACTTCTTGCTTAAAGCAGCTACTTCAAAAGTTGTAGGTTTTTTTGGTTAATATGTTTAAGAAATATATCTGTGTGATACAGTGCCAAGGTCCCTCAATGTAGGAGTACAGAAATGAACGCTGGGGGAGCATAAATGAGCACTTCCTTGTAATTTACTATAATAGCAGTCAAAGTAAAGTAACAATGCTGGGGCTAAGATGTTACTCTATATATACAGTGATGGGTAGAGGAAAGAGGAAAGGTATATGCTCACTGTATTCAATAAAGTATTTCTCTAGTTTAAATTAAGTGAGTTTTTTGTTTGGTATATATACTTATATTTTTCATTAAATGTTTTCAAACTATATTTTGAATCACCATTAAAAGAAAAGGTTGATAAAGTATGCCCAGTCCCCGCACCTGCTTTCGTATGGCTTGTGAGCTATGAATTTGTACATTAAAAAAAAAAGTTTTATTGCATTTTAAAATGCAAAACCCATTCTTAGTATCCAGGTTAAACAAAAAAGGGAAGGTTTGGATCAAGAGCACACTGAACCTTTTTTAAAAAATGGGTCAACTTATTTTCAATTTAATCAGGAAGGTAAAGAATGTAATACAATTCTTGTAAGCTGTGAAACAGACAGTGAAAGAAGTTTGACATGTACAACAAAGCAAATACAAAGTTATAGAGAAAAAGCAAAAAGAAAGACAGTATCACCTCTTTGTCATGTGCTATCAGCTGAGTCTTCACATGGCCAGATACGAGATTCACTCTCCCTAGCACCTGACCAGTCTCCAGACCCCAGATAGTGCAGGTGGTATCAATGCTTGAGGTACCTGAAACGATCAATATAAATGACCTACTTGAAGCGAGACTATTTCATTCTGAGTTTTCTTTTCTTTACCTAATTAGCCTTTTAACAGCATTTATTCAAATATTTCTTGAGTTCCTCCTCAGCACAAATGACTATGTTAGGCACTGAGAGGGATAAAGTATAATATAGTATATGATAAAAATACTAACTCACATTTATATAGCACTTTAAAGTTTGCAAAACACTTTCCTCACAAGCCCTCTGTAAGATATTGCAAATATTTTTGGACCAGACCTGTGAATTCACTGGCATAAGGAAATTCCAGTGAAAGGAATTGCTCTACCAACATCGATGGAACAGCTATAATATCCCTAGCAGCTAGGTAGGTGGTACAGTGGACAGAGCGCTGGGCCTGACATCAGGAAGCCCTGAGTCCAAATCTCACCTCAGAAAGTTACAAGCTGTGTGACCCTGGACAAGTCACTTAACTTCTGCCTGCTTCAGTGCCTTCAACTCTGAAATATGGTTAATAATGTTACCTACTTCACAAGGTTGTTGTGATGATCAAATGAGAAAATATAGTACAGTGTCTGGCACATAATGTTCTTTCCCTCTCTACCCTAACTAATTTTATAGAGAAGGAAAATGAAGCAAGAATGATTAACTGAATTAATAGTTACATGACTAGTATGTAATGAATTTAGGGTTTAGTCAAAAAGACAAGACAAAATGAAGACCTGAAAAACATTAAGAGGTCAAACAGTACTATACTGTATCTTAGCTGCCCACCCTCACACTGCTATATTATAAAGCACTTAGCAGAGTGCCTGGCATGTAGTAGGTGGTTACAGGTACTTTCCCTCCCCCCTACACAGTAAGAAAGAGGACAGGTTTTACAACTCAGAACACAAGTTCTTCCCCTCTCCTGTCACAGGGGCTATATAACATCTTCTTCCTCTTACCTAAGAGATAAGGATCTACCTCATTCCAGTCAAAGGAGGTCAAGGGAGCACAGAAGTCAGAGTTCTTGTTATTGTTTAGCAAACACTCTAGTCTGGTCTCTGTTTCACCAACCTGCAGGCAACAATAAAAATGGCTAATAATAACTATTCACAGTATCACTTAACAGATGTTTTAATTTTTTTAATTAAGTTTTTTTCAAATGAAAATTTACCTTTTCTTCCCACTTTCCTTCCCCTACCCCCACTGAGAAAAGCAGGAAAAACAAAAACCCTGTTACAAGTCATGCATAGTCAAGCAAAACAAATCCCTACATTGATCATATCAAAAAAGAGAGAGAAAGAAAAAATTTTTAAATCTGCACTGTGAGTCCACCACCTCTGTATCAGGAAATGGGGGAGCATGTTTTCAAGTCCTCTGGAATCATAGTGGGTCACAATGTTGATCAGTTGCTAAAGTCTGTTAAGGCTATTTGTCTTTACAGTATTTTTGTTATTGACAGAGTTCTATAAGTCTTATATCTCACTAATAAACAACATGGAAAAAATAATTACTTCAAAGAAGGTGGTAATAAAACCCAACACTCCCAAGTCTCTTTCCAAAAAGGTTCCTCCTTCTCAATTTACCTAATGATTACTTAATCTTTTAAAATCCTGTCCCCAATTTCCTCTAGAGTAATAAGAGGTGAAAAGATCTTCCCATAATCGCAAAGTCAAAAAATCCTGCCTGCATCTTGACTACTTAGTTGCTCTGTCTGCTGTTCTGTGTATTTATGCTGTGTATATATGCTAAAACAAAGAGACATATTATTTTGTTAAACTTACTAAAAAACAATTTGGTTGTAAAGAGAAACAAAGAATTCAAGACACACAAATATATTGAAGTTTTAACTCAGTAACTGCCTTTTTTATATAAGGTTACCTAAACTTGTAATTTTGATAACAGAGTTTGGATTGCTTAGAATCTCCCTGCCTTATAATTTTTACCCTAAATCATATTACGTAAATGGAGAGTCTTTGTTTCTCTGTTCACATGAACACTAGAGAAGCTACATAAAGACTTAGATAGTACTAGAAATGTATAAGTAAAATAAATTTAAAATAAACCTTTAACATGAATTTCAAAACTTCCTGGGTTAGAGGAACCAAGTTATCCATTTATTCCAGGTTATACTGACAAAGAAAACCAACATCCTTCCCAGTCTCATATCCGTGGGAAACCATGTTGCTATAACGTCCAACAGGCTAGCTGTTAATCAACACCATACTTACCCTCCACACACGAAGATAGTCACCACTGGTTGCCAACAGATCGGGGTAGACTCCCTTCGTGTCAGGTATCCACATCAGCTTTGTGGTGGGGTAAGGATGGTCAAAAGTATTTCTGCAAATAAATTCGGAACTTTCCTCATCTAAACCTACAAGCTGGACCTGGAATACACAAAATTTCAGTAATATAATAATGTATTTGAGTAATTATTTGAGTAACATAATAATGTTGGGTTTTTTCCCCATGAAATAAATCAGCCAGGTGATGGTGGAGTACTGACATAACAAATCACTGGCCAGTGACAGAGGTCCTGACAACCTTACCACTAATCAAGACTTGTACAAAAAATTATCTTCATTATACAGATGTCTATATGGCTTTACAGAGGTTTCTTTAAATATAGAGCTTTTTATAAAACATTTGATGCAAAGGCAAACACTCATTTCATTTAAAGTGGACAGTGGAGAGAGAAATAAGAAATTTCCCTGTGGTTCTGACTCCTCACTCTTCCCTTGGAATGGATTTTGGTCAATACTCATTGACGTGCTTGGCTGTCAACCACTAAATTGGCTTCAGAGGGTTCTGTGACTTTGAACTGCCAAGAAACTGGTCTTTTACCGACCCTGTCAGATGGAATGGTGGTAATTCTTAGTAAGCAGTTGTTATGAGAATATAAGTCCTTACTCTGCAAATATATAAGATTTTTTTTTTACTAATTTCCTTTCTTCCCCCTACTTCTCTTGTGAGACTAAACCATAAAAGCATTGTTCTTTTCCCCCATTTCCAATTTTGTATTCATTTGGTAAGCCCAGGTAGAACTAAGTCCAATCAAAACAAAAAATATTTATTGAGTTCTTACAGTGAGTAGAATAGAGATACAAAGATGTCTAAGAACTCAGTTCCTGCCCTCAAAAAGTTAAAAATATAATTGAAAAGATATAACAGTGATAAAACATTTAGATCATGCAGTTCAATAAAAGAGAAGACTTATAAGGAATGATAGATATAAGGCTTGGCTACCAAATGAACTGTACAAATGATAATGCAGTGAGTTTCAAGGAGGCAGAGGTTACTTTAGAGTAGGTGATCAAGAAGAGTGTAATTATTTCTTTATTCCTTAGATTGTAGGAAAGATTTCACAGGCCATTTAGCTCAACCTATCTCTCTTCCACCCATCCCAGTCACCTCCAATTTAAAGATGAAGAAATTGAGGCTCAGAGAGGGAAAGTGACTTGGCCAAAGTCAAACAGGTCATAATGTAATAGTACTGTAAGAGAGTCCTGATGCCAAAATGAACTGTTCTCTCTATTGTATCATATTGCCCTGAAGAAGTATGATTTCGATAGGGAGACATAAAAGAGGAAGGTTTTGGAAATAGGTATAACAACAGGAACGAAAGTAGATATGAGAGAATTTAAGGTGTATTAAAGGTGAATAAACCTGTCTGTAAAGAGAAGTTTCATATAAGAGATACAGTTGGATAGGCAGCTTGGGACCAGACTATAGAGGGCCTTGAATGCCAGATTAAGGATGCCAGACTTAACCTAGAGTCAAGTTAAATCAACAAGTATTTATATTAAGTGCCCACTATATGCCAAGCACTATGAAATCACTGACGATTATTTTAATCTCCTCAAGTGATATGACCAAAGAGAGGTTTTTGGAATATTATTCTGCAGTAGCATGCAGAAAGGATCGGAGACACTGAAGGATAATAAAGCATTCAGACTACTGCAATAGTCCAGAAATAAGGTAATAAGGGCATGAACTCAGTAGTGGGAATGTAAGAGATACTGAAAAAAAAAACCTCATGATTTGATGAACCAAAGATTCTTTCAATATAACAGGAAGAAATGCAAACGTAATATAAAGAAAATTAAAAATGAAGCAGAGGAAGTGAGAAGCAAGGGCAGGACTCAGCTGGTCCTCAGACATAAATTTAATGGATACACAAACTTCTAGCACTAAGTTACAACACCAGTTTCAGAGGTTGGCACCAGTACAAAGAAAACAGTGAGGGGGAAAAAAAGTTAATAAAGTAAATGCTCTATTGCAGCAAATATTTTTTAAAAATAAATTTCAACAAGGACTAGTTTCTTAGCTGCTTATATCACAGAGATCCACCAATAGCTCCCCATTTCAAATTCCTTAGTCTGGCATTCAAGGCTTTCCACAAATAATCTCAGCTTTGAATTCCACTTCAGCTTCAGTCAAGTTGATCCCTTAACTGCCCCTAAAAAGGGTTCTCCCTTTCACCATCTCACCATATTTTCATAATTATAGTATTTGAACCTATCTAAATTTTACTCATCCTTTAAGCTCAAGTCTAATCTTTTCTATTTAAATATTCCAAAAATATGAAAGCAGGTAACTCTCCCTACTAAACCCATGGTATTGAAATATACCAATCATTTGGTAATTAATCATATACTACTTTGTGAAATTTCTTGCAGTCATTTCCCCTCCACATTTGTGACTTGTCTTACTAACTTTATTATAAACTCCCCGAGAGGAATGAAAATATATTTTTTTGGTTTTGTTTTGCTGTCATCTATTGCACCTAAGCAAGCACTCTGTAAATATCTGTTATTTTATACTTGGAAAAGTTCTCTAGGCATTTCTGCTTCAGCAGTAGAGAATTAATTGCTTCATGTACTAGATAATTTAAGAACCCAGAGATTCTTTAAGTTTGGAAAAGGCCAAGGAAATTAGTTTCAATTTGATAAGATCAACACATGAGCTTAAATATTCCACATAGATTTACTACTTTTATCCAAATTTTCTTTACAAATGCTGACTTAAGAGTGGCCTAGGATTGACTGGCTTATGCCTTTAATTCCTCCTCTTTATTTGTTAGCTAGCCTGTTTTTCTGCCTTTTTTTTTTTTGCAGGGGGAGAGCAGGGCAATTGGGGTTAAGTGACTTGCCCAAGGTCACTCGGCTATTAAGTGTTAAGTGTCTGAGGCAGAATTTGAACTCCTGATTCCAGGGCTGGTACTCTATTCACTGTACCACCTAGCTGCCCCAACTAGCCTGTTTTTCATTTGGTACCTACACAGTAAGAAATAGTTTAAAAAAAAAAAAGGATCTTCTGAGACAATACAATGACAGCCACATGGCAGTTCCTAAGATATCTGGGAACCAGTCCAATGAACAGAGAAGATGAAGAATACCTAGGACATTCTAAAATTGAGGGATAGGATGACACTACAAGTGATGAACGTCATAAATGATGAGTTTCGTAACTGTACTGTCTGCCTGACACTTTTTGTTTTCACTGGTTGTTCCCCATGGCTGGAATGCATTCTCTCCTCCCCTCCGCTTCTTAGAATCTCCTACTTTCCCTCAATATTCTCAGGCATTACTTTCTACACAAGACCTTTCCTGCTCACACCAAATACCAGGCCCTCTCTGCCACAAGATTACCATATATGCAGTTTGTATGTAATTGTATACATCTATGCATGTCTGGGCTGTCTCCTTCATTGGATTGTAAGCTCCTTGCAGTTAGGGACTGTTTGCTTTTATCTTTGTATCCCCATCACTTCATACCTGGATTATTTGCAAATAATTAGTAATAAAGTGTCTGTCCTATAGAGTCCATGTTCAAGTCCTGCCTTTGACACTGGCTGAGTGACTCTGGGCCAGTAACATGATCTCTCAGGGCTCCAGGCACAGAAGGCTCACCTCTTCAGCAGCAGAGAAGTCACAGGGGAGTTCCCTTTACTAATGAAATCTCTAGTGCAGTCTTTCTAACTGTCCATCAAACAGACTATGTTTTGACTTTGAAAAAGACAGAGAATATTCTCAAGGAAATCTAAAACACATTTAACCTTTGCTCCAGGTTTAGCCCCTCAATTTTTATAGCAAAAGGAAAGTGTCACAGCTGGAACCCTGAGAGAAGCTGGCAATTCCATTGTAGACTAACTACAAACAGAGTCACAGGAGACTAGTAGAAGTTAAAGCACATTCATTCAGCTCTATCTAAATTAAACCCAAGTGAACTCCCTGTGACCAATACTTCCCAGTAAGCAGAAATCTTCCCAGATAGCTATGTCCTTGACCCCAAAACACTCCAGGAGTATGCAAATTTTACAGGTGACCCTGGAGATTTTGTTCTCATTCCTAGCACTCTAAAGCATCCAAAAGCAGAATAGCAGGTCTTACAAAGGAGATGCAAATAAAGTTAACTTCTAAGGGTTTATTAGAATAACTAAATTAGATAAAATTAGAATAACTATGATACCACAGAGACAAGAAAAACAAACAAAAAGGATTAAAAAGTTCAATAACCAAACACTGTACCACCATAGAACATATTCAGTAATCAGCTCCCATGGATTAAATTACCATCCGTATGCAATGCTAATGATTCCTGGATCTAACCTCTTTCTTGACCTCCAGCCTTACATCTCCCACTGCCTGTTGGATATCTCCAATGGATGTTTCATGGACATCTCAAATTCAACAAGTTCAAAACTTAATTTTTTCCTCAAACCCTCCTCTCTAACTTCCCTATTACTGTTGAGAGTACCACCATGCTCCCGTCACCCAGACTGACAATCTCTATGCCTTATTTTTTTTTTGGTTGCTTTTTGGAGGGGGGAAGGCAGGGCAATTGGGGTTAAGTGACTTGCCCAAGGTCACATGGCTGGTAAGTGTTAAGCACTACCCTGATTCAAGTCCCCATCAAGTCATATCTGTATTACTTTAATAACCTTCTGGTTGGTCTTCCTCTCTCAGCTGTCTCTCCACTCCAGTCCATCTGACTCCGATCATTTGACAAATTGATCTTCCTAAAATATAGGCCTAATCATGTCACTTTCCTATTCAATAAACTTTAGCAGTTCCCTATTACTTCTTGGATCAAATATAAAAATACTGTATTTGGTTTTTAAAGCCCTTTATAATTTGATCCCTTCTTAGATCTTTCCAGTCTTTTAAAAATTGTTTTCTACTCTCTACTCTATGGTCCAATGACATTGGTATACCTATTTTCACTCCATTTCCCAACACCCCATGCTTGGAACTCTCTTTCCGTCCTCATCTCTGCCTTCTTTCAAGTTCCAGCTAAAGTCTCACCTTCTGCAAGAAGCCTTTCCTAGTTCTCCTTAATGTTAGTGCCTTCTCTCTACGATTATCTCCAATTTATTCTGTATATATTGTTTCTGCACATAACTGTATGTCGTCTCTCCCACAAGACTGTGAAATCCTTGAGTGTAGGGTCTGGTTTTTGCCTTTCTTTGTATCCCCAGCACTTAGAACAGTACCTGCTGCAAAGTTGGTACTTAAAATGCTTGTTCACTTGATCTGATGTAGAAGAAAATTAAGGTTTTTTTCTAGAAAGGTTCAAGTCCCACTTAATCTTCCACATAAAAGAGGTCTGAAGAGTTTTCTCTTTTATTATTAGTAATATGATGATAATAGCTAGCAGTTATATGACACTTGATTATATGGCACATGTAGGATTTGCCCATTCAGCTAGAAGGTGTCTAAGGCAGTATTTGAACTCAGGTCTTATTGACTCCAATTTCAGCACTCTACTACACCACCTTTGTTTCCTGAGAATTATAACTTTGTAGGTACCTCCTGAATTGTGGATGCTTCTTAAAAATTTACCAAGGTTTCACATTCTCTGAGGCTAGAATAAGGAAAAAAGATGTTCAGAAGGTCTGATGACAAAGTTGTCTACCCTCACACAGTCAAGTCTTTGGATATGTTCTCCTCCCTCTCACCTGCTAAAGTTTCACAATGATTTTAGAGAATCTAAGGATGGATGCCAGAAATCTGACATTTTTCATATGCAGCAAATTAAAGCAGAGTAAAATGGATTAGTAAATCCATTTGGATAAGTGGAACATGTTTAATTAGGATTCTTTGCAAACTTCTTAAGACTGGAAATAATACTTACATATATATTATAAACTCTGCCCCATTTTGGCGAATCTTCCTAATACAACACACTTTAAATTTTGCTTTTGCTTGCCTGAAGATGATCAATCAGTATTTTACTAAGCACCTATTATGTGCTAGGTGCTAAGGGCAAAGACAAAACTGAAACAATCCCAGCTCTTGATGATTTAGCCAGGAAATACAGGCTGGGATACTAGGTGGGCTCCTAGCGACACCTTATGGGAGGACATGAACTAGAGTTGCACAGGATTACTGGGTATGAATTGATCATAATTTACAGCAATGGAAATAATCCCCACATCAAGGAGATAACAGATCCTTCTAAATATTTGAATCATCAGAGGAGAATTACACTTGAGTTACTTGACCTCAGGAGGGCAGACTGAAAAACAATGGAAGCAAATTGCAAAAAGGCAGACTTAGGCTTGATGTCAAGAAAAACTTTCATACAATTAGAGTTGTCTAAAGAAGGGGTATGTTCAATTAAATTCACCAAATATTTATTAAGTGCCTACTGTGTTCCAGGCTTGGGGGTCAACGCTGGGACTATGAAGTCAAAACAAAACAGTGCCTTCCATCAAGAAGCTTTATTTCTATTGGAAATTTTCAGGCAAAGACTGTGCACCTACTAGTCAGGTATACTGGCAAAGGGGATTTATTAAGTACTTATTAAGTACCTACCATGTACCAGGCTAAGAGCTTTTACAAATATCAGACCTGGCTTCTAAGGTCACTGATATCTTCTGATTTCCTGAGTGAATTCCAGATATGGGAGACAAATGGAACAAATGTAAGGAATATCATGTAGGAGAACAATTAAGACCACATCAGTGTGGCTAGACCAAGTGTGGGTGAAGGGGAGAAAAATATAAGACTGGAAAGATAAGATGGAGACAAGTTGCAAAAAGCTTTAAATACGCAATAGTTTTTTATTCCAGAGGCATGAGGGAATCACCTGAGTTTATTGAGAAGGAAACCTGTTGAGGACCACGGGGCCAGTTGAGACTCTGACCCTGATGACTGAATTAGCCCCCTAAGGAGAAGGGCTTGCTGCCAGGCCTGGATCACTTCCCCATCCCCCAGGGAAGAGTTCAAGCACACAGGTGGGAAGATTGGATTCCTGAGAAAAAGTGTGACGTTTTTGCCCCCGGTCTGGGAACACCGTAGTGAGCAATGTCCACAGAGAAAAGCCTTTAGGAAGTGTCCTATAAAAGGCTTGCACTCAAAGACAATAAATGAGACTCTATTTGCCACCACTCTTTGAGTCCCTATCTCTCTTTTAACTCACCCTCTCTCACAGCCTCTGGTTAGACAACTCTCTTAGCCCAGCTGGGAGATAGCAGGGCTCCCCACGTTCTCTCAGCTCTGCCATGGAAGGGAGGGTTCCCTACCTTGGCCCACCACAGAAAGTGACATAGTTATATCTGTGTAATCAGGAAGAAACACAATCATGATAATACAAGATCTAGCAGCTTCTACATTAATGGACCAAAGGGCTTGGAATATGATATTCCAGAGATCAAAGGAGCTAGGACTAAAACCAAGAATCACCTATCCAGCAAAGCTGAGTATAATGCTACAGGGAAAAATATGGTCATTCAATGAAACAGAGGACTTTCAAACATTCTTGATGAAAAAACCTGAGCTGAACAGAAAAATTTGACTCTCAAATACAAGAAGAGAAGCATGAGACTTCACTGTCTTCCTCCCACTCCATGCCTTGTTCCATTTTGTCCCCAAAAAGGATGCTATGGTCTGTTTGTGCTTCCTCTGCTTGCTCATATTGGCAACCAATTACTTGACTTTTGAACTCTGCTTCCAGAGGGGAGAGCTTTGTGCCAAATTGCTGAGGTTTTTGCAGCTGCTGGAGCTATTAGATGGGTGCCCTCTCTACAGCCCCCACACGCTCTGGCTCACTGGTCACATACCCCGGGACCACCACCCAAGACCACAATCTGGATCCAAGCAAGTCAAAGCAAGAGCACTTAGCCTCTGAATGGTCTCTTGGTCCTCTTACAATCTGCAGGCCAGGAGCTCTGAAGCAGTCACACGGCAGCAGCTGCAGGCACCACATCTCCTCTGCTTCTCGCTCCAGGAGTAGCAGCCAGACCTCACTCTTCTATTTCCCTGTAGACCAACCACGTTCCACACTGACCTTTTACTTTGTCTTTGCCATTTATGGTTTGAGAAGTCTGGAAACAGCTACAGCTGCTGGTGATTTACTCTTGTGAAGGGTGCTCCAGTAGAGGCTCAGGTGGGCCTGCCCTTGGATCCCAGTGTGCTGCGATGGACCCTCCTTGCCAGCCTGCCAGGCTTCCTTCAGCGGGAGCTTTGTTTCTCTCTGTCACTTTGTGGGTTCTATAGTTCTAAAGTTTGTTTAGAGTAATTTTTTACACGTATTGGAGGAGGTGGAAGCCAGAGCAGCTCGGAGGCACTGTTTCTACCTGCCATCAACATTCTAAGCTCCATATTTGCAAGTGATGAGGAAATGAAGTTCACTACAGTTCCACAAACAAAAGGCTTTTCTTTTCCTCCATCTCCAGCCTCCAAATGTCCCTATTTCATCTTGTTCCCTCTTTTTCTAGTCAGTTAAACAAATTTATAGTTTATCTATTTGAAGGCTCACATTAAATTAACAATCTCCTTCCATGTCCTCAAAGAAAGGAGGCCCTTGGAAACATCTAATCTTTTTTATTTTTTTTACTGAATTACATTATTTGTAATTAAAA
>CM053584.1:159162166-159206595 GCA_028627135.1 Pseudochirops cupreus | reverse complement strand
AAGGGTTTGGGAGCTCTTCTTACTTTGCTTCTTATGCTTATTCTTACTCATGGTTGTTCAGACCGTGATTTTTAAAAAAATCTCTGTGGGGCTCTGCTTCCAGAAGGGAAAGCTCTGTCCCAAATCGCTGGGGTCCTCCCGGCTGCCGTAGCTCTTGGGAAGAGGCTGGGAAGTCTTCCTATTTACTTCCGGATGACTGGATAGCGAGGACTGCAAGACCGAGGCCCAAGACGGCGATCCGGGTCCAGGCCGCTCAATGCGAGAGCACTGGCCCGAGAACAATCGCTCAGTCCCCCTGCTGCCTGCAGGCCGCGGGCGGGAAGCTGCAACGCTGAGGCGGGTGCAAAACCTCTGCCTTTCGCTTTTCCATTCTGGAGGCCTTTCGCCAGACTGCTTATCTCCCCCTTTCACAATCCCACTGGCAGCTGCTGCTAATCTGCTCACCTGAGAGGCTCCTCCACTCCTCCTGTCCAGCCGCCCCCGGGGCACAGCTGCGGCTTCAGGCCAGGCTGGTTTCGGTTTGCAGTGCTGATATGGTTCCTCATAGCCGAGCTGACTTTAGTGGGAAGTATCTTTGTGTGAGTTTTGGAGTTCTGGGATTGGTTTAGAGTCCTGTTTTATGGGTATTTTGGGGTGGCTATGTGAGAGCTGCGATATGTTGCTGCTGCTACGCCGCCATCTTGGCTCCACCCCCCTGTAATTAAAATTTTTAAAAGCACTAAAGAAATTCATAGTTTGCCAAGCTATTACTTAGTATAAAGTAATTACTTTTACACTAAAACAAGCTGGCATTAGCACATCAGAATTCATCCTGTCCTTAGAGGTTAAAAAACCAATCCAAAACCAAACAAAAAAAACACGAAAAAAGGCACATGATACTGAAACAAAGACATCTCTTCCACGAAATCAAATCTACTTTCTCAGAAATAACTATTTATTTTAATACTCCTGGGTCAGCTAAATAATCTCCAATGCTCACAATTCTGCAATGTAATATCATTTTTCAAACATTTCATGTCTATACAAAGATGTATTTCATTCTTAGCCAAACAGATTGTAGTAAGTTTAAATATTGAAATGAGGATGTCAAAGTGCTCACTGCTCCTCAATTTTTAAATCAAGAAAATACTCTTGAAAGAAAAAATTTATTTTCCTAAGTACATGAAATTTGAGGCACCTTAGGACCACCCAAGCTATGTTTTTTATCTATGGAATCCTAAGGCCAAATTTATACCAAAAGAACTGTGCTATATCAAATCCATTTGGAATTAATTATATCTTCACCCACAAAATTCTAAAGTAGACATTCTGGACAAGAGCTGAGAAGTACCAACGAGCAGTGAGATCAGGACAGTGCTAGCGGCAGTATATAGAAGACAGCAACTAGATTTTAGTCAATTTTATCATCTCTGCTTCTATCTTTATGCTGTTTTTCTTTTTTCTTTCTCTTTGCTCCTTCTGCAATCCAAACTTTGCTGAGTCTAATGTTATACATCCTTTGATCTGTCTCCAGATTTACATTCTTCTCTAATACCTTTGTTCTACAATTACTTAGTTGATATTCTACAAGAGTGTGGAGGGGAAGCTTCCACAACAAAAAATTTCCATGAAAATAATTTTATTCATTAAAAAATGTATACACATATTAGATATTAGTTTGAGGAATATTTACTGTTTGTTTAACGATCAAAAATTGACTTTAAAATGTAACATCTAGACGTGGTAAATTTCTCAAAGTTTCATTTTTAAGCCTTTCCTAAATTGACCTCGCAAATTAAGACATTCAGTTCAATTCAACAAACATACATTTCTTAAATAGCCTATTATGAGCACAGCATCATGATAAATGGTAAGGGAGATATAAGGGGTATGTGTGTATGTGTGTATGTGTGTGTGTGTGTGTGTGTGTGTGTGTGTGTATGCATGTATACATATATACACAAATATAATGTGTACCTATATACACAAAAATGACCACAATGTCAAACAGCATGTAAAGAAGATACAAAGTGCTTTGTGAAGTCAAATGTAAGGATTTCAACTATATTTTCTTGCAAATTGGAAAAAGAGTATCTCTATTCTGTCAACTGGATTCCAGTTTGATCATATACAATGCTAACATGTAGGTCCTTAAACCTCAACTATAAAATTATGAGACTATATTACCAGCTTCAAAATCTTACTGACTTACTGTGGAATTGACCAGACTATCTAGAGATGTGTCTGCTTACCACACTAGTAAAAAGCACCTCTCCAATGCAATTTCAGCATACTACACCTCTGTCCCTTGCTCAGAGGCTCTAGTAGCGTTACCTCATGGCATGCCAGACAATCTTAAAGATTCATTTCTTGCTAAAATCACAGTATGTATGTATGTCCACGTGAACACAGGTAAACTGGGGAAAAAAAACAAAGAAATTAGCAATTTATCCAGAAGCCCCCAGGGAGTATTACTCCTCTCTCCTCAATCAGTAACAGAGGAACTGATTGTAATCTAAATTTTAGTTTCATTTCCCATTGACTTTCTAGGGAGATCTTTCTGAGTATATCTTTGTAAAGTCCCAAACAGCCAAAAAAAGGCAAAAATGTAATAAAAGGTTTTCACCGGAGATATGTTTAAAACTCAAGTATACACATACTTGTTTGCTAATTTCTCAGCAAGTGTCTAAATGCAGGGAATACCTTAAAGATCATGGTGAAAGGCTGTCACAAATATTAGGAAATAAAATGTCGTAAAGTAAAAAACAACAAAACTATGTGTTGCATTTGTAAAATATTCTTTCATTAAAATCTTCAGAGGAATTAGCAATGACTTTTTACACAACTGTATTTACACAACAGAATACAAAGGCTTAACAAGATTCACTGTCATATTTTTTGTTATAAAAGCCTTGGTTCACAAACCACAACACCTCTCACATCAACTTTTCTTTAAAAATTTTAACTATAAAATTACTATTTTAAAAATAAAATAATACACAGTCATAAAATCAAATCACCTTAGCATCTGTAAAATCTCTAAAAATCCTAAATTTTGAAGTTCATGGAAAATGGATATTTTTCTATGCTGAGAGAAAATAAAACTCAATTACCTTATTAAAAATGTCCTGAAATATAAATATGTAGCATCCTTTCTAGGATACCAATCTGGAGGATGGTAACAATTCCTAAATTCCAGAGTACTTTGTGAGTCTGTTACTCCTAAAAACTAGAATTCATGAGCCCCTACTCAGGAACTTCCTTTTAAGTCAGTCAGTAGGCAAAATTAGATCAAAGGCATTTGCTAAGATGGCACTGTAGCTACAGAATAGCTACTCCCCTAATAAACCTAAGAATCTCCCCAACAAATACAGTATTTTAGGGAAGTATGGGTACAAATTTAGAATACATGGTAGTTAAGGCACACCAAGACACAGAACACAGATGGCCAAGGTAACTCACTCCCCTAAAGTACTACAGGGCCTGACGCTACTTTGTCTCCTTGTATGCTGCAGCTCCCCATGGATTTGATTTCCTCAGTGGCTTTACTCGACTGGCAGCCTATTTTTCTCCCTCTAATGCAGGGTTGGCTATCTTCTCTGCTTCCTGAGTTGTTTTCTTGCTGTCTTTATCTGTGCAGAAAGTGGGTATCTCTATTCCCTATCTCTAGTGGTTACCTATCTGTGTCTTTGTCTATCTGCAGAGTGTCTTTGTCTATCTGTAAACTTTCTGCTAGATGCAGTGTTTTCTACTAGGCAAATAGCAGTACTACAAAGTGGGATTGCTGATTAAGGGGTGGTGACGAGAAATCCTCATCCTAGAGCAATTCTCTTTCAAAAGCCAGGTTTTTCCTGGACTACTTGTTCTTGCTTCAACTAAATTCCAGAGTTGGTATGGCAGCTTTTTAAGAAGCCATCAAGGGCCAATGTTCATCCCACCAATGGCACTGCCTTTTCTAATTCAACCAAGGACAATTCTTCCATACCTGATAAAGAGATGACAGAGTATAGGCATAGGTATAACTGTGTCTCCAGTCCCATCAAGAAAAAACTTTTTAATAAAGGGTTAATGAGGTATTAATGTGTTTTTGTACTTCATTAATATATTAATAACTTTCTACCTTTTATTTGCCTTTTGGTTTGTATTTGGATACCTTTTGCATATTTGTCCAAAGCCCCAAATCCGAAATTTTTTCTAAGTCACTTGAAGGCTAAAGGCTTTTTGAATTTTTTCCCTAGATCCTTGTACATTAAAGTTTGAGCCAAGTCCACATAACACAACTCTTAAATAATATGGAAATTAACATCCTTCTGGAATGGAAGAGACCTACTACCTTCACTAGGAGTGATTATACTTACCTTCAAATTCATGATTGCAATGGGCACAGTAATATAATAGATATCAGTACATTAACATTCAACTATGAAGAAGCTGGTAAAAAGAAACCAGTCTAACTTGTAAAGGAAAATACATTAAAAACTCGTTCAATTACACTCTAAAACAAAAGAGAAAAAAAAGATTTTTTTTTTAGTGGATTCCTCTAACACTAAAGTTAACACAAGGAGAGTACCTGGTAGAAAATTTCTCTAGTGGATCCCTATAAATGTATAGAGGACTCAAATCCTGAAAAAATCCCCCACATACATTCTCTGAGCTACCTTACCAACTTGGCATTCACAGATTTGTAGTTTGGGTTTCCAGGAGGATGACTATTGTCAGGTTCTAGGGTCCCCTGTGGGCTAGTACCCTTAAAATTACAGTCCACAAGCTCCCATCAGTGAGCTTCTCCTTAACAGTCACTAGTGAACACAATTAGAACAAATAAAAAGCATTTACTAAGACAGCTCAGTAACGACGACAGCCGCCTACAAATCTAGGGAATATTGTCCCACAAATACAGGGTCTGTCAAAAGAACAGGCACAAACTTGGAGTACAATGGTAGTGAAACACCAAGTAGAAAACACGTAGCCAAAACAACTCCCTCCTCTGCTACTGCAGGGTCTTGATGTCCTTTTTCTCCTTTGGGAATTCCTATGATACTTTCAGCTTTGGGTGTACTATCTCTGCTGGGCAGGTTAAGTTGGTTGAATCCCTAGAATTGGAGCTTCTCCATGGTAGTCTCTTTTCTATGTTGCTGTTCTCTTGATGTCTTTCTGTGTCTGCCTTGTTCCCTGCTGGATTTGGTGTGTTCTACTAGGTAAAGTGTCTGTTTCATGGGCAATAGGGAGGAAAGAGGAAAAAACCCTCCTTCCCCAATCCCCCATATCCCCAGGCAACTCCTTTTAAGGTCCAGATTCTTGCTTAATTGTTGATTCTGTCTGTAATGACTTTTAAGGGCCAAAAAGGACCTTTCAGTCAATCAAGAAAAACTTCATTAAACTCCATAAAAGGATGATAGGTTGGAGAGGCAGTTTGATACTCCTCTAATTCTATCAAGAAAAAACTATTTCAAACTTCACAAAGCAAAATAAGGTATTAATACTTTACCTCATTATCTATCATCTGCCCTGTGTTTTCTGTGATTATATTAAAGTGAGGGTCAGAGACCAGCTACTGCCTCTTACTCCCCCCACCCCCTAAGTGAAACTGAAGCTAACTCAGAAATTTAACTAAGCACCTTAGCCACTGGCACACTGAAGCAACATTATTAATGCATCTATAATAGTGAAAAGAGAAGAAAATGGGTTTAAAATAGAGCAAGAGATATTCAGATATTGCTAAAGGAGGTTCTAGAATCTGAAAAGAGATTTAAGGGAGGTCAAGGAATTTATTTACTCTAGGTCTTTAAAAGCTTAGATAAAGGATCTACAACTAGGTGATAGCTAGGTGGTGAAGTGCTAGGCTTGGAGTTAGGAAGACTCTTCTTCCTGAGTTTAACTCTAGCCTCAGACACTTACCAGTGGTGTGACCCCAGATAAGTCACTTGACTGTGCTTGCCTCAGTTATTTCATCTGTAAAATGAGCTGCAAAAGGAAATGGTAAATCACCCCAGTATCTCTGCCAAGAAAACACCAAATGGGGTCATGGAGAGTTGGACACAACAACAGAGCTGTAGCAAAAGTGACTGAAGACAACAAAAGAACTAAAACTGACTTGGTGACCTCTTGAGGTTCTTACCTGCCTTGAGATTCTGATTCTTTTCTGAAAAAAGGAACCAGAAAATCAGACTTGTCAAAACAATGAAATTTCACCCTCAGTTATTTATGGTCTTAATCTCATCTTGAGTAGTTAATATTTATAGTGGTAGAATTCAAATATTCTGTTTCCCACTGTCACTTCTAGTTTCTCCCTTTGCTACCATTACTAGTGACTTCTCTTTTTAAACTCATTTAATCCAAATTTATCACACAACTCAGATTTTGTGGCCTATCATCCATGGACTATCAGTAGCACATTTTCCCTCCTTTCTCAACAAATTTAATGCCTAGCTTGTAATATTCCTCTCTACCCTAATTTCCCCCCATTCTAGGAGATGTCAGCCTATGTTGATGTTCCCTCAAATACTTCCAATTCCTTAATCTACTCTCAACTCCCATAACTGTACTCCTCTACTCCATATAAGTACCTACAGAGATAATCACATATCCTTGATTTTATCATTATCCACAAGTATACTGCTTCATGTTTAGGAACTCTGACCTTCCTTCATTTGATCATAACCTTTTATCTTTTCATTTCTCCCTGTCTTCACTCCAAAACTTATTCTTCATCCTCACAATGATCTCCAATACCTCAAAAATCTCCTAGGTCCACTGTGGAATCAGTTCAATTCTACACTATCTGCTACTCTTTTTTTTTAAAATTATTTTATTTTTAGTTTTCAACATTCAAATATTTCCACAAGATCTTGAGTTCCAAATTTCCCCCCATCTCTCCCCTCCACCCACCCCAAAATGCTGTGCATTCTGATTACCCCTTCCCCCAATCTGCCCTCCCTTCTATCACTCTCCCCATCTCCCACCCCACTCCCCTTATTTTCTTGTAGGGCAAGATAGATTTCTCTACCCCACTGCTTCTATATCTTATTTCCCAGTTGCATGTACAATTTTTTAACATTTGTTTTTAAAACTCTGAGTTATAAATTCTCTCCCTTCTTCCCTCCCCACCCACTCTCATTGAGAAGGCAAGCAATTCGATATGTTATACATGTGTAGTTATGCCAAACACTTCCATGATAGTCATGTTGTGAAAGACTAACTATATTTCCCTCCATCCCATCCTTTGAACCCTGTCCCTTTCCAATCTCCCCCAATCTGCCCTCCCTTCTATCACTACCCCCCCTTTATTTCCTTCCCCCCTTACTTTTCTGTAGGGTAAAATATGCAATTGAGTGTGTATGATATTCTCTCTTTAAGCCAAATTTGATGAGAATATGGCTCACCCTCTTACCTCTCCACTCTTCCTCTCCATTGTGAAACCCTTTTCTTGCCTCTTCTATGTGAGCTAATTTACTCCATTCTATCTCTTCATATCTTTCTCCCAGTATGTTCCTCTCTTACCCCTTAATTTTATTTTTTAGATATTAGCCCTTCATATTCAACTCATCCTGTGCTATCCATCCAGCCATCCAGTCATCCATCATCCATCTATCCATCCATCAATCAATCTATCTCCTCCAACTACCCTAATACTGAGAAAGGCCTCATGAGTTACACATATCTTTCCATGTAGTAATGAATTTAAGTCCCCTACGATTTCTTTCTTGTTTACCTTTTCATGCTTCTCTTGAGTTTTGTATTTGAAAGTCAAATTTTCTATTCAGCTCTGGTCCTTTCAGCAAGAATGCTTGAAAGTGCTCTATTTCATTGAATATCCATTTCCCTCCCTGAAATATTATACACAGTTTTGCTGGGAAGGTGATTCTTGATTTTAATCCTAGCTCCTTGGACTTCTGGAATATCATATTCCAAGTCCTTCAATCCCTTCATGTAGAAGCTACTAGGTCTTGTGTCATCCTGATTACATTTCCACGATACCTGAAGTGTTTCTTTCTGGCTGCTTGCAATATTTTCTCCTTGACCCTGGAACTCTGGAATTTGGCAGTGATATTCCTAGGAGTTTTCCTTTTGGGATCTCTTTCAAGAGGCAATTGGTGGATTCTTTCCATTTCTATTTTACCCTCTGGTTCTAGAATATCAGGGCAGTTTTCCTCGATAATTTCTTGAAAGATGGTATCTACGGTTTTTTTTTTGATCATGGCTTCTAGGTAGTCCAATAATTTTCAAACAATCTCTCTTGGATCTATTTCTCTGGTCCATGGTTTTTACAATGAGATTATTTCACATTGTCTTCTATTTTTTCGTTCTTTTGTATCTGTTTCATACTTTCTTGATTTCTCAAAAAGTCATTAGCTTCTATTTGTTCCATTCTAATTTTGAAGGAATTATTTTCTTTAGTACGTTTCTTTTCCATTTGGCCAATTCTGCTTTTTAAGGCATTCTTTTCCTCACTGGTTTTTTGGACCTCTTTTGCCATTTGAGTTAGTCTATTTTTTTTTTTTTTTGCTTTTTTGGAGGGGGGAAGGCAGGGCAATTGGGGTTAAGTGACTTGCTTAAGGTCACATGGCTAGTGGCCAGATTTGAACTCAGGTCCTCCTGACTACAGAGCCACTTCTCTATTCACTGCATCACCTAGCTGCCTCTAGTCTATTTTTTTAAGGTGTTATTTTCTTCAGCATTTTTTTGGGATCTCTTTTAGCAAGTTGTTGACTTGTTTTTCATGATTTTCTTGCATCACTCTCATTTCTCTTCCCAATTTTTTTCTCTACTTCTCTTACTTGATTTTCAAAATCTTTTTTGAGCTTTTCCATGGCTTGTGACCAATTCATATTTTTCTTGGAGGCTTTTGATGCAGGAATTTTGACTTTGTTTTCTTCCAGTTATATGTTTTGATCTTCTTTGTCACCAAAGTAACATTCTATAGTTTGACTTTTTTTTTCACTGTTTACTCATTTTCCCAGTCAAATACTTGACCTTTCTCACTCCCTGTCAAGGCAGGTCTCTGATTCCGATGGGAGTGGGGGTGGGTGTATTGTCCCAGGGTTCAGGAGTTTTGTATCAGCCGTCGGATCCCCCACCATCTCTGGGCCCAGAACTTTGGAAGCAGCCACTGCTGCTGCAGCTGCCACCTGCCACCACCTCCACTGCCCTGGGGCTGAGGCCAGACTCTGTGTTCCTCTTTCACCCAGGTCCCACAGAATTCCCCCACTGTCCTTGGCATTTGTGGGTTGAGAAGTCTGGAAATCACCACAGCTGCTAGTGATTCAGCCCCCTGAGTCCTGCTCAGGCCCTGTCTGCACCCAGCACAGCCCATGCTGGACTGCACTCTACTCCCAGTCCTGTGTGATATACCCTGCATGTTGGCCTTCCAGGCCATTTTGGGCTGGAGATGTGTTTCACTCTTGTCATTTTGTGGGTTCTGCAGCTCTAGAATTTGTTTAGTCATTTTTTTTTACAGGTATTTGGAGGAGTTTGTGGGTGAGCTCAAGCAAGTCCCTGGTTTTACTCTGCCATCTTGGCTCTGCCCCCATCCTCTACTCTTGAATTCCTTGCTTCCTTATCCCATCATAAGTTCACCTTGCCAAAATCCAACCCTGAATTACTCTATTTTCTTCCTTCCAAATTTACTTAGTGCTGAATGGAACTGGAGGAAATTACAAAAGCTATGCAGTCATAGTCCACTATAAATTTATGCTAATTTAGCTAGGCCCTCACTACAGCAAAGCAATCCTACTACCCTTCCCTAATTGATTCCTATCACATTCACCAAAGCAACCATTCTAAATCCTTTCTTCTCTCTATAAGCCACTCCTTCCCCCCATCCTCTCTGTTGAGGATTTCACATTATAAATCACTAAAGACAAAAAACTCTCTTCACTCCTAACAACCAACACGTATGTATCCCTCACTACTGCCACCCCTTCACTCCAAGTTCTGATGAGATGGCCCTTCTCTTTGCCAAAGCTAACTCCTCTACATGTGGATGTATGCTATCCTCTCTCATCTTCTCCAGGCAGAATGTCCCCCTATCACCTCCACACTCTAATCTTCAATGTCTCCTTATCAACTAGTTCTTTCCCTGCTGCCTACAAACAATGCACAAGTCATCCCTCATCCTTAAAAAAAACCAATAACCCTCACTAGATCCTACCATGCCCGCCAGCTATCATCCTTTATTTCTCCTGCCTCTTCTTGGCTAAACTTTGAAGTTACCAATGATTGCTTCATTTCCAAATATAATTTCATCTTCTAAACCTTTTTGTAGCATTTGACATTACTGAAAACTGTTCCCCTCCAGGATACTCTTTTGTCTTTAGGTTTTCTTCCTACCTATCTGACTGGTACTTCTAAGTCTATTTTTCTGGATTTTCATGTTATGTCCACTAAACAGGTACCTCCCAAGGACTTGATCTTTTTTCTCTTTTCACTCTATACTCCCTCTCTCGTAATTTCATCAGCTTCCAAGGGTTCAATTATTTTATTTATGCAGATGATTTCTGCCTCTTGGCTGAGCTACAATCACATTATCACCAACTGCCTCCTGGACATCTCAAATTCAACATGTTCAAAACAAAATTCAACCTCTTTTTTACCACCTTAGTTCAGGCCCTCATCAGCTCTTGCCTGTACAGCTGCCAATAACCTAATTATTCTCCCAGCAAAAAATCTCCCCCATTCCCGTCCAATTTTCCACTTTCCTAAAGTGTAAGTCTGGACCATTTCACACTACTCCCCCTCCAACTCCAGTGGTTCCCTATTACCTCCAGAATCAAATATAAAGTCTTTTGCTCTAATCTTACATTTTATTCCCCTTCGTGTACTCTATGATTCACCCATACTGATTTACTTGCTCTTCCTCTGTGTCTTTGTTCTCATTGCTTGGAACTTAATAAATACATGTTGACTAATTCAAGCGCCATCACTGCCATTGTACTAAACAGACATCAGACACAGAGATAATATTTACGGCAGGTCCAAAAAGTCTTAGTGCAGCCTTAAGTTCTAAACACCATCTTAAGCTTTAATAGCTTAATATTGCACTAAGACTTTTGGGACATCCCGTATATACTTAGGCTAACATCAAGTACAGAATGAATTTCACCCTTCCCTGCCTAGACAAGACTCTCTTTAAGAAGCAATTAAATTAAAAGGTCACCCTTGTCCTGTCACCTATCATATCTCCTTTGTGAGCAGGAGAGTAATTTCCTAAACTCGTTTTTTATTTTCATTTTAAAGAGACAGCATTTTCCAAATGAAAAGAACTATAAATTGATGACTCGGCAATCTGAGTCCTACATTCAAGTGTATCATGTCTTTATTTTTGTCTGACTTTATTATACTGGTCTCAGTTTACTTATATGAGACAATACTCCCCTTTAAAGAGATTTGTAAAGATAAAGATCTAAAAAGTTCAAAATCCCCTCAATATTTTTCTTACATTCACTCCAACAATGGATCTAGTTTCAGTATAAAAGATATTGGTCTAATTTAGGATCAGTAAAGGAGTTATCAAATTCATTCTTTTCTGAAAATCATGATTCAATATAGTCCCATAAGAAATAAAGTTGCACTACGCAGAGAAGTACTACCACTCTAACGTAATTAATGTTTCTGAAAAGTTGTATGTAAATGGAATTTTTTTTCTGGCAAATCAAGTAATATCAAGTGGTGAGAGCTCAACTTTTAATGAAACCCTGTGTAAAATCTTTTATAAAGCAAACTGCAGCCAAGAACTGTTTGCCCAAAGACATAAAGGTCTCCTTCCTAGGACAGTGCCAGTAAAGTTGGTGTTTGAGGGATTCCCCAGAGGCTAAGTGACTGTATATATGGTCATATAGCTAAGCAAGTGAACAAGGTTTACAATCTACTACATCATGGTATCACTTTTATGTAATACTATTTTTTACATCTTGTTTCCTAGACTCCAGACCCATGTTGTAAAGTCAGACCAATATTTTCCAGTAACATGACAACAAAAGGTGTTAGTTAACCAGCTCAATCATGCTTAATCAGAACTTCTCATAATATAAAGGATCTTAAGGTTGCCTTACAGGTACTTCTTTTTTCTACTGATATATGAAACTTTCTCTTTTTCCTATAGAAAAACAGGCTAAAATTTACACTGCAATTGCAAATGACAATCTTTTCATAGTAAATATGGATTCTACCAGCAATGAACCTCTTTTTCAAAACAGGTATCGAAGACTGTTAAGGTATAATGCCTAAGGCAAAAGAAAGAGTAACTTAAATCAACAAACAAGAGCTAGTTTGTGGCTGCAGATCCTGGTTCTACCATAAGACCTCAGTTTCTCCACCTGTTAAATAAGGGATTATATTAAATGATCTAAAGTCCCTTCGTAGGCTAACATTCAATAATTTAGAATCCTCCCCAAAAGGGGTGTGGGTAATTAGCTAGACGTTTCACAAGTGAAGAGTCTGGAATAACTTCATAGAATAGAAATACTGAACTCTGCCTCCTGCCAGTTGAACAGGAAGGGAATTCGTCAAGCAGCACAAAAAGTGAAAAAGACTACTATTCAATAGCCTTAGAATAGAAACCAGCAGAATCAACAAGAGTAAGAGATGAATGTCTACCAACTGAAGCTAATATCGAACTGACTCTGTGATCTGTGATTTCCATTACACAAATACAAAGTCAGACAGGCACAAAAGACACAAAGTCCAAGACAAAACAATCCCTGCTCTCATGAAGCTTACCTTCTACAGAAGGGATTCAACATGTATACTGACCAAAATTCATGAAGGGAAAGAGTCTGAAATAATGCTGGAAACAACCTCTGGCTAGAGCCATACTGTGAACAACCTCAGAATGTCAGGTTGAGGAAGGCCTCTTCTACCAAAGATTCAACTGAGGAGCCACTGAAGGTTTTAACAAAGGCAGTGCTTTGGGAAGATGATGTTGGCAGTTGTCTGGATGATAGACTGGAGGAAAGGCTGGAAGCAGGAAGACCAATGCTATTATACTAGCCCAGGTAAGAGGTGACCAGAGTGTGAAATAGGCTAGTGGCCTTATGAGTGGAAAAGAGATACATGAAAGTGATGATGGGAAGATGAAATCCACCAAGGGTTGGATGGGAGAAATCAAGTATGTCTCAGAGATTTTAAGTTACAAACATGCTGTGACTAGATTTACAGTGGTGTCCTCAGGAGAAAAAGGGAAGCCTGGAGAAAAAGTAGGTTGCTAAGTTTTCTTTGAACAAAATACTACTACCTGACATACAGAAAACACTTCAAAGCTTAAAAAAATTTACAAAGCACTGAAATATTATCATCTTACTTTGTGAGCTAAATACTACAGGTATTATCAACTCCCCAAAGCCTCAGTACCCTCATTGTAAAATGGTACAGGATACAGAGGGCTGGTCTTGAAACCAGAAAGACATGGTACTGCCTCTGACACACTAACTAGCTGTGTGACCATGGGCAAGTCATTTAGCTTGTTATGCCCCAAGGAACTCTCAGGTTAAAAATTACAGATAACTTGCTGACTGGCATCCATGTTAAGAATTTCCATAACAGATCAAAAATCACAGAAATGAACCAAAAAAAACTGATGGGAGTAAATGACCTCATGATCACACAGCTAGCAAGCTGTTGGAGGTAGAATGTTTACTATCAGGTTTCTCCTAAGAATTCTTTTTATGATACCACACTTTGACCAGTTGAGCTTCTTATGCTTATAGGATATATGGGAAATATATGGGGGAGGCGGAATAGAGTTCAGAAGAAAAGTTAGGTCTGCATATTTCTGGGAATCTTCTAAATCAAGAAAATACTTGAAGCCATAAGTACAGCCATCAATGAAGAGAGTATAGATAGATTAGAGAAAATGTCACAGGAAAGGGCCCCTGGAGATACCTAAGCCAAGAAGAGCAGAGTTGGAGCAAAGGAGACCAAGAAATAACAGGCACAAAGTAAAAGAGCAATGTTATCAAAGTACCCAGAACAAGGGGAAGAGTCAAGAGTCAAAAATACACACAGGGTAAGGACTAAGGAAAGGTCAATCAAAAGTTACTCTGAAGAGAGCACTGGGTTCATTAAGAAGTCAGATGACAATAGGACTAGTGAAGAAATTGAGATAAGGAACGTGGAGAGTCCTTCCTAGTCTTTCTGCATGTGTATATAGTGTGTTCCAAAAGTTTTAGTGCAGTTTTAAGTGTGTACACATGTGTGTATGACTGATATTTGTCTCTTGCCCAGCAAACATCAGTGCAGCACTTTTCTCTGACCTGTGATTTCACTGGTGCAGAGAACTCTGATGTTGAAAGAAACCCCATCCACTGATGTTACTGTTACCGCCTTAGAGTTGCTGGGGCAGCAAGAGGTTAAGAGCCTTGTCCACGAGCTACTTAACGAAGCTCCCTCCACAGATGCTGCTCTAATTTACAGCCTTTCAGGAGCTATGTGGGGCACTGAAAGATTAAGTGACTTGCCCTTGACCCCGAGGCAGTATGCCAGGAACAGAACACCGTTTTTCCGGTGTCTCTCTATCCACTAGGCCAAGCTGCCTCTCTTCCCCTTTGCAGAGCACTTATTAAGTCTCTGGCAATACATGTTTACCTCCCTGAGGCTACTCTTCTAGAAAAAAGGTGAGGAGGGAGCCAGCCCCTAGTGACACCAAGAGTGGAGGAAACCAGAGACAAAAATAAGTGGCCTTTACGCAAAGCAAGTTAATTTTACATAGTCTTGCTGGAACCGCACAATAACACGGAGGAGTGGGTACTGCAGATAACATCCTCGGTTTACAGAGAGAAAAGGAAGGTGAGGAACTAAGGAAAGAGACGGGAAACTGAGGAAGGAGGGAGAGGAAAACAGGATGAGAGAAGAAGTTAACTGAGAAAAGACAAAAAACTCAAGGAGATGGTCTCGAAGGCAACGGAATAGTCAGTTCGTTTTTAAATTTCTAACAGTCCCCCCGCCCACTTATCAGTCACCTACCCCAGGGGACCCCCGGGGCAGGCCCAGGGAAGGGGGACAAGAGCAGCGCGGCAGGGGTGCGAGGCTGGAGGGGAGGGGCCAGCGCCGGTCAGTTCCCATCCCTCCCCTCCCCTCCCCCAACCCCAGGGTCTCGCGCCGTCCGGCGCCGTCCGGCCCCGCCCCCACCTTGTTGTTGTACTCCTCCACAAAACTGCCCAGCGCCAGGCGGAAGCGCTTGTCGGGCCGCACGCTCCAGTTCATGGCGTAGACCGTCCATGGTGCCTCATACTTGTAGATCTCCTTCCGCTTTCCGTGCAGGGACATGGCGGCGGCAGCAGGGCCGCCCTCCGGGCCCGAAAAGCCGGAGCGGAGGACAGAGGCCGGGCCGGACCCAGCCGAGAGACTCGAGGGGGATGTCTGGGGTGGGGGGCGGGGTGGGGATGGGGGTCGGGAGGTGGGACGGGAGGGAGGAGGGTGGGGTCAGCAGGGACCGGTGGCGGGGAGGGAGGGGGAGAGCCCTGCAGCGACAGACAACGGCTCTGGTGCCCGACCCCCAGTTTCAAACCTGAGGCACTGACAACAACCACCTTCCGTTTGGGACGCTCCCCCGCCCTCAAGGAGCGGAAACCACGCGACCCAGTAACAGCAGTAGCCGTTGGCAGTCGCACCCGTCGTTTAGAACGGCCCTTTACTTCAATTGGCTGTTAGTCCCATCGGTTCCGAGGTCCTTCTTCCCATTGGCTATGCTCTTTGTCATTCCACCGAGTCTCTCTCCGCCTCCTTGGAGGAGGGGAAACAGAATTTTCATAACCCTGAAAGTCCGTTGGCTGGTTGGGATGTCAATCAAAGAGATTCCCCGAGCTTTCCAGGCTGGACTGAAGGGGCGGGGGGAGTGGGGTCGGAGGTAGGTGGACCGGTGTTCTGGAGAACTGCTTCTCCTAGTGCCGTTTAGATCTCGAGACTCCAGCGTTCTCGGGGACCTGGTCCCTGTAGAGGGGGCTCTAAGTGACTTTGACCTCTGTCTCTCTCGACCGGTAGACTGCAGGTCCTGATATGGAGTCACCTGCAGCGTACCACGTGGAACCCACATCTGCACTACTTTTGTCTCACGCAGCCTGCCTCCTCTTTTAGGGCACTTGTTCTCCCCGCCCTTTCACCCCTGCTCCCCGCCATTGCACATCTGCTTTCTGTTTGCACACTATTTCCCAGCCCTCGAAGACGTCCTATTTCCGTGACCATGAGAGGTCAGCCTTATGTGATCTAGAAGTGGTTGGAGAAGCTTTGTTAAACCATATCCGTCATCTGAAAAATAAGGCATAGATGAAATAATTGGTATGGGAACTCTGCCCATCAAACAGCAATTACAAGCTGTCAGTAACTTACAGTTTCAGTGAACTTATGTTCAGGGAAGTTAACCAACTTGCTTATCTATGGTCACACAGCTAACAGGTATCAGACACTGGGTCTCAGTTTCTTCATCTGTAAAATCCGGGGGGGCGGGGCCAGCGTCACGGAAACCGCATCTATATAGCACCTTCTCTGTGCCAGGCACTGTGTTTAGCGCTTTACAAATATTAGGTCATTTGATCCGCTCGACAACCCTGAAAGGTACGTGTTATCCCCATTTTACTGAGGCAAACAGAGAGGTAGGTGACTTGCCCAGGATTACACAGGTAGTGTTTAAGGCTTCATTCTAACTCAGTCTTTCTTGACTCCCAGCCCAATCCACTTTGCCACCTACCTCTTTTTTTTGAGAGGTGGGCCAGGCGAGGAGGAAGGAGAGGGGATGGGCAAGATCAAGGTTTCTTAACCTGGGTCCAGGAACTCTTTTGCTCTTGAGATTTTGATAGAAGTATTTCAATATGATTGGTTTACTTTGTAATCTTCCTGTTTATGCATTTAAATGCATTTTTTCCGAGGAATCTATAGTCTTCACCAGGCTGCAAAAGGTATACGGATACGTGCACAAAAAATATTAAGAACCCAATGGGTTTGTCTCCAAAAGGCCTTTCTAGCTCTGTCTTGTGACCTGTGACCTTTGGTTTTAACAAATGATTCATAGTTGTATTCCTTTGAAAATGACATCCTTTGTCCTAAATCTATTTATTTGACTAAGAGACTTGGGGTGGGTTAAAGATGGGAATTGACCCACGGTGTTAGAAGCCAATGCTAATAGAAGACCAATTAAAAGTGAAGACAAGGTACCTCTGAAAGGATGTGCTTAAAAGCACTGTGAAATTATGGGCTAGTTATCTCTCCTTGAACCTGAGGTAATTTTCTGAGGCTGTAAGTAAGTTATTTAGAGCTTATAATTGCCATCGATTTGAGGCTTCCCATACCAGTGAATTCACAGGTCTCTCAATCTATTGACCCCCTTTGTATAAAGATGAGACAGACTGGAATTGTGTGCACTTTCTTCATTTTAGTTGAAATGCAGTGATACAGAAATATCTTACCTCCTTTATTTTAAAATAAAATTTTCATTCTGGACTTGATAGTCATCCAACACAAACATTGCTATTTACAAACAACAAAAACAATTGCACGTGACACTGAATCTGCCATGGCTACTTCCCTGCTGCTCATATTCCTCTAGAATCCTCATTCTTGAAAATCCTTTACTAGATCCTACCATTCCCTTAAGCTATCAGCATCTTTTATCTCTCCTCCCTTCCACAGCCAAACTCTTTGAAAGTTCTCTTCTCTCACACACTGGTCAAACCTTTGCAGATTAGTTTCCTACTTCATCGTTCAACTGAAATTGTTCATTCCAAAATTACTGATGATTTTAATTGCCAAATCCAATGGCTGCTTCTCCAACCAGCATTTGCCTCGCTAGGATTACCCTTTCCTCCTGGACATTCTCCCCTCTCTGTTTCTGTGACATTGGTTTTTTTTTGTTTTGTTTTGTTTTGTTCTCTTACCTGCCTGACTTGAAAGTGTCTTTTTAAATAGCCTCTTCCAGAGCAAGATTAATGTCATGCCACCTGACCTTTTTCTTTTTTTCCTCTGTGCTCTTAAAAAATTAATTAAAATAAGTATTTCTATAACATAGCATAATTAAAAATGCCCATGAAACTACAGATCTATTGTGAATAACTTGCTATTCCTTTTAAATATCATAAGTTTATCATGTAAATTTCTTTTTCTCTATACTCTTTCACTTGGTGACCCCATCTACTCCCATGGACCTAATGTTTTTAGTTAAATTATTATCTTTTTTTGTGTTATCTACATTTCCTACTGTGTCCCTCCCCTCCCCACACCCTCAACATCTGGTTGGTGAGAGCCATCCCCTACAATAAAGAAGAAAAAAAAAGAGGAAAAAAGATTCAACAAAACTAACCAACATTTCAAAAAAGTTTGACATTATAAAATGTTACACACTATGTCAAAGGTTTAATTGTCTTCTCTATCCTAGTCTCTCTCCTGAGCTACAGTCTTGTATCCCCAACTGCCTGTTGGCCACGTCAGAGATGTCCTCTGGTCATCTCAAACTGAACATGTCCATAACTGAACTAATTTTCTTTTTTCCCTTAAACCTCTCTGTCTTCTGAGCTTCCCTGCTCCTGTCAAGGGCACCACCATCTATCCTTCCAGTATATTAGTTTTATTAGCCTTGGTGGCATCCTTGATTGCTCTCACTCATCCCACTTATACAATAAGCTGCCAAATTTTGTCATTTCCTTCTCCACAATACTTTATAGCCTAGACAAACTGTCCTTCTTATGAATACATGATATTTTATCTCCCTTCTCTATGCCTTTACCTAGAATGCACTCCTTCCTCATCTCAGCCTGTTGAAATATCTGGTTTCCTTCAAGACCCATCTCACAATGCACCTTCTACATGAAGCTATTCCTGGTCATCCTAATTCCTAGTGCCTTCTCCCACAAGGCTACCTCTTACCAAGTGTGAATATACCTATAAATTTGCATATTGTCCCTCATCCCCACCCCAACTTTTAGAATGCAAACTTCTTTACTAAAGGGACTATTCCACTTTTGGTTTTGTATCTCTAGCAGCTGGCACAGTGCCTGGCACATAGTAGGCACTTAACAAATGCTTATTAATTCATCAATGTCCTGTTCCTCTGCTAGTAAACCTAATCTGGGTGGGAGGGGAAGGTGAGGAAGTTGAGGAGGGAGAGAAGTCCCCACAAGAGAAAATCCTGTAAGACCCTCATTCCTACACAAAATTCACATTTCCTTAATCTCTTTTAGAAGTGTATGAGTTAAATTATTTTGTATCATTTTAATTTTAGTACCCTAGGGACAGAGCTCCAGTTGCCCTTACCATAGTTATAGCTCTGCCATTTGCACACTCCCATTCCCAGGACTCTATGATGTGACTGCTCAGAATATGAATTTATTACTACTTATCTAAGCTTGTCCTTCCCTCTACGCTCTTAAGTTTTGGTTGTTTTTTTTTTTTAAAGGTGATCACAACTGATATGATTGGGGATCTGAGTAAGTGACTAAGCTGGACAACCCACAGCTGTATTATGCATACAACCTAGTATAAGTTTTGATGGATTTATTAACTGGCTAAATGCCACAACTTCCCCAAAGAGACCCAAGTGGCATTGCAGATCTATTAGAAAAGTCACTTTGGGACAAACATCAGAGGAACAGAAGCTGAGGAAAAGCCATTGTAAGTGGATTGGAAGCTATGCCTTTCTAGGGAACTGTTAACCACAGAAGGCAGCCTGAGTTTTCTAGCCAGAGACAATTTTTTTCTTGGTAGAAGTCACTCAGAACATGTATAATTAATTCTAGTTGTGGGGGAAGGTTAGTGACCTTGTCCCTCTTTCTGGGCTCTGGATATCTATCAGTGAGGATCAGAGATTTTTTCTCTTCATCCCACTGGTCCTCAGAAGCCTGGCCCTGAACAACTAGATGGTTCTTTTCTCTATGTAGGGTTAATGGAATCTTCCCTGTCCATTAATAGGCCTATTTGACCATGTGTCCCTTTTCCCTTGGAACAGGAGCTGTGTTCCCAGGTCTAAAGCTACACAAGTATTTCAATCATGGATGTCTTGTTGCCTTGAACTTTTGCTCAGTTCACAGCTGTGACACATCCTGAGTCACACAGGGCCCAAATAGAGATACATATTGCTTTGGGGAAGGAGCTCACTTAGGGGGAAACTTGCTTATGGGGAGGCTTGCTTGCAGGAAGGCTTTCACACCTTTTGGTACTGACCCTATTAGGCACTGAATCACATGATGCCTTCTAGCTCTGAGCCTATTAGTTGAAAACTATATATACTGGGAGGTTGGTATTTTATTTTGAGACTCACTCATGGGAAGAATGTTTCTTTGTGATATGGCCAGATGAGACTGAGGGTAGCCATTGTTAAGGAGCACCCTTGAAAACCCATATATTGGTGCTCCCTGGTCTATTACTTTGTATAGAAAGTTGAAGCCCTGTCTATTGGATATTTATGTTTCTCTGCTTGAATTTTCTCCATGTTCAGGGTGCTGACCTTTCCCCTGGACTAGTGAATGACTTATATATGTTTAATTAAAGTAAGATTGTCGACCCCTTTGATGCTGTCTTTCCTTTAGAAAAGAAGTTCAAAGAACCTGTGCTAGCAGGCCATCCTGGGTGTCCTAGGGTGCTTGCTAATACACTCTATCATATGGTAATGTTCTTTTTTTTCCCCCGCATTGCAGAAGAACTCCTCTTTCATGGTAGCATGATTTATGAAGATGGCCACCAAGAATCTGGGAAAGATGTTGAGTGTCTGCCTTACTGTCAATGAGACAAAGTTGTTTGGGGGTCATCTTAGATGGTGCTTGGAAGCTATTTTTCTAGGAAAAATGTCATTAGAGACCATGCTTTGGAGAGTTTGGAGGTAGCTTCATTTCAAAGCCTTGGTGATATCTTCCTACTTTTCAAACCCCTATCCTGCATACATACCTATACATATATAGAACACCCAATCCTCTCAGCAAGGGTGTCAGTTGTTATGGGAATCAAGTGAGTCAGATTCCTAGATAGACCAGTTATGCTGCTGAGCCAAATCTGAGGGGTGCTTCTGGAAGTTCAGCTATTTGGGGAAGGGTTAAAGGCATTCAAGGAGTGAGGGCAAGTGGGGACATCTGAATCCCTATACTCGATGCAATCTCAGAGGGGGTGACCAAGGGGACAGAAGCTGGTCAGGATATCATTTGATGCTACTAGAAGATAAATGTCACTGGATGAAGAATCTCTTCATTTCTGAATATATTTTTCCAGGTCACTGTAGCTTGGAGTCTGGAAAGGGGGAGAAAAAAAAGTGTGAATGATAGGTATCCTTCAGGCCGTTCTAAGGAACAATAGGACTGGGTCTCCCCACTTTTGAAAGGACCTCCTACTCCTGCTTAAAGATACCTCTCAGAAATCTACCTCTCCACATCCAACCTATATTACAGATTGCAAGAGTTGGTAGAAATGTCAAGAGATAATCTGGTAAAACCCCCCTATCTTTATTTGTTTTTAAAATGAAAATTTTGTCCAATACACAAAAATAGCTTTTTTTCTCCCATTCCCCTCTATTGATTAAAGAAAGAAAGAAAAACAAAACCCTTGTGACGATTACGCATAATCGGGCAAAACAAATTCTAACCTTGGCCATATCTAAAAAAATGTCTCATTTTGCACCTTGAGTCCATCCCAGCTCTTTGAAGAGGTGGGTAGCATGTTTCATCATTGATGAAATCCTCCATCTTTAGACTAGAGAATGTTAAACTAAGAATTCTTTTACTTAATTTTTTTTTTGGCTTTTTGGAGGGCAGGGCAATTAAGGTTAAGTGACTTGCTCAAGGTCACACAGCTAGTAAGTGTTAAGTGTCTGAGGCTGGATTTGAAGTCAGGTCCTCCTGACTCCAGGGCCGGTGCTCTATTCACTGCACCACCTAGCTGCCCCTAAACTAAGTATTCTTAACCTCAATTTTGTAACATTTCAGGATTTTGCTAATTATCTCAAAGGAGTGTTATAAAGTTCCCTCTTCTCTCATGAGTTATGATGAACTTTCATTTAAAAATAAATATGTATAACACCCTCCTTACCTTATCAGACCTCTAAATCTTTTTTTGCCCTAGGAAGTAGGAAGAAATATACCAAGGTATAAATCAAGAATTCAGTCTTTGGTAACCTCAAAATCCCAATTTATCCCAAATTATTTCCTGTTAAGTGCAATGCCTGTCCAGTCACTGGGCACACAAGATACCTGAAGTGCTCTCTCTCTGCCCCAGCACCATATTCAAAAGATAAGAGAAATACATTAACAGACACAAAATGGAAGATACCTAGGGCCTTTCTTTTCCTGTGAGATCTTATTTGTTCCCTCTATTTCCCAGAATTAAAAAGTTCAGTTAGTGAAGTATTAGGCTGACTTCCAAATGCCAGACGTTGAGGTCCTGCCTCTTTCCTATTCACATATACTGACTCAAGGAAGCTTCTGCATAAGTGGGAGGCTGGGTATTCCTCAGCAGCTTCCTTCCACCCACCCTCCAGCTGCTCTGCCCTTGCTGTTCTAACAATAGGACTTTTACATGGGGAAGAATATGTTACAGAAGCAAACCCACAAGACGGAATAGAGGTGTGCCAAATGAGACAAACTTTTTTAGACATGGGCAATGTGTTCCTGTGTTTTGCTTAACTATATTTAGTTGTTCTAAGGAAAGGTCTTCTATGGGACAATATGTGTGTGCCCATGAATTACTGGGTAGTGAAAGAAATGAAATAAAAGAGCATCAATAAAATATTTAAAATACACAAGAAAACAAACAAAAGGTCAGAGACACACAAGAGGTAGTTTAACATAATCGGAACAAGTTAGTGGTTTCCTATACAATCTTTTTTTTTTTGGATGCATTTCTGGGAGCTCCTTGAGAGTGGGGTCTGTCTTTTGCTTTTCTTTGTAACCTCGGCATTTAGCACAGTGCCAGGCTCCTAGTTGGCACTGACTAAATATTAGGTGACTGACTTGAAATATTGTTTGTCGGTGATTGTTAGTTTCATAATAAATTAAAAAAGAAAAGAAAAAATCCACTAAAAGATTGGGAAATGCTGATCTGCATCCTGAAGATATTCAGGTTTGGATATCTTTTGCTAAAGCAAATCCTAGAAGTATTCAGTTCAAAACACATACATGTCTTGTTAACACCCCAAATCACCTCCCGTGAACCTCTTTTTAACACTCTGTGCCTTGAAGAGGTTTGTTGTTCAGTCATTTCTGACTCTTTGTGACCCCATTTGGGGTTTTCTTGGCAAAGATACTAGAGTGGTTTGCTATTTCCTTCTCAGGCTCATTTTATAGATGAGGAAGCTGAAGCAAACAGGGTTAAAGGGACTCGCCCAAAGTCTTGCAAAGTATCTGAGGCCAGATTTGAATGCAGGTCTTCCTGACTTGAGGCCCAGGGTTCCATCCACTGTGTTACCTAGAAGAGGTTATCTCTGTGCTAATAGATTGCTGGTTCTACAGAGAAAGGAGCTCTAACCTTAGAGGGGGAGAGAGAGAGACAAGAGTCCAATCAAGTCTGCCATGGGTGGATATAAGGACTTATCAATAGCAAAAGACTTCTCTGACAGCCTGCATTAGTAACTGATGTTTAATGAGATAGAACTTGAGGCAAACAGAGTGCCAAGGGGCTGCTGAACTCAGGAATTACTACAATTTGGCACTGCTCTAATAGATCTTTCTGTTAATCTGTAACTTCCCACCTAGACTAGGATTTCAGCTGTCCTCGACTTCATTTGTTATCTTGTGAAAGGAGTCTCACCTGCCTAAAATAAACTCCTCTTTCCTAAAGGCACCAATGTTTTTGTATGTGTTGGGGTTAGGGGAGGGTTCATGACCTATGAACCTGGCTCTCTAGCCTACAGAGTTTTGCTCCTTGGATGATCTATCTGAGATTTACTCCTTCCTCCGTCCCCCACCATGAAATGCAACTGGTTCCAAACTAGGAAGTCACACCACTGGCTCCAATTGGGGGTTCCCACATTCCTTAGTGGAAAAGCCTAAGAAGTCCTGAGTCTCTCAGCACTACCTCTAGCCCCAGTAATCAGCATCCAAACTCTGGGACCCTGAACTAGTTATGAAACGTTCTTTGCAAACCTTTCTGAATGATACTTGAGCTCCTGAGCTCTTGCCCTAGTTATTATATTAGTAGAATCTAGGACAGAGAATAAAGCTAGAATCAACGTCCAGGACCTAGTTGCTGCATGTATGTTAGCATCACTGTAAATGGATTCTGTTCGTGAGAGAACAGTATCCATTCTGCCAAGGCCACCCAGGAGGGGAAAAGCTCTGCTCTGCTCACCTGTCCAAGGGGTGTGGGGTCTTCTCTAGGCAAAGAACCCTGCAGCTTCATGGGTCCAGGGCACTGAGCACCACCAGCAGCAGCAACAGTAGCAAGTAGAGGAGGGGGAGGAGGAAACAAGTCCACAGACTCTGAGGCTGGAGAGACAGGGTCGTAGGCAGGGGGCCCTTGGGACAAATGGCGGTTCAGGAGCTTCAGAATGATGCTGAGATCTGAAGACATCTGAGATTCCAGCCTGCCAGAGAGATCCTGGAGGTCAGGGTTGGATGGAGGCACCAGGGAGCAAAGCAGACTAGGAAGGATGGCTCTCTCTTCTCTGCCGTGAAGGCTACTTATGACAGTTTTGCCTCTTACCCTTCAGACCAGCCCCTAGTGACTCACTACTTATTATTCTCGCTTCTCACTACTTATTATTTTCACTATTCATTGCTTATTATTTTCACTACTCTGCTATGCCTTTAGCAGAACCCTGGCACCAACAAATTGGACCTGCTTTTACCCCATTAAGGACTATGAGGCTGACCATTCCCCTGGCCCTCTTTGAGGCTCTACTGAGTGAAATCATTTAGCTAATTATGTTTTAAGGCGTTTGGGTTGGGAAATTTATAGGCAAAGGAAAGTTATATACATTCAAGCCATTATTTCTGCTCCCTCCACACCTGAGAGTGGGACTCTGCCCTTAGAACCACCCTGGGCTTTGATGGGTCACGATATTTTTAGCCAAACTACTACATTTAGCCCACACTTGCTCTCTACCTACCTGGTTCCTCTTTTTGTTTTGTTGTCTCCAGCTACTGGGAGCTAAGGGCAGGACTGTCTTGCTGGCTTTTATGTCCCTAGCACTTGGCACAATGCCTGGCATATAGCAGGACTTAGTAAATTCTTCTTTTATGTGTGCATGCATGTATGTACCTATCTATTATTCTATGTTTAATCCAAGGGTTCTTAACCTAATATCCATGGACCCTTTAGATTTCAGAGATCATGGAACTTGAATGGGGAAAATATTACATCTTTATTTTTACTCACCTTTTCTTTGCAAGTCTATGTATTTTATTTTGTTTTTTTTAAATATTAATTTAAATTTAATTTTATGCATTTAAAAACATTCTGGGATTCGGTCTCAAGGTTTTTACCAGTGACAAAGGAATCCATGACACAAAAAGATTAAAACTCATTATTTAATCTATATATCTATACAATTGCATAGTTCTAACAGCTAGAAAATGTAATAGGAAAAGCATATAAAAGATTCCTGCACTGGGAGGGACTGGTTACCTTCTAAAGTCCCATTTTCAAGGTTAAGATTCTATGGTGTGTCAATAAAAAGTGGTCATTAATCCAAGAGATTCATTGTGTTCCTGGTTGACCAATAGGAGGAGCTCTTGCAGCACCAATTCCAAGGCCTGCCTTTGAACCTTTTATCCCCTCTTTTCTCCCCACTCAAAACATCTTGGAGCCAGCATCTTTTACCTGTTCAGCTGGGTCCTGAGACACTCCAACCTGGAGCCCAGATCTCTGGGCCAGCCATCCTGGCTTCCATCCTGGGGACTGTGCACCAGGGGTATGTGCTGGGAAGGCATCCGATGGGGAGCTGCAGGACGGTCAGCCCAGAATTCAAAGACATCTTGGGTGCCTGGGAGCCTAGCTCTGGCTGTAAATGAGAAGAGGAAGCCATGGGAAGGGAGGAGGCAGGGTCTGGCTTGATCTGACCTATCCAGGCCAGTTTCTGTCTACCTAACCATCTTCCTATTTCCTCCACTTTCCTCCCTCCCCTGCCATGATAGAGCCAATCTGGGGGAGGGGAGAAGAGCTACTCACCTGAGTACTTCCGGGTACTGCTGCCTGCTTGAGCTAGGGAATCAGCTTTAGGACTGATGAGGTTAAAGCTGGCAGAGGAGAACTCTTCCTGGGAGCGAGGGTGGACCCTGGGTCTGGAGGAATTGGAAGGGCTTGGAGGTCTGGTATCAGGCTCACTGCTTAGGGAACTGGTCAAGGAGCTGCTACAGAACTCATCCCATGGGGCCTTGGCAGGGGACCCCTGCAGGTGGGTGAGTGGTGACTTCCTCAATGACTTCGTGCCATCCAGCCCTGGAGAGATACCTAGAGAGGAAGGGGTTAAGGGAAAGGGCCACGGAGGTCCAAAGGAATGAAAAGCTTAGAAAATATACTTACTCCCAAACTGAGTTTCCAAATCAGAGGGAAAAGGTTTCCACACCTTTACCCCAGGAATTGTTATTAATGGAAAATAAGAATCAGGGGTTGGGGGACCAGGCTTTTAGAGGGCCCTTCTTCATGCCAGTTCCTTCAGGGTCAGGAGCATCAAGGAACAGAGATTCTTACTCACTAAGGAAGAAAGAACCTTGCTGATATCTGCTAAGAGTAACCCTCCCCAAAAGAGAGGATGAGGTTGAAAAACTCCTGGGAGGGGAAAAGGACTGAAGAACAATACTGATAGAGGCTAGGGGTTGGGAGAAGGGAGGGACTGACTCTGCTTACCAAGCTTGCATCGTTTTAGAACAGCTTGAGGAGGCCTGGCCAAGTGGTAGGGGACCTCCTGGTCCTGGCTGGGTGGTGATGTGGAAATCCTGTCTACCTTGGGGGAACAAGAGCTTTGTGTAACAGGTAGCTAGATCATCTCCTTGCTGAAGCCTTCCCTGATCCCACTCCCACTGCCTTGTTAAAGGTCCTCCAATTTCCTTGTATACATTTTTTGTTTTCCCACCTCTAACGTCCAATACATACAACAGAGTAGGAGGGCTGGGATGGTCTACTTTTTGTCTTTGTGCCCCCAACTGATTACAATGTCTTATACAAAGTAGGTACTCAGTAAATGTTTTGATTATGCTCATTCCCTTCCTGATCCTTTCATGATTCCCTTCAGAAACCTATTCTAAGCAGGAGACAAAGAGTTCAGAAACCAAGAGAGTGGATTCCAAAATGGAGCACACTGAAATGAACTCAAAGGCCTACATGTACACCAGTGAGAAGGTAGGAAGATAGATCTATCTCTCCTTCACCTCCCCTCAATAACCAGTCAAAGACCTTATCTCCAATACAACCCACTGCCCACGCTGTCCCCTCTATACACCAATGTGAACCTTGAGTACTCTAATTAGGGGTATGCTAGTAAATGTTTAACAACCAGCTCTCCTCAAATAGTCTATGGCATGACACTACTTTTGAATATTCCAGGCACATTTTTAATCAGAATTATTATGGGAAGGAAATAAACATTTGTATAGCAGCAGTTACTATGTGCCAGGCCCTTTACTAAGTGCTTTCACAAGTATTGGCTCATTTGATCCTCACAGCAACCTTGTAAGGTAGGTGCTATTATTATCCCCATTCTACAGTTGAGGAAACTGAGGCAAATAGAAGTTAAGTGACTTGTAAGGGTCACATGGCTAGCAAGCCTGCTTTGGAGACCTCTGTGATATGTTTCATGGGATCCTGGATCTCTTATCTCTATCTAATAGTCTTTCTTGATGATTTACTGAGAAATTCAGTGCTTTGTAGAGAGCCTCTTCCAGAGAGGAAATTCTGCTGGGCTCAGGGCTTTTTTTTTCTTTTTGGAGGGGGGAAGGGCTAGGTAATTGGGGTTAAGTGACTTGCCCAAGGTCACAGAGCTAGTAAATGTTAAGTGTCTGAGGCCAGATTTGAACTCAGGTCCTCCTGACTCCAGGGCCTGTGCTCTAGTCACTGCACCACCTAGCTGTCCCTGGGCCCAGGGCTTTTAAGAGCATTAGAGAAGAATCCTAATTCCAGCCTCTGTCTCTTCTCTGACTCTCAGTGGGAGAACAGACCTAAGTATATGAGATCTTGAGGAAAGTGACTGGTGGGCACTAGTTCCCACAGCAATGGACAAGGAAGCCTAGTTTCCATACCAAAGACAATGTCAGGACTGGTCAAGCCTGTGGACGGAAGAGGCCTTACCATCCACATCCCAACCTGGCATGTGTTTTAAGGTGCTCAGTACCCCAGTGTAGACCATTCTGGCAGCTGAGCCCAGAAATATGATTCTTACTAAGTGTCTGTTGTGTGTATATACATATGTGTGTATGTATGTATATACACGTGTATATTTGCATCTATCTATACCTATATCTATCTATCTGTCTATCTATCCATCTATCTATCTATCTATTGTGACTGTAGGGCTGGTGATGGGTCTGGGCCTGATATCACTAGAAGTGGTTTTGAAGAAAACCAGCCAAGAATTTCTACATGGGGAGTGGGGAGTCAGTGTCATGGTAGAGAATGGTCAAGCCCTTCAGGATATAAACTCATAAAGAAGACCCTGTCTCATTAGCACAGGCTAATAGCCAGTCCAGAGGTATTAGGGCCAAATTCTCCAACTATTTGGTTCTAAAAGCTTTGGAAGTGTGTGTTTGGGGGAGAGGAGTGGGCAGCAGAAAGAATGGGAAGGAACTGAATCTCTTAGACACAGAGTTACTATCCCTCAATCACACAGTCAGAGACATAACTAGAAACTGAACTCAAGGGTCCTGGCACCACCACTACTTTGCCAGCCTGCCATATAGCCAGCAGAGGAGTTTCCTCTTAACTCCACCAATAGGACTTTATGGTAGAGACCTTAGAGATCATCTAGTTCGGGGTCCTTAATCTTTTTCTGTCTTTGGCAACCTCTTCAGAATAAAGGTTTTTTTGTTTATTTGTTTGATTTTGAGGCAGTTGGGGTTAAGTGACTTGACCAGGGACACACAGCTAGTAAGTGTCTGGGCCACATTTGAACTCAGGACCTCCTGACTACAGGGCTGGTGCTCTATTTCCTGGACCATCAAGCTGCTCTCAGAAAAAATTTTAAATGCATGAAATAAGATTACAAAGGAAGCTGATTGTATTGAAATACAGTTATCAAAGTACATATTTTAAAAAAAAAACAAGTTTGTGGACCTCAGGTTTAGAATCCCTGTCCTACTCCAGCTTCCTCATTTTACAGATAAGGAAGTGAAGGCTCAGGAAGGGAGGCAGCATAATATAATATTTTGAATTTTGAGTTAGACAGTGGTTCAAATCTCTGCTTACGCATAGGTCTGGTATTTAGGAACCCTCCTTATACTATATTAAATTTGCCTTCATCTGCAGCATAAAGCCCATGTGAATTTTCTCTTGGCCAATTTGGAATGTGTGATCATGTAAACTCATTGCTAACTCCTTGGCAAGTCTTAGTTTTCTCCTCTCTAAAATGCATGGAGTGTGCTAGAATTCAAACTTCTTAAACTGTGGGTCTTGACCAGTCACTGCCCACAGTTTAAGAAGTGCTAAGGGGGTCAGTGAGTGGAAAAAGTTTAGAGAATCTCTCAGGGCCCCTTCAACTCGAAATGTGTTATCATAAGAAGTGATTAATCTCAGCTCATGTAAGAAATAAGTAACAGGACCAGGATTTGAATCCCAGTCAAATTCAGTATTCTTTCTACTATATTTCATGGCTTTCACACTGGGCTTAATTTTCTTGTCCTCTTGGACCCCCCCGGGGTAGTGGACATGGGGTGTCACTTTTCTGAAACCCTAGCTTGGAAGTTCTTAGTATGCAGCGTTAGTGGTCATGTGAACCACACTGTCTCAAACCAAACCAGTTGGAGAAATTTGGGCTCTCTGACATTATCTCCTTCTTTTAAACCCCTGCTTGGCAGTATAGATAGTCATCAAAAAAAGATCTTCTGAGATGAGTGCTCTAGGCCAATTTCAAAGGTGATAAATGGGCTATGGTAGGGGTAAACAGCCAGCCTGATGTGGTACCCATAATGAGGGTGGGGATACTGGAGTTTTGAACATTAATTTAGGGACTCCTGACAACATTTGTTCTCCTTCAATAGATAGAAATAACTGAGCTTACTTAGTACCTGGCTAGCAAGAATTGCAAGTTAACATAGAAGGGTACCCCCACCCTACTTCCTCCCTTGGTAAGGGTTTCCCTTGAAATGACCTCATGTTATTCCAGGGTCTCTGTGTTTCTCCCCCCCATTCCTCCCCACCCCACTGATGCAAGGTTTCTATTTACCATATGCAACTAGGTTTTAAAATCTGAGGTCTTTCCCCCTCCCATACTCAACTGGATTTTTCTTAAAAAGTTGACTTGAATGTGTGTTTTGTATTTCTTGTCCCTGGATAGTTTTTCTGGATGATGGAATTATTAGTTAAGGGATTGGTCTGATGGGGCTGCTATGCTGACCCTCTTTATTAATGTCCCTGCCTTGTGGAGTACCTCCTGGGCAGTCCCTCTGACTCACATCATGCAGGTTGAAGGTGATCTCCAGTTTGCTCCAAAAGCTCTCAGAGAAGGCAGGGTACATTTCTAGCACCTCCAGCAAGTCTTCCCGTTGGATCTTGTGCAAGTCACAGTAAGTCAATGCCCGCACATCTGCATTGGACTTGCCTGGCCTGGTATAGAGGCTGATGGGCTCCCCAAAGATGTCATTCTTCCCTGCTGGCCCAAGGTAAAAATAAGTGCTTGTGGGTAGGGACCTGGTATAGATTGTTCCACGCCCAAGATGTCACCCCAGAGATAGTTGGATCTCCAAGTTATAAGTACTTCTTCTCAGATTTCCCTCCCAGATCCTCTAACTTCTGACCCACCTTCTTCCAGGATTGCTCCTAGACTGGGGGACTTGGTGCAGTCCCAGTATTGCTCTCTTGTAGTGAATTCTGAGGAAAATGATGGTTGACCATGGGGAAACTACATCTAGGCCCTCAGAGATTATAGAATCCTGAATTCTTAGGGACAGAGCTTGTATCCCTTCTCTTTCCTCACTGCATTACCCATTTTTATTCATACTGACCCCATGCCATGCATCCTTATGTTGGCCCCTGCCTGACATATTCCCTTAGTGAAGTCACCTGGACAATACCCAACAATTCAAATTCCAACCATTTGGTCCTATCAAAACCTACTCTTCTGTGTTCTCAGGGTGTCTGTTTTCTAGGAAAATGAGTTGTAATAGACTCTTAACCTTTAGGGAATGGGTGATTAATGGTGAAAATTCCAGGTCCTGGGGCAGGCCAGTGGAGGAGATATTTGGGGCCACAGAGAGGCTTAGGAATCTCCCAACTGTTCTCTGCTTGCAAAGGCCTGATAATTAAGAACACTCCTTATATCTTATCAAATTTGCTCTCAGTCTCAAAGTAGAAAAGTAGGCTAAAAGGAACCCAGGAGGTCATCTAGTTCAACCTAGAGGAGGAAACAGAAGCTCCAAAGGGTGAAGCAACTTGCTAAAAATCCACTATGAATTATCATTTACCAACTCAGAATGCATGAGCATTCAAACACTACCTTACCCCTCAGCCCCTGTGCCTTTCCTACCCCAAGCCCCCATTTGCTGTATCCTGTTCACAGTCAAGTGTCTGGAACAATCAACTGGTTCCAGGCCAGAACTGCTGGTACTTGAGTGGAAAATAGCAGTGGTAGTAAGGGACCTTCTTTTAAATTTAAATGTCTATACATTTATGCTTCTTGAAGGAAGGTAAAGGTTCCAGGCTCATCCTTGGGGTGAGTCCTTTGGGGGCAAGTTTCTGGCTTCCCTAATGCTCCCTCTTTCCCATGCGTAGAGGGAACTTTGAGAGGATTCTGGCATTGAGCTGGAGGCTGGAACAAATACTGTCTCAAGTCCCTTCTAATATGGAAGATCCAAAATGTATTTTAAGGTATTAAAATAAATGCTTTTGGCTTAAATTGTTCCATATTTCATGTTTGGACACATCATAGCCAGCATGTATATAAAACTTTAAGGTCTGCAAAGCACTTTACCTACATTATCTAATTTCTCATAACAACCCTGGAATGTAGGTACTATTATTATTTTATAGATAGGAAAATTGAGGCTGAGGTATAAAATGACTTGTTCAGGGTCACACAGCTGGTTGGATTTGAATTCAGGTCTTCCTGACTCCAGCCCAGTGCTCTATCCACTGGGCCACCTAGCTACCCTCTATACATGTGTGAGTAGTTTTTCTGTCTACCTGGTTTCTAAGTTTTCCTGGGGCAAAGAAGTATGATATGTATAATATATGCATGTATACATATACACACATAATATAATCATGAATATATACATATAGGCATGCAAACATAATACAGTCAGATATAGACATAGTCATACATACATACATACACAGGCACGTGTAATATACTCAGGCAACACAATATAGTGATGCAGGCATGCATACAACCGTACATACATAATATAGCCATACATATATACAGTCATGTATGCACTATACAATCAGGCATACATAATACGGTTGTGCATACATACACACATACATACATTTATATCCATACAACAATGTGGTGTAGGGGACAAAGCACCGATTGGCTTCACATCCTGCCTCTGCTGCTTACCTGTGTGACCTTGCGAAAGGTACATCATTTCCCTAAGCCTCAGTTTCCTCATTTTCAAAATGAGGACTTTGGATTAAATCGCCTCCAAAGACCCTTCCCACTCTATATCCATGGTCTTATAATCCTACATCTTCTGTCTTTCTCCGCTTCCCCCCCTCCCCTCCCATCTCCGGTCCAGTGGAAAGAACACTGGACAGAGGAGTCAGGAATCTTGGTTCTAGTCTTGGCTCTCAGACAAGATGAATTGTGTGACTGCTTAAAGCACTTCACCTCTTGAGCCTCAGCTTCCTTAACTGTTAAAAAAACAAAAACAAAAACCCTGAAACCTCCAGGGATCTGTGATTGCATCAGTAGGATCCCTTCTTCCATCAGTACACATCACAACCCTTGTATACCTCAGCAGATGATCTTTGTAGATGACTGTAACCAAAAAGCTCCTATATCTGGGTAACTAAGCTTCTGGCAATAATGTCTTCCACTAAGGGGGAAAAAATACACACACACACACACACACACACATACATACATACATACATACACACATATACACCTTAAAGCATTATATGAGCAGGACATGTGATTATATGGGCAGTCTGGCAGAGTGATATAGTATGCCATTTGAGGTAAAAATTCAAACGCTGTCTTGGGCATATACTAGGTTCAAATCTTATCACTGATATATATTTGCCTTGAGGGCAAGCTTCTTGTATGACCTTGGGCAAGTGACTTGACTTTTCTGAGTCTGAAATAACTGTCCTAGGACTTAACCTGTTAAGTTATAAATGCTATCATTTGGTAGAGTACCAAAAGAGTACCTAACAGGCAAGTCCTAGGGGAGTTCCCAATATTGACAAAGTCACAGATTATTTGTGTATTGTTTTTATGCATAATTGAGAGAGAGAGAGAGATAGAGAGAGGGGCAGAATGTTGTAATGGATAGAGAAGCCATTGGTCATGAGCTGTCTCTGTATATAGGAACCCCTTCTGCAACATTTCCAACAAATGGACATTCACCCTTTGTGTGAAGAGGGAGGACCCCCTAACTTCCATTCCATTTTAGGGTTGGCTCTGAGTTTTGAGAACTTTTCCCTTACATCAAATCTGCAATTCCCACCCATTGTTTCTAGTTCTGGTCTTTCAGGCCAAGCTAAACAAATCCAATTTCTCTTTCATATAATAGATCTTCAAATACTTGAAGATAGTTATAGTCATACTTCCCTCCTCTCCCTATTTTTTTCTGCTTCAGGCTAAACACTCAGTTCCTTCTATTAATCCTTATATAATATGATTTTGAGGAGGATTTCAACCACGATGGGGGGAACCACCCAATATGACCCATCTCTTCCCAGAGGAAGCTTCAACATTTTTGGCATATGTGATGCTGCCTCAAATGACAGAGAGATCTGGACAGACAGAGGTATGGGGAAGATACATGTTCTCTAGGAATGCATGAGCATACTAGGGGTAGGATACTAAAAAGGACCCCTTTTTCTCTTGGCCCACTGAATTCCCTGTCTTGGGCTGCCCAGCTCACCCCACCTAGAATGGCCACAACAATGTCCTCACGAAGAATCTCAATGGAGCCTTTGGAAATGAAGTAGAGTGTGGTCAACACATCCCCGTAATGCACTAGCGTGTCCCCTGGAGGTGCATGTGTGGTCTTGAACCTCATGGCCAAGGCTCGAAGGCAGCCTTTGCTGGCACCCTGGAAAGCTTGGCAGTTTTGCAGCAGAGAGCGGTTCAGATGCAAACATATGTCAGCCTGCAAGCACTCAGGAAAACCCTTCAGCACCTGTGGAATAGGATGGGATGTAAAGGGACAGGGGAACAGGATCAGGGGTGACAGGAAAAGTGGGGTTAGAAAGGAGAGCCTAGTCTTTAGGGAAAGGTTCCCAGGAACAGAATTAATTTGGGAGGTCACTGCCAATCAGAGGAAGTTGTCAGTCCTGAGGGAACCCTAAGGAATGCTACATCAAGTACCAGAATGGTTGCTAAAATAAAGGCCTTATTAACTTAGTTCTGGAGTTTGGAGTGTTTTGGAGATGAAACTAAACCAGAATCCTCAAGAAAGGTAAGAGAGGGAAAGGAATTAGAAAAAAAGAGGGAAGAGAAAGGCAGTAGAAATCTACAGGATTCCTTAGTCAAACCCTGAGCTTTGTAGCCATCTACTACCCTCTACCACCATCCCTGGGGGAAAAAAAAGGCAAAAAATATTAAGAATGGACAAAGAATAGAAATTTTTGTTGTTGGAAGGGACTTTGTTATCATAGTTTAATCATTTTAGTTGTGTTGGACTCTTTATGACCCCATTTGGGGTTTTCTTGGCAAAGATACTAGAGTGGTTTGCCATTTCCTTCTCCAGCTCATCTTGCGGCTGAGGAAACTGAGGCATACAATGACTTGCCCAGGGTCACACATCTAGTAAGTATCTGAGGTCAGATTTGAACTCAGGAAGATGAGTCTTCCTGAGTTCAAGTCCAGCACTCAATCCACTGCATCACCTGGATGCCCCCAAACTGTGGAGTATCCTGTCTTACCTAGGAGCAAAGAAGAAATAGTAATAGCTCTCTCTCTCACACCTTAGCTACCAGTTACTTGCCTTCTATTCTATCATGTTCATTCATTCATTCATTTATTATGGACCTGCTGTGTGTGCAGAGCACTATACAAGGTAGCAGGAATGTGGGAGAGATATAAAGTTAAGATCTTAACATATCACTCATCTACCTTCTCCTCACTCTCATTCATTTACTCACTCAAGGGAAGAAAACACTTTGCCTGTATTAAAGAGGTAAGCGGCTGCCTTTCTGGCCCTTAATCAAATAGAATCCAAACATTTCAGACTTGCTAGTGAGTCCCTAGTATGGTATTTCAGGGCATGTGATTCTAAAAGAAACTTCCCTTTCCTTTTAACTGTAAAACCTACCATCATCAGTGGTAGCCTGTTCATACCTTCTCTCAACTCTTAATCTGGAAATTTGGGTAGCAAAGAAAATGGGCATTGGTGAAATAATCTGCTTGAGGTCATAGAGGTAATTAATAGCAGAGGTGGTATTTGAACTCAGGTCCCTTGACTCCAACTTCATCAAGCATCTAAGACAGAGGACTCTGATGATGATGGTCATGTTTGATAGATCTTTTCGTCCTTGCAGGACACTGGCCTGGGTTTGGCAAGTAAAGAGACTATATTTTCTCACTACCTAGAAAGGAGAGTTCAAAGATTCCATTCTTCTTAAAGGAGGAAAGAAACTCTCAGAGATATAGGATACGTCTCTAGTTACCAGACCATCACAAAAAATGCTAGGGGAAGCTAGGTGGTGCAGTGAATAGAGCACTGGCCCTGGAGTCAGGAGGACCTGAGTTCAAATGTGGCCTCAGACACTTAACACACTGACTAGTTGTGTGACCTTGGGCAAGTTATTTAGCCCCCACTTGCCTTGCCTTTCCCCCTTCAAAAAAAAATGCTGCAAGCAAAATCTAGAGTCCTGGCTCCCAGGCAGTGGCTTTTGCCATGATACTGTTATTTTTGTACTCACTAAGCTCTCCAAGCAGGCCCAACTTGACATTTCCTCATTTCCCTTTGGTAAGTCATGACTGGGGCTGAGGGTTCTGGGCCATAAGCTTAGCACTAAACAGGGTCGATATGTGGTTTTGGTCTGGACCTTTAATTTCATTGGTACAGAGTGCACTTGATAGGGAAACTCCTTTCTACCAATATAGATAAGTAACGTAACTTATGGTCTCAGACAGTTTTGCTGAGAGGTGAATTGCCCAGGGTCACACAGTCAAAATGTCAGAGGCAGTACTAGAGCCCAGGTTTTCCTAAGGCCAGCTCTCTCTTTGTCCATATCACGACTAAAACCCAACCTTCAAATAATTTTCAAGGTAAAAAAAACCAATTAGCAAACCCATTTATTATTCTTGTTTTTTGCCTTTTCTTCCTGAGGGTAATAGTTTTTTGTGTGTTTGTATTTTCGCACCAAAGATCCTGCTTCAGCAAATGAACCATCATGTCTTAGTCGTAGTACTGTCAAGGATAATAAACAAAAAATATTTGAACAGATGGCTTAAGAAAAAATACTTGGCATGTGCTTCCTAATTGTTCTTTCCTCATTTAGTTTAGACATTCTCTGAAGCTTGATTTTTTTAAACGATCACCATTATATTATATACAGTCAGTATACCTTGCTCCACCTGGATATTTCCTTCACTTTTCTACCTTCCTACTGTACCTCACCATGCCCGGCTTCCAACTTACCGCATTCATATCGATACCATTTGTGTAGGACCAAGCATGCTGAAAATACTCCTCAAGGCGCTGACGTAGTGGGTTGGGGATCTGATGGAATCGGATGAACTCCTTGACCCGAAGCATCTGGGTGTGATAGCGAGCAGTGCCTGAGTAGAGCCTTTGGATGATAGCGGACACATTGCCAAAGATACTGGCGTACATGAGTGCTGAGGGGAGAAGCAGAGGGTGACTCCCTGATGCCCAGCAGCCTCAATATCCTGGGTCATGGGGGGAAGTTGAGGGTAAGCTCCTAGACCCACTGAGGCATTCTACCTTCAGGCCCTCTGCAGCTTCAAACAACTCCTGCATGGCAGCACCATAACTAGTTAGTTATGCACCCCAGGCATAGAAAATAATTTTGCCAACATTTTGCTTTCATAACTTAAAGTCATATCTTGCTTGGGAAAGTTGTAGACTCTTTATTGGGAAACCTTTCCCAACCCTTCTTCATTATAGTGGCTTCTCTCTGTTAGCTGTTTCCCATTTATCCTATAGATAAGTGGTTCTCAACCTTCCTAATGCTGTGAGCCTTTAATACTCATATGTGGGCGTATCTGCATGTGGGTGGACCTGCCTGGAGACGGATAGAGGAACGGTGTCTCAGTTCCTAAGACTATCGGAAATATGTGTTTTCTGATGGTCTTAGGCGACCCCTGTGACCCCTGTGAAAGGGTCGTTCTACCCCCAAAGAGGTCACGACCCACAGGTTGAGAACCGCTGCTATAGATAGATAGCTTGCTTTGTTTCTACCTCCCCATTAGATTGTAAGCTCCTTAAGAACAGAAATTGTCTTTTGCCTCTTTTTATATCCCTAGTAGAATTGAAACAGCTCAAAGGAAATGCAGGATGCGCAGATTTAGAGTATTTACCCCAAATGTTCACATGGACTATTTGTGTCTGACCTGTGGTAGAACATTCCAAGCTCATATTGATCTGATCAATCATGGTCAGACACATTGGAACTTAACTCTAGCACAGTGATGTCATTTTGGTCCTCTTCAGGACAAAGGTACTGGCATACATGTCCCTAGCACCTAGAACAGTCTGGCACATGGTAAGCACTTAATAAATGTTTGCTTGCTTGTTTTTTTTTTTCTTGATTTTGTATGTCCCTCATCTTTGGGTATCTGAGACAAGCGCCTAAAGCCCTTGTAATGGTCTTGTTGCTCAGGTTTTCTGAGGCTATTGTTTTGTTTTGTTTTTGCTTTTTTTTTTTTTGGAGGGGGGAAGGCAGGGCAATTGGGTTTAAGTGACTTGCCCAAGGTCACATGGCTAGTAAGTGTTAAGTGTCTGAGGTTGGATTCGAACTGAGGTCCTCCTAACTCCAGAGCTAGTGCTCTATTCACTGTGCCACCTAGCTGCTCCTGAGGCAATTTTTTTTTTTTAGGTTTCCAAAGAGTTTCCAGAGCCAGGCACCTTCAGGGCTCCATTCTTTCCAGGTTCCCATGGAGACTGAGGAACAAAAAGTCGGGGACCATCAACCACTTTGGTGAAACAAAAGACCTTATGGGTTCCCTAAGCTACCCATTTCCACTTGCCACGTTTTAGCCCTCCAAAAACAACAACAAGAAAAACAAAGAAACCCCACCTACTCCAAAGCACAGAAACTTTCCAATTCACTTAGGAAGTTTTTGGCAGAAAATCACTATGAGTAATCAGTATTTCCTCTTCCCTCTCCTGTCTTCTCTCCTGGGACCTCCTAGCCTAGACATACTTTCCTTCAAGGAAAAAGGAAAACAAAAGGGGGAAAAATATTTTCTTCCAATTGTGTACATTTTGTTCTTAGCCTATTCAAAATCTCTTTTCCTGAAATTTTATCTTCAACTCTGCTAAACATGATATTGTAAATAAACCAAATTATACACAATAAGTTACAGGTGCTACAGTTACAACACAAGATTAGGAGTGGTGGTGGTGGAATCAACAAAAAATGGTTTTTAAATATTTAAAGGGCATAAACAAAAAGTATCAAGAGATCACATGATATAGTTGGCAGAGGGCTAGTCTTTGAGTTGGGAAGACCTAGGTTCACGCCCTATGTGTCAAGATATCTATCAACTGTTTGATTAGGGACAAATCCTTTACTTCTTGGAGTGCCAATCAATTCTCTAAGACTTTAAGTTAAAGATGAGTTGTTGATTTATATTAGTGGAAGTCTTTTCCCACATACATCATATCAGAAGTCCAGACTGAAAAAATATATATACTTCAATTCCCCCCTGCCCCTGCCAAACTTCCAACTTCTCTCCCATATTTGTTCCCCCTTAATTTGGGAAATGGTTTCATCTCTATCCCAGACAACAGCACACCTTGAGTTGTACTTGGTGATATCTCACAGACCACTTGGAGGCCTCATAACTCTCATAACCCAGGGAAATTTTTTCCTATTCTCAGGTCACTTTGATCAGAAAAAAAAGATCCCACAGAATCTCCAGGACTATCATCTCAAACACAAATAACAAAAGTAGAACTTGCCTGAATCAGTGGGAAGAATGAAGTTTTTTTTTAATGAGATACCAAGGAGAACTTTTGTCTCATAAACAAAGATACAGACACTGACATACTACCAGGGACCAGTTTCAAAACTTTGCCTAACCACTATTGTGAGAACCATCCCCAAGGGAGAAGGTGGGTAGAGGATGAGCAGAAGACAGGGCAGAACAGGAGGGAGGAAGTCTTTGCCCCACTGGGAGCCCTCACTCACAGCCAATGAGCATGACGCAAATGGAGAAGATCTTCTCAGGGTTGGTGTTGGGGGACACGTTGCCGAAGCCCACGCTGGTGAGACTGCTGAAGGTGAAGTAGAGGGCTGTGACATACTTGTCTTTGATGGAGGGACCTGAACCAAGGTCACTGTCATTGTAGCGCTTGCCAATCTGGTCTCCCAGGTTGTCGAGCCATCCAATCTTGTGTTCCAGGTAGGGGCGCTCCACATTGCCAATAGCATACCAGATGCAGGCCAGCCAATGGGCGATGAGGGCAAAGGTGCACATGAGGAGGAAGAGCACAGCCGCACCATACTCTGAGTAGCGGTCTAACTTCCGGGCCACTCGCACCAATCGCAGCAGCCTTGCAGTCTTTAGAAGCCCAATCAGTGTGGTAGTCTGGGGTAAAGGTAAAGGTGAAGGATAAAGGGCCCTGCTAACCCAACTGGGCAAGCAGCCCAGGGCAACAATACAGTAATACACTCACTCATTCCCTCCTTCGCTCACTCACTCACTTGCCTAATTTCAACAATACATTGTTCAAACACCTGCTATATTTGCAAAGCACTGTTTAGGGCACTGGGGATCCAGAGATGAAAACTGACACAGTCTTGGTGGTCAAGTGACTTACAATCTAGTGGAGATAATAACATATTTACGCAAATAAACAGGATACTAGGTAGAATCTGATAGGGGACAAGGAAAGCTAGGAAAAGTGCCAAGAGAAATTTGAGGAGGTAAAGTGAGAGATTACCTTCACCTGGGGAGGGGATCATAGAGAGGTTGATGGAGGAGGTGAGAGATGAGTCAGGATTAAAGGAAGAGAGGTGATGTTCAACAGATGGAATTAGACATAGAGTCCTTCTTAAACAAAGGACAGGAGAGAGCAGGATGAGACTGAGGGATGGAGAGTATTTCACTATGGCTAGAATGTAGGTGATGTGAAGGGGAGTGATGGATAAGGCTGGACTGGTAGGTCAGAGCCAGTCTGTGAAACACCTGAATGACCGGATAAAGAGTTTAAACTTTAGTTCATGAGTAGTCATTCATTCATTAATTCATTTGCTGATTCATTTATTCACTCACTTATTCACTCGCTCAATAGCTGCCATCCACTGACTTAGTAAACAATAATTCAAGAGGTGTATTTTGTATATTCAACCCTGTACTAAGCACATGGGAGGATATTGTGTGAGACATGGTGAAGACCCCTCATAGACTGTTGGCCTGGGGGACCCTCATAGAATTTAAGGCTGAGTTTTCAATTCAGTTTTCTTTTTTTCTGTAAAAACAAGCTGCTGACCCTGAAGTGTTCCGGAGAAGAGGATGGGAACACAGGATGCAAACATATCTGCACGTTTATACCCAGGTCAAGAGACTAACAAGGATGGGAGTGGTACAAGAATTCTTAGAATACTAAATCTGCAAGATAATCATATCTGCTTAGTTCCTTGCCCAGTTACACTGTAAGGGCAAGCTGACTGTAAAGTATTTTAGGAACAAGGACAAGGACATAGGCTTTGATCATGTCTGTACATTAATCTAAAGAAAAGGGGCCCCCAAAAATCTAGGACTTGTGCCAAAGTTAACAGACTGCTAAACTTACAAAATAACTGCACCTGCTTACTATGTATTTCATCACTGTCATTGATGTAGATTTTACCCTCAAAGCTCGTGATAATGGGCCAAGAGGAAGGGGGTTAGGGAGGGGGATTGCTATTAGGGGTCTATAAAAGAATTTGTCTTCTCTGTGTCTGGTGTGGTCTGGCACTGAGAATGCATTGAATGCACTTGGTGTGAGTTGCCCTTTCTTGTGAGATCATAATAAACTCCTTTCTACTTTCTACCTTGAGAAGCTTCTTGAGTTTAATTTGGGCAGGGGTCTTTACTGTCCCACACAATATGAAAGAAGAAGAAGGGAGGGGAAGGGAAAGGAGAGAGAACAAATATTTATTAAGTGCCAGTTACTATACTAAGTGCTTTACAAAAATTATCTCATTTGACTCTCATGGCAACCCATTTTATAGTTGAGGAAACTGAGGCAAGCAGAGATTAAATAACTTGCCCAGGATCACACAGCTCATAAGTGTCTGAGGTCAGATTTGATCTCAGATCTTCCTAGGTCCAGGCTAGTACCACCTAGCTGCTATAGCTTGTTGTTCAGTCATTTAATCACATCTCACTCTTTGTTACCCTGTGTGGAATTTTCTTAGTAAGTGGATTAAGGTAAACAGAGGTTAAATGAATTGCCCAGGGTCACACAGCTAGTGAGTATCTGAAGCCAGATTTGAACTCAGGTCTTTCTGAGATGAGGCCCAGAGCACCTAGCTGCCTTAGTTGCTATATCTACCACTGAAGAAATTATAATTTGGTTGGTAGAGATGAAACAGAAATGGTAGAAACTATTTCTCTTTAGTCTTTTCACTTGTAACCAACTCTTTGTGACCCCATATGGGGTTTTCTTCACAAAGATACTAGAGTGGTTTGCCATTTCCTTGTCCATATAGAAACTATAAGAAGAGCTATAACACAATAGGTGAGGCTATAGACAATAATGTAAGTGCTTATGTTAGTGCTGGGATGTAGCAAGACATGGTAAACTAGAGTGCTGGACTTGAAGTCCTGTATTCAAATCCTGTCTTGGATTCTTAGCATTGTGAAGCCATATAGGCAAGACACTTTACTTTTCTGAGTCTCAGGCAACCATCCAAGACTCATAAACCAAGTTCTAGTTTGTGACTGGAACAGCTTACACACAACTATGTCAGGGCTTAAGGGGCATAGGATAGAGGTTTAATCAGAGTGAGGTAGTTTGGGAACACTTTTCAGAGGAGGCAAGTTCTAAACTTATGTTTTGCCTTCCTAGGTCATAGAAGAAGTGTGTTTTAAGAGGATGAGAGCTGGGGTGCGGGGGGTGTGGGGAGGGGCTGAGACAAGATGGTAGAGTAGAAACAGGACTTCCCCATGGCTCTGGCTTCGACCTCCTCCAATACATGTAAAAAATGACTCTAAACAAATTTTAGAGCTGCAGAACCCACAAAGGGACAGAGAGAAACAAATCTCCCACTGAAGGCAGCCTGGCAGGCCAACAGGAAGGGGCTATTGCATGGAACTAGGAGCCAAGCCTATCCCTGCATAAGCCATGCAGTTTTGGTCCTAGGGCAGCCCCAACCATCAGTGGCTGGAGCAGACTTCAGGAGAGTGAAGCACCAGCAGCTGTGGCGGTTTCCAGACTTCTCAACCCATAGACGCCACAGATAAAGTAAAAGGTCAGTGTGGAACTCTCTTGGAACAGGGATGGATGGAAGAGCATAGTCTGGCCCCTACCCTCAGGGCGAGAAGTGGTGGAGGCTCAGTGGCTGCACTGCATGGCTGCCTCAGGAGCTCCTGGCCTGAAAATTGTAGGGGGACCAAGTCACCATTCAGAGGGTAATTGCTCTTGCTTTCACCTGCTTGAATCTGGATCACAGTCTTGGGGGGAGGTCCTGGGGTGTGTGGCAAGGTGCCAGAGCCTGTGGGGGCTGCAGAGAGTGTGCCCTCCTAATTGCTCTGGCAGCTGCAAAAACCCCAGAAATTTGAGACAAAGCTCTCTCCATTTTGAAAGCAGAGTTCTACTGTGGCAAAGAGTTCAAAAGTCAAGTAATTGACTGGCAACGTGAGCAAGCAGAGGAAATGCAATCCTACCATAGATTCCTTTTTTGGAGACAAAAAGGATCAAAGCATGGAATGAGAGGAAGAGAATGAAGTCAGAACTCCTGCATCAAAAGCTCCCAAGAAAAATATGAACTTGTTACAGGCCATGGAGGAGCTCAAGAAGGATTTTGAAAATCAAGTAAGAGAAGTGGAGGAAAAATTGGGAAGAGAAATGAGAACGATGCAAGAAAATCAGCAAGTCAACAGCCTGACTGAAGAAAATAACACCTTAAAAAATAGACTAACTGAAATAGCAAAAGAGGCACAAAAAAACCAATGAGAAGAAGAATGTCTTAAAAAGCCAAATTTGCCAGATGGAAAAGGAATTTTGAAAATACACTGAAGAGAATAACAATTTCCTTCAAAATTAGATTGGAGCAAATGGAAGCCAATGACTTTATGAGAAATCAAGATACTATAAAACAGATCCAAACAAATGAATGAACAGAAGGCAATGTGAAATACCTCATTAGAAAAACTACTGACCTGGAAAATAGATCCAGGAGAGATAACTTAAAAATTATTGGGCTTAAAAATTATTGATCAAAAAAAGAGCCTAGACACCATCTTTCAAGAAATTATCAAGCAAAATTGCCCTGATATTTTAGAAGCAGAGGGCAAAATAGAAATTGAAAGAATTTATTGCTCACCTCTTGAAAAAGATCCCCAAAAGAAAACTCCTAGGAATATTATAGCCACATTCCAGAGTTCCCAGGTCAAGGAGAAAATACTGCAAGCAGTCAGGAAGAAAAAATTTGAATATTGTGGAAACACAGTCAGAATAACACAAGACCTAGCAGCTTCTACACTAAGGGATCAAAGGGCTTAGAATATGATATTCTGGTGGTCAAAGGAGCTAGGACTAAAACAGCGAATCACCTACCCAGCAAAACTGAGTATAATGCTTCAAGGGAAACTATGGTCATTCAATGAAATAGAGGACTTTCAAGTATTCTTAATGGTAAAAACAGAGCTGAACAAAAAATTTGACTCTCAAATACAAGAAGCAAGAGAAAGTAAACAGGAAAAAGAAATCATAAGGAACTTATTAAAGTTGAACTATTTACATTTCTACATGGAAAATGGTAATTGTAACTCATAAGACTTTTCTCAGTTGAAGGGAATATAAATGTATATATATATATATATATAT
>CM053584.1:159134052-159161666 GCA_028627135.1 Pseudochirops cupreus | reverse complement strand
TGAAGGGAATATAAATGTATATATATATATATATATATGCATACATACATATATATGTCTATATAGGAAGTTATATACACCTATGAATACATATGTAAGTGTGTGTATATATGTGTACAGGTATACATAGAGGGCACAGGATCAACTGAATAGGAAGGGATGATATTTAAAAGGTGAAATTGAGAGGTGAGAGAGGAATATAATGAGAGGACATGGGGAGAGACAGAATGGGGTAAATTATCTCATATGGAAGGGGCAAGGTATAACTGTTACAATGGAGGGGAAGAACAGGAAGGCAAAAGGGAATGGGCCAACCTTACTCTCATTCAATTTGGCTTAAGGAGGGAATAACATACACACTCAATTGCGTATCTTACCCTACAGGAAAGTAGGGGGGGAAGGGGATAAGAAGAGGGATAATAGAAGAGAGAGCAGTTTGGGGGAGAGGATAGTTAAAGGCAAACATTTTTGAAAAGGGACAGGGTCAAAGTAGAAAATAGAATAAGTGGGGGGCGGGATAGGATGGAGGGAAATATAGTTAGTCTTTTCACAACATGACTACTATGGAAATGTTTTGTATAACTACACATGTATAACTTATACTGAATTGCTTATCTTACCAGTGGGGATGGGTGAGGAGGGAATAAGGGAAAGAATCTGGAACTCAAAGTTTTAAAAACAAATGTGTATTTAAAAAAAAGGCTGAGAGCTGGGATGGTGGAAAACTAAGGGCATTGCTCCTTTTATATCCTGGAAATAGTAGCTTGGAGGAGGGTGGGGGAGGGCAGGATAGAATTCTGGTCCCCTGAACCTGCCTGAAGCCTGCTGTTTGCCCTACCCTGGAAAGGAGGAGCACAGTCTTATAAAAATTGTGTCAGTAGTACCGAAGCTGTCTGCAGTAACTCCTAGGGAAAACAAAAAAGGATGATGTTTAAATTATGTATGTTATGGCTGATGTGCATGAGTTTTGTTTAATGGATATCATATTTCTTGCCTTCTCAGTGGGTGGTGGTGGTGGGAGTAATGGGAGGGAGAGAACTTGGAACTGAGAATAACAATTAAAAATTAAATTTATAAAATGAACTACGTATGTTAGGGGCAAGTGGAGGATCTTGCTCTAGGATTGCTGATAGATGAGATGATAACAGATGTCAGTGAGAATGACTAGTCAGGTGCATTTTGATTCTGTGTTATCTTCTAAGGACAATGCTCTTAGAACTGGGAAAGAATAGAATAAAAATGTTTAGTGGGAGTGGAAGCCTAAGGTAAACGGGGAGGTGTTTGGGAAGCACCAATTTACCAATTTGAGATGTGGTTTCAAAAATTTTTTTAGTGATGGATCCACACAGTCAAAAAAGTTTAGAGACATAAGGTAACTCATAGATATGACTGATGAACTTTGAAACAGTTTGTGAAGTGGGAGAGTTGCTGCAAGACTGGAGAAAGGCAAATTTTCCAATTTTGGGAAAAAATAAGAGGCTGTATGCTGCAAATTACAGATCAAGACTATGCATGAAAAAATTAACCTTCTTAATCAAGGATCTGTATTTGATTTTTTTTGGAGGGGGGAAGGTAGAGCAATTCGGGTTAAGTAACTTGCCCAAGGTGACACAGCTGGTACGTGTCAAGTGTCTGAGTCAAATTTGAACTCAGATCCTCCTGACTCCAGATATTTTAATTAACATAATTGGTATCCTTTGTATTTTATTTTATGCATTTTAAAAACATTATTCTGAGAAGGGGTCCATAGACTTCACCAGACTACCAAAGGGGTCTAGGACACACTAAAAGTTAAGTACTCATGTTCTAGAATATATTATTAAGGGAGTATGGGAATAGGGAAGTTCTTAAGGGCAACTAGGTGGCACAGTGGATAGAGCACCAGACCTGGAGTCAGGAGGACCTGAGTTCAGATCTGGTCTCATCACCAGCTGTGTGACCCTAAGCAAGCCACTTAATCCCTGTTTACCTTAATCCACTAGAGAAGGAAATGGAAAACCACTGCAGCATCCTTGCCCAAGAAAACACCAAAAAGGTGTCACAAAGAGTAGGACATGACTGAAATGACTCAGCAACAACAACAACAACAATAAGTGTCTGAAAAAGTTTCTCAGGCCATGTTTAGGGATAAGATGGAAAGATATGATAGCAATTAAGTGATTTCTTTTTGAAGCTGGTTGAATGACTGGACCCATATGGTCAACAATGACCATATATAAATTTACAGGAAGGTCTTAGCAGAGTATGTCAGGGATCTGTTCTTGATCTGTGCTTCTCAGTATTTTTATCCATAACTTGTACGAGTACATATATAAGCATATATGTGGATGAACACAAAGTTTAGAGGGAAAATTGATAATATTATTATCTGGATGATAGTGCCTGGCACATAGTAGGAGCTTAATAAATGCTTACTGAGTGTTTGAGAGATTATAGGACCAAAAAAGGATTTTGGCAAGCTAGAATCATGTGCCAAATGAAATTTGGAAGGCAGCAGAGTATAATGAAAACTGCTTGAATGGAAGTCTGCATACCTTGATTCATATTCCACCTTTGTCACTTACTGACTGTGTGAAATTCACTTCATATCCTTTGGCCTCAGTTTCCTTTCCTGAGAAATTAAGGGATTGAACTAGGCAGCCTCTGAGGTCCCTTTTAGTACTAAATCTATGATCATATGACTAAAATGAAATTTAATGGGGATAAATGCAAAGTTCTGGCCTAAGTCCTTAAGTACTTTCTCCACTGACCTAGAATCTGAAAACTATGGTTAATTGGCTTTGGAAAAGGCATTGAACCCTGTCAAATAAGGATTACCAACACTAAGTAACATGTGGATGACCAAAATAAAGGACCTTAGAGATGCCTAGAGTGTTTGAAAGAATGCACCACACTGTAGTGGAGAAGATATTAGATAAGAGATCAGGAGACTAGCACAGAAACTATGCCATTTACTTGTTTTATGAATTAATTTTTCTGGACCTCAGTTTTCCTGTTTATAAAATGAGAATATTTCATCTAAGATCTTTTTAAAATTTAGTATTTTATGAGCTGATTATGGAGGAAACCCTAGGAACATAATAGATGTGCCCCATGACAGCCAAGGGAGGTTGGTAACCTGGGACAAGTCTCTCTCACCTCATCAGAACCAGTGTGGAAGATGAGAAGGTCAAAGGGAATTGCAGCCACCATGTCGATGAGAAACCAGCCCTTGAAATAGTGCACAGCGATCTTGCCTGGGTGGCTGACCACTTCATCATTGGAATTGACATAAGTGGTTCGGAAGTTGATGACAATGTCTACAATGAACATAATATCCACGATGAGCTCCACTACAGTGAGGGGGTTACAGGAGTAGCCACAGTTCCAGTATCTGGACTCCTCTTGATCATTGAGTAGGAAGGCAGCTGAATAGGGGGTGAAGACAGCTGTGTAGATGACCAAAAGCAGGATCAGCCAGTCCCACACAGCTTTGAAGGGACTATAATGCAGGATGGTCCATCGATGAATTCGGGGAGCCTGCAGCTTGTACTCAGGAAGCACATCTGCGCCCAGGGACAATACCTATGTTGGAAGAACAAAGGAATAGGGTCTGGATTGCAGAAGGTACAATGAATGGTCTCTGTGGCAGAGAAGAAATCTATGAAGGGTGAGCATGAGGAGAAAAAGTATGTGAAGGGAAGGAGTCTGTGACAGGCAAGTGTGAGGGGACAAAATCTGGGAGAGGATGGAGTCTAAGAGGACGGAGAATTAGTGAAGAATAAATGTGAAGGATGGGGGTTTGTGAGGGTTGAGTGTGAAGGAATAATGATAATAATATTTATATGCTGCTTTAAATTTTGTGAAGTGTTTTGCAAATATTATTCCATTTTATCTTCACAATAACCATGGAAGGTTGGACTATTACTAGCCCCATTTTACAGATGAGGAAACTGTGGCAGGCAGCATTGAAGTGACTTGCCCAGGATCACATAGTAAATATCTGAGTTCAGATTTGAACTCAGGTCTTCCTAACTCCAGGTCCAGTGCTCTATCCACTGAATAGGGTCTATAAGAGATGAATAAAGGAATCTCTGTCAGAGAATAGATATTAAAAGGAGTGAATATTAGCATGGAGTGAATTTGAAGGCATAGTGTGAGGGATGAGGTCAATGTTGGGATAAGTCAATGATGAGTTAAGTGGGTGGGAATAGGGTCAGTGAGGCTTTAGTGTGAGGGTGGTCCTTTCACTACACCCACTCTTCTACCCAGATGAATAGAAGAAGAATTTAGTTGTGCCATCCCTTAAAAACAAGCTGACCTTTTCAATGCCAAACTGGTTTTAATATAAACAGAAGAATGTTCACATTTATAAGAGGATGCCTTGGTTTATAGGATTCACTAGAGGGTTCTTTTAAATAGAGCATTTTAAATCAGGTCTGATAGATAGAAATTCAATCTTCACCCAAATTTTCATAAAGACCCCTGCTCTGTAAAGCAAATCATTTAATCCATATGGATCAGGCTGTTAAAGTGAGCATCCCACATAGGCACATACGTATGTACCTATGTGGGTGTGGGTATGTGTGAGGACCCATCAAATCTGAGCTTCATTTCTCTGCTCCCCACCTCTCTTATCTCTCCCCATCCCCATCTCTTTCACAGCCCACAGGAATCTGATGGAGAGAAATGGAAAAGACAGTCAGGATCAAGGAGTCAAACAATGGGGGCTTGTCCTGGCTCTCAAAACCAAGAGAACTAGGCAATGAGCTAGCTACATGATGGCGAGTAAAGTGGCAAACAATAGTTGGAGAGGTGCTGGTAATGCATCGAATCATCCAGCTCTATGTACAGTCATTCCAGGAGAGGGGTAGCCTATGGTCCAGATAGTCTGACCTTCAATTCCGTAGAAAGTTGGGAGGGAAAATAGATCCCAGTAGAGGTACACCATATCTGTGGGCCACTGGGGATAGTGAATTACTACATGGTGATGAGGGCCAACACAGCCTGAAAACTGAGGTATAGCTTTACAGGGATGGAATTTGCCAAGCTAAGAAAGCACACCATTTGGGGAGGAAGCATGCCAATTTAGATGCTGATACTCTGTGGTAAGGCGCCATTTATGCTGTCATAGTTTTGGTTCTGAGGAAGGAACCAAACTTATTTATTTTCTCATTTCCCTTAGCACTTTACTCAGAATTCTGAACAGGGTAGGCACTCAAAAAGTGACTGATAAATGAATGAACAAAGAAGTTGTATCCCTAAAGAGTAAAGGAGAATGGGATTGGTTAACCAAAAGAAATGCCAGGGAAAAAAATGTGGGACTTACCCTCCCTCCTGGGGAAAGGAAAGAATAAGGTACCAGGACATTGCATTTAGTACTGTCCTTAAAGTCTAGATTCCAAGGTCCCTTTGTGATTTTAGTAACTAAATACCAATGGATGGAGATCCAAGATAGACCTGATTCATGCTAAATCCTGCCTTATAGAAAATGGCACCTTTTTTGTGCCCTATACCATGAGATGCTGGTGTAACAAGAACACTGGTAAGCCTGGAATTTCATAGAATCACAGTATCTCCAAGCTGGGAGGCACCTCAGAACTCATGTAGTCCTACCCTTTCATTTTACCAGAAGAAGAAACTGAGGCACAGAGACCTTAGTCCAATTCCCTCCTCTTACAGATGAGGAAACTGAAGGGAAATGAGTCCATAATGCTCAGAGAGTCATGTAACCTGAAGCAGTACATTCAAGGTCAGAGAGAATTACCTGATGTGAGTCAGTAATGGCCCCAACACACTGTGGCTCAGGAAGGGAGGGCAGGAATGAGGAACTCTGGCATGCAGTGTGCTTGAAAATTGTGCCCTTTACCTCCCAAAGGTTCCCTTGATCACTCAGGTACTGCCCCTAAGCATAGATCCAATCATGTCAGAAACCCTGGAAGTCCCTCCCTTGCTTCCCCACTCAATGGCTCTTTTTTACCTGCAAGATCAAATATAAAATCCTCTATTTGGCTTTCAAAGCCCTTTATAACCTGGACCCTTCTTACCTTCTCAGTCTTCTCACACCTTCCTCTCCTCCACAGATCCAGTAAAATTAGTCTCCTTGCTGTTCCTTATGCAAGACACTCTATCTCTCACCTCCATGTATTTTCCTGGGCTGTGCCCCCTACCTGGAATGCTGTCACTCCTTATCTTCATTTCTTGCCTCCCCTGGCTACCTTCAGATCCCAGCTAACATCTTACCTTCTGAAAGAACTGTTCTTCCCCATCCCCCTTAGTGCTAATACGTTTCCTCTTTTGCTTATCTCCAATTTTTCCTGTATGTATCTTGTTTGCGCATGGTTGTTTGTGTGTTGTTTCCCCATAAAGTTGTGGGCTCCTTTAGAGCAGGAACTCTCTTGTCTTGTGTCTTTCTTATATCCCCAGCATTTATCTCAGTGCCTGGCACATACTAGGCACCGAATAAGTGCTTGTCAACTTGACTTGATTTACATCCCTGTTCCCTGAAGCCATCAGCATGCTCTTGCCTGCCTCCTACCCCAATCTTCCCTGATTGTTTGTAGTGCTAACAATCTGGAATTTTGCTCAAAAGAAAAATATTTCCCTCCCCCCGCCAATTCCCACCCCCAACCCACGGGAGTAGGCATGTGCTCTGCTCACCTTATCTGGGCATATGTTCTTTAAGCATCACCCTTGAGTGCTCCCCCCCCCCCCATCCCACCCCAGCATGGGATAAGGGCTGTGGGGAGTGAAAGAAAGAGGGATTTGGTGAGTGTGAGGAGAGTAGAGTTGAAGAGATGTGGAACTAGAAGAGAGCATAATGGTGTAGGCATGCAACTAGGCTCTGGATGGATGGATAGATACAGGGAAGGAACTGATTTTTCCACTGCCTGATATGGTGGCCTCCAGGGCTATATGGGAAGAGTCCAGGATGGGAAAGGAACAGGAAAGTTCTCATGCCCAGAGCAAGAGCTTGTCAACATTTATCTAGTCACCTCTCTTATCTCTCTCACCCACCAATGACCCTTCATCCACAGAGAGGTGGCAGCTGCCAAAAGCACCAATGAGGGAAGTAACCCTGTTGCCTAGCAACTGAGGGTGGTCAGCCTGGTGTTGCGGGGGGGGGGGGGTGTGAGGATGGGGGTGGGGGTGTTGTGCATCCTTCTTTCTCAAAGAGGACCAATGACATCAGGAGGATGGCGTCTTGACTTGCAAGTGAATTGGATTTAAGTGAGGCAGAAATGTGCAAGGTCATCAGCCTTACTCTGTCCTGTCCTGGTTCCTCCTCTCTGGGAGTTAGGAGAGAAGTGAGGTGTCCCACCTGCTGATTGCTGTCATAAAGCCCTTTAGTTATTTGGTCATGGGGAGACTTGAGACTCGGAGATGGGAAATTACTTGCCTGGGTCACAGGGTACTAGAATACAGGTCTATCTAACTTGACCAAATAGCTAAAGGGAAGGATTAGGGGAATTTCCAAGGGCAGGGAGTAGAAGGCATTCCAACATAGATTCAGTTTAGGGGAAAATTTCAAGCTCTCCTGGGAGCTGGATGGTACATGCTTCATCTTATAGCCCCTCTAACCCAGCTGGCTTCCAACTCTGAAGTCGGACATTTCCTATCCCAGAGCACCAGGATGCTGGGGAAAGAAAGTAAGAGTTGCCAATAGGAAACTTGGCTTCAGATCCTGATTCCAGCACTCACCAGCTGATTAACCACGACAAATATCCTTTGGCCTCAGTTTTCTCATCTAAACTTCCTGATGGAAAGGATGATTTCATTTTCTTTTTATCCTCACCACCTAGCACAGTGCCTGGTATACAACAAGTGCATAATAAATGCTTGTTGCCTGATCTTTACAATTTGGATAATCGCACTTGCATGACCTATCCCACAGATTGTTATGAGGAAAGTTAGAGCAGTGCATGTGAGATTTGGAGCTGGAAGACCTGGGCTCACATCTTCTGCTTCTTACTGTTTGGGCAAGCCTCTTCTCATCTCTGAGCCCCAGCTTCCTCATCTACAAAGTGAGAAGGTTGGCTTCAATTACTTCCTAACTCCAAATCTATGATCTCATCATCTTAAAGTTGGTCAATTTAAAGGTAGGGCCTGGAGTCAGGAAGATCTGAGTTTAAATCTGGCCTCAGAAATGTACTAGCTGTGTGACCCTGGGCAAGTCACTTAACCTCTGTTTGTTTCAGTTCTCTCATCTGTAAAATGGGGATAATAATAACACCTACCTCCTAGGGTCAAATGAGATAATAATTATAAAATGTTTAGTATAGGGGTTGGCACATAATATGTGCTATATAAATATCATTATTATTTATTATGATTATTAATCATTATCTTCTCAACACTCTTTTGGAATTGGGCTCAGCAGCCTCTGAGGTCTCTTCCAGCTCAAAATCTATGATCCTGTGATTTCCCAAAGACAAAGAGGATGGATCTAAGTTTGAAATCCAGGGGAAAAGAGGAGGAAGTTAAGGAGAGAACCCTTCTATTCTTTCCTCACCCTGTTCCCAATTTCTCTTCTTACTTTCCCTCTTCCATCTTCTCACTGCATCCTCGTTCATTTCCACTAGAGGGGACAGGACATTATTCCTCTGGTCCCCTAAATGATTCACCTTTTTCTCTGTTCCTGAGAATAGCTCCTTCTTGGTAGGAGCTGTGGCTGGCAGCCACTACCTTCCAACAGTCAAATGTTCCCTCCCATTTGATAACCTGTTTGCCACAATCCTTGCCTTCTCCTTGTTCATCCCACTACCTCCAAAACCCAGAGATCAGGGTACTGGTGGTAGCCGCGTCCTGGAAGAAGGGCAGAAACTAAAATGTGGAGGCTTCAGCTGAAGTTAACCCAAGCTGGGGTAGTCCTACAGAGTGTTCTCAGGACAGAAAACCAGATGATTTTTCAGGGTGGATAAGGAATATTTTCTCTGAAACCAGGCTCTTTTCCTAATCTTCCCTACCTTCATTCATGCATACCATAGAATCATTCTACATGAGACAATGCTCTTCCCTTGGGGCCAGAGTTGAACAGAGAACTGAAAACTGTCACGGGGATATTGGTTCATCTGTCAAGACCAGTCCCTTGGGGGATTACTAGCATGGTACAATAGCCTGTGAGATACTTGAGACTGTTTCACATAATTACAGAACAGCTTGTAGAATCATGACTCCAGGATTACCCTTGATATAGACCACAGGGTGTAGTGGACTATAAATTGTCAAGCAGGACCAATGTGTTGATTTGTTTTGTTTAACTTCTTTGTTATATGGAAGGGTTCTATTAGTGCGGTAAGTCAGGGATGGATGGCATTGGGAAATGATAGCAATGTAGACAAAAGCATTAATAAAATGGAAAAAAAAAGAATGAAGAAAAGAAGACACAGCTCTTGGGGAACCCTTGGGATGCCAGTCCTTTCTCCCCTCCCCTTGGTCAGATACTTTGGTATGCATATACTTTACCTGGAATCCAGGATGAGTTCTTTCATGTTTGCCCCCTCCCTACCACCCTCTCTGACTAAGCCTGAACAATGCTTGCCCAGGCTGGTCCCATTACCTGAGTGACCTTCTCTGTGACATTCTGGGTGCGTTCCACCACTTTGTGTGGGGCGATGATTTCGATCTCGGTGGTAGAGCTGGATGGGTGCTTCTCCAGGTTAAACTCCACAAAGTTAAGTGTGAACTGGGGAATTTGACTGATCGTGCGATATTTAAGCTGGTCTGCATCCGATGCAGAGCTCGGTCTACTTAGCTTGCCCCGGGAACACTCTGAAAGCATTGTCTCCATTAGAGCAGGCAGTTTCATGGACAGAAGGGCAGGGAAAGGAGGTTGAGATTCTTTACCCGTTTACCCACCCCCACAAAAGAAGTTTGCTTGGGAATTTTGCTAGGGGACTGTCTGAGTTCAAGGGCGTGGGTGGAGCAGGGAAGTGGGGATGCCATGTGCAACATGGGCAGAACAAGAGGACAGGGTGAAGATTCCCCCTTCCTTGCTGTGTAGTGGTACCTCTGCCTTCGACAGTCACCTTCCTCCTTCCCCCACTCCCCTTGGCTATCTCACCAGAATTTAGGAAGCCCTGGGACAACAGGTGGTGGGTCAGACTTCGGCTACTGCTCTTGGCCAGGAGCTGCGCCAGGTCCTCAAAGTTGAGAATGTACATGATGACAGCTCCTTCTTCATTCTTTATGGGCACCACATCCACCAGGCAGCGGAAGCATGAAGCTGTGGGTAACCAAGGAGCACAAAGAAGCTGGGGATACCAGTCCAGCTAGGCCTCCTAACCCTTAGAACCCCAACACAGGGGTTATCCTGACCTCTGCCCTGCAGCATGACAGAGAAAAAGCCAGCTCAGCTTCAGAGATGACATGGGCAGTGGTGGGAGCTCAGGAAGGTGGCTGAGCAAGGAACTCTGAGCTCCCTGAGATTCTGGTTCTAATGAGGTCCTAAGGATGGAGACTGGAGAAAAGCAAGGGAACTTCCCTCCTTCCTTTGCCCGCTTACAAAAGGAGTTGACTTGGGGAGTTTGATAGGAGCCTGTGTCTGAGACGAGTTCAAGAGAGTAAGCAGAGCAGAGAAACAAGGCTATTGTGTACAACATACATCCTACAGTCTGAAATCCCTCAAGGACTGTGCAATATTGGGCAGAATCCAGGGCCTACAAGGATGGAAGGTGTGTACTGGGGGGTAGGGCTGGGTCCTAGCTCCATGGGTAGTGACAGAGAGAGCAGCTAAGCTGGTCATTAGGGGGCTGAAGTGGCATCCGGGCTTGGGAGGACTGTGTTCAGCTGTAGCAGCTCAGAGCTTAATCTTTGAGGTTTGTTTCTGTTTTAATTAAAATTGAACAGATGGGGATTAGATTAATGCAGTTGGGTGGGTGGGGGATTGAGAGCCCACTGGAACCTCTGGCTGTCCTTTGCTCTCCTGTCTCTTTCCTTTCCTTCATTTTCCACCCAAGCATCTCCACCTCTTATTTTGGGTGGTATGGTCTTGAGATACATCATGTCACATTCTTGCTCAAAAATTTTCAAAGGTTCTGTCCTTTGCCCACAAGAGTACAGATCCCTTATTCTGGCATTCAAGCCCCTCTACAATCTGCCTCTAGCCCACTTTTCCAACTGTGTCCTTGCTAGTTCCTCTAACATACACAGCAATTCATTTCATAGTTCTAGGGAGTTCAGATCCTCAAGGATCTTCACATAGCTTTATATGGAGTGAAAAAATACTTTCCAAATCACTTAGTCCCATCCTTTCATTTTGAAGATGAGGAAACTGAGGCCCAGAGAGGTATGATTAAAGCTGAAGACCATATAGGTTGTTGAGCTCAAACTCTTTTCCTCTGATTCTCAAACCAGGGCTCCCTGTCTTCATATTTCAAAGGATCAGCTATCTCATCTTCATGAGTGCTCCCTTCAACTATGTAGATTGCAGCCCTTTTTGTGCAACTATGTCCTTCCAAAAAGCCTACACCAGGGTCTACCCAAAATGCTGAAAGCCTCTAGGCCCCACTTTCTCAATTTATTTTCTTCTATCTCTCCTCCCATTCGCAACTAAACTCCCTGAAAAAGCCACCTCCACACATTGCCTCCACTTCCTCTCTTTTCATTCATTTCCTGACCTTTTCTACTTACTAAGTGCTAGGCACTGTGCTAAATTCTAGAAATAAAAATATAGGCAAAAAGAAAGACAGCCCCTTCCCTCAAAAAGCTTACATTTTAATGGGGGGGAGGGGAACAAAGAAAACATAAAAGGGAGTTGAAAAGTGAGGGGTGGGAGAGTAGAGCAGGTCACCATAGGAGAGCAAGGTGGCAAAGTATGGTGAATGAGAAGCACATCTGGAATGGGAATGAAGCATGGCTGGTCAAGGCCCCAGAAGGAACTCAGCAATGGGAGAAGAGGGTCTCGGCATGGCAGAGGGACATTCCAGGGTGTGAAGGGTTCTAGGAGCTGAGGAATATTCCAGGGTAAGAAGGTAGCTGAGTCACAGTGGTGAAGTGAGGGAGGTCAGGAGGTAAGGCTTCCAAGTCCTCATCACTCAACTGATGCTGCTTTCTCCATAGCTACCAATAATTCCTTAGTTGCCAAAATCTGATGGTATTTTCTCAGGCCTTCTCCATACCTCTGTAGTACTTGATGCTATTGACCAGCTTTTCTTCTCTTGGACATCCTCCCTCCTCTGAGTTTTTATGACACTGCTTTCTTGGTCATCTTTCTAATTTTCTGACTATTCCTCAGTTTTCTTTGCTGAATCACCATCTTCTCTATCATGCTCCTTAACTGTGGCTGTCCTCCAAAGTTCTGCCCCTGGGCCCTCTCCTACTTGGTGATTTCATCAATATGTCATTATCTCCCATGGGATGAATTATCACCTCTGTGCAGATTGGGGGTGACTAGGTGGTGAAGTGGATAGTTCCAGGCTTCGAGTCAGGAAGACCTGAGTTCAAATCCGGCCTCAAACATTTATTAGTTGTGTGACCCTGGGCAAGTCACTTAACCTCTGTTTGCCTCAGTTTCCTCATCTGTAAAATGAGCCAGAGAAGAAATGGCAAACCACTCCAAATCTTTGCCAAGAAAACCCCAGATGGGGTCCTAAAGAATTTGACGCAACTGAAACAATACAACAACAATGACATATGAATGACTTCTAATCTATATGTCCAAGCATAGTTTCTCTTCCGAGCTCTTGTCACCCATATCCAACTTTCTCTTGGATATTTCAAATTAGATGTCACATAGGCATCTCAAACTCATCATGTCCCAAACCAAATTCATTATCTTTTACCTCCCACCACCCTCAAATCCATTTATCTTCTCAACCTTCCTGTTTCTTTTGAGGGTACCACCATCTTTTCTAGCCACCCAGGTTCCCACACTTGAGGTCAGCCCTGACTCCTTACTCTACTCCACTCCACATATCCAGCTGCCAAGTCTTGTTGTTCCTACCTCTATAGTATCTCTCACCACTGTCCCCTTCTCTCTACTCACATGGCAACCACTCTAGTTCAGATTCTCTTCACCTTTCTCTTGGACTACTGTCACAGCCTTTTAATTGGTTCCCTTTCTTCAAGTCTCTCTCATCTATAATTTATATTTCACATAAATCCCAAAGTGATTTTCCTAAAGTGCAGAACTGATCAAGTCATTCTTCCACTCAATAAATTTCAATGGCCCCCTATGTCCTTTAAGATTAAAATATAAGAGGGGGGCGGCTAGGTGGCACAGTAAATAGAGCACCAGCTCTGGAGTCAGGAGGACCTGAGTTCAAATCCGGTCTCAGACACTTAATACTCCCTAGCTATGTGACCTTGGGCAACTCACTTAACCCCAATTGCCCCCTCCAAAGGAAAAAAAAAGATTAAATATGAGCTCCTCTGTTTAACTCTTAAAAACCTTTTACAGTCTGGTCTCAGCTTCCAACTTTATCATATATCATTCACTTTCTTGCATTCTGTTGTCCAGTCAGATTATTCTTGTTGCTTTTCCTCACACATAACACTCCTTCTCCTTTCAATGTGCCTTTCCACTGGATGTCTCCCATGCCTAGAATAGATTCCTCTCCTCCCTGCTTTTAGAATATCCTGTTTCCTTCAAAATTCTGCATATACACCACCTTTTACATGGAGCCTTTTCCTTATTCGTTCAGATGCTATCTTCCCCTCATCAAGAATTTGCCTTGTACTTATTGCATGTATACTTATATATGTTCATAGTGTACAACAGAGTGATAGAACACAAGCCTCTCTGATGGAATGTAAGATCCTTGAGGGCATTTTTTTTTGTCTGTATTTCCCCCCTAACATCCCTCCCCACATACATTGTACCTGGCACGTGTTGGTGCTTCCTAAAGCTAGGGGCAGATAGGTGGTGCCATAGTGCAGAGAGCTGGCCCTGGAGTCAGGAAGACTGAGTTTACATTTGGCCCTTAGATACTTATTGGCTGTGTGACCCTGGGCAAGTCACTTCACCTCTATTTGCCTCAGTTTCCTCAAGTGTGAAATGAAGACAATATCAGCAGCTACCTCACAGGATTGTTGTAAGGATCAAAGGAAATGGTATTTATAAAATACTTAGCATAGTGCCTGGCACCTAGCTGGCACTTAATAAATGCTTTTTTCCTTTTTATGTTCACGGGAGCCATAGTGTCTCTGTAAGACTTGGCGTATCTTCAGTGTATTTTTTTCCCATGACATCCAGATACAGCAGGCTATTTGGTTACATATAGCTTATGTCTAAGGCAGGATTTGAACTCAGGTTTTCCTGACTTCAGATTCAGTGCTCTATCCATTGTGTCAGCTTCCTTCTTCTATACCCAGCTCCCTGCTCCTGATCAGTATAACTTCTACATACAGTCCAGTGCTTGATTGTGGGTCTTCACATAGGGCAAGCACTTCTTGCAGCTCACCCCACTCTCTCTTGCTATCCTCCCCTCCCCTTTCTGCCTGAGCTATATGGCCCTAAGATATAAAGACATGCTGCCCATTTGACTATAGAGATCCTCTGCTGTCTTTGGCTAACGAAATCAACTATGGCACAGCTTAGTGGAACTATGCCCAGGGTCCAGCAGAATGACCAAGCTGCATGGATTTGAACTATTCTTCTGAGATACCTTTGTATCTCCCCTTTCTCCTTAGCCTCAGACCATGGGCACTTGACCAAAGGAAGGGTGGGTCCCAGTCCTCAACTCCTTAGAGCCCTCAGCAATGAGGACTCGGGTAGGAGGCAGGATTGGTAAAGAGACCAGATGTATCTGCACAGTGCAGCTAAGTAAACCCAACAGAACAAACCCTCTCCTTTTCTCTCCTTTATTCCCCTTCATCCCACCCCTGTGAGCAAGAATCCCTAAGGTCAGATTCCAGACTCCAAAGCCCCAAAATATTCATTCACCAGCTGCTGGGCTTGGCCCCACAGGGAGACATTTACACAAAACAGCTCAAAGGCAGAATTTTCAGGTTTAAGTCAAAGGGGGCCACTTGCTGCCAGCTCACTTGATAGCCCAGATCTCTGGGCCTGCCCTGTCCTATTCTGCTGCACAATTGGTCTTAGGATAAGTATTCTGTGCCTGGTTGTAGTGACTTCATGGAACAGGAGTTGGACAGAGTCAGAACCTTTAAGAAAATCAGCCCCTGCCTCTATATCATAGTTTCACTATATGAAAATAAAGAGATTGGATTAGATGGCTTCTGAAGTCCCTTCTACCCCAAAATTCTGTGATGAAGGTTCCTTTCTATTTTGACAGTCTTGGATTCTGTGATACCCATTTCTTCGGAAATTGAACAACCTCCTGCAACCATGGTTAAAATTTTTCCCCTTCCCCACACCTGTGGTTCTGTCCCTTTCTAGTTAAGACAGTGTCAGTTGGGACTGCTTCCCAAGATTGGGGCCCAGAGGCAAAGGTGGGGGACCCTGCCCCAACAGAGAGATGGTGGTGGGGAGAATGTGGTTAGCACATTGTCTCTATGGTAGTTCTCTTTCCTGAAGTGAGTCTGCTGTGTCCCTGTTGGTGAGTTGTTGAATCTGAGAATATTAGCAGAAAGGGACATGAGGCCAATTCTGTCACACCCTACTCTCCATTACCTATTTTACATATGAAGAAACTAAACCCAGAGAGACAAGTAACTTTTACCTAGGAAAGGCAGCCTGGAATGGGGGAAAGAACAATGGCATGGTTCCAGTTTTACTAATGCACTGGACAAATTACAGCTCTTTCCTGAATTTTAGTTTACTAATCCGTAAAATGAGAGTTTGGAGCAGATGAGTTGATAAAGGAGTTAGTGTGTGAATTAGAATTCAGGCCTCCTGGACCCCAGGTCAGTGCTTTCCTCTCTGTGTTGTTTGCATAACACTCACTCATCAGTAGCAGATGGCAACACGAGCAAGTCCAGGGATTATATAAATTTTACAGCAGTCAACGTTCTCCCATTCTCTGACACCTGAGTACTTCCTGAGAAACGATCGCACCCAGTATGCACAGAAGTACACTAATGTATAATTATACAGGCACACAGTCACACATATTCACTCCCATAAAAACAGAGTTGTCCAAACAGATGTAACCCTTACCCCAGTTGTGTGAATCTACATCCCAAGAGGAAACAGACCTTATCAGGATAGAGGGAAAGAGGGAACTTTCTTCCAAACTCCTTATCCATATTTCACTCTCCAGACTACCAAGCAACATAAGATCACAGTATATTTGAGTTAGAAATAATTGAGTATGTCCCCTTTATTTTTACGGGAGAGGAAACTGAGACCCAGAGAGACGAAGTGACTCCTCTGAGATTACACATTACACATTACACTAATGAGCAGAAGTCAGGATTTAGGGGCGACTAGGTGGTGCAGTGAATAGAGCACCGGCCCTGGAGTCAGGAGGACCTGAGTTTAACTCCGGGCTCAGACACTTAACACTTACTAGACCTGTGTTTTTGGGCAAGTCATTTAACCCCAATTGTCCTGCCCTTCCTCCTCCAAAAAAAAAGCAAAAAAAAAAAAAGTCAGGATTCAAATGCAGTACTTTCAGTATTCTTTCTATTACACCACACTATCTCCATTTGGCTCAAAGCCTGTCATTGTCACATTGGGCTGATCTTTGCCTCAGTTTTCCCAACTATGAAATTAAATAGTTATCCACTTTAGCTGCAAGTCTTTGTAGCCCCAAGGAGGGACTTAGAGAGTCCTTAGCCCCTTGTCTCTCTTCTTTTACCTGTCAGTTTAAAGGGACTTATCCTTAGCCCTATCTCTGTTTCTCTGTCTGTGCCTGTTTCTTTCCCTGCTTTTGGAATAACTCTCAAGGGGAGATGGGATTGGTCCCTGGCCACTGCCCCTTCTAATCTCCAATGAGCAGGGGCTCCTTTCTCATTTTTTGTCTTCAATCAAGGGTCTAAAAATGGCTATCTCAAACTTATTTACCCCGATAGGTGCTTTCCTCTGCACCTGTCCATCTTCTTTTTTCTTTCTTCCTCTTGTCTTTCTCAGTTACTTTTTTTCCCTGTTCCCTCTCCCCCTCCCCTCTGTTGCTTACACCTTCTCCCCTTCCTTGCTTTGTTTTTCCCCCACCTACCTCACTCTGTCTCTCACCCTCTTCTCTCTCAGCCACTTCCCCAACCCTGTGTGAAATGCTCAGGGGTGGAGAAGGTAATAGAAAAACAGAAAAATCTCCACCTAGGAGATGGATTCTTCCCATCCTCCTCCACCTCTTACCTCCTCTGTCAGATGTGGTATTGGGATGTGTTGGACAAAGTATTCTCTAGAATAAGGAGAGAGCCCCTGACATTGAGAGGGAAATGACTCTCCCAGAAAGGGACCCTGGCATCTTTGCTTCCAGATACTCTATGCCAAGCTAGTCCAGGTCAGGCTGTCTGTTCTATCCCTTCTTCCTTCAGGGTTGTTCTGGGATTGTAGGCTCACTCCATTCTTCTTAAAAGCACCTAGGCAATCCAAACCTCTCTCTCTCTCTCTTCCAAATGGAGCTAAGACTAATGAACTAGAAACCTTATTGGTCATCTGAGTTCTCCCTCTCCCTCCTTATGCCAGGAACAGTATTCTGTCTTCAGCACTGCAGTCCTACCCTAGAGGTTGACAGTACCCAAAATGCATATATGGACCATAGGCTTTTACACCTATTAGACCAGTGGTTCTCAACCTTCCTAATGCCACGACCCTTTAATACAGTTCCTCATGTTGTGGTGACCCCCAACCATAAAATTATTTTCGTTGTTACTTCATAACTGTAATTTCGCTACTGTTATGAATTGTAATGTAAATATCTGATATGCAGGATGTATTTTCGTTGTCACAAATTGAACATAACCCACAGGCTGAGAACTGCTGTACAGTACAAAAAGACCTGAAATTTTCCATCGGCAGAAATAGGAAGTTCAAAGTCCCTTCCTTTAACCTGTTCCTCAGCCCTAAGATACTTCTCCTATGTGCTCTACAGAAGAGGGATTGTGGTATAGTAGAAAGAATACAAGATTAGGAATCAAGAACCCTCAGTTCTAGTCCTGATTCACTGTTTTCTTGAACAAGTCATTTCCCCTCTCTAGGCCTTAGTTTCCTCCCCTGTAAAATGGGGGAAGTAGGCTAGGACTATATGATTTTTAGGATTCCTTCAATCTCTGATAATCTATTATTCTAAACTTTGACTCACACTCAACTGCAACAGGGTAACTTGGTCCAGGTAAGTGACTAGTGGGGTGTGTCATGAAGAGTCTGACTCCCATCTCCTAATCTGTCCTTCTGTCCAAGTTTCCTCTGTCCCTTCTTGAAGTGCTGACTCTTTTTAAAAAACAGTAATCCACTTTAGGGGGCTCTCTGGATCTTGGAGCAAGCAAAAAGTAGTCCCCATCACCCTGCTTTGGAAGAGAAGGAAAGGTAAGGTTCTTGCTGAAGAGCTCCTGGCTTAAGAGCTGAAGTCCATCCCAATTTTATATACCACCTTCCCAGCAATCCTAGGAGGCTGGGAGTATGATGGAACTTCCAGTCCAGGATCCTAGATATAGAGCTAGAATGGAGTTTACAGGCCATCTAGACCAATTCTCTTATGTTACAGATGAAGAAACAAATCTGAGAGTTTTAATTAACTTGCCCAAGGTCACACAGGTGGTAACAGAGGTGCAATTTGAATCCAGGTTCTCTCACTAAATCCAACACAGTTCCTATTGCATCAAACCCAGCTCTTTCTTCCCTCTGCCTGTCTGCACTTCCTGAGGCTCTAGGACTGGTAGAGGTCCTGAAGGAGAAGATGGGTGACCAGAGTTCCCTAATCCCTGCCCACACAGAGGGAGATCAGGGAAAGTTAATTTCTATCCCAGCTGTCTGACAACTGGGGCTGATAGTGACCGAGGACAGCAGGTACTTCCTAGGTTTGTCAGTCAGTAGGTTAAGGTTTGATGGGGTGGGAAGGAAAGGCCAGCACCAGAAAGATCCCCAGAATACAGACCTTGACTACTAGGCAGTCAAGCCCTGACTGGATCAGAAGCTTGTGGGAGATCTGGACCTATTTCTGGCCATGAGATCTTTCAGTTCTACAGGGATAGGAAACATATCCATAGATGGCTTGTAGGGTTTTCTTTTAAGAGCTTGAAGGGATCTTAGATATCATCTAGTTCAACTCCCTGATTTAAAAGAGAAAGAAACTGAGACCCACAGAAGGGAAGCAATTTGCCCACTGCCAATTGACTAGAAAGTAGCACAGCTGGCACTGGAACCCAGGTTTTCCAATTCTACCTCAGAGCTCTTTCCACAGTATCTCTATCTCCCATAGAATTCATCATCTGGCTGCCCCTAGATCTCTGCTCCAAGTCCCCCCAACTTGAACATTAATTACCTGGCCTCATTGCCTAAAACTCGGTGAAATCTAGAACTGGACAGAGTCTTAGAGATGATCAAGTTCAATGCTCTCATTTTTACAGAGCAGGAACTGAGGCTTAGCATGAACCTGCCCTTTCCTCCTCTCCCCTACACTCCAAGAGGAGGCCTGACCTTACCATCTTTTCTGTAATAGAGGATCTCCAGTTTGCATTCCTCAGCACCCAGCAGAGCCTGTGCCAGTTGGGACACAGCACTCGGTAAGGTGTCAGGACCAGTGAGGAAGTCACAGGTAGAGGGTCGCTGCATCACTTCCACTCGGGAGTAGCCGAAGAGCTGACAAAACCCATCATTGCAATAAATGATGGCGCAGTTCTCTATCTGGGCATTGGCGATCAGGAACTTTCGGCCTAAGAAGTAGGAAGAGGTCAGTGGTTGGGACTGAGGTTGGGGTTAATAAATGGGACAAGGAGAGGGGCAAGGGAGTGGAGAATAAACAATGGGGGGGGGGGGAGAAGTGTCAGGGACTGATGAGAAGAGGATGGGAAGCAGGAATGAAGAGTTTGTTAGAGGAGAGGAATGTGGGAGCTGTAGGCTCCCTTAGAGGGGCTGATTTACAACAGCTCCTGGGAAAAGAGGAAAGTGGATAGGTACAGGACAAAGGCACTGTTCTTGTGCATGATGCCTGCTGAATAATAAATATTTATTGAAATGAATTTTAACAGATTAAATTCTGTTCAATTAAAAAACACACACACAAATAATTGGGCAGAGAGAGGAGAGTCTTGTTTATCTCCTCACTACACCTGGGGAAAGAGCTTAGGGATGATAGGCATAAACAGGATAGGTTGCTTGGTAGGTTGATGTGGAGGTTTCAGGAGCTTGAAACAGGAAGCATCCCACCTGTTTTCTCTCCCACTCAGTTGGAAGAGTTGTAGAGAGCATCCCAGAACACAGAACAATCCTCTCCTCCTCTCCCCTTTCACTGTTCTTCACCTTTCGGAGCTTTCCCAGACCCCTCATCCTTCATTCTTCCCGACCTCCGACCCTCCATCCTTCCAGAAGACCCATCTACACTCATAGGTTCACATATTCTCATACACTTACTCTGGCCCTCGAATTTTCGAATGATTGTGTCCAAGTAAGTGTTCTGGGGCGCCACATGCCCTCTGCGAATCGGCATCCTTTGACTGCATGGGCTCAGGAGCCCGGATCCTCCGACCCCTGGCTCTCAGTCGGGCTGCCAGCACCTCAGTCGGTCCAGCGGCTGTAGGTTTCCGGAGTTGGGTGGGTGCCGTCTCCGAGGGGAGGGCTCTCCTTAGCCCCGTCAAGAAGCAGGGGAGCTGCGGGCTTTAACCTCCATCCGCAGCTCCCCTGAGATCCTGCCGGGTTAGCTCCACTTTACTACTCACACAAGAAGCTGAAGACAGATGCCAAGACCCCGGGAGCTGTCCCTATCACGGTGCTGAAAGGAGGAGCTTGGGCGAGAGAAGTGGTAGGATCGTGGGCGGGGCTTTTTGGTGGGAGGATATCAGGAAAGGGCTCAGGATATGTATGTATTTACTTCCCAGCCCCGCCCCATTAGGCATAATGCTTATGGTTCTTCTGCATCTGCGTTGACCAGTCTCTGATACTTCTCCTCTCAAGACAAGTATTTGAACAGAATAGAGAAAGATAGGTTGGGGAAGGACCAGTAGTTCACAGACCCTTTGAATGTCAGAGTTGAAAGGGACCTTAGAGATAATCTAATCTTCTCCCTTCATTTCAAAGGAAAGGAAATAAGCCTAGAAAAAGATTTGCCCAAGGTCAGGCAGTAGTCAATAGTGAAGCTGGAACTATAATAATAGTTCATCTAGTGCTTTTCTTCACAGCAACCCTGTATTTGTAAGTTGGTTTCTGCATCTATAAAATGATGTTGGATTAAATGGTCTCTAAACTTTCTAATGGCTTGAAATTCTGGAGGCAGAGGCTGAGTCCCTTCCTCCTTTGTCTAGCAGCAGTTCACTGTCTAAACTATGATCCCCTCCCACAAACCTACCCTTTCCTGAAAACCTTGGAGTTATTTGGGTGAAAGAGTATGATGAAGTTACTTAACAAGCAAACAGAGAATAATCCTTGGCTCTTTGGGGGCAAAGAAACAAAAGATTCAGATTATACATAGTCCTGGGACTTCCATCCAACTCCCTCATTTTACAGAAATGGAAATTAAATCTGAGAGAGATTGAGTGACTACTCAAACAGGTGGTAAATGGCAGAGCCAAAAATTAAATTAAATTAAATTAAAATTAAATCCAGGTTCATTGATTTCAAGTTCACTTCTGCCAAAGGAATTTACATTCTTATTACATCAAAACAAGAACCATAACAAATTAGCCTATCAAAAAGGCAAAATATATTTTTTACAAAATTCAACAGACTGAAAACATAAGTACTGAAGTGTAAAGAAGTTGTCAGAAGATAGTAAGATTAGTCTGAAAAAGATTTTTAGAAGCAGTCAGTTTTGAGCAAGGTAAAGTTTTGAGGGAAGATAAAAGGTTTGGGATAGATAGGAAAAGGGGAATGTCTTGTGATGGAAAATGCCCTAAGCAAAGGTATAGATATGAGTGATGATGTTGTGTGCAGGGAACAGCAAGAAGGTTTTTTAAAAGAAATGGAGGTGCTGCTCTGGAGAGTTGGGGGTGATGATGGAGAGATAAAGGGCCATTTAATAAAAGATCCTGAATGTCATTGTGACAGCTGTGCAATGTATATGCCATACGGGGTTGGGGGGGTGGTCATCCTGATCTTTGTCCTGCCACTGGACCCAGATGGCTTTGTAGAAGAAAGTGAGACTGGTGACTTTTCACAGTCCTCCCTTACTTAAATCCAATTCACTTGCAAGTCATGGCATCTCCTTCCCTGTGTCATGATCCTCTTTGAGAATGAAGGACAAACAACAAGATGCCACTCCATGAAACACTTCGGGCATTGTTGTGGGAGCACTGCAGTATGAGTGGTCCAAATTAGATAGTGTGCTGCTTTCCCTAACCCTATAGAAAGGCCCTGTGTGTTCTGCTAATTAGCCATAGAATATATAGTAGCATATATAAATTGTTTACCAAGTAGTGCTCTCCTTGAACTACCAGCCCAGTAGTTCCTTCAGTTCATTTTTTGGTGAATGCATGGTAGTCTCCCAAAAGGCTCCCCATTGGCTACTAAAGAGCATTGAGCCTGCAACCACTTATACTCACCTCTTTCCTTCCTCTTCCCCCCCCCCTCTGCATTTCCACAGCATTAAATGGAATACTAGCCAACTAAGTCATAGAAAGTAGGGGATTATATGAAATATTTTCTCTCGATGATTAAAACAGGAAACTGATGATTGTAACCCTGTCTTACACCTGGAATCTTTTGTCAAATTACCCCCTACATTTACATATACTGTAATCACATGGTTTATTGAACATAACATAAATAAATGGGAAAATGTTAAGTACTCCTACATGAAGTTCTACAACCATCTCTTGAAACTCCTCCCGCAAAACCTCCTGGATCTTTGGGATTCTGGGGGGAACAGATCCAAACTGCAGGTCATGGAAAGGATTAAGGAAGGGATTGCATGTCTGGGACCCTTTTTGGGGTCAGGGACTATATCAAAAGGAAGCAAGGGAAGCACAGTGAGAAAGAGCTGTCCTCCCCTCCATCTCAACAGTGGATGAGATTTTCAATAGCTTCCAGTTCTTGCCTCTCAAATTCAATCAATCAAAAAGCAATTATTGAGTATGTGCTATGTACCAGGCACTCTGCTGAGTGCTAAGATTCTCCCAGACCTGTATGCCTTTGCACAGATCTCTTCACTTTCTTGTTCCTTCTCTATCTTAGAGAAGATTAGGGCAATTTTACTTAGCTTTGTCTCAGGATTCTGCTTCCCTTTGTGGAAATATTTCAGCTCACCAGAGTGATGAAATAGTGCTGCAGAAATACCCACTACATCAGATTGCATTTAGAATTGATATTATCAAGAATAGGGAAGTATTAATTCTTAAGATAGGAGATAAAGTGATGAAGATGGTGTTTGGGGAAAGACTACAACAGCATCGGTGAGAGGTAAAGGAGTCAAGGATCCTCACACATAAAATGGAGAGCAGAGAGAACGGGCTAAATTATTTCTAAGGTCCCAACTCTAATAGTCTGTAAGATCAGATAGAAGACTTTTGCAGGAGTACGGGTTTGAGGGAATAGAGCTCTGGACTAGGGAAGGTAGCTGGGAATTGAGAGTGAGGGAAAGGAGAGTAAGGAGTCTTTGGGAAGCCACAGACAATTGTAGAGCAGTTGTATCCAGCTCGTAGGAATGGAGTCACTAATCCATATATAAAGATCCCTGTGGGATGCGTATTGACTATTTCAAAATGTAGTGATATCTATGTTTTATTGTATTTTTATTTTGCTAAATATTTCTCAATTACATTTTATTCTGGTTCAGTCCATGCTTGGGAGTGTGTTGGGCATCATGTAGCCTGCTGGTCATGTGTTTGTCACCTCTGATATAGAGAGCTACTTCACTCTGATTCAATCTCTGAACCTCAGTGCCTTTTCCTTCTGCTGCCCCACCCTCTTTCTCCTTGACAGGACAAATCATAGGAGCATAGGATTTAGAATTGGGAAGGACCTCAGAGTATCATATAATCTAACCTACTTTATTTTGCAATGAGAAAACTGAGAGGTAAAATGACTTGATAAAAACAGAGCCAAGATCCAAACTCAGGTCCTCTGACTCTGAATTCAGTGCTTTTCCCATTACACGAGTAACAAGATGGTAGAAAAAATGTTTGCTGGTGGACATCACCCCAGTATCACCTATTCCTGCAGTTCTCAAAGTTGGTCCAGGAATCCCTGGGTTCCTGAGACCTTTCCAGGAGTTCTACAAGGCCAAAACTATTTTCATAGTAATATGAAGACATTGATACAACCCACATGAACAAAAGCTCTTTGTGTGGTCCTCAAGAATTTTTTAATAATGTAAATGAATCCTAAGACCAAAAAGTTTGAGAACCTCTGCCTCCTTTGGGGAGACATCCAATCCTTTGGGAAAACTGTTATTACCTGGTGACACAACCCAGGCCCTCCTCTTCCTAAGGGAAGGTATTGTGGGGAGTAGGGGAAGAAGCAGCCATGGGAGAGGAGAGTATAGAACAAAAGGCGAATAGATGCTGTGACTTACCTTTCTTTATCTCTGACATTAGAGAAAAGCAAAGTGGAGGGACTCCCATCTCCCACTCTATCCTTGCATCACCCACTGGGGATGAGGGTCAGAAGTGAGTCTGTCCAACCCTTCATCTATGTACCATAAATGACAGCTTCCTGTTATCCTGACATTATCCCTGTCTTCTTAAACAGTTAGTGTTATAACTGTTCAGGAGCCTGGTGAGACCCAGAGCTTTTCTATACTCACTAGCTATGCAACCTCTTAAGTGTCACTTAGCTTCTCCCAGCCTCAGTCTCCTCATCTGTAAAATGGGGGCAATAATAGTGCCAGTTCTCAGAGTTGCTGTCCCTCAGTCATTTCAGTTGTGTCCTGTTCTTCCTGACCCAATTTAGGGTTTTCTTGGCAAAGATACTGGAATGGTTTGCCATTTCCTTCTCCAGCTCATTTGACAGATGAGGAAACTGAGGCAAACAGAATTCAGTGACTTTCCCAGGTTCACACAGCTAGTAAGTGTCTGAGGCCAGATTTGAACTTAAGAAGATGAGTTTTCTAACTTTAGACCCTTCACTTCATTGACTGCAACACCTAGCTGTCCTGTCAGAGTTGTTATGGGGATCAAATGATTTTATATATGTATATATAAATGTATATATATACATGATATACATATGATACATACATATATATATATATATCACTTGCAAACCTTAAAGTACTGTATAAATGCTAGTTACTATATCATCATCATCATCATCATCATCATCATCATCACTTTTTATCCAGAGACCCAAGAAGCTCAGAGTAGCTCCTCCTGAAAACAAATGGGCAGGTATGAGAGCAGAATGAAGAACTGTTTCATTTTTCTGCTTTCTGGTCAGGGATTAGAAACACAGTGACGAGCAGAAAGAGGCAGCCATCCTAAGGATCTCCAAATTCTTCTTCTTCTTTTTTTTTTGAGGTGTAAAGCCAAGGCAGTTGGGGTTAAGTGACTTGCCCAAGGTCCCATAGCTAGTAAGTGTCAAGTGTCTGAGGCTGGATTTGAACTCAGGTCCTCCTGACTCCAGGGCTGGTGCTCTATTCACTATGCCACCTAGCTGCTCCACAGTCTCCAAACTCTTGAAGGCAAATTTCCTTTTTGATTTTCTCATCAAGATAGAGGAGGGCAGTAGGAAAAAAATTGACCTGCTGCCTAGGGATATCTCCAAAGAACATACTTCTTAAGCTTCCTAAATTCCTCCATCAACTTCACCTCCCCTTCTTCTCCAGTTCCCTTCTCCTCTCCCCCACCTCCAATCTCCCTCACCTCAGGGAATTTTTATAAGAAGACAGGAAAGATATTTGCTTATTTCCCACTTCCCAGGACAACAGGGAACAGGCTTGGAGGCCAGAGGAGGGGTCGAGAAGGTGTGCTGATCAGAACCATCTCTTGATAGAAATGGCCACAGATTAACTCTGTTTAAATTTTAAATAAGTCATTTATTTATTATTTGGGCCCTGGGACCAATTTCCTAAGCTTCCCCTGGTTTGGGCTTGGCTCTTTGGCACTTGAGCTCTGAAAGATTTGGAAGTTGAAGGGAATACAAGCCCTACTTCTAGAGCCACATATATCTAGATGAGACCTAACATAGAATTCTGCTATATTGCAGGGGCTTTCAGGTCAGGAAAAAGGGAGGGATATCTTTGGTGAGTGTACTGTGACGTTTATAATGCTCACAAATGTTATATCAATAAAGTAAATAATATATTTAATTTTTTTTTAATAGAGAGGCATTAGCAATGTCCTCCCTGACCTAGGACTACCCTCCTCCTCTCCCCTCCAGTCAATTTCCTGGGATTCAAGAGAATACAAAGTATGACTGACTTGAAGACCCAAGCCCTAGGGATTTTGGGGGATAGATGGGGTTGGGAGATAGACATAGCAATCAGGCAACTAAAGCAGAGGTACCTGAGCTCCAGAAGGAGACTGGGAGATAAAACTTGGGGCCTCTGGCACATTTGAACACACACACAGTATCATAGTCATACACATGCACATGGCTATGTAGAGTCTTATATACACTAAGTAATACTTATCAGTCACTCACACACAAAACAGCACACACAGTCATGGGTAGTAGTAATACATGAGCACATATAATCATAGCCATCCATAATCACCACCATACCCAGAGCTATACAGCCACAAATATAGATATAGCTGTACAATCCGAAGTCAACCTCCACTCTTGGTCTTATATCTGCGTTCTCCCTGCCCTCCACCCCCACCCCGTCAGTTTATCCTTTCACCTTTGACCTCCCCCCCTCCAAATATAAATACAGTCTGCATCACTTGGGTAGCCCTTTGTTCCTGGCTCCTATGTTTTGTTTCGTTCATAGAAACTGATCTTCCAGGGTTTCCTGGAGTTGAGGATGAGGACACGGGCAGATACTATCACCAGACACAGCAACAGAAACACGCTCAGGCTGAAGAGCAGGTACTGGCTCTTGATAACATTCTGGGTCGTCATGGCAATCCCCAGAAATGTGCCTTTGTTGTTTGGATCAGGCATCTTGCTCTCAGATAGAACCCTATAGAGTAGACCTGCTATGATCAGGACTAGGAACAGGCATAGGATCAGCAGCACCCACTGCCCAGTAACGACATTAGTGTGGTCCATTTCCACGGACAGGAAACTCGTTTTTCTTTTCTCTAGGGAAAACACAGCAAAACCAGGGTTAAGTACGAAGGAAAAATCAACCCCTTCTCCCTCCCACTCTAAATAGCCTCTGAGGGACATGGATGGGTTGTAGGATGGGAGAGTTTCTTGAGTACCTCCTAGGACACTTACCAAAGGAGGATGAACCCCCCATCCCCCAACCAATCTCTACTTTCATTAGACTTATAGCTATTCAGCACTCACTCCCTACATATATATGCATATGTATATATATTTTTTATTTTTTATATTTATATCTTTATATATATACATATTTATATATATTTAATATATATTTTTATATTTATATATATTTATATATATATACACACATGTGTGCCTACAAATATAAATATTCTGATTTTAGAATGGTACCAATCATTCTGTGTATCTGTATATATAATATAAAATTTCATTTAATATATATTTATTAAATGTAGTAATA
>CM053584.1:159095911-159133552 GCA_028627135.1 Pseudochirops cupreus | reverse complement strand
AATACTCAGGTGAGAGAAGATTAGATTAAGAGGAAACAGGGAGAGACAGAATGGGGTTGAGCATCTCATGGAAGAGACAAAGGATAATTGTTACAATAGAGGGGGAGAACAGGAAGGCAAAAGGGAAAGAGTCAACCTTACTGTCACTGAACTTGGCTTAGGGAAGGAATGACATAAACTCTGAACTGGGTATCTTGCCACACAGGAGAATAGGGGAAATAGGGATAAGAGGTAGGATGATGGAGGGGAGGGCAGGGTGGGAGGGGAGAGGGTTGATGGAAGTGCACACTTCTGTAGAGGGACAGGGACAGAGACAGGGTAGAGAGTGGAATGGGGGCAGGGGGGCCCCGGATAGGAAGGAGAGACATGTAATCGGTCTCTCACAATGTGCCCACTATGGAGAGGTTCTGCATGATTACACATGTACAGCCTGTATTTGATGGCTTGTTCCTCCAATGGGGGTGGCTGACGAGGGAGGAAGAGAAAGAATCTAGAATTTAAAGCTCTATAATCAAATGTTAAAAATATATATAATATATATATATACATATATATACAATTATTATTACTATTATTATTAGCTACATCCAACTGGAACTTAAGATTCACAGGCACTGTGGAAGGCAGATCCATCCTGCCCTATCAGAAAGTTAGAGGAGTGATGGGGGAGGACATAGGAGAGATTGGATTGGGGGAGGGGTTATACAAAGGGATGGCTGTTTTGATGGGGGGGGTAGGGGAAAGATGGGGAGAAAATTTGTAACTCAAAATCTCATGGAAATGAATGATGTAAACTAAAATAAATAAAATAAAATATAAAAAAAGAACTGATGGTGTATGAATGCAGATTGAAGCATATTTTTAAAAAATCTTCATTATTCTTTTTTTTGTCTGTGTTTTCTTTTGCAACATGGCTAATATGGAAATGTTTTGCATGACTACACATTTATAATCTATATTAAATTGATTGGCCTTCCCCAGAAGGAGGGAAAGAATTTAGAACTCAAATTTTCAAAAATGAATGTTAAAAATTTTTGTTTACATGTAATTGGGAAAAAATAAAATAAAATTTTAAAATGGAAAAAATAATAAAAAAAGAAAGAGTATAAAAAGTAGAGATCTAGGATGAAAGGGAGTTTGTAATGATAAAGCAGGGCTCTATTCCAAAGAAAAGGAAGGGCAAAGGGGTGGGTTTGAGCAGGAGGGACATGAGAGTACAGGGATCAGTCACAGAAAAGATGTTTTTCACCTCTGGAGATAGTAACTTTGAATCAAAGAGATTAGGGGAGCAAGAAATATGAATTTGCTAGCCTTAAGACTGTGGAAGTACTAGTACTAGAAAATGCCAGCCTTCTTCCCTCCCTGTGATAAGAGAGGGTAGTTTTAGTAGTTTTAGTTTAATGTTTGCTCTCAAACACCAGACACTTGTCCAAGGTCATGCAATCAGTCAAGGATTCCCAGAACAAAACTCTTTTTCACTCGTCCTTGATAACCCACAAGAAGCAAACTAGGCTTTGCCATCAAATTTGCAGACAACACAATTAGGCATGGTTACCACCACTACTATGTCCTCATGATAAGAATGAAATTCAAAGCCACCTTGATAAATTGGGGGGAAAATTTTTTTTACCCAAAGCGAGAGAAAATTCAATAGTAATAAAATCAGTACATAGCAAGTAGTAAGAGTAGTAATTAAGAATAACCAAAAAAATTCAACTTTGAAATAACAGGATGGGAGAGCTTGGGTTAGGGACAAGGAAAACGGAAGAGAATCTGAAGATTACCATTGACTGGGAACCAACTATACTTAATTTTTTTTCACCACGGACATTTCCTTGTGAAGAAAAGAAGGCAGTATGATCTTAGGATATATTAAAAGGTGTTTTACATGCAAATACCACTTAGGGAGATAGGAAGGACCCTATTCTGGGATCTAGTAGAACTGGGTTTTTGTCCTAACTATACCAACTAATTGCCCAAGATGATGGGCATAATGAGTGATAACATGATTTCCTCCACCCTCTTGGCTCAGTTTCCTGGACTGTAAGATGAGAAGTTGGACTAGATACTCTCAAGGGCCCTTTCAGTTCACACTCTATGGTTCTAAAGTCACATGGCTCTTAGGAAATTACAAGGTGCATAAATTCCTTCCACTTGCCCATGGTTGGGACAACCCTTCCAGAGAATGTCTTGGAGCTTCCTGAGGATCAAAATAGGTAGGTGGGTACACTCACTCTAGGAGTTTTCCTGCCTCTTGGGAGCTGTAAATGTTACATTTGTGCAGGGGACCATTGTGGCCTGAGACTCGACACAGGGCCTCGTGGAATTGGAACTGGATCACAAAGCTGATAAAGTACCTAAGGAGAGGAGACAGAAGGGAATGGGAAAAAGGTAAAGAGGAGCTCCGGAAGCTGGGACCATCCTGAAGTCTACTCAGCTACCTTGGAAGACTCCTGGGGGATTGAGTAGGGCTGAAAACTCCTTTATCGCCTCCATTTAACCAGGCCCATCAGAGGTGTCTGGGTAGACTCCCTAGGCCTGCTGCCTCTGGTCTGAGCTGTACCTCTGTGGGGCCCTTTGGCTCCAGGACCAACCTGGCCTGAGAAGTAGTGGCAAAGTATGGGGAGTTTTCCCTAGCTAGTATATTCAAGAAGCTGCTCCTCTCTCCCCAAGGCAAGATGATGTTGGCCTTAATGAACCATCACCTTCCAGAAGCTTGATAATTAGCTTTGAATGTGACATCTTTATGTGATTCTGGTTGCTTTACAAAATGTCCTTTCCTGGTGCAGACATTGTCCCCTCCTCTGATTCCTGGTCACATATTTCCCCTCTACCTCTCTGATCTCTTCCCAGCAGCAAGGAGAAAGGCTTGGCTAAATTTTGAAGCAGGAAAAGTCACTTTTAGTTCACTTCAGGATTTCTTCTTGAGCCCCCTTCCTCTTCTGGGATTCATCTGATATCCTGAGCTCTCTGCCCATCTGAGGGGAAATTGGATCTCAGGGTGGGATCTAGTTGCAAGGGGCAGAGGAGGTTCCATGAAGGACCTCTCCCAGAAGGTATTTGCATCCAGTAGAAGAAGTGGGGATTGGCAGTCCTGGTATCCTTGAACCACATGGGAGTTTGCCTAATCAGAATCTTTGGTTCTGTGCAATGCCCAAAACTTTACCTGATATAAGGTGCATTGCCAGGAATGTGGAACTTAGAACCTGGGTCAAAGTCTTCCTCTGACCTTGGCACTGGTGGGCATACTCCCTGATACTTTAACCTGGCAAGGGACAATATGACAAATGATCACGTTGACAGCAGCAGCTTTTGACTTTGCAAAGTAATTTCATATTTATTGTCTCTCTTTTTTTCCCCCAATGTTGTGCTACCATTGGTATAGGGAATTACTGGTTGGGAAAATTCCACTCTCAATGAAGATCAACTATAGTTCTGTCATTTATGAAGTTAGAGATTAGAAGGTCACTCAGGACACTGAAAAGTTAAGAATAATAAGAGCCAGCACTTATAAAATGGTCTAAGGTTTGCAAAACCCTTTATATGCTTTACATCACAACAACTCCCCTGTGAGGTAGATTCTGTGACCATTATTTTACAGATGATTAAGTGACTCACCGAGGGTCACATAGTCAGTGGGTGTTAGAAGTGGGATGTGAACATTTTCCTGTGAGTCTTTATCTCTATACACTAAGCCTCCCTACCTCCTTTATTATTTTGTGTGATCCCCAAACAGTAGGTATTATTTCCCTCCACCTAACAGATCACTGACCTAACTCAGTCAGTGAGGAGCTCTCCCAGGGCTGGTGGCAGAACCAGAGCTAGAATCCTGATTATCCCAACTTCCCAATTGAGGATCTTTCAGTTGGAGTAGCCTAGAGTTGGTTCATAAGATCATATATTTAGAGTGGAAAAGGGTCTTTGGGGCCACGTACTCCAATCCCTTCATTTTATAGCTGAGGAATCCAAAACCTTAGGCATGGGAAGTAATTCATTTAAAAACACATTAGTTGAGGGGCAGATAGTGGATAGAGCACTAGCCCTGAAGTCAGGAGGACCTGGCACTTACTAGCAGTGTGACCCTGGGCAAGTCACTTAACACCGATTGCTTTTTTAAAAAATCACATAATGGCAAAATCAGAATTTGGACCTAGTTCTTTTGACTCTGAATCTAATGCTCTTTCTAGCAGATCAAGTGTAAGGGTAGATATGTGGTAGGCAGAGAAAGAAGGGACAGAGGATGCCAAGTTCTGAAATCGATGCATGATACTTGCTGCCTTATTGCTGATGTCAATGTTTTATATTCAATTATAAAATGCAAGCTAATGATAACTCACATTTTATGTAAATAATTACTTATAATTTCCTAAAATTTGAAGGTTTCCAAGTAGAAGCTTTGTAGCTTAGTGTATCAATTACTCAAAATGAGTCCAGGGACTCCCTGGGGTCCCCAAGACCCTTTGAAGAAGTCTATGAGGTCAAAATGATTTTCTTAACAATACCAAGACATTTTGATGTCTAATATGGTAAACATTAATAAATATAATACACATAAACAAAAAATCTTGTGTGAGGGACCCTCAACAATTTTTTCAAGAGTAAAAGGGTCCTGAGATTTAAAAAAACTTTAGAATTGTTTGCTTAGTAGATAGAATGCTGAATTTGGAATCAGAAAGACCATCCAAAGCTCACTTCTGAGACTTACTAGCTGAGTAACAAGTCATTTAATCTCTGTCCCTCAGGAAACTCCCTAGAACTTAGCCATTGAATCATAGAAAGTTTACAGTCTATGAATAGATCTCCTATACCAGGAGTTCCCTGAGCTGAAGAAATCATAGTTTTTTTGTTTTTCACTATGTGTCATGTATACAAATGCTACCCCCCCTCCACAACAAACCTATGTGGTTGATAGCACAAGTATTAGCCTCATTTCACAGATAAGGAAATTGAGTTTCAGAGAGGTTTAAACGTATCTCTCTAACCTTATCTGCCACTAACACACTACTCCTTCCCTCCCAAACCTTCTGCTCTGGCCAAAGTGATTTATTCAATAACGCATCTTGAACTTTCTTACCTCTGTACTCTGACTTAGATCATTTCCCATTTGGAACACCCTCAATGCAGCTAGTATCAGAGCCAGCTCTCTTGATTCCCACCAAATGCGATGTTTTTCCCATTCCATTCATGTCACTTGTATTAATTTTGTGGTTTGAAGACTTAAGGAAGGTAGGGACATATTCTCTTCAGCTTACTGTTTGTCCATGGTTGGAACATGGTCTGAGAGCTTGCTATTGAGGCCAGGCCTTAGTGGCAGAATGATAGCATAGGAAGGATTTTCCTATAGAATTTTCTATAGAATTCCTATAGAAGTTCTTATAGAATTTTCCTGTCCCATGTTGGGCTAGCATAGGAAGAAATTTCAGGTGTCCTTCAAACGAGTGCTGATGGTCAAGAAGTAGCAGAACAGACTTAACGGGCCATGGATCTTCTGTTGCCACAAGCCACCTCTTCCATATGCCATTGCACAGTCTAAGTGATAGCCTAAGGCAGAAAATGAGGCCTACTCATGCAGAAGGGTCCCAGCGCAGACTGGTTTCTTAGAAAAGAGGCTCATAAGGCAAGACTTGGACAGCAAATAGAGAGGAATAGTAGGAAATGGAAGGAACCTCAAAAGCCCTCAACTCTAATCCCCTCATTTATAGGTGAGGAAAATGAGATCCATGAAATGGAAATGATATACCCAAAGTTACACTGGTGGTACAGTGAATAAAAGTGTGAGGTGTGGAGTCAGGAAATCCTGAGTTCAAATCCTGCCTTAAACACTTGCCAGCTGTGTGACCCTGGGCAAGTCACTTAACTTCTCTCAACCTCAGTTTCTTCAACCTTAAAAAGGGGATCCTAATAGCACCTACCTTCACACACTCATATTAGGACTACTCTGGACTCAGATTCAGGGGGCAGTATTAGGGCAATTGACCATACTGCTGGGGAAACCTTGAGAGGCTTCTCTATCACCACCCCCACAGGAGAAGCCCCTGAGGTACAAAAAGTTAGAATAGTCCCAGACCTCAAGCTCCACCATTCCTGGTTGTAAAATTCCTTCCTGATTTGGCCATCAAAGACCCTCCATCGAAACTGGTCCACTAGGTAGCTGAAGGGGATGAAGGCTATCTTTTCCAATGCTATGTTCATAAGGAAGTTGATGTCACTTTCTGTAGACAGACAGCAAAGCTTAGACATTTTAGCAGCTCTATAAGTCTTAGAACCTTTCCTCCTTTGGTCACAGGACCACAAATGGTTAGTGTCAGAAGGGACAACCCCAATATCTTTGTCTTCTACTTTCTCCTTTCATTACTTGACTTTTCAGGGAGGCTCTAAGGGTTCAAAATGCCCTGGTGGGGACCCCCAAATCACGTATCTGAGTTGCCACGTCCTATTTAACATCCCACCTTCTAAAGGAAACCTTCCCTGACTCTTCTTACTTCCAGTACTTTCCTCTTTTAACTGTTTCCTATATAGTTTGCATGTGTGTGTGTGTGTGTGTCTATCTATCTATCCATCCATCCATCTATCTATCTATCTATCTATCTATCTATCTATCTATCTATCTGTTTACATGTTATCTCTCTCCATTAGGTTATAAGCTCCTTGAGGTTCCTTGAGGGTAGAGACTATCTTTTGCCTCCTTTTGGGTCCCCAGTGGTTAGTACAGTGTCTGCACATAGTTAAGAACTTGATTGAATGATTGATATCCCTTTCCCCACCTAGTTTCCTTTAGTAAGACTTTGAGCCCATCTTCTCTTCCCACCCAAGACCCACAGCCTCCATTCTCCACAAGCCTCCCTTCCTAGACCTCCTCCTGAGAAGCCATCCCACCCACAAGCTCCAGTCACCATAGTCCTCTGTTTCAGCGACCAGCAACTCTGCATTGTGAAGGTAGTTGAAAGTGGAGACAGAGAGGGCAGCTACATCCCCTATAGCCTCATAGAAGCCTGGGTTGGCACCTTCTCGGAGTCTCAAGGGCAGATCCTTATACTGCATGAAATATTGGATATGGCCCATCTCATGGAAGGTAGACATTAGATCTTTCATGTTCACCTGGGTGCACTGCTTTACCCTGAGGCAAAAGAGAAAGGGAGAGAGGAAAGTGAGGGTTAAATTGGAGATGAGAGAGGCCAAGGAAATCTTTCTTATGTGGACAAGTTAAAATGACTGGTACTGATTAGACTGTGGAAGAGAAAGCCTGATGTGGTATACTGGGTAGAGCACTGGATTTGTAATCAGAAGATCTGGGTTGGAAATTTTTGATTTTGACTTTTACCACCCAGGTGACTGGAGTGAATTTCTTCCCAGTAAGGGACGGAACAAATGGCTTTAAAGTTTCCTCCAGCTATAAGTCCTAAATGTAAATGAGTAACTTCATTGTTTCCTTTAAGACTTGTTGTTCAGTCGTGTCCACCTCTTTGTGACTCCATTTGGAATTTTCTTGGCAAAGATAATGGAGAGGTTTGCAATTTCCTTCTCCAGCTCATTTTACAGATGAGGAAACTGAGGCAACTCAGGTTAAGTGACTTGCCCAGGGTCACATAGCTAGTAAGTGTCTGGGACTGGATTTGTATTCAGGTCTTCCTAACTCCAGGCCTGGAACTCTATCCACTGCATCATCTACCTTCCCCATAAATCATTTTTTGTTGTTCATTTGTTTTTGACTCTGAGATCCCATTTGGGCTTTTCTTGGCAAAGATACTGGAGTGGTTCACCGTTTCCTTATCTAGTTCATTTTATAGACTAGAAAACTGAGGCAAACAGAGTTAAGTGACTTGTCCAAGGTCACATAGCTAGTGAATGTCTGAGGCCAGATTTGAACTCAGGAAAATGAGTCTTCCTGATTTCAGAATTTACTCTACCACCCAGGGACTTGAACTTACCCATCCTTTAAGATCCAGCTCAAGCCCTCCTCCTCCATGAAGCCTCCTATAAATAGTCTAACCCAGGGATTTCTCTGTCTTCTAATCTCATGGCATTTATTGTGCCTTTAAACTCATGGCACTTACTGTCTGTATAACTTATTTGATAATTCACCACATACTGTCTTGTAATGCCTCTTGTCATCTTATGAAAACTGCTGTGGCATAAACTTTCATGTCCTTATATTTCACTTCCTCAAATTGGCTGTAAACTCAGGGATCGTATCTTACACTTCTCTGGGCCCTGCACAGAGTTAATGCTAAAGAAAAAAAGTATTTCTTACAATTATTTAATGTATGGAGAGTTTTTATGAGGGGAATGTCAATTAGTCCCACCTGGAATCACAATGCCTTGACGAAAGCAAATAATGTTTTATTTAAGCGAGAGAGATTTCCATTCTTCAGAGAGAAAAGTTTCTCAACCGTCGAGACACTGAAGTGTTAGGTTGGGTAACTAAATAAGGATGTGGAGTCTCTATCCCTGATATCACATAATCAGAGACTATTTGGTGTGGGAGGGATGGTAGAGTTCACCTTATCTATTTTTTGGCTTATAGATGGGAAACTGAGGTTTCAAAAGGGGAAGTGACTTGCTTAAGGTCACAGAGTGAACTAGAACACAAATCTCTTGATTATAAGCCCAGCGTTTTTACTACTGTGCTGACCTGCCTTTCATTGTTTAGATGATTGAATTCAATTACCAAAAAGAGTAGACAGACAGACAAAGAGATAGAGAGACAGCAGCAGAGAGACAAGACAGAAAGACAGAGAGACAGAGAGAAAAGAGAAGGAGAGGGAGAGAGAGAGAGAGGGACAGTGACAGAGAAGGAAAGAGAGACAGGGACAGAGGGACAGGGGGAGGAGATGAAAGAGAGAAAAAGAAAGAAATAGGGACAGATAGAAAGAGACAAAGAGAGACAGAGAGAAAGACAGACAGAGAGAGACAGAGACCTTTCCTATGCCAGAGCCAGGTTGGCACACACATCACTCCCCTTTGGCTTCTAAGTACCACCCTCTTCCATGAGCACCTGAAGTCCTTGCCATTGTAGAAGTCCCAGGCAGAGGGTTGGCATGACATATCTCTTCCATCCCGTGGCCTCTCCAGCATTGATTTGACCCAGAATTCAGGGAGAACAGGGAGCAGCCCCAGAGACTGGAAGAATTTGTCAGCTTCTTCAAACATCTTAAGGGGTGTCCAATTCTACAAAGCCAAGAAGGGTTTATGAGTTACTGCCCTCTCCAGCTTGTCAGGGCAACAAGGAACTCATCCCTCTTCCATTCACTGGGACAGGTTAGAAAATGGGGAGTGTGAGAGGTAGCAAAATAGAGTTAGAGATCAAAGCAGGGGGGGACAGGGTCAAATTAGATACTGACCTGGCTCCTCATGACTGTGGTGGCATCCATTTTGGCAGATGAAGGAAAAGGCATGACTAGGTCTATGATGTTGGTCCACGACTGAGCCCACATGTTCCCTAGGAGGTGCAGCAGCAGGGCCAAAGATAACATGGAAGGGGAAAGGAAGGAAATAAGAAGGGATGGAGAGAGAAATGTGCTTTCTATTTACCCTTAGGGAAAGAAAAAGAACGCAAGGTCCTTTCTCTCCCCCACTGCTACCTGATCCTTCTGGTCACTCTTACTTCGTCTTTTTTCTTTTTTTTTTTTTAATAGTTTATTTTTTCCAGTTACATGTAAAAACAATTTTTAGCGTGTTTTTTAAAATTTTGAGTTCCAAATTGTCTCTGTCCTTCCCCTCCCTCCTCATTAAGAAGGCAAGCAACTTAATATAGGCTATACATGTGTAGTTGTACAAAACCTATTTCCGTATTAGTCATGTTGTGAAAGAAAACACAGACCAAAAAAAAAAATCACCCAAGAAAAAATGAAGTTTTTAAAAAAAGGTATGTTTTGATCTGCATCCAGACTCCACCAGTTCTTTCTCTGGAGATGGATAACATTTTTCATTGTTAAGTACTTTGTAATTGTCTTGGATCAATGTATTGATGAGAATAGCTAAGTCATTCACAGTTGACCATTGTACAATGTTGCTATTACCGTGTATGATGTTCTCCTGGTTCTGCTCACTTCATTTTGCATCAGTTCATCTAAGTCTTTCCAGGTTTTTCTGAAACCATCCTGCTCATCATTTCTCATAGCACAATAGTATTCCATTACAATCATGCCATAACTTGTTCAGCCATTCCCCAATTGATGGACATCCCCTCAATTTCCATTACCTGGTCAGACCAGGTAATGGACCAGTACTGATCCCCAATACTTAATATAGGATGAGAGAATATCAGAGCTGGAAGGAACCTTAGAGTCATTTACCAGGAGTTCTTAACTTGGGGTCCATGAACTTGTTTTAAAAATATTTTTCTAACTGTATTTCAATATAATTGGTTTCATTTGTACTCCTATGTATTTTATTTTGTGTGTTTAAAAGCATCATTCTGAGAAGGGGCCCATAAACTTCACCAGACTCTTAGAGGGGTCCATGAGACAAAAAAGGTTTATGCCAGAACCTCCAATCTAGTCCAGCTCCTTCAAAGATGAAGAAACTGAGATACAGATAAGTGACTTGCTCAAAGTCACAGATGGAGTAAGTAGTAGAGTCAGATTTCAAACCCAGAATCACTGATGTCAGATCCAGTATTCTTTTCATCATACCACATTGTCTGTCTTCTCTCTGATAACTTCTACTTATTCCCCAGGCTTAGACCCTTGTTCCTGTGACTCTCCATTCCAGTCTCCTGGCAACATTCCCTCTCTTTTCAAATTCCTCTGACTCTTTTTTCAAATTCCTTTGCCCTTGCTCCTATCCTCAACTTACCCAATAGGTGGGCAGGAATGGGCCCTTTTAAGTTAATGTATTGAGACCCATAGTAATTGTAAAGAGCCCGGCGCACATAAGTGTGTAGATTTAGGTAGAGTGGCTTCACTTCATGGTAGAGCTGCTCAAGATCTTTCTCCAAGGTAGGTGACTCATATACTGCTCTCCATGAGGCCCCTGTATCTGTGTGACCTGGGATGGAAAAGATGGGAAGAGGAAAAGGAAGCTCAGGTCAAAGGTTCCTAACATTTTCTCTAGGCCCCTGCCATCTATCTTCCTAACTCTAGCATCCTCCAGTGGGAAGAGAACAGCTTTAGGAGTCAGCAGAGTTAGATAACAATTCTATACTGTTAACTAGCTAGGTAACCTTGGTAAAGTTATTTAATCTCTCACAGGCTAGTTTACTCATATGAGAAGTAGAGCCAACTGCCCTGATGACCCCATAGGATTGTTGTAATTGTAGGTAATGGGTAGGAAAGAGCTTAGGTATGACCTAAATAATGTCCCTTATGAATATGAAGTGGAGGTGATGAATAGATTTAAGGCAGCGGTTTTCAACCTGTGGGTTATATTCAATTTGTAACAATGAAAATACATCCTGCATATCAGATATTTACATTACAATTAATAACACTAGCAAAATTACAGTTATGAAGTAGCAACGAAAATAATTTTATGGTTGGGGGTCACCACAATGTGAGGAACTGTATTAAAGGGTTGTGGCATTAGGAAGGTTGAGAACCACTGATTTAAGGGATTAGATCTGGTAGATAGAGTGTCTGAAGAACTATGGACAAAGGTTAACAATATTGTACAAGAGGGAGCAACAACAAAAATTCCAAAGAAAAAAGAAGAGCAAAAAAGCAAAATGGCTGTCCAATGTGGCTTTACAAATATCTGAGGAAAGAAGGAAAGGGAAAGGAGAAAGGAAACGATATACCCAAGAGAATGCAGAATTCTAGAGAATAGCAAGGCAGGATAAGACGGCTTTCTTAAATGAGCAATGCAAAGAAATAGAAGAAAACAATAGAATAGGAAAGACATGAGATGTCTCCAAGAAAATTAGAGATATTAAGGGAAAGTTTTATGCAAAAATGGACATGACAAAAGGCAAAAAAAGTAGAGGTTTAACAGATGCAGAAGAGATTAAAATACACAGAAGAATTATACAGGAAAGATGTTAATATCACTGGTAACCAATAATCATGATGGTATGGTTACTGATCTGGAGCCAGACATCCTGGAGAATGAAGTCAAATGGACCTAAGGAAGCATTGCTAACAATAAGGCTAGCGGAGGTGACAAAATTCCAGCTGAGTTACTTAAAACCCTAAAAAATGATGTTAAAGTCTTGCACTCAATATGTCAGCAAATGTGGAAAATACAACAGTGGCCACTAGATTGGAAAAGACCAATGTATGTTCCAATCCTAAAGAAGGGCAACGCCAAAGAATGTTCAAATTACCAAACAATTGCATTCATTTCACATGCCAGCAAGGTTATGCTTAAGATTCTGCAAGCTAGGTTTTAGTAATATGTGAATTGAGAATTACCATAAGAGCAGGCGAGTTTTCAAGGAGGCAGAGGAACTAGAGATCAAATTGCCAACATTCTCTGGATTATGGAGAAAGTAATGAAGGTCCCCCCACCAAAAAATCTCCTTCATTGACTACACTAAATCCTTTGCCTATGTGGATCACAGCAAAATGTGGCAAGTCCTCAAAGAGATGGGAGTATCAGATCATCTTACTTATCTCCTGAGGAATCTGTATGTGGGCCAAGAAGCAACAATTAGAACTGAACATGGAAAAAAATGATTGGTTTAAGATTGGAAAGGGAGTACAAGAAGATTGTATATGTCACCTTATTTATTTAACTTATATGCAGAGTATATCATGCAAAATGCCAGGTGGAATGAATCAAAAGCTGGACTTAAGATTGCGGGGAGAAATATCAACAATCTCAAATATGTAGACGATACCGCTCAAATGGCAGAAAGTGAAGAAAAATTAAGAAGCCTCTTGATGAAGGTGAAAGAGGAGAGTGTAAAAACTGGCTTGAAACTTAACATTAAAAAAAAAACCCCAAACAAACCTAAGATCTTGGCGAATTGGTCCCATAACTTCTTGGCAAATAGAGGGAGGAGAATGAAAATGAAAGACAGTGTCAGATTTTACATTCTTGGACTCAAAGATCACTGCTGATGGTGACTACAGCCATGAAATTAAAAGATTCTTGCTTCTTGGAAGGAAAACTATGGCAAATCTGGATAGCAGAGACAATTTTGCCAACAAAGGTCTGTATTAGTTAAAGCTATGGTTTTCCAGTAGCAAGGTATGGCTGTGAGAGTTGAACTATAATGAAAACTGAGTGCCACAGGATTGACACTTTTGAATTGTGGTTCTGGAGAAGGCTTTTGAATGTCCCTTGGACAGCAAGGAGATCAAATCAGTCAATACTTAAAGAAACTAATTCAGACCATTCATTGGAAGGTCAAAAACTGAAGCTGAAGCTTAAATACTTTGGCCTTGTAACGAAGAGATCCTGGTGTTGGGAAAGATTGAAGGCAAAAAGAAAAGGGGACGGCAGGGAATGAAATAGATGGATAATGTCATGGAAACAAAGAACATGAACAGACTTTGAGAGATAATGGAGGATAGAAGGGTCTGGTATGTGATGGTCCATGGGGTCATGAAGAGTTGGACCCAACTGAACAACTGACTGACAATGGGAAAGAGCTTTGAAAAGTATGAAGTAGTATAAGTGCATATTATAATCCTTATCTTATCTCCTACCACAGCTCTAGGATCTGGAGAAAGGAGATCAAGAAATTTTGAATTCTCTTCCTAGGGTTCTTTCCCCATATAGTCATCCCATCTTCTTCTAGGACATATCTTTAAGCTTTCTTTCCCTTTTATGAGATCAATGTCCTTGGTGAGCTGGGAGCCATCGAGGAGCTGCATCTTCAGTGAGCTAGGATTTTTTGAGGAGACTTAGGGGAGTATTGAATCCAAGGGGCCACTGGAGAACTGTGGGGGATTCAGGTGCCTTTTGCCTTACCATTGAGCCTAGCAGCCTTGTTGCTGAGTTCCACATACTGACTGTAGATGGGGCGGAGCTGCCGGCCCACAGAATTCCGCCAACCTTGCCAGGCCCAAAGTAGTTTATCATAGTTCCGGGAGGAGGCCATAATCTCTGTAAGGCCTGAGCCCAGGGAGAAAAATATTGTGACAGGAATCCAGGTTCTACAGCTCTAGGACCCTTGCCTACCATTTCCCAGGCCCTCTTCCTACCCCAACCTCACTAACCTTCTCTGAAAAAGAGAAGAAATGGCCCCCTACTCCTCATGCCCATTTCTTGCCCTGCCATGCCCTGCCCTCTAGTCTGTACAAAATTTCCATAGTTTCTCATGGTCTCCCTCTAGGTTCACATAAGATGAGCGGAAAGACTAGAAGGCCCATAAAGGTAGTATCAGAGTAGTAAGCAAATGCACATTTTAGAGCAGGGAGTCTTAACCTGGAGTCTATGCAATCCCCAAGGACTGTCAATCAATTTTTTGGAGGGTCCATGAACTTGGACAGGAAAAATCATTTTTACTGGCCTTTGTAATTTTACAAGTTTCATGTGATGCATTTAAAAACATTATTCTGAGGAGTCCATCTGATTTACTAGTCTGCCAAAGGGCTCCAGGGTACAAAAAAGGTTAAGAACTAAGGGCAAGGATGAACACCTCCAGAGTTTTTTCCTCTCTAGCCCCAATCATGTCATGGGGACTTGAGCTCTCTATCAATAATGACCTTTTCCTACCCCTTTCTTTCCTTATTCTTCTGGACCCTGGGTGTTAAAGTGGGACCAGTGATACCTCTCAGGCAGTGTCTAGACCTCCCAAATCTACCCCATCAGGAAGCAGAAGAGTAAGAAGATAGAAGAGTATGTATTGATAGGGAGCAGGAGTAGGACAGGGACCCAGTGGAGGGCAGGAGAGTTGTGCCTCTCTCTGCTTTTGTCTCTCAGCTCACCAGGCTCTAGGGGCAAGCAAGGTCCCTTTTCTAAGCATACATCAGCCATATGGTAAATTTTCTGCATAGTTGCTAGAAGTTCATTGTACTGGAGGTGGAAGGAATAGGACAGATGTTACCCCTAAGCAGGATTCACCTTGCTCTTCACCCCTATCTCACATTCCCCACCCTCAAATACATGTGCCTCCTACTCCTCCAATTTCCAATCTTCCCCTATTTGCCATCAAGAAGAATGCACTTGGAGAGGCTAGGTGGCACAGTGAGTAGATCACTGACCCTGGAGTCAAGAGGACCTGAGTTCAAATCTGGCCTCAGACACTTAACACTTACTAGCCGTGTGACCTTGGGCAAGTCACTTAGCCTCAATTGCCCTGCCTTCTCCTCCCCTCCAAAAAGCAAAAGAAGAAGAAGAAAGCACTTATGATCTCTTGAACCCTTTATACCATCTTCTTCTTTATGTCACCCCCCCAGTCCCAAAGTTCAGAGGAAGGATACAGTTTCCTACAAATGCCAAATTTTTGATGCCTCCACGCCCCCCCCAGTAACAACTGAAGGCATTGAGGTAGGGTACTAGTCACAGATATCACCTACATATCTATTCCTTCTTATCCCTATTCAAGGGGCCAATATGAATAATATCAGAAATTAAATCCCTCTTTATAGGCCTATGACTTTCTCAACTTTCTCTGGGTTCCCAATTTCCTGTCCCTTTTCCTAGACCTTTCACTCTGGCTCCCTCAATTTGTCTATTTCCAAAGAGCCAGTCATCAACAGATGTATCATTGTGCCCTGTTCATTCTTATATTGGTCAAGGAGAGACAATCAACAGCATCTGAGCCCCACAACAGCCTGGCATTGAAGGGACTGGCCCAGAAAGAATTTGAGAATAGTTGTCCTTGCCCTGGGCCTATTACCTTCTTAAGGTCATTTTCGGATAGACTGGCCCTCTCCATTTCCCTCAGCTTCCACAGAGTACGCTTCAGTACTGGGTCCCAAAAGTTGGTGGTGTCAAATTGGCGAGCCTTTGTGCCATAGTACAATGTATGCTGAGCCATGATGAAGTCCTCTTTCAGCTGGGGAGGATCCAGGAAGGAGGAGGTCATAGGGTGTCTCATGGGAGAGAAGAAAGGGGTCTTGGAGTACATATATTTAGCTCTAGAGATACTCCCTCCTCTCTCTTCCTCTCTGCCCCCACTCTTGCTTCTATTAACTTTTCCCTCATTCCTGCCTATCTAGTGCCTGGATTCTTAGCTTTGGAAGGACGCCAGTCTAGGAGTATTATGAACTGGATAAGAAAGGAGACGTGGGAACTCAGATGCAGGATGCACGGACAGAGGTTCTTGTCTCAGAGTCTGGAGGGGCATTGAGAAGCTTGAACTCTGCCCTCATTTGAGTATTTAATCCTAGTGTAAGAGGCCACATCATCCAGGATGCTCTGTCGCCTCCTAGAAGACAATAAGAGGGCACTTGGAACACAGATTTATAGTTGGAAAGGACCTTAGAGGCCATGAATCCAACCCCCTCATTCTACACATAAAGAAACTTGTTAAAGTTCAGGGATGTCAAGTGGCCAGAGTCACGCAGGTATTAAGCATCTGAGGGTCAGCAGGTTTGAACCCACATCTTTCTGACTCCAAGTCCAGTCGACTCTACCTAGCTTCAAGATAACTAGTCTAGCTTCAAATAACCTGGGAGCTTGGGAGGTAGTGAGCCCTGCATCTGTGTCCCATTGCCTTTAGATTTCTCTTTTCATCCATCCCAGTCCCATGGAAAGTCTCAAGAACTGGGGGCATTTAAATCTGGATAAGAGAAAACTTAGTGGGGAATAATTGTAAGGGATTTGGGACTAGGTATTTCCTTCCCCTCACATGCTGGGGCAAGTGGTGTGTGGGACCCAAAGACTTACTGGGACATTGGTATTAAGGGTAAAAATAGAGGGCAGAACCTTGAGAGTGGATGCCACAAAGAGGAGAGAAGGGAAGAGCCTGGGTTCAGGGGAGGGAAGGATTAAAGGGGCCCACCATCTGCTGGCGGTTATACTCAGTGATGTTGGTGCTGTAATTCCAAACGGCCACCATGTACTTATTCCACACAGCTTGAGCTGTCCTATCATACTCTTGTAGGAATTCATATGCCGCTGGCTGACTTTTTGATTCTTTTTCGTGGTAGATAGGACTTTGGGCATAATTTCCTAGGGAAGAATGATAGAATCATAGGTCAGAACAGGAAGGGTCATTTGAGGTCATCTGGTCCAATCTCCTTATTTTGTTGTTGTTCAGTTGTGTTTGACTCTTTGTGTGGTCAGAGATACTGGAGTGGTTTGCCATTTCCTTATCCAGCTCATTTTACAGGTGAGGAAACTGAGGCAAACAGGGTGACATGACTTGCTAGTAAGTATCTGAGGTCAGAATTAAACTCAGGGAGATGAGTCTTCCTGATTCCAGGCCTGACACTCTATCCATTGCACCACCTAGCTGCTAATTTTACAGAGATAGAAACTGAGGCTCAGTAAATGGGTGTGATTTGCCCAAAGTTATTCACCAAGTTAGTGGCAATACTAAGATTAGAAACTAGAAATTCTGACTAGTGCTCTTTCCATTACACCACATTGCCTCTGGGGATAGTCCTGCCCAGACCTTCCCTTCTACCCTCTATCCAGTCCTCCTGGTCCTTAGTCCTACTTGAATTCTCAGTTGTCCCCATCCTGAGCAAGGAGAGGAACTGCACACAACAGCAAAATAGAAGTATGGAAGACCCAAGGGGAATAATCCAACATCTGTCCATAGCCAAGGACATCCACGCTGGGAGGCTACATGCCTCCTGGCCAATCAAAACACACTCCATCAGTGTGACCTCACAGGCATAAGCTGGTTAAGAACCTGGAACTCACAGGAAAGCAGTTTCTGAGCCAGCTCACTGCTTATGTTTGGGATCAATACAGAAAAGGGAGGGCTTTTGCTTAGGGGTTATAAGAGATGGTGAGAGCAGGCCACATGTCTGATCCCCACTCAGATTCCCAGGAAATAAGAGAGGTCCTGGAATCAGGTCTGTGCTATGAACTTGGGAGATAGTAAGCCCTGTTTGTGTGTCTCATTGTCTTTAAATTTCCCTTTTCATCCATCCTGGCCCCATGGGAAGTTTCAAAGAATTGGAGGTGTTTAACCTGGATGAGTGAAAACTGAGGGAGAGGAAGAGCCATAAAAGCTGTCTTCAGGGTGTTGGACTTGAAGTCAAGTAGACCTAAGTTCCCATACTGCCTCAGATACTAGCTTATGTGATCCTGAACACATTACTCTCCCTTGGCCTCAGCAAATTCAACAGCAAAATGGATATAACTGCACCTACCTCACAGGGCTATTGTGGGGAATAAGAATAACATAATATTTATAAAACATTTTGCAAACCTTAAAGCAGTGGTTCTCAACCTTCCTAATGCCGTGACCCTTTAATACTCGTATGTGGGCGTATCCGCATGTCGGCGGACCCACCTGGAGACAGTTAGAGGAGCAGTGTCTCAGTTCCTAAGACCATTGGAAATATGTGTTTTCCGATGGTCTTAGGCGACCCCTGTGACCCCTGTGAAAGGGTCGTTTGACCCCCAAAGGGGTTGCGACCCACAGGTTGAGAACCATTGCCTTAAAGAGCTATTTAAATACTAACTCTTGTTGTTGTTGTTATTATTTTTTCAGAATTTTTTTGTCTTTTTTTTGTGGGGGGGGAAAGGCAGGGCACTTGGGGTTACAAGGTCACACAGCTAGTAAATGTTAAGTGTCTGAGGATGGATTTGAACTCACTCCTCCTGACTCTAGGGCTGGTGCTCTATTCACTGTGCCACCTAGCTTCCCCTATTTTTTTTAAGTATTTGAAGGTCTGTCACATTGGAAGAAGAATGAGCTTAATCTAGTTGGCTTCAGAGAGCAGTGAATAGATGCTGTAGAAAGGCAGATTTGGAGGGGCAGAGCCAAGAGCAGAAACAGCCCTTCCACACCACTCTGGCTTCCACCTCCTCCTATACATGTAAAAAAATGACTCTAAACAAACTTTAGAGCTACAGAACCCACAAAGTGACAGAGAGAAACAAATCTCCCACTGAAGGAAGCCCGGCAGGCCAGCAGGAAGGATCCATTGCAGTTTGCTGGGAGCGGAGCACAGTCCTCCCTGAGCCTGGGTTTTAGCCCCAACTAGCTGTGGTCCCAGAACAGCCTTCATGAGAGTAAATCACCAGCAGCTGTAGCTGTTCCCAGACTTCTCAATCCATAAATGCCAAAGACAAAGTAAAAGGTCAATGTGGAATGTTATTGGTCCAGGGGGAGATAGAAGAGCACAGTCCAACTGCTATTACCCCCCCCCTCCCCCAGTGAGAAGCAGAGTAGGCACGGTGGCTACAGCCACTGCCCATGGCTGCTTCAGAGCTCCTGGCCAGCAGATTGTAGGGGGGCCAAGCAACCATTCAGAAGGTAATTGCTCTTGCTTTGACCTGCTTAGATCTGAATCGTGATCTTGGGTGGTGGATGTGTGTGACCAGTGAGCCAGAGCTTGAGGGTGCCCATCAAATAGCTCTGGCAGCTACAAAAATCCCAGCAATTTGGGACAAAGCTCTCTCTATCCTCGAAGCAGAGTTCTACCGTGGCAAAGAGCTCAAAAGTCAAGTTAATTGGCTGTCAATATGAGCAAGCAGAGGAAGCACAGACAGATGACAGAATCCTTTTTTGGGGACAAAAAGGATCAAGGCATAGAGTGGGAGGGAGACATCAAAGTCAGAACTGCTGTATCAAAAGCCTCCAAGAAGGGGTGGCTAGGTGGTGTAGTAAATAGAGCACCGGCCCTGAAGCCAGGAGGACCTGAGTTCAAATCTGGCCTCAGACACTTAACACTTACTAGCTGTGTGACCTTGGGCAAGTTGCTTAACCCCAACTGCTCTACCAAAAAAAAAAATTAAAATTATATAAAAAAAAAGACTCCCAGAAAAATATGAATTGGTTATAGGCCATGGAGGAGCTCAAGAAAAATTTTGAAAATCAAGTAAGAGAAGTGGAGGAAAAATTGGGAAGAAAAATGAGAATGATGCAAGAAAATCATGAAAAGCAAGTCAACAGCCTGCTAAAGGAGACCCAAAAATACACTGAAGAAAATAACACCTTTAAAAATAGACTAATTCAAATGGCAAAAGAGGCCCAAAAAGCCAATGAAGAGAAGAATGCTTTAAAAAGCTGAATTTTCTGGACGGAAAAGGAATTTCAAAAACACACTGAAGAGAATAACTCCTTCAAAATTAGACTGGAGCAATTGGAAGCTAATGTATGAGAAATCATGATACCATAAAACAGATCCAAACAATTGAGAAAATAGAAGGCAATGTGAAATATCTCATTGGAAAAACCACTGACCTGGAAAAATAGATCCAGGAGAGATAATTTAAAAATGATTGGACCACCTGAAAGCCATGGTCAAAAAAAGAGCATAGACACCATCTTTCAAGAAATTATCCTTCAAAATTGCCCTGATATTCTAGAACTGAGGGCAAAATAGAAACAGAAAGAATTCACCAACCACCTCTTGAAAAAGATCCCAAAAAGAAAACTCCTAGGAATATTATAGCCAAATTCCAGAGCTCCCAGGTCAAGGAGAAAATACTGCAAGCAGTCAGGAAGAAACAATTTGAGTATTGTGGAAACCAAATCAGAATAACACAAGACCTAGCAGCTTCTACATTAAGGGATCAAAGGGCTTGGAATATGATATTCCGGAGATCAAAGGAGCTAGGACTAAAACCAAGAATCACCTACCCAGAAAAACTAAGTATAATGTTACAGGGAAAAATATGGTAATTCAATGAAATAGAGGACTTTCAAGCATTCTTGATGAAAAATGAAATGTGAAAATGAAAAATGAAAAAACCTGTCCCCCCAGCTGAACAGAAACTTTGACTCTCAAATATAAGAAGCAAGAGAAGCATGAGATGGTAAACAGAAAAAAGAAATCGTAAGGAACTTATTAAAGTTGAACTATTTATATTCCTACATGGAAAAATGATAATTGTAACTCATAAGACTTTTCTCAGTATAAGGATAGCTGAAGGAAATATATATACATATATATGTATGTATAGGAGGATGTATTTGTATATAAATATACACATGAGTGTGGGCATTTGTATGTTCATGTATACATAGACAGAGGGCACAAGATGAATTGATTATGAAGAGATGATATCTAAAAAATAAAATTAAGAGGTGAGAGAGGAATTCATTGGGAGAAGAAGAAAGGGAGCGATAGAATAGGGTAAATTATCTCATATAAAAAGGCAAGAGAAAACTGTTACAATGGAGGGGAAGATCAGGAAGGTGAAAGGGAATGGGACAACCTGACTTTCATTGAATTTGGCCTAAGGAGGGAATAACATACACACTCAATTGGGTATCTTACCCTACAGGAAAGTAGGGGGGAAGGGAATAAGAGGGGGAATGATAGAAGGGAGGGCAGATTGGGGGGGGGGAAGGGTAGTTAGAAGCAAACATTTTTGAAAAGGGATAGGGTCAAAGGAGAAAATATAATAAGTGGGGTGTGGGATAGGATGGAGGGAAATATAGTTAGTCTTTCACAATATAACTACTATGGAAATGATTTGGGTAACTGCATATGTACAATCTATATTGAAGTGCTTATCTTCCCAGGGGCAAGGGGGGAGGTGAGGAGGGAAGAAGGGAAAAAAATCTGGAACCCAAAGTTTTAAAAACAAATCTTTAGAAATTTGCTTTTTACATGCAACTAGGGAATAAGATATACAGGTACTGGGGTATAGAAACCCATCTTGCTCTACTAGAAAGTTAGGGGGGTGAAGGGGGAGGATACAAGAGAGAACAGATTGAGGGAAAGGGTATTCAGTAGGCTTGCTATTTTGGGGTGGGGGTAGGGGAAAGATGGGGAGAAAAAAATTGTAACTCAAAATCTTGTGGAAATGAATATTGAAAAATAAAAATAAAAACAAAATTGTTTTTTAAAAAGGAAGGCAGATTTGGCCTTAATGTAAGGAAAAACTTTCTGATGAGAAGTGCTAACCAAAATAGAATGGGTTTCCTCAGCAGATCTCTATCTCTGAAAGTCTTAAAATAAAAGTTAGGTGATCAATTGGCAGGGAGACTAAGGGAGATTTTTCTCACTTACAGATTGGATTAATTGACCTCAGAAGGCTCATTTGAGATTCTTTTGAAAAAAATTTATTTACTTTCAGTTTACAAGATTCAGTTCCACAATCCCATGAGTTCCAAATTTTCTCCCCCTCCCGTTCCTTCCCCTTCCTCCATGGCAGCATACAATCTGATATAGATTCTACAAATACCTTCATCTTAAACATTAGTCAAGTTGTAAAGAATTATAACCAATGGAATGACCAACGAGGAAGAAAGAACAAAATAAAACAAAACCCAAAAGAGAGAGAGCAAGTAGTTTGCTTCCATCTGCATTCAGACTCTGTAGTTCTTTCTCTGGATGTGGACATCTCTTTCCATCATGAGTCCTTTGGAGTTGTCTTCTAACCTTGCATTGCTGAGAGGAGCCCAGTCTATCAGAGTCAGTCATCACAGATATGATGTGTCTGTAATTGTGTGCAAAGTTCTCCTGGTTCTGCGCCCCTCACTCGGCATCAGTCTTTCCAAGTTATTAAGACTCTTCTGAGATTCTAAAGGACTCTGGCCTAATAACAATGATTACAGCAATTCAGTTCAGCAGATATTTGTTAACCATCTACTAGGTACCATCATCCTTTGAGTTCCCCAGTTTGGGACCTTGATATCATTCTCAATTTTTCACTCTTTTTTTTTTCCTTTTTGGAGGGGGAAGCCAAGGCAGTTGGGGCTAAGCGACTTGCCCAAGGTCGCACAGCTAATAAGTGTTGAGTGTCTGAGGCTGGATTTGAACTCAGGTCCTCCTGACTCCAGGGCCGGTGCTTTATTCACTGTGCCACCTAGCTGCCCCTCAGTTTCTCACTCTTAAACACTCTACCTATCCAATTAGTTGCCAAATCTTATTTCTACCTCTGAAACATTTCTTGCACCTGTCTTCTTTCTACTCACCTTTCCATGACCTTAGGTCCTCCTCACCTCTTATCTGGACTATTGCTGTAGCCTTCTAACTGGCCTCTCTGATCATTCCAATCCACTCTCTACACATTTGCAAAGTGATTTTTCTAAAGTCTGGATCTGATTATGTCACTGCCCTACTCAAGAAGTTCCAGTAGCTACCTATTATCTCGAGGATCAAATATAACCTCCTCTGTTTGGCTTTTAAGACCCTTGGCCCTGTCATAGCTTTCCAAACTTATTATAAATGAATCTCCTTCATGAACTGGAAGTCAAGTTGAACTCACCTTTATGTTTCTCACATGTGGTATTCGTCTCCCATCTTTGTTCCTTTACACAAATGTGGTGGTCAGGCAGTGCCATAGCACACAAATCCCTGGGCCGAGAGTCAGGAACACCTGAGGTCAGATTCAGCCTCAGATACTTACTAGCTGAGGGAGCTTAGACAAGACTTTTAAATTCTCAGCCTTGGTTTCCTCAACTGCAAAATGGTCAAAATAATAGCACCTGATTCCTAGGGTTGTTGAGAGCATCGAGTGAGATAATATTTGTAAAGTGCTTAGCATGGTGCCTGGCACATAGTAGATGCTTAATAAATGCTTCTTCCCTTTGCATTGACTGTACCCTATACCTATAATGCCTCTTCCCCACTGCCTGTTAGAACTCTTAGCTTCCTTCAAGATTGAGCTCAAGCATCACTTTGTCCCCCTTCCCCGTACTTGTCCCATCTCCCCAGCTGCTAGTGCATAAATCCTCTAATTTTCTCTTTCTCCCTCCCTCCCTCCCTCTCTCTCTCTCTTTCTCCCTCTCTTCCTCCCTGTCTTCCTCCCTCTCCCTCCTTCCCTCTCCTTCCCTCCCTGTCTTTCTCCCTCCCTCCCTCGCTCCCTCCCTCTCTCTCCCTCCCTCTCTCTCTCTCCCTCTTTCTGTCTCTTTCTCTGTCTGTCTCTCCCCTCCCTCTCTCTCTCTCTCCCTCTCCCTCCCTCTCTCTCTCTCTTTCTCTCTCTCTCCCCCTCTTTCTGTCTGTCTCTCTATCTCTCTCTGTCTCTGTTCCTCTCACACACACTAGATTGTAACCACTTTGAGGACAGGAATGATTTTACTTTTGTCTTTCAGTTTTTTTGGACTCCCCGTATCTACTACTGTGTCTGGTGCATAGTAGGTGGTTAATAAATGCTTGTTAATTGGTTAATTGCCAGTGACTGGGAATGAATTATGTTATTGAGGTGTAGGTGGCACAGTGCTAAGTGTTGGTCTTGGAATCAGGAAAGCCTGAGTTCAAATCTCATCTCAAACATTTATAGCTGTGTAACCCTAGACAAGTCCTTTAACTTCAGCCACAGTTTCCTCATCTGTAAAATGGGGATAATAATAGTGCCTACCTTTCTGGGTAGTCCTAAGAACTGAAAGAGATAACACATGTAGAGCACTTGCAAACCTTAAAGGACTAGATAAATGCTAGTTTTTAATATCTGGGTATTTGCTGGAGCTCTTTTTCTGACAAAAATAAAGTAGCTTAATACATTTTTGTTTTGCCTTCAAGATAATTTCATCATTCTAAAAGTGGAGGAAGCAACAAAAGCACCTCTTATTCTAAGCCTCATTCTGACCAAAAAAGAACTAACTGATTGCTGAAATAGAGATGATGGGAAGGAAATGAAAGGAAGTGATACTTGCTTTCTTCGCACCTCCACCCTTGAATGTGATCTTATCCACCCCTTCCCAACTCTTCTCTAAGTTGATATTGAGGGCTTGGTAAGCCCCTAAGTCAATCCTTGCTTCCATTTTGATTCTCATTCTACTGAAAGTCTTTGCATTGCCTAGAAAAGGACTATGGGGGAGAGAAAGAAGTGGAGAGTGAACTCTATCTACATGCTTTCTGCCTCCAAAAATTTTTTTTTAAATCCTGCTTAAAAAAATTTTTTTTAATTAAGTCTTTTCATAGCACCCAAGTCTATTTACCCATAACCCAGTAGCTTAGAGTAGATGGTCCTTTGCTATTTATTAATAAAAAATATTTAAATTATATCATATATAATGTATAAAATTATAAGATTCTCTCACAAGTACAATCTCAGATCTCCTCCTGTAAATAAGGTGGATTTTAGTGTGTGTAATGTGGATTTTTGTTATTCTTTCTTAGAGTTTTTGTTTCCCAGGATCCATAGCCATAACAATTTCTTGTTCCTAGGTATTAGATATGAGTTCTCATAATTATGGTTCAAAACATCTCAACTATGCTTGCACAGCATTATATAATGATAAATGATGTAAACATTCACTGTGACTGTGCAGTGAGAGATACAGGGATAAGGTGATGTAAACTTGTGAAGATATTTCTGGCAATATGCCTTCTTTGCCTGTTGCCCTATAAAGCAGGTGAGCACTGGTCAAGGGGTGGGGAGCCTTAGGGTTGCGTGCACAAGCTGGAATGCTGTGTGTGTCTTGATCAGTCCCCATCAAGGCTTGGGGGAAATCTGTATTTGCCTCAAATAGCTTGAGTCCCTGAGGCTTGAGGGGATTTAGGGGAGTGTACAAGTTGTGCCTCTCTCAATTGACTCCGCTGAGGCATAGGAGTAGTTGTTCCCCCTTCTCACCAGCCCCTACAAGAAGGGTGATTAGGGAATGCTGTAGGAGTTTGTCCTCCCATTATCAGCAACCCTCTTGTGAGAAGACTACACGAGAATAAAGTAAGATTATTAACCCCATCAAAACTATCTTCCTGTCTAACCAGATCAAGAGTGAACCTGCACTAGCTGCCCTCCTGTGTACTAGTGTTATCTGTCTTACACCTCCCCTGAGGGATGATGAAACCTCAGTTATTATAGATCAGTGGTTCTCAACCTTCCTAATGCCACGACCCTTTAATACTCGTATGTGGGTGTATCTGCATGTGGATGGACCCGCCTGGAGATGGATGGAGGAGCAGCGTCTTGGTTCCTAAGACCATCAGAAATATGTGTTTTCTGATGGTCTTAGGTGACCCCTGTGAAAGGGTCGTTTGACCCCCAAAGGGGTTGTGACCCACAGGTTGAGAACTGCTGTTATAGATGAAGATTCAAACCTCTGTTCTATCTAGGTGTGTATACTCCAAACTATCTACTGGCATCCTCTGTTACAATCACTCCATACGCAATTAATATACAAACAGAGATGTATTGGTAAATGTTTAACAACTGTCCTTCTGGGGAAAAAAAAGCAAAAGAATACACTTTAAAATCTAATCTTCGTTATTAACATTTTCTCTTCCATTTTGTTAAGTCCAGACAATCACTGAAACAATAAATCAAGCCCTAATCTGTAGTATTTCCAATTTCCAAAGTACAAAAGCTCACACTGAAAATTTGACAATTAGCCCTTGAAAACCAGTTTGAGCTGCTTCCAGCACACCTCTGTAGAATACAGATATGAATCAACATAGCTGTGGCTGGTCAGGGTTTTGTACGAAAAAAACTCAAGAATTAGAGACAGTTTAAGGAGATTTTTTGAAAAAGTTTAGAAAAGGTTTAAACTACGTAGGAAATGCCTACCAGGAAAATAGGGGAAGCATGCAGGAAAAGGGAAAAGAAATTTAATTTTCTCTGTCCTTTTGCTGATCTCAGGGAGCAATAACAGACAGTAGCTTCAGTGTGTTCTAGCTATATACCCTTTGTCAGGAATTGGAATAGAGTAGCTAGCAGAGGAGGGCTCTAGACAACCCAAACTTTCCATTTCCATTTTCATTTTCACTTACAGCACCCCCTGGAGCATCTTTGCCTCCCCAGTCATCAGACTGTTGTCCTTCACTGTACTGCTGCCCTCTGCTCCTCTCTAAACAATGTACTAGTGACCCTGTTTCCCATAAGCCCCTCCAACATTTGTCATTTCCCTCTTTTATCATCTTTGCTAGTCTGATTGGTGTGAAGTAGAACCTCAGAATTCCTTCCATTTGCATTTCTCTCATAACCAATTCACAGTGGAGCTAGTCTAGTCATTCTGGAAAACAATTTGGAATCATTCCCAGAAGGTTACCAAGTTGTGTGTTCTCTTTGGTCCAACTACTATATACTATACTACTACTACGTCTATATCCCCAAAGAAATCAGAGAAAGAGGAAAAGAATCTGTATGTGCAAAAATATTTATAGTAGCTTTTCTCTTCTCATGGTAGCTCCAGTTTGGAAACCACAGAGGTGTCTCCCATTGGGAAATGGCCAGACAAATTTTGGTAAATGAATGTAATAGAATATCATTGTGCCATTAAGAAATGACGAAACAGACAATTTTGTAGGAAACTAACAAGACCTTCATGAAATGATGCAGACTGAATCAAGCAGAAACAGAACAATTTGTAACATTATAGAGATAAAATTATAGAGAAAATGATAACATTGTAGAGGAAAAACAACTTTGAAAGACTTTAGAAAGCTGATTAAAACAATGTTAAAAGAGTCCAAAAAAATGAAGATGAAATGTAAACACTTACCTCTTGACAGTGAAGTAATCAACTTAAAACTTTTGGACGTGGTTAATGTAGGAATTTGTGCCAGACTATGCAGCTGTCTATTGAGGGATTTGGTTTTCAGGGTGAAAAAAAAAATTGCTCATTTGGTAGAGGAGAGGTAGTAAGAGGGACAAATTAATTTAAAAATACTTGTTACTTGAAAAATAAAACAAATAAACTATTTAAAAATCCCAAAGATCATGGAGAGCATGAATGAATGAGAGTAAAGTGAGCAGAACCAGAACATTTATACAATAGTATATACAATATTGTATATACTATACAATAGAAATATAAAAAGGAAAAGCAACTTTGAAAGATTCAAGAACTCTGATCAATGTAACTACCAATCATGATTCCAAAGAACTTAAGATGAAGCATGAAAGAGAGGAGATGGACTCAGGAGTGCAAAAAAAAGAAAAGATTTTCAGAAACGTTCAATGTGTTTTGTTTTGCGTGACTATACATATTTATTAAAAGAGCTTTGTTTGTTTGTTTTTTCCAGTTAGGGGATACATGGGAGGGTAGAGGGTAAGGATAGGGAAGCCTCCCCCCACAAAAAAAAACACCCTACCAAACAAAAATAATGGAGTCATGCGCAGAAGAGAACACAAGCAAAGCCAAAAGGAATCACAAGTAGAAGAAAGTTAAACATTGAATTTACGCTATATATATTTTATGATATATTTTAAAAGAAAAGCAAAGGACAGTTAGGTGGTGCAAGTGATAAAGCAAACTGGCCCTGGAGTCAGGAGGATCTGAGTTCAAATGTGAGCGCAGACACTTATAACTGTTTGACCCTGGGAAAGTCACTTAGCTCCAATTACTGTGGTTAGAAAAGCAAGCTATTCATAACAGAGATCCACAATTTCATGAACAATTCTCTTTTTCCTACATTCTACTATGTTTATTGGAATGTCCATTTTATTGTGTGCTTATTAAGTTCAGAATAAAAAAAAAATAAAAAGGCCAGGGAGACTGGGAGGAATCTCAGAAGGATCAGAAAAGAACAAATATCTCAATTTTCAAAGTAGGGAAGAAAGTAGAATCTGAAAACCAGTGACGTTGGTTCCCATTCCCAGGAAAATTCTACAGCACAAAAAGAAATGGCTTGTGAATTTAGAAAAGGAAAGAATGATCTCAAACAGCCAAATGGATTTCTTCAAGAACAGGTCATGACAGATGATTCTCATTTCCATTTTTCACAGTGTTAACAAGAGACTGGCAGATCAGGAGAATGCTGTAAATAGAGTTTACCTAGATTTTTAGCAAATCATTTGACAAAGATACTCATGTTATCTTTGTGGAAAAGATGGAGAGATTTAAGATAGACGATAATGCAGTGACATGGATTTGGAGCTAATTGAATAGCTGCCCCCAAGAGAACTCATTATTGATTGGATGTCAACTTGGGATGAAGTCTCCAGTGGAATGTTCCAAGGATCTGTTCATGTTCTTGGGTATTGCATGAAAGCTCAAGTGGCAAATTTATTAAATTTGTAAACGCTTCCAAACCTAGAAGGGATAGTTAATACTTTAGATAACAGAGATCTGGACAGAGGAGAGATTTCATCTTCATGAAATTTAATATGGATCAATAGTCATTTTGGAGGGTTAGATTTGAGGACCTCAAAGACCCAAATCTCTTCTATACATTTCTTGTAGTCTGCCTTGTATAGTTATTCAAATTTGTGCCTTGAGAGGACAGTGATATAGTAGAAAGAACACAGGATTGAGAGTCATGAGTGGGGTTTGAATTCTGGTTGTGATTTTTTATTACCAGTGAAAAAGCTAGAGGTTATATTTTGAGGCATTAAGATAATGTTCTTGATAGAGAAGTGGGGGACTATGGGATCAGAATGGTGCACCCCCTTTCAGATTCTGCTGTTTTATTGTTTGATTTTCCTTAAGTATTTTTCTTTCTTATTAGCAAAGATTCAATGGAGAGAGGAAGAGTCTGTCCCAAGGTGAGGAAATTACTTGAGTGGCAAAAAATGCATCAACAAAATTTTAATAAAAAGTGCTGGACAGTCTGGAAATCTGGATGTGAATCGTTCATCTGAAACTTAATACCTGTGTGACTCTGGGCAAGCTACTTTACACTTCTGAGTCTCTCCAAAAGTAAAATAGTATTCTATACTTCACGGGATTGTCTAAGGCAGGGGTTCTCAACCTTCCTAATGCCCCAACCCTTTAATACTCGTATGTAGGCGTGTCTGCATGTGGGCAGACCCATCTGGAGACAAGCACAGTGTCGAGGGCGGAAATATGTGTTTTCCGATGGTCTTAGGTGAGCCCTGTGAAAGGGTCATTTGACCCCAAAAGGGGTCATGACCCCCAGGTTGAGAAACACTGGTCTAAGAAGAGTGCTTTGAGTTGGGAGCTGTAGTGCTTGCCTGTGATCCCTGCTATAGGGAGGCTGAGGCTGGTGGATTACTCGAGCCTAAACCCATCAGGTAACCACGTTAAGTCTGGCATTCCTATGGTGAGCCTGGGATCAGGGAGGGCCTCCAGGTTGTATAAGGAAAGATGAATCAGCCCAGGTCAGAAACTGAGAAGGTCAAAACTTCTGTGCTAATCCCTGAGCCAAGGAGCAGCCGTTACATTTCCAGACTAGGTGACATAGGAAGATCCAGACTTAAAAAAACAAAAAAACCTACCAAACAAAAAAAAATGGTTTGTATGAGTTAAAGTGTTGTAGGAGCATAAATTCTTATGACTCTTCCTTTTTACTCCCCTCTGATATCCAGCTACCAAATGCTGTTCATTCTTTACCACTACATCTCTTAGATCTGCTCCTTCTTCTCTATTCCCACTGGCTTCCACACTAATAATGGCACTTATGACCACCTGCTCTGACTATTACAATCGCATCCTAACAGGGATTCTCTCTTCTAGTATTTCTCTGCTTCAATCTATCCTTTACACCAGAGCTGTCAAACTTGGGACTCATGGCAGCAAGTGGCCCCAAAACTCCTAAGTGTAGCCTGCCCCAGATTAATGTTGGTCTAATTAATAGTTAATGGATTCATTGATTGGAAATGTAAAAGCTAATTGAGATAAACTCAATTGTTATTAGGAGGAGCACAATAAATGTGGACTCATGAACAATACAGAAGTCAGTTTCCTCAATACAGTTTCCCATTTGATTTTTCTTAGGGTTACCCCCTCCCCAAATCCAGAGGGGAGAAGCTGTCAATTGTCTTCTGGGGACTCAGCCTACCAATTCAAGAGAGACTTGGGGAGGTAGCTTCTGAAGAGGTTCTACACTGGATTACTCTGTTTCTAAACATGTACTTTGCACATCCAAGCACTAGGCTTGGAATGTCTTCCTTCTCACTTTTTTCCTGTTAAATTTTTATACATCCTTTATAATCCAAGTCAAATACTACTACTTTCACGAAGCCTTCCCTGATTCCCCCAGGTCAAGAACAACTTTCCTCCTTGGACATCACAAAACATTTGTTTTGCACCTCTCTAATACACTTTCAATGTAATATTATATTTCATATTCATTTGTGTTAGTGTCTTATCCCTCTAATGGACTGCACCAAAAGAAGGCAAAGGTCATATCTTCTCATCTCCCTTCCCTGCTTGTGATCCAAAAAATCTGCATGGGGTCTTACACAACAAACAAGGTTCTAAATTCTATTTCAAATTTTGGAGATTAACCACAGATTCTCTATTGGTTGAGTAATATTAGAGCACTACCCAGCAATAGCCTTCCTATTGTCCTTGGCAATCCTGGGTCATCTAGTCTCCTCAATATCTCATTTCCATTAGAATTACCCAGGTGTCTTCCCTAGGCCTACTTATATCCTGCTTATTCAGAGTCCCACATAATTCACTTTGTGTTATGGAACCTCTATTCTCCTGCTAAAAAGTTGACCTACACCTTTGAAATTTTCAACCATTATTCTTTCCATCTCCCTGTTTTAACAGAAACCTAATTTTCCCCTACAGACGCCACATCTTTTATAACCCTTTCCACCAGTGGTCACTCATGCTTCCATTCACCTCCTTTCACACAGCTGGTGGCACGGTGGATGGAATACTGGGTCTGGAGTCAGGAAGACTTCAAGTTTAAATCTGGCCTTAGACACTTACTAGCTGTGTGACCCCGGGCAAGTCACTTAACCTCTGTTTGCCCCAGCTACCTCAGCTGTAAAGTGGGGATAATAATAGCACCTGTCTTGTAGGATTGTTGTGAAGATCAGATGAGTTAATATTTGTAAAACTGCCTGACATGTATTAGGCAGTACATTAATATTAAATTAAATAAAAGTATCTGACAGATCAAACTATAGATTGCATTACTGCATTAATATTTTTTCTTTGACAATATAAATACAAGGAAGCAAGACAGTTCTTTTCCTCAAATGGCTTATATTCAAATGAGGGAAGATTACAAGTAAAGGGGAGAAAGGGGGGGCACTGTAATATATGGTACATGGGTAAAACCAATTTACTGTTACTTATGCTTATTAAGGCAGATGGTACAATAGCAAGACTTACACTTATCAATGCATGAAATCAATCTTTATTGACTATTCAGTAACATGAGCATCAAACTCTCCAGGAACCAACCATTGATTGAACTCCTAAATGTTCCAGTAAGTATGTCTCATCCCAGTGCTCATGACAAGGTTCTGTCCTTGCCCATCCATAGATTGTGTGTCACCCTGTGAAGTGGCATTCTGGCATGTCTTCAACAATTAGTATTTCTCTCAATGAACATAGGATGTTCACATTTCCAAATGTGAGGAAAGCAGCAGAGTCTGTCCTTGTCTTTACTCCTGGTAAGTTCTCTGGCCAAGGATGTTTATAAATGACATGTAAGCTCTGGTTGTCAATAGGTTACCTAAGCTTATAATGAAAGGAAACCATCAATAAGACCTTCAGTTAATTAGCATTATTAGTATTCATTAATTATCTGCCAGATTTGGTCCAGATGAACACATGCATACATTATTAGTAGTTTACCAAGTCTCACACACACACACACACACATCATTAGTAGTTGTATACCAAATTTGGGGAATACATACATCATTGCCAAACTATACCATGTATGTCCTTATTTCATTTTATTACAGAAAAACAGCAATTGTTCATCCTAACAACATATAGGCAATATGTGTCATGTGGCATGATTTGGGAATTATGACTAGGGAGTGATTTTGAGGCCTAGTTCCAGGAATGATATAGTGAAAGCTCACCTATCAAAGCTTACTGTCCTAAGGACAGAGTTCAAGGTCTTTTGGGAGAAGACAATGATGCTGGAGTGTATATTGCCCACTGGGGGAAATAATGACCTGGCATGGGGGATAGGAGTCTTGCTTTGGAGTTAGAAAACCTCAGGTCAAATACTGTGTTTGGCACATCCTGAGTGGCCATGGGCAAGTCACTTAGCCACTCAGAGTTCTAGGCAACACTTAACTACATGTAGATTAGCAATTTGTATCAGTGGAGGAAGTTTTCATACTCAGAATACTCATGAAATCCCAAATCTAAACCTTCCCCATTATCTACAAGTGTTCTACGCATATTGGGCACTTAATGCTTGTTGAATGAACTTTTACTAAGTGTAGTTAACTAAGTCATTTAACCAAGAGGCAGCATAATGCAGAATGATACAGTGGAAAATTTTGGAGACAGAGGGCCTGGGTATCCTCTGGAGTTTTTGGCAAGACACTAATCTTTAGTTTCCTTATTTGTAAAGAACTAAGGTTCAACTAGTTGACCCTTGGAATTTCTTCTCTTTATAGATCACTTATCACTATCTAATGAGCTATAATTTCATGTATTTGGTTACTCCTTCCACTGAAATAAATTTTAAACATGCTGTAACTTAAGTCAATGGACTTTAAGAATTACTGTGGCCTGAAAAATCCACCCCCTGTGGCCAACCTGGTTGATGGACTTCTCTAAACTTAGACAGGCTCAGATGACAGAGTAAAGGCCTGTACTTAAAACCTTCCTGCTTCATCCAACACTTAATCTCTGCTGGCACAGCTTTCAAGCCCATTAAAGACATTTTTTTTTCATATCCTCAGTACCTACAGCAGTGCCTGGAATATCATAGATGCTTAATAAATGCTTGCTGAATGAACGAACAGAAGCAGTCAATTAGTCATTCAGTAAAAATTTATTAAGTTAATAATAATAATAATAAATAAAAATTATGTGCCAGGCACCATGCTAAATGCTAAGGATACAAAAGAAAGGCACAAGACGGACCATGTTCTTAATAAAGCAGCTCACAGTTTAATGGGGAGATAGCATGCACCAACTATGTAAAAATTAAGTATATACAAGATAAATTGGAGATAATCAAGAGGGAAGGTGCTAGAATTAAAGAGGAATAGGAAACGCTTTCTATAGGTGAAATGTTAGCTAGGACTTGAAGGTGTCTGGGGAAGCCTAGAGGCAGAGATGGAGAGGGGAAAGAGTCATGGGAATGGGAGAAAACCTAGAGTTGTGAGATTGTGTGTCTTGTGCAAGACTGGCAAAGAGACCAGTGTTACTGGATGGCAAAGAACGTATGGAGAAAACTGGAAAGATTGAGGAGAGGCAAGTTGATGAGGTTTGGAGGTGCTGGGACTTGGAGAATGCCAAGGCAGAGTTGCCAGGAGTGAATTCACACACTCAAGCCTTCTCTTAGTCATGTGGCAAAATATTGTTAACACTTTAGAAAAAACAGGCAAGAGTCCTTATGGAACCTGTGAGAGAATGAGGATGGTGCTGGGGCTTATATGGAAACGGATCATGGGAAAGGAATGCCAGGGTTGCTAATTAGGTAATCTAAGGATCCAGGTGTCTTTGAGAGTTATGGATGGGAAAATGTAGGGAGTATACCAGACATTGGGGGAGTTGTCAAGGGATTAACCTTGAGGATGGTGCAAGGGAGTTCTTGGACCAGCCAGGGACAAAAATCCTTGGACCAGGCACCTCTCTGTCTGTTCTGATAAGAGAATGGGTTCTGCAACAAGAGAAAATATTCTCACAGGACAGAGACCTACTGAGAAATTGGGAGGCTTCCAGAGACATGATCTTAGGGCTGGAGCATGAGCAACCCATCATTTCCCTCTCAAACAAATGGGACCCAAAGTCTTTTGGGGTAAGAGGTGAAGTTCTTGACTTCTGAAACTGCTTTTTGATGGCAAGAGGCATAGAGCTGTCCCTGCCTTACTGGGGTCCCTTTCAAAAGGTCAGACTTTAGAATCTGACTGATGCCAGGTCCAGTGGGTTGGGGGCATTTGACTCATGTAAAGGTTGGTATGCAGCCTGAGTAGTCATCTGGAAATTGATGGCCTGGAGCCTGGAGGAGATAAATCTGGCAGGGAGATTAAGCAAACAAGGGTCAAACAGGAGTAAAAGGAATATGATCAGGAGCAGAATAAGTATGGGGGTTAGTAGAGAAAGGAGCCAGGATCCCCATGAAGAGGATGGCTTAGGGGGCACTGAGGTTATCATGAATTTCTTGCATCCAATTAGCCTTTTCCAAAATAAGTTCTATACAGATTTCCACTTGCCAAGAATTGTTGATGTACATAAAGCAAAAGGTGCTTGCCAGGGCACGTACAACCTGCTGGAGGCAAGCAGGTAATCAAGGGCAATTCTGTTATCTAGTACCACATTTGCTAGGAAATCCAAAGATTGCTGGATTTCCTGGAGACCATAGGCTGTTTCATTTGCCAATTGGTGAATGTTATTTGTAAGGTTAGAGAGAATAAGTTCATGTTGTAGGTGACCATACCAAGACATGAGATACTGTGCTTCCTTTTTAAGAAGCCAGAGAACCTTTCCCCAGAATCCATGCTTTGCCCTTTTCAAGGTGGAGGTCCTGGGCTTTGTGACATTGAAAATAGCAAGGAGGGGTGGGGTGCTAGAAATCCAAGGGTATATACCCCAAAGTCCTTGTAAGGTGTCAAGCACTAAGTGGTCAGAATGGCAGTTCTAGGGTCTTGCCACGTGGTGGCGTTTTGTTTCACCTCCTCCCCAGAATTTTTGCCACTTGGTCCACTCAACCCACAAAGGACAGGGAAAACAGGGGTAGGGGAAAGAGAAAGGAGTGGTGTATATGCTCCAGGGGCCAAAGCCCTGGGGGCCACAGGAAGGGAATCATCTAAGATATGGAGTTGGTTATTATGGGGTATATTTAGCTATGAGCATTTTACAGTTCTGTTGCAGCATGAGAGCCTGTGAGAGGGCCATAAAAGGGGTGGCTAGGTGGCACAGTGAATAGAGCACTGGCTCTGGAGTCAGGAGAACCTGAGTTCAAATCCAGCCTCAGACACTTTTTAAAACTTACTAGCTGTGTGACCTTGGGGAAGTCACTTAACCCCAACTGCCCTGCCTGCCCCCCTCCAAAAAGAAAAAAAAGAGAGGGCCATAAAAGGTTGAATATAAGGGAGGTCTGTTTCCCCTCTGGATGACAGTATAGATCTAGCTGTAAGATAGTGTTATATTGCAAAGGTCCGAAAATGGACCAGAGCCTTTAGTCCTCCAGGTGACACTGAGGCCAAGCTATATATTATAAGCCATTTCTTTTTGAGGTCTCAGGAGAAACCAAACTTTTCCCAGTTCTTTCAGAGACAACTCAGGGAAGACTTTCTGGGGATTGAAAAAGACTGCCCCATTTCTTTGCCAGTAAGCCTGTGAAACCAAAAAGCACCTGCAGCCACTCAAGGTCCTTGGCAACCCAGAGAAATGAGAGAAGTGGACAGGGTGTCCCCTATGTGGTGGAAGGTGTGCCCAGGCCCATGGTCTGGAACTGCCCAACCTGACAAGTTGAGAGTGTCAGGCTACAAATGCACCTCCAAGCCTTCCTAGGTGCTTGGAGTGCGGCCCCTGACTGTAAGTCGAAAAAGGGATAGAGAGATGAGGCTTATATATCATCTGATCTTGACAGGAGAAGGGCTTAAGAGTCAGGCAGGTCTGTACTGGGCCACCAAGCTTGGGGGTGCTGGAACCCTGAGAATGCCAACCCAGAGTTGCCTGGAATGAATTCACACACTTAAGCCTTCTCTTAGTCAAGTGGCAAAATGTTTATTGTTAACACTTTAGAAAAAGCAGGCAAGAGTCCTTATGGAACCTGTGAGAGAATAAGGATGGTGCTGCGGCTTATATGGAAAAGGAATGCCAGGGTTGCTAATTAGGTAATCTAGGGATCCAGGTGTCTTTGGGAGTTATGGATGGGAAAGTGTAGGGAGTACATTAGACATTGGGGGAACTGTCAGAGGCATGGACCCTAAGGACCTGGTGCAAGGCCTTGGGCAAAGCACCCCTCTTGTCTGCTCTGAAAAAAGAGAATGGATTCTGCAACAAGAGATTTTTTCACAGAATGGAGGTCTACTGAGAAATTAGGAGGTTTCCAGAGACATGATCTTAGGGCTGGGGCCTGAGTCACTGGAGTTTATTAAGTAGGAAGGTGACATGGTTATTGCACTGAAGGTCTCTTAGGCAGCTGAGCAAAGGATAGACTGCAATGAGACTTTAGGCAAGGAGAACAACCAGAAGCCTTATGCAATAGTTGAGGGGTGATATTACCCAAGTAAAATGGATGGGACTTAGCAACTAATTGGATATAGGAGGGGGAGAGGGAGGGGTCAAGCATGACAAGTTGTGAGCCAGGGTGTCTGAGAGGATGGGAGTACTCTTATTAGGAAGAAAGGAGAGTTTCTTTCTTTTCTTCCTGGGAGGAAAGATAATGACTTCAGTTTTGGACATATTGAGTTCAAGGTGTTTCTAGGACATCCAATGGACAACTGGAGATATAAGACTAAAGGTCATCAGAGAGGATAGGGCTGGATAAGTGGATTTGAGAATCATCAGCATAGAGAGGATATGCAAATTCATGAGTTGATGGGATCACCAAGTGAAAACATGGAGAGTGAAGAGGGCCCAGGACAGAGCCCTTTGGGTTAGCAGGTATGACTGGATGAAGATCCAGCAAAGACTGAGGAGTGGTCTGATAGGTAGGAGACTCAGGAGAGAGTAATGTCCCAAAAATCTAGAGAGGAAAGAGTATTAAGGAGAAAGTGGTGATTGACAGTGTAAAAAACTGAAGAAGCGGCCAAGAAGGATGAGGACTGAGAAGAGGCCATTAGATTGGCTAAACAAGTTGTGGTATATGAATGTAATGGAATACTATTGTGCTATAAGAAATGAGGAGGAGATGGGCTTCATATTTACCTGGAGAGGCTGATACAAACTGATGCTAAGTGAGAAGAGCAGAATCAGGAAAAATTTGTACACAATGACAG
>CM053584.1:159088998-159095411 GCA_028627135.1 Pseudochirops cupreus | reverse complement strand
AGCAATCTACATGCTATCGTTCTTTTCCATGTTTGGTTTTGTTTCTTTTTTCCCATTGTCCACTCCATTGGTTATAACCCTTCCATACAACCAGACTAATGTCCAATGTGAAAGTATTTGCAGATCCTATACTAGACTGCATGCTGCCATGGGGCGGGGGGGGGAAGGAGAAAAATTTGAAACCTAAAGGATTCTGGAACTGAATCATGTAAACTAAAAGTAAATAAACAAATCAGTTTTTAAAAAGGTCATTAGATTTGGCTACTGAGAGGTCACTGGTAACTTTGGAGAGAGTTTTGGTTGAATGATAAGGTCAGAAGCCACATCATAGAGAATTTAGAAAAAAGCGAGAGAAGTGAATTTTTTGAGGATGAGAGAGAAATGGGTATATTTGTAGGCATTAGGGAAGTAACTGGTAGACAAGGAGAAATAAAAAAGATAATGAAGGAGTAGGGATGACAGAGGGGCCAATCTGCTGTAGGCGATGGGATGGAATGGGATCACTTGTGCAAAGACAGGCCCTCACGGGTGTTCCCTGACACCATCTCCACCTTGACCCCTGAAGTGGCCTGGACACTTCATTTTGTGAGAGAGGGATCACAGTGGAGATGGTGGCAGAGAACATCTGTGAGGTAAGCAGAAGAGGATAGAATTCTTGGTGAGTACTCTCAATTTTTTTTTCAGAGAAATATGAGGCAAGGTATGGCAATCAACGGGAAGTTTGAAGAGGGATGAAAAGTTGGAAAAGCTGCTCTGATGAGTGGGAAAGTGAGTCAGTTAGGGAGGTGTAAAACAATTGCCTTGCTGCAGTGAAGGCCCAGTTAAGACTATGTGACATAAATTTGTAGTGGACTGTCAGCATAGCATTTATCTCTAGCTTTGTTTAGCTGCATGTGAGGAATTAAGGCAGTAGATCATAGGGTTAATTCAGGAGTGAGACTTGGAAGGGCTAGATTGGCAATGAGTAAAGGGACAAGTTAGGGGCCATAAGACAATGCGGTAGGTAGAGCTCTGGGCCTGGAGTCAAGAAGATTTTGAGTTCATATTTAGCCTCAGTTAATACCTGTATAACCTTGTCCAGTTTTCTCATCTATATAAAATGAGCTAGAGAAAGAAATGGCAAACCACTCCAGTATCTTGCAAACAGTTAAGGGAGTTTCAGTGTGTATGTGGAAGAAGTATATTTGCAGAGATGGATAGAGCTACACATATGAACACTCATTTTTTTTAACAGGTAAAAAAAAAGCAATTGAGTCAACAACATACTTTAGTTTCTCATCAGTGTCTGTTATCTACATGTGGGATGTAGAACCTGAAAAATAGTTGGGGGGTGCTAGGGCTCATGACCTGGAGATGGGTGAGAAAGTTGTAGATGCACCCAACTGAGCTCACGAGCCCAGAAATGGGAAATGGAGCAGAGTGGATAGAGCTCTGGACTTCAGAAAACATGCTGGGCAGTCCTTATCTAGAAGGCCCTGAGCTAGAAGAAAACAAGGCATAGGAGTTTTAAATACATTTACTGAAAAATTTAACTAGATCCTGAAAAAGGGTCAAAATCAAATACAAAGACTTCTACCCTCAAAGCACTTCTGAGCCCACTGGGAAAGCCTTAGAAACCTGACTGAATCAGAGAAATGGCTAATCCCCAGAGTACTCAGGTTGTATGGGATGTGGGTGATGAAGGTGAAGGTCTATTTGTCCATTTTACTCCTGGTTGCCTAGGACAGACCATCTGGGGTTTCCTCCAAAACTCCTGCTTTGGGGTCCCACTGTCTTCATCCAAGACTGCTTAAGTTGACCATGTCTAGGCCTGGTTCTAGCTATACTTATCAGGCCATCTTACCACCAAAAAATGACAGTCATACCTGCCGTCCAGTACTTCAACCATAATCAAGTCAATTCTATCATTGTTCCTTCAATGACTTGTCTTCATCTTTTCCATCTGCTTCCTATTCGTGTAACTAAGGCTAAATGCTCCTCTCTTGTCACTTCTTATGAGAATATAACCTGAGGACAGTGACTACCTTTGCCTTTGTGCTTGTAAGCCCAGTGCATGGCATGGGGCTTGGAAAACAGTGCTTAAATAATTTATTCTTCCATTCATTTATTTACAGGGGGAGGAACATAGGACAGTAAATGAGCATCTATCCTTCAGTGTGAGCCTGGGCATCATTGCAGCTGGAGCTGAGGAAAGACCCTTGCATCACTTCAGGGGATCATTTTATGGGGTCTAGGGTTGAGTAGTGGAAGTGGGAAATAAAACCACAGACAGGGATGCCAGTAACATCCCTGGCACTTGTTTATAAAGGCCTTGAGTACATCTTGGGCATTTTGGAGTGAACTATAGTTGGCATCCCACAGCCCTGGAGTAGATTATAAACTCCATCTCAACTTTATTTCTCCTGTGCCCCCTACATCTTGGCAGGGTTCTCTGCTCACTGTTATTGTTTAATTATAAATCTGTTCAGCACAGAGCTATAAGGGATTGAAATAGTAACTGATGCCAGGAAGTTAGATCAATCTCACATTCCTCAGTCTCATTCACATCTTGGATGGTCTCCCTCTCCTGGCAGTCTCCTTCCCCTAAGGAGTCAAGAAATAAATGACACCCTCCTCAAGCAGACCCTGGCCCCATCCCCACCTCCACCCCACCTAGGCCAGACTTGGGTTGGATTGAGCAATGGGATAGATCAAGCCCCAGGGGAAATGAGGGATAAGGATTTGACTTGAGGCCAATGGGGGACATTCCATAAAGGATATACAAAGAATGTAAATTCACTACTAGTCATAATCTGGGCACTTTCAGGAATAGGACAGTGACTGTGACAAGGCACTTATAATTTCAGCAAGAAGCAGAGACTCACTTAGCTGTTTCTGTGTCCTGGGCAAGTAGCATAACACTTTCCCTCAATTCAGGTGAGGGGATTGCAGCAAAAATACCAGGATATCACAAGGCCACTGCTGGGGAAGAGACTACCATGGATGGTGGCAGGGGTAGACTAATGAAAAGATCACTTGAAGTACAGCTGCCTGGGTAGAAGAAGCTTCCAGCTTGTATTTTCCTATTTTAATTACTTTTTTTCTGGCTAGTTAGCTGCTCAGCTCAATTGTTTCTATGCTACTTAAGGACACAAAGCTCTGTCAGTGTTCTGCTTTTTGGCCACTCCTCCCACCCACAGACAAAGCCCCAGTCACCCAGACCTAGTTATGGCTTTCCAGGAAGCCTGTATCTAAGAGCCTACCTACTCAGCTTGACCCAGATATCTCCCCAAATTATCCTCCTAGAGGCCACACTGAGTCAGGATGTATAATACTTCTTCTGGGTAGACAGGGTACAACTGGGGCCTTTGGTCCTAGGGGATAAATGAGTCCCCCATTTTCCCTTGACCTTTACAACAGCGATCAGAGAGTCTGGAGAGAAGGCTGGCTAGATGGAAAGTAGTGATTTCAATACAGCATGCTAAATGGGTGCCAGGGTGCCAATACAGACTATTTCTGTTCTCTGTAGTACTTCCTGCGTCCTTCTGTAGGAAGATGATTCAGAATTGGGAGTAGATGCTTGGGAAAATGGGATATGAATAGGAGAATACTGGATCTTATTGCTTGCTGCCTTCAGGTATTACAAGTCCCAATCTCCCAAGCTAGTCTTACTATTTTGGAGGCAAGAGGGATTAGGGAATGGTTTACATTTTAGGAAAATGAAACAGATCAATAGATTTCATTCACATAGGTTCTTGGTAGTGGGATTCTTTGAAGTGGGATTCACTAGTTAGCTTCTACTGAACATACCATACCTATGGTAGTTTTGTTAATAAGCTGCAGGAAAACAAGCTCTCTCTCCCAATTCCACCTCCATCTCCCCTTCAGATATCCACTATGGAAGGAGTGGTACCTCTACTATTCCCTGTTGAGATGGAGTGGTCCTATGGCACCTTGCATAGTTAGGAAAGCTTGACTTAATGAGAGAAGCCAGAAAAAAGGAGGAAATACAGGAGGAAGGGAAGAAAGTGAGAAGAAAGAAGAGAGTGGTAAAGAATAAGATGGAGGTGGGGAAGTTTAGAAACAGAATGAGGTCCAGAGTCCAGCAGACTGAATTCCCTCAGTCCTTAACAGCCAAAGCTCTGTCCTCAGCATGTCTTCCATTTCTCCCCTCCACCATCTTCCCCTCTTCTCTCCACATGGTTTTCAATTTCCTTTCGGTCCTGGATCAGTCTCAGGAGTGTCTCAGCTCTACCTCAGAGCCAAAATAAGGCTCCTGTTGGCGTTTGAGGCGGTACATCTTATAGACCAAGCCCATTATAGCCACAAGCAACACCAGGCCCAGGACAAGCAGTATCCACTGCCCTGCCCTGGCCTGCCCAGGTTCCAGCTCCATTCCCAAGAAGCTGACTTTGCCACTGTTGGGGGCGTTGGAGGCACCTATGGGATAGGTAAGAAAAACACATGAGAAGAGTAGGATGGGAAGAGGGGAGAATGGGGTTCTGGCATGTGAGGGAATCAGGGCAAGGAAAAAAGGAGTGGGGCTCCTGGCCATTTTCCCCTCAGATCTGGAGCAAGGTCCTTGGGAAAAATGACCATATCTGGGTACTGGTCTCTAGCCTACCTCCTAGCCCCAGATGGAGGTTCCTTGCCTCACCTCCCAGATGAGGGACTCCTATAAGACCTGAGCCAAGTATTCACAGAAAGTTGGAAGCAAAGAAACCTTAGAGATCTTCTAATATAACTCCCTTATTTTATTATTAATATTATGTCTCCTGTGGGAATGGGAGTAGAAATTGGAAATTTTCATGGAGGAAATGGCATGTGAGCTAATACTTGAAAGATAAAGATTGAGAGGTAGAGAGGAGAAAGGTTTTAGGAAATTAATCTAGCTGTGGTGGGGAAGATGGATGGGGAAGTGGTATATGCTGAAGCACAAAGGCAGTAGGCAGCATGGATGTAGGAAGCAGAGAACCTGGGTCAAAATTCCAGTTCTGCTATTCATTATCCATATAACCTTCCTGTCGCTGGACCTCAGTTTCCCATTCTATAAAATTCAGTTCCTTCATTTTACAGGTCCAGAGATGGAAAGAGACTTTGCCTAAGTTCCCAGAGTGAGTAAGCAACAGACCTTGAATCTTACTGGTTAAGCTCTGACCAGAGATCATAGCCTAGGGGGCAGATAGGGTACCAACTCTACTCCCAAATGGAGTGCATCTGATACTCTGATAGCAGGTGGGGGCTGGGGTCAGGTTTGTAACAATTAGAAAACTCCTTGCTCTGCATTTGCTTGGACTCAAGCCTGGGTCTAGGTGTAGAAAACTACAGCCTTGGGTGAGATGTAGGGGTTAAGGCTGAGAGGATGGAAGCAGTACCAGAATATGGTGTCCAGTCATACTGAGGCCAGCCCAGTGTCTCTTCCTGTTCCTTGTTCTTGGTGATGAGCCAGTCTAGCAGGGGCTGGAAGTATTTCACAATAGCCGTGGCTGACATGTTGGGCTGCCCTGTGAGTAGCGTCATAGCCTCTGGCCAGGGCTTACTGGCTCCCAGTTTCATAGCATCCCTGGGTAGGGTTTCAGGTTTGGGGAAGATAAAAAGAAGAGGGAAACAGACAGTTAGGCCCCATGCCCTGCAGTTACAATTCTCATACAGTGAGCCCTCCCTTTAGCTTAGATTTTCAATTGAGAAATGATTGTGTCTAGGTCCTGCAGGTTCAGCTTTAGAACTGGAGGTCACTTAGTATAATTCCCTCATTTAACATATTAAGAAAACGAGTAGTAAGGCAGTAAGGTAGATTCTAGCATATTTAAGTGAGATTTAGGATAATGATAATGACAGAAAATTAAGAATAAGCAAAGGAATTAGGCTAATTCTTTAAAGAAATGCAATTTTTAAGTGCTCTAAGGGACAATCGTTTAAAGAAAGCAAGCATCTGGTCCCAAGGATCCTTTATTTCCCCTGCCCAGAAAAGGGATCATTGTCCTCTTCTTACACAGAGACACACTGAGCCACATAGTTGCCTTAGTTTAGGTGTGGGGTGGTAGACAGACCAGGGAAGAAGATAATGTTCCAGGTCCACATCCATAATCCATGGTATCAGATGATGAAGCAATATGCAGTGGGCTCCCTCCCTAGAGGCTACAGACGATGACTGGAGGTTGGGTCAGAGGGTGGAATTTTAGCCAAAGGACAAATTTTGAGAACTCACGCCAAGAGCTTCCCTGCCTCCTTTGATTGATAGATATCACACTTATGCAGTGCACCTGTGTGGCCAGCAGCTTGGCACAGGGCCTCGTGGAACTGGAACTGAATCACAAAACTGATGAAGTATCTGGGAAGAAAAGACAGAACAAGGGTTAAGACCAAGCCATGGGGTTCAAAAAAAAATGTCCTCTTCACAGAGTTACCTATGCAGTCCTATGGTCTGAGTCACG
>CM053584.1:159051498-159083998 GCA_028627135.1 Pseudochirops cupreus | reverse complement strand
GATTAGGAACGCAGATTTAGAAGCACATGAATACAATAACATGGTGACTACTATCGTAAGTACAAACTATTCTACAAAAACTGCAAAGAAGCATTCAGGCAGAAATTAGTTTAGGCCAACATCCCAGATCATATGTAGCCTTAAGCTCCGAGGGAACAGGCACCAAGTACTAGGAGAGGGATGCAGCGATGCTGGGCCTATAGAAGGGAAAGGACTGATGGTCATAAGCCCCTTTACAGCAGAAACACCACAGAATAATCAGTAGAGTGATTTAGACAGACAAAACAAATGGAGAGGTTAAATCAAAAAACTATTTTGAAGAAAATAGTGCCTTCAGCGGACAAGCAATTTGCAACAGAAGACAAATCTAATCCCTTCAGGAAACTGATAGTATTATATCAAACCCTTATGGGTTCCAGGTTCCTAGAAATCGCCACGAGGTAACTCTGAGAACTTGAAGAACGGTTCAGAAGAACATACAAAGAACTAAATTTAAAAATCTCAGAGAGATCGCAATGGAAATTAGAGCTCTTAAAAAAGTCACATCAAGTGTGGCCAGAGCCTAGAGAATTTGGAACATGAAACAGACACGCCATATTAACAGTAGGTTCTCCGAAAATGAGAATCGCAGAATCAGAATGGAAAAATTCAGAAGCAGAAGAAAAATTAATGGAACAAAATAACAATGAAACACATAATAAAACTGGATTAACGTAACGACAAGAATACTTGAAAATAGTTTGTGAAAAGGTAATATAAGGACTATAGGAGAGGCTCCCTGAAAAAAAAGCCGACCTGAGTATTTTAAGAAATCATACAGAAAAATTGCCCAGAAATAGTGTAAGCCAATGACAAGATATAGCTCAAGATAATCTACAGAAGACTAACTGAAATTTAAAGTTTAATTCATCAAGAAACATTTTACTCAGGTTCCAGAAGGATAATATTAAAAACATATTTTGGAAGGAGAGAGGCAAAAAACCTTTTATATTCCAAGAAGAATCAATCAAAATGGCATAGGATTACTCCATGTTTAAGAAATCAAAGGAAAAATTGGAATTGGAATTTGAAATTCTGAAAAGCAGAGTAATGGGAGGGAAAGAAGCTGGGAGAAGAGACCCCAATTCGTTCAGTGTAATTAAAATAAACTGTGGGGACCAACTTGTATTTTAAAAGGGGAGAGGAGAGCATATATGCATATGTAATACACATATGTAAATAGTATATGTATAATATAATAGAAGTGTGTATGTGTGTATACATATATACATACACATACACATCTATGTATGTGTGTATATGCACATGCATATGTATCCTCTCCTTGGAGATAATTCCCAAGAGAGTACTTACTACCTTGAGAATTTAGAAGTACACTGTGAGTACCAGCCCCTAAACTATAAAGTTCACAAGCCTCTACTGATATCCTTCCCATTAACAGTCAGCCAGTAGATATAATTAGCTCTGAGCAAAGTTGTTAAAATGGCATAGTAAAAAAAAATCTACAAAACACCATCCTCACAAACCTAGGGTACCCTCTCCTATATAAACACACATACCAAGCATGGCAAAAGTGGGATCAAATTAGAGTACGATGAACGGTAGTGAGGCCACGCTTATGTAGGGTATATGTGGCAATAGCAACTCACAACTCCTGGTACTGCAAGGCCTGTAAGGCCTTTCTTCACAGAATCATCATACAGCTCCTATGCTTGGAGCATCTCTACTATATTGATGGCTCAGCTGAATTTCCAGCATCTGTTCCTCTCCATAACCGGCTCTCTTCTTTGCTGCCAGTGGGTCCCAGTTTTTTAAGCTGCTTCCTCCCTCTATATCCATATCTGTCTGGAATGTGTGTCTGCTTCCTAATGTATGTTGAATTCTCTCAAACCAAAAGAACTCTAGAACTGCCAGATCAGGTGTCTTTTGCTCTGATGCTAGATATCATGGCTAATGGGGGAGGGGGAGAAGGGAGAAATCCCTCACCTGCCAATTTCTTTCAAGGAGTCTTCTCCATCAAGTACTCCTGAGCCTTCACTTCTATCAACTCCCCAGCTCTTAGCTATTTTAAGTCCCCAAGGATGCATGAGTAATTTCTTTGCCCAGACGATGAGGTTGTTCCCTTTAATCCACTCAAGGGACCCATTCACACCTCCTAAAAAGAATTTACCAGCACTCAGCACCTTATTAACACATGGCACTCCATGAATTCTGTTATTATATCTACTGAGCTGGGGGGGGGTGGGAAGGAGGGGAGAGAATCAAATTCCTCCTTATATATTTAATAGAAAGAAACACAAACTTATAACCAATTCCAATTAAGATGAGGATGTAAATGTAGAGAAGGCCCAGCATTCAGCCAGAATGTATCTAAAAATGTAAAATCCAATGATAAAGGAAACTAAAAACAAAACAAAACAAAACAAAGGCAAGTCTCTTTATCCAGTCCAGAACTCCACAAAAAGAAAAGACAGACAGAAGCCAGCAGAGATGGGGAGAGGGGTCCCATCAGGTACGTCAGCCAAGGATGTCTAGTTAAGGGTTCACAGTTGGCAGAGTTGGGGAATGGCATCATGCCAAGGAAATCAGCTCCAGCTCTAGAAATTGGACATAAACCTGCCAATGCTCTGACCAGGGTAGCTTCAGGTAAGCACAAATTACAGTAATCAGGGACTTAACTGAAGCAGGGGGACAGATATAGCACTCTTATAGACCCTTGGGCTGGGATATGGGATCTAGCTATACTCCTCAGAGCACTGGAAGCCTCGGCAGGAGACCAGACACCAGGGGAAATGGGAACAATAATGGAATCATTATCACCATTGCTAACTACAATCCATTGCTCCCCAATTCCACAGTGACTTCTTACACCAGATGTCCTAAAGGGGTGGAATGGGGGACGCTACAAATTTGACTTTTTAATGTTTTCATAACTGTTTCAATATATTTGGTCTCCTTTGTAATCCTAAGCATTTTAATTTGTGTATTTATTTGGACATTCTGATGAAGAGGTCCACAAGCTTCCTTGGTAGTCCTAAGTATTTTAGCTTATATATTTTAAAACCTTCTGATAAAGAGCACATAGGCTTTTTCAGACTGCCAAGAAGAGCTATGATACAAAAGGTTAAGAACCTCTGACCCACACCAAACTTATCTTTTGAGAGTTGCTCTCCAATAGTCCCCTAGGACAGTGGTTCTCAACCTGTGGGTCGTGACCCCTTTGGGGTCGACCGACCCTTTCACAAGGGTCACAGGGGTCGCCTAAGACCATCAGAAAACACATATTTCTGATGGTCTTAGGAACCTCCTCTATCCATCTCCAGGTGGGTCCACCCACATGCAGACACGCCCACATACGACTATTAAAGGGTCATATTTTTCAGCACCTGTCATAGTACTCGGCATACAGTAGGAACTTAATCTATGCTTTTTGATTGTTTGATTGAACACTGTCATCCCTTTTTTTGGTTGTTGTTGGCAATGCAATCGGGATTTGCCCAGGGTCTCCCAGTTAGTGTCAAGTGTTTGAGGCCAAATTTGAATTCAGGTCCTCCTGACTCCAGCACTGTACCACCTTGCTGCCCCTACTGCCATTACACATTAATATTACCTTCTCCCCATTAATTCCTCCTAATAGTTCCCTTGTTTTCCCAGATGGCTCCTGATCCTTTCTTTACCTGAGATAGGGCACATTTGCAGGTATGTGGTACTTGGCACCTGGATCAAAGTCTTCCTGTGTTCTAGGCACTGGTGGACACAGGCCCTGGTACTTTAGCCTGTGAAAATGAAAAAGAGCTGTAGGTAAGGCAAGAGTTGGTGCCATCCTATTGTCTTGGTAAATAAGGTATGAGTTTATGAGAGTGTGTGTGCGGGCGCTTATGCTCATGTAGGTATTTGACCGGCATTGCTAGCTTAGAGGTAGGTCTCCTGTACTTCCAGATCTCACACCTACCACCTGAAATTGCCCCAGGTCCTTCAGATTGGATGAAAAACCTGACACAAGGCAGCCCAGGTCCTAGCCTCCAGGGGTACCTGATCCCAGGGGGTTCTGTCCTTGAACCCTGACCTGTTCTCATATACTCCCTACACCCATAAATGCCAACAGAGCCTTGCTCATGCAGACCTGAGGTTCCACCACTCCTGGTTGTAATCTTTGTTGTTGATGCTTCCATCGAACACCCGCCAGCGCCACTGGTCAATGAGGTAGCCAAAAGGAAGGAAGGCAATCTTGTCTAGTGCAACACTCATTAGATAGTTGATTTCACTCTCTGGTAAAGAGGATGCAGGTAATCAGTTCAGGAACCCTTCTCCCCATCTGTTTCTGGTTTCTCCAATTTATTCTCAATGACCTTCCTCTCAGCAGAACTGGAACCAGGAATTTGTGCAACTATGGGCAAGGTCTGGAAATTGTGTCACCATTTCCTGAAGGTTTTGAACTTCTGCTATAATACACATGGATTAACTTACACACCACCAATTCCTACATTTGTGAAGAGTGGGATTTTTTTTGTATTAAAAAGGTATATTTCACGGTGACATTAAAAAGTTATCTCCCTTAACTCCTTAGTGCGTAGGCAGCTTCTGATCCCTAAGTTGACCTGATATTTGCTCCTACTCCTGCACCCTGGCCCCCAAGTCTCTCCCTAAGCTTCTGCTGCCCATCTTTGACTTTTTACTGCACCCTTGAGTTCCTATCCCCTTGCTTACCATAGCCCTCGCCCTCATCATCCAGCAGCCCAATACTGTATAAGTGCTTGGGGGTAGAGACAGAGAGTGCCAGCACATCTCCAATGGCCTCATGGAAACCTGGGTTGGCACCATCTCGGAAGGCTAGAGGCTGATCTTTGTATTGCATGAAATACTGCACGTGGCCCATTTCATGGTGAACGACGATAAGGTCCTCCATGTTCACTGCCGTGCACTGTTTGATCCTACAGAATAGAAGAGATGGGATAGGGATGGGGAGAAAGGAGGATGAGAGCATGCTAGGCAGGGGGACTTGGGAAGAGGGGCAGATGGACAGAACAACAAAGTTGGCTGTTCGGATTGTACATGGAAAAGACTTTCTCTTCTCTGCGGCTATCCTAGAAACATATGATCAGAAAGCAAGGGAAGAAAATGAAAGTGTCCAAGAGAGAGAATTCTGGGGTTGGAATCATCCAAAGAGGTTAGCTAATCCCCTAACTGCTCTCACTATAAACACCTTGGCATTAAACTAAATATTATATCTGATATGATTCTTCAATTGTTTCATAATTTCATTATTTGTAGGAAGTTATGTCTCCAACATGACTGAATTCCCTGAATGGATGAGCAGGGTCACATCCTTCCTTTGTCTCTTTTCACAGTGCCCAGGCTAGGCATTTTAAGAAGCTTCTGCAGAATTGGAGTTAGAGGCAGTTTAGCCTCTATGTTAGTGATAGTAAACTCAAATAGAAATGGGGTCACTAAACTGTACATAAGGGTCCCTTGACCATATGCATCCTGAATTAGAAAACTACATATTAATATTATCTATGTCCTATTATATATATTTATTTTGTTAAATATTTCTCAATTATGCTTTAATTTGGTTGATACCCTACTTCCCAGGCTGATGTTTGACAACCATGCTTTAAGCCACCCGAGTCAGAAGGTTGTCCATTACTCTGTCTTACTGAGATCTCCTTACCCTCCTCTGGGAACCAAATACAATACAATTCTTCCTTGAATCCCTCTTGTTTCAGTGTGATAAAGTCTATTTCTCCTTAGTTATTGTCCTCTGGAGAAAGAGAGTAAAGGAGCCTGGCACAAGGAGGCTATCTTCTCTCCTGATTCAGCTAAGGATATACAAAGAGCCCCAACTCCTACCCTTCTGAAAACTACTGAGGTACAAACGTTATTAGAAGGTGAAATTAAAAAACATCAAACAGATAAGTTCTGGATTAGATTTGTAAAGGGTTGCGATAGGAAGGAAACAAGCATTTGTTAAGCCAGGTGCTTAATAAAGATCTCATTTGATCCTCACAATAAACTTGGCAGTAGGTATTATTATGATACCCATTTTACAGTAAAGGACATGGAGGCAGATTAAGTGACAAGTTAAGTGGGGGGGTTTGTTTAAGTGCCAGGGCCATACATTTAGCTGAGGCTGAATTTGAATTCAAGATATTTTGGACTCTAGGCTTAGTGCTCTATTCAATAAGCTGCCAAGATTCTCACTTCCTCCATCTCCAACATGAGTTAACTTAGTTTTTCCTTAAAAAAAAAAAGCTATTCCTGGGGTGGCTAGTTGGTGCAGTGAACAGAGCACTGGCCCTGGAGTCAAGAGGCCTCAAATTCAGCCTCAGACACTTAACACTTACTAGCCCTGTGACCTTGGGCAAGTCACTTAACCCCAATTGTCCTCCAAAAAGCAAACAAATTAATAAAAAATAGAAAAATACATCTCTGGGGTGGCTAGGTAGTGTAGTGAATAGAGCACTGGCCCTGGAATCAGAAGGACCTGAGTTCAAATCCCGCCTCAGACACTTAACACACACAAAAAAATAGCTGTGTGACCTTGGGCAAGTCACTTGACCCCAACTGCCCTATCTTCCCCCCTCCAAAAAGCAAAAAGAAAAAAAAAATCAGGACTTTTTCTATATGCCTTTAGGTAACCGGAAAACCTTGGCCCTCTAGGCCAATCATGTGTGGGGAGGTAGCTTTGTTGATTTTTAGTGAAAAACTAGCCTAACTCATTTTGGACGGGGAGCCCTGGTAGATCTTGGTCCTATCACCCTGGATTTGCTACTTATTACCTGTGACCTCAGCAAAATGAGAGGACTGTACTATAAACGACATTTAAGATCCCTTCCAGCTCTGAAATATATTTTCATATTCTATATTAAATAATATAAACATTATTATCTACATCCTATTATACTTATTTTGTTAGATATTTCTCAATTATGTTTTAATTTGAACATATATGAAATATATTAAGTAGCTTACAGGATCCCTGATCTATCCTACTCCAATTCTTTGAGGCTGCAGTCTAGCCTTTGCAATAGTGGACTCAAGAAGCTAACCACAAGCCTTCCTTCTTTAAAATTTTCTGTTCAGTCACTAGGGTCTTTCCTCCTGCTCTTCCCAAGTGGGATGTGCTACTATTCTGTGTGTGTGTGTTGTGGGGGGGCACTTCTGACCCACTGTTGGTAGGATCTTTGTTCCAGCTGCCAAGCTTGTTTTACGAAAACTTTTTAATGAAGGGCAGGATGTATTTCTGACTACGCAGGCCTACGCCAAGCAGAGTCAGAAATGTTATTTGTAGCCCTGGAATGTAGTGAGTGATGCCAACTATTGGTACAGTGGAGTCAGAAGGGCCTAGAGTCAAGAAGATCTGAGTTCAAATCTAGCCTCAGATATTTATTGTCTGGGCCCTGGGCAAGTCACTTAACTAAATCTACTTGCCTCTATTTCTTCAAATGTAAAGTGCCCAGGGTTATTGTGAATATCAAATGAGATCTTTGTAAAGTACTTAGCACAGCTCTGGGCATACAGTAGGCACTTAATAAATGCTTGTTCCTTAACATGTTGATCAAATCATCAACATGGTGTCCTAACTTTCAGAACTAGCCATCCAGATGTGGGAGAACAGTGTGATTGTCACCACTTTCTCTAGACTCCTTTCCCCTTTTCCAAAGGGATCTGAAGGGTTGTCATCCCTTTCTGCCCCACCTGAAGTCTTTGCCATTGTAGAAATCCCAGGCAGAAGCATGGCACACTACTTCTCGCCCATCATTTGGCTTTTCCAGCATTGACTTGTTCCAGAACTCAGGGGTCAGCGGCAGCAGACCCAGGGACTGGAAGAATTTATCTGACTCTTCAAACATCCTCCGAGGGGTCCAGCCCTGAAGGCAAAAGACCAACGAATAATCATAGCTGGAGAGCTGGAAGGCATTTATTTCAGTGTTTGTCAAAGTTCAACCCCCTCTTAAGTAAATTGAGGCCCAGAGAAGTGATTTGTCCAAGGTCCAAGCTCCAAGGGAGCTGCCAATATAGGGGAGCTGCCAATATAGATTATTGGCCAAGGGACAAGTTTAGGGTGTAGGGTAGTGGAAGGTGTGCAGTGTGGGAAAGACCCCTCTAAGCAGCAGAGAGCTCCTTTCATCCCAATTGGATCCCTCCTCTCTTCCTGCTCAGTGGGGCTAATAGAATCAAGAATGGAAGAGCATCAGAAGGCACAGGACATTGGGGGAGGAAGGGCTGTGTAAGGAGGAGAGAGCAGGGCAGACAGATCACTGACCTGGCTTTTCATAGCTGGAGTGGCATCTACTTGGTTGGCAGAAGGGAAAGGCACCACCAGTTCATAGATGTTGGACCAGGTCTGAGCCCACATGTTGCCTGGAGGAAGGTTCAGAGGAAAAGGAAAGGTATCTGTGTTAAACCTCTTTATCACCACCCAAGAAGAACCATCCCGGATCAAGCTCAGAAAGAGTCCTGGTTCCCTTCCTTTTGTGCAGAGGTGTAGGATTACAAATGCGAAACATATTGAATGTTGAATATATGTTGAATGTTGAATGAACATATTGAACTGAATATTGTCAGACATAGCTGATGTGTTGGATTTTTTTTTTCCATTTGTCTTTGTTTACAGGTGATGGCTCTTGATAAAAGAGGGCTTATATATATATATATATATATATATATATATATATATATATATATAAATATAAAAACATATATTTAGAAATGAAGGCGAAGTAGAAACAAACAGTATTGGTAATTGTAAAACCTTATAAATAGCAAAAGTAAAGCCAGTTAAAAACTCAAATTCTAAAGGAAAGGACAGAGAATTATACATGAATTTTAAAAACTCTATATAAATAGTAAAAAAAAAATAGAACAGTTAAAGCTCAAATTCTAAAAAGAAAGAGAGAAAGTGAAACAAAAGTGTTAGACATAAAGTCAGGAGGGTTTGTGTTCTGTCCCCAACATTCATTAGCTGTGTCCTTATTTAATAGGAATATTTACGTTACCCTACCCTCCAGTATTTTCATGAAGAAAGTACTTTGTACAATCACTACATAAGTGTGAAATATTATAACAATTAAAATATTAAGAAGGACTAAATATTGACAATTATTATTAATACTAATAATACGAAGTGTGGTCTTGCTTTCTCTGTAGTCCCAGGCACAAGAGCTGAGTCCTGGACTTTCTGACCATCCTGAGTACTGGATCTACTTATGCCTTATTCTGTGAAATCTCCTTTTTCCATGTGACTTGTATCTCATCTGCACACAATTAGCAAGTAGTTATGTGTGGCTATAAGCACACGGTGATGGGACCTCTTTTTGTGTGTGTGTGCTGCTTTTTGGAGGGGGGAAGGCAGGGCAACTGGGGTTAAGTGACTTGACCAAGGTCAAGAGTCTGTGGCCAGATTTGAACTCAGGTCCTCCTGACTTCAGGGCCAGTGATTCACTGTGCCACCTAGCCACCCCGATGGGGCCTCTTCTTCAGGAAAGATGAGATGGTTCTGGGATTCTGATTAGAACAAAGGAGAGAAACTGACCTGACGCTGAAGAACATTAAGCAAGAGAGGAGATTGGAAATTAACGGGAAAAAAATTCAGACTAAACAAGGAAGAACACAGATTTTCTGGGAGCTACCCCTCCTTGTCCCATCTATTGTGATTTAGGGTTTACAAACCTGGTGAGCATTATCCCATTTTAGCGATAAGTAAACTGAGGCTCCACAAAGTTAAATGTATTGGCCAAAGTCATGGTTACTAGCTATGACTCTTTATAGCCAGGACTCAAACCCCTTTAAACAACTCTAGTAGACTTACATAGCCACACACATGTACATCTTAACACATCTTAATCTATATAACATGATTCTAGAATTTTGAATTCTTCACATGAGGTCCATGAACCCTAAAAAAAAAGCACTATAACTGTATTGCAATAATTGGTTTCCTTTGTAATAATATATATACATATATATAACATATGTGTGTGTGTGTGTGTATAAAACTCTATGTCTTTAAAAATTTTAGGTGGGGTTTACAGGCTTCAATAGACTGCCCAAAGGGTCCATGCTTTAGATTAAGAGAGCCTTGTAGATTTGAAAGAATTCTTTCAACTGAACAAGGAATCCTATGGGTGCTGTCTGCAAAGCTGGATTTTCTTCTTTTTTGTTTGAATATAATTGGCAGTATGTTGTTCAATCATTTCAATTGTGCCTGACCCCATTTAAGGTTTTCTTGGCATATATACTTGGCATAGTTTGTCACTTCCTCCTTCAGCTCATTTTTGAGATGAGGAAAGTGAGGTGAAGTGACTTGTCCCAGGTCATACAGCTAATATGCCAGTCTTGAACTAAGGAAGATGAGCCTTCCTGATTCCAAGCCCAGTACTCTATCCACTGAGCCAGGGTGGGTAAGACTTTTGGCCTTGAAGTTAGAAGACTTAAGTTTGTTTCCTTCCTCTGACAGGGGAAGGTCCCTTAAACTCTCAGCTTTCTCACCTTTAACATGAGGATAATAATGCTGGCATTATGTAACCTAACAAGCCTATGGGGAAAAGCTCCTGTGTAAGGCATAAAGTGCCATAAAAGTATGGGGTTTTATTGGGTCCTGCCTCTCCTGCCATCTCTCCTCTGTGCTTACAATAAAGCCATCACTATAATACCCAAAAGGGGAGGGCTGGCCTGAGCGAGAATTAGGCCACTAGTGATACAGCAGCCTGAACAGTATAACTCAGTCTCGAGCCTTCCAATTCTCCTAATTGTGGAATGTTTCGTGGTCAAAAGAGTCCACATTCCTCACCTATGGCAGCCCACTCCTCTCTACCATCTACACTCACACTTTCCCCCACCATCTATTGTAATATGCTAGTCCTGGTGCCCTCAGAGGCTCCTCATAGCTCCCTGGTCCCATTCCGCCTGTTCTTCAACCCTAGCCCCAGGCCTCTTTCCCATTACCTAGTCCTAAACCCATACCTCCCAGGTTCAACTCTACCAGCAAGCTTTTACCCTCCCTTCCCCACCACTTGTCCTTGGCCTCAGGCCTTCATCTCCTTCTCACCTAACAGATGAGCAGGAATGGGTCCTTGAAGGTTAATGTAGTTGGCTCCATAATGACGGTAAAGGGCACGACGGACATAGGCGTGGAGGTTCAGGTAGAGTGGCTGCAGTTCCTGGTAAATTTTCTCCAGGTCCTGCTCCAGTGAAGGTGTTTCATACTGGGCTCTCCAGGAGGCTCCAGAATCAGCATGGCCTGAGGTACAGGTGAGAATGAGGCCGAGCTCTTACCAATTCCCCTGATCACCTAGCATTGGCTCCCCAACTCATCTCACTCATAGGACCTGTCCTCCTCCAAAGTCATGGCCTCAGAGGATAAACTGTAAGGTCTGTGGATTCCCAGGGCAGTCTGCAGACCAGGATACCAGGCAGGACAAGGACAATGTGAGGATACTCACCATTTAGCTGGGCAGCCTTGTTGCTAAGCTCCACATATTCCTGGAAGTCAGAAAGGACAGCTCTTCCTGCTTTATCCCTCCAACCCTTCCACACCCAGAGTAGCTCGTCATAGTCCCGAGATGAGGCCATCAACTGCGTCAAATCTGAGTGCATTTAATATAAATTGAATACGAGGTCCCCAAGTGTCTCTTCCATTAATTCACTTCATTATCTCAGGTTAGACATTTCATCTCTATGAGATTTTCCTCATCTGTAAAATGGGGATATCTGCCTAGTTTACTTCCTAGCACTGGGAGATTCAAATATGACATATGTAAAGACCATTGGAAAAACCTAAAGTAACAACTGAAGATTAGATGCTACTGTTTGAGCTGAGTGTTACTAGAAGTTGCAAAACGACATTGATTTCACTCATTAGAAATTTATGCTGCATGATCTTAAATGGGTTCCCCTTCCCCCTCCCCAACTGTTCAGCAATCCTTCTATTCTACCCTTGTAGATCCCTAATCACATTCCCTATATCAATGGCTCTAAACCCAAGATGTTCCCACAAGGGCCTGATCCCACTCCTACCCTTACAAACTTTACCTCTCAAAATTAAGTCAATGACTTGGGGCAGCTAGAGGTTATAATGTAATGTAGAGCAGTGGGCTTGGAGCTAAGAACTGAGTTCAAATCCAGCCTCTAACATTTACTAAGTGTGTCTCTTTCAGCAAGTCACTAAACCTATTTGCCTTAGTTTCCCCAACTATAAAATGGGGTGATAATAATAGCACCTTTCTCCCAACTCTGACACTAACTAGCCACATGATCATCTGCCTTAGATTTTCATCTATAAAGCTGATATAATACCATCTAGGCAGCTAGATGATATATAGTGGATAGACAAAGAACAAAAGAAAGGGAAAAGAATGTATTTGTACAATAATGTTTATAGTTGCTCTTTTTTGTGATGGCAAAGAACTAGAAAACTGAGGGAATGCCAATTAATTGGGAAATTGGATGAACAAGTTGTGGTATGTTCTGCTATAAGAAATTCTGAGCAGGAATGGTTTCAGAAAAAACTTGGAAAGACTTATATGAACTGATGCAAAGTGAAGTGAGCAGAACCAGGAGAATACTGTACACAGTAACAGCAATATTCCAAGTATGATCAACTGTGAAAGACTTAGCTACCCTGATCAACACAATATCCAAAACGATTCCAAAAGACTTATGAAAAATGTCATCCACTTCCAGAGAAGAACTGATGAACTGAGTGCAGATTAAAGAATACTTTAACTTTCTTTTTTTGTCCATGTTTTCTTCTGTAACGTGACTGATATGGAAATATATTTTGCACTACTTCACATGTATAATTGATAACATATTATTTGTATTCTCAAGGAATAAGGAAGGGTGGAAGGAAAAGGAGAGAATTTGGAACTCAAAATTTTAAAAAAAGTTAAAATTTTTGAAAATTACAATTGAGAAATGTTTAATGAAATAAAAAACATTTTTTAAAAATAAAAAAGATAGTCTTGGGCCTGGAATCAGGAAGTTGAGTCCAAATTTAGCCTCGGACACTTACTGGCTACGTGACCCTTGGCAGATCACTTAACTTCTGTCTGTCTCAGCATCCCCAATTATAGAATGGTGATTATAATAGCACCTACCTCCCAGGGTTGCTGTGAAGATCAAATGACATCTTTGTAAAGCACTTAGCACAGTGCCTGGAACACAGTAGATACTTAATAAATGCTTGTTTCCTTCCTTCCCTCCTACTTATGTTTTTTTAATTTTTGGAGGGAGGAAGACAGGGCAATTAAGGTTAAGTGACTTGCCCAAGGTCACACAGCTAGAAAGTGTGTCAAGTGTCTGAGGCCGAATTTGAACTCAGGTCCTCCTGATTCCAGGGTTGGTGCTGTATTCACTGCATCACCAAACTGCCCCCTCCCTCCTACTTATGCCACATACCTTCTAGGGTTGTGATAAGCAAAGTGTTTTGTAAAGTATAGGTCAGAGATGTGAGCTATTCTATTATACCAATAAGCCTTCCCTCATAGGACCCAGTTTCCATCCTTTGATCATCTTACTCTTCTTTCTCTGGACCTTCTCCAGGTTTTTCCACATCCTTTTGATAGCCCAGATAGGATGAAATACTTAAAACAGGGCATGATTAATGACAAATATGGCAGAATCACTGATTCATGATTTCTGGATGTTACCCTCCTTTTCATACATTTCATCCTGTGTACACATATGCGCACACACATGCACACACACACACACACACACACACACACACTCCCCTTTTCCCATTCAGGAACATACATACTCACATGCCTAGCCTCATCCAGCGTAGAGGAGGGAAGGAAGAGGACTTTTTGTCTTCTGTGTTTGTTTTCTTATTCTTCTGTTCCTATTCACTATTATTCTAATGGAGAATCTGGGCAATAAAGGCCACTACGGACAAGGACTGAACAGGGAGAATGTCTCCTCAAGTCTACCAACCCATGGAAGGTTCTTGGAAGAAGAGAGACTGAATGGGTTTGCAATGAGGTAGATGAAAAAGTCCTTTTGGGCATATGGAATGCTAAGGAAAACGCTAGGTAATGTGCTGGGCCTAGAGTCAGTAAGTTCTGAGTTCAAATCTAGCCTCAGATACTCACTAGCTGTGTGAGCCCAGAAAAATCATTTGACCCCTATCTGGTCAAACTAAAACTAAAGCCTTATCTGCTTTAGTTTTCCTATCTGCAGAATAGGGATAAAATACCTACCTTCTAATGTTGTAGTGATTTGCATAAAGCATCATGTAAATGTTAATTATTATTAAGAGGCCAATTACAAGAGTTGATGAGGACTGATATGCTTCTGCAAGTCACATGGAAGCAGGGATAGAAGGAGAGTGAAGAAGAAAGAGCTATGAGCCAAATAGTAGAAAACATGTGTGAAAGTGAGGAGGAAGAAACGGGGAGAGATGGGCTGAGCCAAATACAAACAAGATGTACTTTCTGCAGGAATAGCCAGTGAAGTCTTAACAGGAAACTGAATAGGCTACAATATCTGACTACTTAGGGTGGGAATGAAGACATGCTTTGGATCCAAGGCAAGGTGATGAATCAAGGGAAAAGGTGAGGTGGACTCTGGCCTTGGTGATGTAGTCAAGAAAGGGACCAGGGATGGAAGATCTTAAGGGAGTGCTTTAGAGTGTACAGAACACTTCTCTCTCAACGCAAAGATCATTATCCCCATTTTGCAGATGACTTAGGTTCAAGTGACTTGCCCAAGGTCATCCAGCTCACAAGTATAAAAGCTGGCACTCCAACCCAAGCACAGCACACTTTCCAGTATACTAATCGAGGGGAGGAGACAGGAGTAATCCACAACCACATCAAACTTCAGGACCCAATGAGTAAAATAATGGAAGGGGCCTTACCATTCTATCTCTACTGCAGCTAGCCTTACCTGTTCCTCCTCACCTCCTCTACCCCTGTTTCCTCAAGAAACACACATCCATACTTACCAGGATCCAGGGGTAAGCAGGAACCACTTTGCTGGCACACTTTGGCTGTACTGTAAGCTGATTCCATCTTCAACAGTATCTTATTGTACTAGAAAAAACAGCAAGGGGTGGAGCAATGGTATTAATTACCTAGGAAGTGGCAAAGTACTGCTGCTTCCTTTTTAGAGACCTTTAACTCTTTTTAGTTTTATCTCCCTAGACAACTCTTCCTCCCTCTTAATCTGTGGTTCTCTATTGGGATTCTCCCAAACAATGGGGGCCCCCTTATCCCATCCCCTATCATACCTCCTCCAAATCTGTAGGGGACAGGGCTGCCCGACCTAGATCTTGAAGCTTTTCCAGGATCCGTTTCACCGATGACTTCTGGAAATTACTGCTGTCAAACCGGCGGGCAAGGGTGCCATATTGTAGAGTGTGAGAATTCAACTCCAGGTTTTTTTCCAACTAGAAGGGCAGAATCATAAGGGCTGGATTATCCCAATGATCCAATCCACAAAAGGCAACAAAGTCTTAGGTCCTCCAATTCATTCCCACCTCTGGTCCCAACCTTTAGGTTAGGCTAGGACTCTCCTGGGGAAGCAGGGAAGCCTGGTAGCAAACCAAAGGTGCTTAATCCAGCCACGTTGGTTATACAAGTTGTACTAGTTGTACTAGTACTAGTTGTACTAGTTATACCTCTGAAAGCAAACCCTAGAGCAGGGAACTGTGTTCTCCATACAGAAACCCCCAATCTGTTTCTTCCCACAGGTCATCTCTCCTCTCAAGATCTATAGATGGAACCTTAGGATGGAGGCTTAGGGTCAGCACCTGAAGGAATACATTGGCAAATTTGCTACCTTTATTTGTTTAAAGCTAAAGGCACTGGATAGGGACTCTGGGAAGTTAGATATGAATCTTGATTCTGCTGCTCACTACCTTTGTGACCTTGGAACCTCTACGGAATTTAGTTTCCTTAAGCTATAAAAATGAGGAGATTGGCCTAGGTGACTTCTAAGTTTCTTCCAGCTCTAAAATGGACTCATATGAATAGTACTACACCTGTGAATTCACTGACATAGGTAAGGAAACTCACATCTGCCATGTAGGGTCAGCACATCCTCTGCAATTTATAATCTTAGAGCACTAGGAAATTAAGTATCTTGTCCAGGATCACACAGTCAGCATGTATCAGAAGCACGTCTTGACCTTGGATTCCCCCTGAAGCCAGATCTTTATCCATAAGGCCTTACTACCTGTCCTAATTTAAAGAACTTGGAATTTCGGGTAACACACAAGTCACTTGAGGCAGAGCTGTAAGGATTGCCTAGTCTAATCTAGTTCCAATCTTTAAAGGATGGATGTTCAGGATCTTGGGAATCATGTAACAGTTCTACATCTGAAATTGGACTAGAACTTGGAAGAAGAAAAGTGAAACCAAGAGAGAAATGACTTGCCCAAGATCACACAGGTAGCCTCAAGGGTGTGGCACATAAGTCTTTACTGGGCAAATGCTATGCTAACCCTAAAGAAAGTTAAATGTTGACAGAGACAGAATTGGAGAGCCCAACTTTACAAATGTAATTAACATTTGGCATGCTGGACTAAAATCTACCTCTACATAATCTAGGCTAGGAAAATAAACAGAAGGAAGGTCCAGATCAAAATATTTAACTTGCTTCAGAGTATTGGCAAACAAATAATTTCTATAGATTTTAAATTTGCTTGAGTACCATTTAAATTTAGCTTGGTAGTATCATTTTCATACAAATAATAATCAGCAGCATTTAAATAGCACTTAAGTTTTGCAACATGAAAGTAATTTGTGTGTTAATTGCAAAGGATTTTTTTACCTACAGATAGTCATCAGTGTGAGGCAGTAAAATCTGGGTTCAAGCCCTGCCCTTGACCTGCACTGACTGTGTGACTTTGGTCAAGTCATCTCTCAACTTTCTAGGCCAGTGAAATAGAAATGAAGGCCATTAATACATACATAAGGATCCCTAGGGACTCCATATTGATTTGTTTTTTAAAATGTAATATTATCTATATTTTATTTACGTAATTCATTCATTCATCTCACTTATTTTATTAAATATTTCCCAATTACACGTTAACCTGATTTGGGTAGCACTCAAGAATATTGTGGGCTGCATTTCTGACATCTCTGCAGTTGCAGAAACGGTACCAATCTGCCTTGGTAGAGTTTCCCTACTTGGGAGCTTGCCATGTGAGTGAACTACCACAGGCCAGGTCCCTATCCTTCCTTATCCTACTTCTTTCAATATTATTAGGATCTATAATATTATTAGTAAAGATCCTTCTCCACTCCTCCCTACTTCCATCCCTGAAAGTAGATCACAAATGTCCTATGTCTTGTCTCACTCTAGTCTTCATATGGTCAAAATGATTCACCATCTGGTGACTAACCCTCTGGGGAGAAGTTCCTCAAAACTTAGAACAGCTGATTCTCACATGGCAGCAGGAGTGTGCTGGAGTTAGGTAATAACAAAGTTTTCAGTATGAGCATTGACAGTTTGGAAATTGGCAAATGCCATAAATCAGGGTTAGATTTATTTATTTAGTTTTGATTGGACTTAAAATGATGGGGAAAATAGTAGTATAGATTAATCTTAAAACTATGTTGCCAACAGTTTTCCCTTTGGAGACTTGGTTGTTAAGCATTTACCAGCACAGCCCTGGATGGCTAGTACTGTCTGCTGCTAGACTAATACTTAGAAGACTTTGTGGCTTGGGAGGGCTTGATAAGGCATCCCTAAAGGCTTAAGTACTACCATTAAGAGAGGAAAATAACTGCATTTGGTTTAAAAAAATCTGATTTCAAATTTTTATCAATTCTGATTATTCTTCCTCTACCAACCCTCTTTACTTTAAATTAGTAATGTTCTAGTAGAGCTCTATTTATCCCTCTTATGAAGCTGGGATAAGGATGAGGGCCCCAACTACTATACCTCTCTCCCCTACCAGACCAAGCAGCTCCCCTTCCTGTTTCTTAGGCATTAACGGTGAGACCAAAGACAGAAAAGGAAGGGGTGGGGGCAGGGAAAGAGAGACCAAGAGGAAGGAATGAGGCTTTTTCTTAGACAAATTTAAGAGTAGAGAGGAGACAGCGCCAGAGATGGGGCTAATAGGAGAGGAGCCTATGGGGAACTTTACCATAATCTTGCTGTTTTCTTCAGTGATGTTGGTGTTGTAAGCCCAGCTGGCCTCTACGTATGCATTCGTTATGACTTGCCCCAACTGATCATATTCCTCAAGGAAGTTCTCAGCCTCTGCTTCATCAGTCAGCTTGTCTGTTGATGGGAGGAGAGAGAAGACATAAACCTGGCACAAGGTAGCCCTCTTCTTTCTTCTCCAACCCACACTCCTCTCCTCTCCCTACCTTATCATCCCCTTTCCCCTCTTCTTTTCTCATCTCATTTCCTTTCCTGTCTTTGAAACCACAGTGCTTAGCACCAGTGCCTGGCATGCTTAACAAACAATAAATGCTCATTTGATGGATTGATTCCCCTTTCCCACCCTTTCCCCCCTCAGAAGCTAAGAATTCCCTCCCTTCTCCCCTCTCTTTTCTTCAAGCCTGACCTCCACCCAGACTTTGAGTTTTTCCCAAACTGAGAAGCCATAAGATCTGCCCATAATAAAGGAATGGGAGTGTTTCCTGAAGCACCCAACCTTGACCCATGATCCCCAGAGCCAAGCAACCCAACATCCCAACCAATCAAAACATAGCTCATAGTTCAACCTCACAGAGGCTAGGCATTAAGAACTCAGAACCTATGCTTGGAATCTAAAAGGATTTTTGAGCTTGTTAAGTAGCTCCAACATATAAGAAGCTGATAAAGTATCTTCTGATCCCAGAGTTACTTCTGAAGGGCTCACAGAGTTGTCTGAAGTGTGTGGGATGGGAGATTTCACACACATTCTGACTCTCTAATGACAGTAATAACAAGACTTTTGCTAGAAATGGAGTGAGCTCTAACACCAGGAATTTGGGGTCTGCCTCCATTTTCCCCTGCAGACATTACCGATGCCCTCTGGATAGCCATCTGGCACTGGTGGACGCCACTCAAATTCAGGCCAGCCCAGGACCTCGCCGTTGATCTGGTTCTGTTGCTGCAGCCAATTGGTGAGAGGCTCAAAGTATTCAAGAATTGGTGATACATCCATCTTCTCTGAGCCTGTCAGCTCCTTAAGCACCTCCTGCCAACTCTGAGAAGCACCTGCCTGCAACACCTCCCTGCAATGGGCACAGGGGGCTTAGGAGAGATCTCCAACACAATCCATTTGCCTTGTCTCCCAAATTGGGGTTCTCTACATTTCTGGTTGCTTCTGTGTAAGTCAGACCATGAGAACCACGGAAATCCATGGGCTCTTTAAAGGATGAAGAAAACTAGGAATGGCAAGTTTAATTATTGCCTGTGCAGCAGTAGCCACACAACCAGGTAGTGTAGGGGATAGAGTACTAGGTCTGGAGTCAGGAAGACCTGAGTTCAAATGTGACCTTATTTTGTGACCCTGGGCAAGTCACAATTTCTGTTTACCTCAGTTTCCTCAACTGTAAAATGGAGTTAATAATAGCGCCTACTTCACAGGGTTGTTATGAGAATCCAAATGAGGTGGTATTTGTAATAGGCTTAGCCCAGAGTAAGCACTATATAAATGCTCATTCTCTTTTTTTCCCTTTCCCCTACACTGGTTATGCCAGTCTCGAACAGCTCTAATGAGGGACTAGTCTGTCACTCCTCTTTCCACTTGTATAGAGTACCATGCTATCCACTTGATTCTCTCTCTTTCCTGTCATGATTTTTCCCCCCTCAAAGCCTACCTGAGTTTGGCACCAGCCTGTTGAGATTGGTAGATGTCACAGTAGTGCAGGGGCCCGGTGTAGCCCGCCTCAGCACAGAGGGCTTTGTGGAACTGGAACTGAAGGACATAACTCACAAAATACCTGTGGGCACATTTCTTGGCATCATTGGAAGTACCCAAGCTCTGCTTCCACTTCCTGTCTGTCACAGGCTAAGATGGCAGGGTTGAGGGGAACTCAGGAGAATGGAGGAAGAACACGATCTCTGCATCCCTCCTTCTTCCCTTAAACTTTGGGGCTGGTCTCTAGACTCTGTAACCTCCCTAACCTCCCAGATCTTAGTCCTGAGGTAGGTTCATTAAGGATTCAGTTGCCTAGGAAACACTGTTGGGATAGGAAGAGTAAAGGGGAGAGGATGGAGCAAGATTGCTGTACCTGATATATGGTGTTACAGACGGGATGTGAAACTTTGCCCCAGCATCGAAGTGGGTTTCATTCCGGGAAATGGGAGAGCAGATGCCCTGGTATTTGGTCCTAGAAGAAAAAAAATGCGACTCATCCATTACCTAAGAGCATAGAAGTTTAGGTGTAGTTCTGGATACAAGCAGTTTGATTAGTGTAAGGCAGCTAGGTGGTACCATAGTGCAGAGTGCTGGTCCTGGATCCAGGAAGATCAAATTTCAAATGTGACCTCAGATACTTACTGGCTGTGTGACCCTGAGAAAGTCACTTCATTTTTGTCTGCCTCAGTTTCCTCAACTACACAAAATGAAGATAATAATAATCCCTCCCAGGGTTGTTATGAGGACCCACTGAGATATTTGTGAAGCACTCTGCAAACTTCAAAGCACTCTATGATAAATGCTTTACTGCTATTCATTATTATTAGTTTGGCTTTCGTAGAGAAAAGACAAGGCGGCTGAGGCAGTGTGCTAATCACAGAAACAGCCCTACATCTAAAGCCGGGTGACATCTGAATAGGAATCTCAGTTCTAACCGCTTTACTATGTGGTCAAGGGCCAGTCATTTGAACTCTCTGAGCTAGAGTTTCCTCATCTATAAAATGGGGACACTGATAATAAGCTCCTTACCTCACAGTGCTAATGTGAAGAAAGAGCTTTATAAACCTAAATAACAAGATTTAGAGATGAAAAAGGTAACCTGGACTATCCCTTCTATTACATAAAGGAGTTGCTATCATGGAGGATGGGGGTCAGTCACGACCAACTGAGTTTTTATACAGCATGTCCCAGAAGTCTTAGTACAGCTTTAAACTTTAATAGTGTTCACCTTTAAATTCTGAAGCTTAAGTGGCTTAAAATGGCACTAAGACTTTTAGGGCAATGTGTAGAACTCTTTAAAAGGCTGCCAAGTGCTCTTCATAGGCTATTTCCTTTGAACCACACAACTACCCTGTTAAGTTAGGCACTTCAGAAATTTTCATTTCCATTTTACAGATGAAGAAACTGAGGCTCAGAGAGAGTCAGTGATTTATTTGCCCAGGGTCCCACAACTGGTAAACAGAGGAATTTGAATCCAGGCCTGGCTGATTTTCACATGCACTAGTTGATATACTATTGGCAACAGCACTGAAAAACTAAAGGTTTTCTGGTGGAGGGAGGAAAGGGAGGATGAGGCGTGGTAAGGTGAAGGTGGAAGGGCAGCAAGCGGGACAAATTGGTGTTTTCTTGGCTACCCAGAATATCTTTGCCAAGGAGAAAGCAAACAAAGATAAGGAGGTCATTTTCCCTAGGTGTTTGCTTACCGAAGGTACCACCAATCATAGTTGTACTGAGATGGAGTTGTGAGCCCATTAAAGACCCTCCAACGCCACTGGTCCACCAGGTAGCCAAAGGGCAAGAAGGCAATCTTTTCTAGCGCCATCTTTAATAGGTAGTTGATATCACTTTCTGAAAGACAGTTGTAGGACTGGTGAGGGTGAGAAGGAAAAAAAGGACTGGATTTGTCCAGGAGAGCTGACCTCAGGAGAGGGAAGAGTTAAGAATAGGTTCAAGAGAAGAGGGAATTTGAGTTCAAGACCTAGGAGAAAAACGTAGAGAAAGGATCATAGCATTTACAACTGGAACGGAAGGATGTCAGAGACCATCTTATCTAATTGTTACATTTTAAAAGTGACAGAAGAAAGGCCCAGAGAGATTAGGTGATTTGCCTGAAGTCACATAGGTGGTAAGTGGTAGAGCTGGTCTTCAGATTCCTAATTTGTGTTCTTTTCTCCTGTGCCCCATTTAGGATACTCCATCCAACTCTAGCCCTACCTTGGCTATACTATATGATGACCACTGCCCTCCCCTCTCCCCATTCTCATGCCTAGCTCCCCATGAGATTTACTTTTTCTACCAGGGCCTCTGAAGCTAGTAATAGCATAAGAATAAAGGGGGCTGGGGTGAGGGGTAGGGTAGGGAAGGAAGGAAGAACAGCCATCAGGACTATGGATGAAGGGGGAGTGGCGATCTCTGGTCATCCCTCTTACCCCATACCATTGTCATTAGTAACAGTGTCCAGCAGGCCTATTTTCTGTAGATGACCAGGTGTGGAGACAGACAGGGCTAGCACATCCCCAATGGCCTCATGAAAGCCAGGATTGGCACCACTTCGCAGGGAAACAGGCAGATCTTTGTACTGAAGGTAATATTGCACGTGGCCCATCTCATGATGTACGGTGAATAGCTGGTCCATGGTCACTCTTGTGCACTGCTTAATCCTAGGGCAGGAGAAGGGAGATAAGGGGGGAGCAGGCTAAGCAGAGAGAAAGCCTAGTTAGGATGGAACTAGACAATAAAGCTGAGAAGGGAGGATCACACTACCAAGGAGGAGAATGAAGTACACAGTTCCTCTAGCCCAGGAGTTCTTAACCTGGGATGCACAAACCCTCAAAGAGTCCATGGATATATTTTAAGAGGCTCATGAATTTTATCATAACTATTTCAATATAATTGGTTTTCTTTGTAATTCTATGTATTTTATTCTATGCATTTAAGAATATTATTCTGAGAAGGGGTGATCCATTGACTTCACCAGATGACAATACCGGGTCTATGGCATAAAAAAGTTAAAAATTCTTGCCTTACTGTGGTTGGGAGATCCATCCTGCCCTACCGAAAAGTCAGAGGGGTGAGGGGGGAAGACATAGGAGAGAATAGAATGGGGGAGGGAGGATACACTGGGATGGCTGTTTTGGGGTGGTGGGTAGGGGAAAGATGGGGAGAAAATTTGTAACTCAAAATTTCATGGAAATGAATGATGTAAACAAAAATAAAATAAAAAATTTAATTAAAAAAAATTCTTGCCTTATTCCAAGTGGGAAGTAGCAAGAGCTTCATGCACTAATGGGTCCCAGCTCTTTCTGTCATGGTCCCAGGAACATGTTAGGACTTCCCAGGGACTCCCTGAATATACACACCACCCTGGCTAATGGTAACCTCAGTAGATTGGGGGTGGTTAGTGCATCTGTCTGGTGGATCTTCTTATTCCTCCCAAATGCCAAAGAATCCCTCCACCCTGTAGGATGAAGTGCACCTGAAATCCTTCCTGTTGTAGAAGTCCCAGGCAGAGGCGTGGCATACCACCTCTCGCCCATCATCTGGTTTTTCCAGCATGGACTCAGCCCAGAACTCTGGAGGCATAGGCAATAGCCCCAGGGATGTGAAAAATTCTTCTGCAACCTGGAACATGTGTGTGACATTCCAGCCCTGGAGGTGTGGTGGAGAACAGCAGGCCAGGGTTAACTTCTAGCCTTCTCAGGGTAGAAAGAGAAATCTGATCTCTCTCTATCCTTTTCTCTCATCTCATTTCATGATTCCTCTCAACTCCCAAAACAAAGCTGAATCTCCTCTAGCCAAGAGGCACCTAGAGAGTGTCAGTTGTACCTTGATTGAAGCAGGGGACAGGGCAGGGCTCAGTTCTATGGTTTCCATCTACAGCCTGCCGCCTTTGCCTCCCTCCACTCCTTGCAGACAGAATTATTTGCTGGACAGACAAGGGGGGCAGCTAATATTTGCTAATAGTAAGGGTCTTCTTCCACCCTCAAAATCGGGGAATGGAGAATGGGGGGGGGGCATGCTCACTGAGGAAAGAAGGCCACCAGCCTACTAATGTCAGGATTTACCAAGGCCAGAATCTTGCCCATATTATACTGATAGATACTTGTTCCCTAGGTCTCCAGTTAAGGAAGGACCTTGTTTTCTTCTCTTTGTTCTTGATTAACTCCATTCATCCCTTATCCCCAGGCCTGCCCTGCTGCCCATTTCTGAGTTTACTCTTGCTTTACTCTCTGTCCCTCCTGCCCACCATGACCACAGAGCTTTCAGTGGATGTGCTCTCCTAGGCATTTCAGATCATTCAGTTTAGGAAGAACCAAACTGAATCAGCCAGAGGAAAAGCATCCTCCGTCTCTCAGAAGTATGCCTACCTTCTCCACCATGGTGCTGGTGACATCTAGGTTGGGCTTGTCTGGGAAGGGAACTACCATGTCATAGATGTTTTCCCAACTCTGTGCCCACATGTTTCCTGCAGAAGCAAGCAGAGAAGATCCAAAGCCTTGCACCCAGTATCCACATTACCAAGGGCAGGCAATACCACCTGTGACTAGCAAGTATCATGGCTGTCCGAGTTAGGGGCATAGTAGAAGAATGGATCCAACCTGGCATGTTGGGAATGGAGAAAGGAAGAGAACTCAGAGAATCTGGGGATTAATCTCATATTCCTCTGAATATCCTAAGATTCTCAGGCCTGGCAGGAGGCTAGTCTGTGTTCAGGTGGAAAATATCAGTTACTTTTCTGAATAGAGCAGGGTCCTTTCCTTGACACCTGGAGGACACTATCAGAAGGCCAAAGTCTACAGGACACACACCATAACTGCTTTCCCTTCCTGTGACATTTTGTCTATGTCATTCTATTCTCCCTCTCCCACCCAGACCTGCTCTAGTCATATTCCATGTGGAAGATGGGAAGGTGGCTGGTCCTTACCCAGTAGATGAGCAGGGATGGGACCCTGGAGATTGATGTACTTGTCCCCATAGCGGTGGTGCAAGGCACGGCGCACAAAGGCATGGAGATTCAGGTAGAGAGGTTCCAGCTGTTGGTATAGTTGCTCTAGGTCATCCACGAATGTAGATGAATCATACCAAGAACGCCAGTATGCCCCTGTGTCCTCAAAGCCTGCCAAGGAAATGCCACCAGTCCAAGGGTCTTCCTGCCTCTCTATTCCCATACCCAGGTGATACATGAACAATTCCCATTAGAAGATGCCTGCCCTTCACAGGAAGGGAAGCATGGGTCTTATGACTATGTCACATAGAACAAATTCACTTCCTGGAGTTCAAGGTGAGGGTAAAAGGAGCAGAATCTGGCTGCAGGCTAGAAGCACGAGGATATGGAATCTAACCAATATCTGGCTGAAGCAGATGTGAGATGAGCCACATCTTCAGGCAGAAGGGAAGATGTCTAGCTAGTGATACTGGAATCTGTAGTTCTGGGAGGAAACAGCATCCTCCTTCTACCCTAGAAGAGTCTGAGAATCTGTCACTGATTGAGCTGGAGGGCAGAGTTTTGGGCTTCTATGTGGGTGAGTAGGAAGGGAAAAGGGAGAAAAAGAGGGAGTGAGCAGTTACACAGTGCCTATTTTGTTCCAGGCTAAGTGCTTTGCAGATACTATTTCGTTTGAGGTAGACAATGAGATATAGACTTCTACTGGCAGAGAAGTAGAAGAAGGGTGTTAATCAAGCCAGAGTGGCCAGCATCTTCCTCTATCAGGGCAGACAGAAGTGACCAGAGCATGGGACCCACCTAATGATTGATAAATCCAAGTCACAGGTGAGTTCCCTTTTCCTTATTTTTCTTCTCATTTTTTCCATGCTGAAGGACAGACACTTAAATCGCACTTTCTGTCCTTTTACAGTTATTTGCTCATTTAAATCATGCTTTAAAGCAAACTTCCTCTCAATAAGGATGGGAATGGTTTTATTTGTTTCTGATTTGTTATCTCTGTAACTGTATACTCGGAGTACAAATGCCAGTGTCTAGCTTGAATACAAAGAAAACAAAAGATCTACATCTTTGGCCAAACGTTACAAGTTTCTTTGACTGTGGACTATGTGGTAGCATGTTAGGATCTTATAATTATGACTTTATTATAACTTTTGTTTTATAAGCTTCCTAAAAAAGCAGGGGAAGAGATCCCTCTGGAAGAATATAGAGAGAGGATCATAGCATTTTAGGGCCGGAGAGGATCTTGGGCTAAAACCATGATTTCTTTGTTTGTAGGCAGGTCAAGTCATTTAAAATATGGGTGCTTTAAAATGTGGGTATCAAACTCAAATGGAATCTGAAGACATAGATAAGGATCCCGGCAGCAGCACTTTGACTTGGTTCTTAAAATGTAATGTTATCTATGTTTTATTGTATTTTTATTTTGTTAAATATTTCCCCACAACATTTAAATGGAAAACAGGGGGCCTGTGTTTGACTCCTCTGCCTTAGATAATCTCCAGTTTCTGATGTAAAGGGGAGGAGGGCTTGGTGACCAAAGGGGACATTATATCCCTGAGCTGGTTCAGTGGGATGAGATAAGCATGTTCCTGGAGGATTAACTCCTCCTCTTTATAGCTGGAAGGACAGAAAGCTTTCTTCACCCAAACTCTGCTAGTAACAAGGAAAAAAAATTTAACATGAACAGGAAGTTGAGTGATTTCTTCTCTAGGAATCACAGCATTTAAGAGTTTATTTCACCATCAGAATATGTATTGTCTCATATTACCTAACTATTTTGCATGCATCTGTGTTGTATCCCTATCAATATTGTAAACTCCACGAGGCAGAGAATATCTTATATATCGTTGTCTCTGCCCATCCTATAAGGCAGAGTTACTAGCCACCTCAGTGATAAGCCAAGGAAACAGCACTGATCCTAGTGGTAGAAAGGGCTGGGTGATGGTGGTGAGGAGACAAATAATTCCACAAAGGGGTTCCCAGAGATTTAGGACTTTCTCTGACGGTTGAAGACAAGACTGACAAAAGAGGAAGGAAAGACAGGAGAGGGGGTCCTAGGGAAAGATGGAAAGGACATACTCACCATCCAACTTATAGGCCTCATTGCTGAGAGTGACAAAAGCTTCATATTCAGGTTTCAGAGGAACCCCTGCAGCATTGTGCCAGCCCTCCCAGGCAAACAGCAGCTTAGCGTAGCTTCTTGATGAGGCCAGGATTTCTGTAAGGTCTGAAACACACATAAAGGGGGTGGTACAGGATGCTCCAATACAAGGGCTCAGGGCACCTTATCAGCCCCAATTTGGGTTACTGGGCTGACACCTAGCCCCCAGAGGCATTCACTACTGCCACCATCATATTCAGAATTTCCAACTACAAGTTGTGCTGTACTGGTGCTATACAAATCAGGCCTCAATGACTTGAGGGAACTTAAAGAGATGTAGAGAACATACAGAAAGGCAGATAGACACACACATACACATACGCACTGCATGAAGCAGACTTGAAGCCAATTGGAATGTCTCCAACACTTGGTATGTGACCCTGGCAAGGTTTTAAGACCTCTTTGACCCTCAGTTTCCTCAGTCGCAAAGTGAGGATGAGAGACTCCATGGCTTGGTAGATAGAGATCTGGCTTCAAAGTCAAGAAAAACCTGTGTTCAAATCATGCCTCTGACACGTACTATCTGTGCAAGCTTTGATACTAAGGAGATGGAAAGCAGTGGAATGGAAAGGTTAATCAGGATCTGGCAACAGAGTAAATCAAGGGGACAAATCTATAGAATTATTCACATGAGGAGGTTATGAGGGGTCTGGAGAACTTGGAGAGTGAAAACAAAAATGCAGCCACTGTGATGGCCCTAGGAAAGAGCAGTAAAGAGGGGAAAAGAACATACAAAGGGGTGGGAGGGTGGATGAATTAGTCTGCCTGAGACAGTGGAGAAGGGTAAACTAGCTACTAGCCCTGCCAATACCTCCCCTAGCCCATAACCCCATGGGGGCACCTCTGATGTGCTGGTTTTATCTGTCTCCACCCTTTTGGGGCATACACACTACCCATTACCCCTCGGTTCTCACACAGAGAAAGTAGCCCCATGGGAGTTGTCTTCCTGTTGGCTCTGCCAAGACTAGAGCTGGGGGGGAGGGCGTCCTCAGAGGGGAACAGGTACCTGGTTCCAGGGCCCAGCAGGTGGCAGTGTTGTTGGGAAAGCAGACCTTGGCTGAAGAATATATGCTGGTCATTTTGCTCAGCAAGGTATTGTACTGGCAAGGATAGGGGAAGGGAGGTGATAAGTCAGACTAGTACTCCTTTCCCCCTCCCATCAGAAGAAGGTAAATACAGACCCATAAGGCCCCCCTCCTTTTCCCTCAATCTTTACATTCTATCTACACTCACCTTCTGACGTTGTTCTACGGGCAGATTTGCTGGGCCCAGGATCCGCACAGAATCGATGACCTTTCGAAGCATGGGGTCAGTGAAGTTCTCCCGGATGGGGTCATACAACTGCTTGGCCTTCAAGCCCCATGCCTCAGTGAACTCCTGATACAATAGGTCTGCTTCCTCCTGTAGTGGATGGGAGAGTCAGGGGTGGAGTATTGAAGTAGAGGGTTGGATAGTGGGGAGTGGTTGAAGTTTATAGAGAAATAAGCCATTAGTGATTAACCTAGTTCAACTACCTAATTTCACAGTTGAGGAAACTGTGGGAAAAGGGTGGGAAACAGGGTATGCAAAGCAGACTTTCCACCAGGTAGAAACTTAAATTTTCTTGGTCAATTATTTCAGGAGAGAGATGGATTAAGATATTCCTGGGCTTCTAGGTTTGAGCAGAAAGGACACCAATTTCTCTGGCCTGAGAAGTGATCAAGGATCACAGATTGAGCTGGAAGGGATCTTGGAGGCCATCAAGTCCAACACTTTCATTTTGCAGATAATGAAACTGAGACCTAATAATTTAAAAAGATTTGCACTGAGACCCAGGAAGTCAGAAGATTTGCTCAGTATCCTTGGGGAGTTTCAGTTCTAAAACCGAAAAGAAATCATTTGAAGCTAGGTCTTTTTGACACCAGACTCAACACTTTATCCACTTCTATCCACAACACAGGAGAGAGGAAAAGAGAATAGAGGAGAGGGAGGGAGGAAGAGAGAGAAGGAGACAGAGACACAGAGAGACAGAGAGGGACAGGGACAGGGAGAGAGAAAGAGACAGAGTGACAGACCGTCAGTGGAAAGGAGACCTAGAGGACCCTCCCCCCGCCCCCGCCTTTCTCTCAGGGAAAAGCTGGGCAAACTCCACTGGGCAAGGGAGAGGGGGGGCAGGTAGTGCCCATTGCCCTGTTCTCTCTCAGAATACCTGGGCAACTACCTTGAGGTTCCCCTACCCCCACTCGCTATCGATGCCTGTTCTATCTGCTGGAGGCCGCTAACTTTCGGTCAAGGAGTGGAGGGCAGAGGGCCACTTTTGGGAGGAGTGAGCCGGCCGACTAGCGGTAGCAACCCAAAGACAGCCGTAGAGGTTCGCTGCCTGGAGCTCAGGAGTGGCTCAGTGTGTCATGGGTCAGAGGCAACCTGGGCTCCTCTCCTGGGGCAGGGATCTCCGGCCCACAGCAAGCGCTGCGTGCGGGCCAGCGATTGGTTGCTCAGAACCTCCTCCCAGCCCCCCACTGCGGCCCCCCGAAAAAACTTCCCCACCCTCCTCCACCGCCTGCCCTAAGCAACCCTCACCTGCCGCTGCGCGTTCTCTTGGGTGATGTTGACGTTGTAAGCCCAACTGGCTTCGGTGTTCTGGTACAGGATGATCTCCGCTGTGGAGTTGTAGCTCTGGGCGAAGAATGACGCCCCGGCCTCGTCTTCTGCAAAGTCTCCGGGGAGCAGCTCGGTGGGCAAGGCCCGGGCGGGTGGCAGAAGCAGTCCGGTCGGCAGCAGCAGCAGGATGAGCTGGCGCACGAGCGGCCCAGGGCAGTCCTGGGCGGAGAAGACCATGGTTCGAGCTGCGCTGCTTTGGGCGCGCACTGGCGCTGCCGCCTCTTGCCTCTTCAAGTTACTCGGTGGATTATAAAGCCAGCCACTGCTGCCCCTCGGCACACCCCGACCTCTCCGCCCTGCTGCTCTTCCTACCCAGCTCCAAAGTCCCCCTCGGCCTCGGGTTGATTTGGGAAGAGGAGGAGGCGGAATGAGGGGGCCCGACAGAGGTCTGACCCCTTTCCTGCCCCGCCCCTCCCCCGGGCCAAGGGCAAAGAGGGAGAGAGGGAGGCAGGGATCAGAGGAGGGGCAGGTGAGATTAAGATTTAGATTAGAAACCGGTCCACAAAGACATCCTTCTTTGAGCCTGTTTGACTACCTATACTTCTCTATTCCAAGGGTAGAGTTAGCTGGATCTGGGGGTTGGGGAGTGGGAGGAATCTTTAAAGAGGAAGAGAAACCACGTGCGGTGATAGATATTGCGTGTCCTGCCCAAGCCTTCTTTCTCTCTTCTTGCACTAGCACTGCTGGATTCCAGTAGCTCAAATCCTTCAAGGCCCAGCTTTAGGTCCACTTTCCTCCAGGAAGCCTTCCTGCCATTCTCTCTGGACCCCAGCCATAGTGGTCTCTCTCACTAGCGAGCTCTGATGAACTCTTGGAGTTTAGGGTTGGAGTTGTGTTGAATATTAGAAGCACTTCAGTTGGGTTGAGTATTTTAGAAGCTGAGAGCATCTATCTAAGAGTCCATTTTAGGAAACTGAGGTCGAGGAGGGAAGTGACTTTGCCAAGGTTATATAAGAAGTGGTTCTAGATTCTAGCCCAGATCTACTTTCCAATCCGTTGTGCCAGTCTTAATTTTATGCTTGGGGGTCACTACAACATGAGGAACTGTATTAAAAGGTCGTGGCCTTAGGAAGGTTGAGAACCACTGCTCTAGAACTACAAAGATTTTCAAGAAGGTAAAAAAGCTAAAGATTGTAGCATATTAATGTAATGGCTTAAGTGACAAATATTTGGACTATATAGAAATGTGGAAAGACCTACAGGATATCATGCAAAGCAGAAAAAAGACAGGAGGAGCAGTAAAACATGCACATAGAAGACAACACTAGAAAAAAGTATCAACATGCATACCTGAATCAGAGATCTGAAGGGGATTTAAGGATGGTTGTTTATAAGTGTTACTTGCAAAGTCCTTCGTAAATTCTCTCTAATCTACCTTTCCAGACCTATTTGACAGGACTCCCCTTCACACACTTTACATTTCAGTCAGACTGGCTTATTTACTATTTATCCTATATATGACATTCTTTCTCCAGTCTCTGTCCCCTTGCCCAGGCTGTGCCTGTTATCTGGAAAGTATTTCCTCTTCTCTTTATCTAAGAATCCCTCTCATCTTTCAACACTCACTTATAGAGCCACTTTCTTGATCCCTGCCCGGTGGCTCATTTCCTCCCCCTTTCTTACTCCCCACTCCAATATTCTGCTTGGGTACATAGTTCAGCCAGGGTTCCTTGGACTTGCTTCTCTATGCAGCTCATCTCCTAATTGCCAGTGCCAATTCTCCCTGGAATCGATAGTTGGCTCTTCTGTGCTGTCCAGAGTCATTCTCCTTGAGATGTCTTTGTTCCTTGATCTATATCTGTCTATCTGCCTTAGCTCCTCTATAAGATAACATGCTATAAATAAAAAGGGAGAGACACATGAGTCCGCTCCTTGCTATCGCTATCCTCTAGCTGAAGGGCAGGGACTTCTACTTCCTGCCTCTATTTTTCAGAGCTGGCAAACTTGCTTTTTAAGAACCATCCAGGCATGAACAATCTTAGGGCAGCCAATGGAAAGCTGCTATCTTTGCATTTCATTTAATACATTAACACCTCCTCTCTTCCCTTGTTTTCTGTGATTATGTCAACTGGGCTGGAATAGAAGAAAACCATTTGGTCTGTGACCAACTCCCCACCCCTATGACATATGACAGTAGAATGAAGCTAGATCATGGAGGACTTTAAATTCCAGTCAGAGGAACTTGTGTTTTATGCTAGGGACAACAGGGAACTACTGGGGAATGTTTTGTGGGTTTTTTGTGTGTTTATTTATTTGGTTTTTTTTTAACTTTTATTTATTTTAGTTTACATCATTCATTTCCACGAGATTTTGAGTTACAAATTTTCTCCCCAACTTTCCCCTACCCACCACTCCAAAACAGCCATCCCATTGTATAACCCCTTCCCCAATCTATTCTCTCCTATGTCCTCTCCCATCACCCCTCTGACTTTTCGGTAGGGCAGGATGGATCTCCCTACCACAGTGCCTGTGTATCTTAAGTTCCAGTTGGATGTAGTTAATAATAACAACAATAATTGTATATATACATACATATATATATATATATATTTTTTAACATTTGATTATAGAACTTTAAATTCTTGATTCTTTCTCTTCCTCTCTTGTCACCCACCCCCACTGGAAGGACAAGCAATAAAATACGGGCTGAACATGTGTAATTACGCAGAACCTCTCCACAATGGGCATATTGTGAGAGACTGATTACATGTCCCTCTTTCCTATCTCACCCCCCACCCCCCTCTTTGCACTCTCTACCCTGTCCCTGTCCCTGTCCCTCTACAGAAATGTGCACTTTCATCAACCTTCCCCCCCACCCTGCTCTCCCCTCCATCATCCCACCTCTCATCCCCATTCCCCCTACTCTTCTGTGTGGCAAGATACCCAGTTTAGAGTTTATGTCTTTCCTTCCCTAAGCCAAGTTCAGTGAGAGTAAGGTTGA
>CM053584.1:159031969-159050998 GCA_028627135.1 Pseudochirops cupreus | reverse complement strand
CCTGGAGCCACAGGCTCCACGTGATCACATTCAGCCTATTAGGGAACAGAGTATACTTTCAAATATCCAAGGGTCCTCAGAGTCATGTAGCCACTTTAGCCAAGGGCCTAGGGGCAGGGAAGATCTTCAGATTCCCATAACAGAGTGTCAAACATGGAGTCAGGAAGACTCATCTTTGTGAGTTCAAATATGGCCTCAGAAACTTTCTAGCTGTGTGACCCTGGATAAGTCACATAACCCTTTTTGCCTCCGTTTCCTCATGTATAAAATGAGCTAGAGAAAGAAAGAGCAAACACCACTCCAGGAGTCAGGAAGACTCATCTTCCTGAGTTCAAATCTGACTTCAGACACTTACTAACTGTGTTTGCCTCAGTTTTCCCCATCTGTAAATTAAGCTGGGGAAGGAAAGAGTAAACCACCAACATATATAATATATGTTATCCATATACATACATATAATATACATATGTACACACATATACATTTATGCATATGCACAGCTCTCTCTCAATCTCTCCCTCTCATTTCCTCTCTCTGTCTCCCCTTTATAAGCTTGGATTATATTCTTTTTTGCCTTGTATTCCCATAACCTAGTTCAGTGCCTAGCACACAGTAGCTGCTTAATCAGTGTTTATTGATTATTTGACAGATACTTAAACCTGTGGTCAACTAAAGCATCCAAATCTTTTCCACTGGACTTCAATCAAGCCATATCTCCCTTATTCTGTACTTGTGCAGTTGGGTTTTTTAGTCCAACTGTGGGACTTTATACATATATCCCTTTTAGGTTCATGTTAAGATACTTTTTGAACCTCAGTTTTATAGATTTAGAGGAGGAAGGGAGCTAAGAGGTCATTAAGCCCTAGTCTTTCATTTTGCAGACAAGGAAACTGAGGCAGGAGTAACTTGTGTGAGGTCAAATAGCTAAAGAGTGTTTGAGGAGGTATTTGAATTCAGTTCTCCCTGATTACATGTTCAGAAATCTCTCCACCTTAGCATGGTGCATTTCATTGCCAGTAGGAAAGTGTTCAGACTGTCTCATTGAATTTTAAATATTCTTCGATTAATCTGAATGCCCAAGTTGCAGTGTGTCAAAATGGGAAGAAGGCATGCCTGGGAGTCAGGAGACCTAGGTTCTAACTGATCTTAGCTTTCTCGTATTTATGGACTGAGATATAATTTCTCTAACTATCAAATAAGAAAATTTGAGTAATCTTAAAAAAGTTATAATAGCTGACCTTGATATAGAGCTTTAAGACGATAAAGCACTTTACATATTGAAGTGGCCAGGAAATAGTTAAGTAGAAACTTCATGGATTTAAGATAGGAGTCAAGAAATTGGCCTAGAGTAATTTGTTGTCATGCCCTGTGCCCCTCCCTGCTTACCATACAACCCTGTACCTACAGATGTATTCTTCATTCTTCTCCTTGTTCCGTTGTCATGCTCTGTAATCACAAACCCCCTGGCTCAGCAACTTACCTGTACCTCTGAACAATGGAATTATACTGTATAAATGATTCTGCATCTCTGAACTAGCTGCCGATCCCTTCAGATTGGCCTGAGAAGGACAGCCACCAGCTGGCTAATAAAAGCTCCTAAAACTTTCTATTTGGACTCTGTGATTGTTCTGTTAAGACTTGCCATTTTAATATTACTATCATTTGATCCATATGACACTCTTTCTATGAGGAGTACTCTAGGTAAAACTATCTCCATTTTACAGATGAGAAAATTGGGTCTAAGAACAGTGAAGCCACCTGTATTCTCACAGTTTCTAAGTTATCAGAGGGTAGAGTCAAAAGTGGGAAACTTCTACAACAAATCATAAAGAGATGATCAGTGAACTGTCTAGAAAAGGAAGCAGTGCTTACACAGAACCAGCATGGCTTTTTCAAGGACAAGTTCTGCTAGACCAACTGTGTTTCCTTTTTTTGACAGTTACTAAATTGACAGATGAGAAGAATCTGTTGATATGGTTTATCTATGTCTTAAAAGCATCTGCTAAATATAGATTTAGAGAAAGAAGGGACCAAAAAGGTCATTAAGTCCTACTCTCTTGTTTTATAGACAGGGAAACTGAGGTAAGAGTGACTTGTCCAGAGTCATATAGCTGGGTAGGATTTGAGGAGGCATTTGAATTCAGTTCACTATTAGTAATCACTTAATCAACTAGTAACCATTTACAGTTAACATTATTCTTGTAGAATAGATGGAGAGTTATAGACTAACCAGTAATGTAAGTATTTGGACTTGAAACTGGTTGAATGACTAGAATGAAAATAGTCATTAATGTTTCAATGTCAGTCTGACACAAGGTCTCAGATGGGATGACCCAAAAAGCTATTCTTGGCCCTGTGTATTTGCTCTTATTTTTAACTTTTTTTATCAATGGCTGGGCATGGTGGTGCATTCCTTTAGTTCTTGTTGCTGGGGAGACTGAGGCTGGTGTATCTCTTGAATTCAGAAGTTATGAGCTATAGTAGGGCTACAACCAATGAGGTGTCTACAATATGATCACAAATATACTGAGCCTTCAGGAAAAGGGGGCTACTAGGCTGCCTAAGGAGGAAGGGAACTGGCCCAGGTTGGAAAAATGGAGCAGGTTAAAGCTTCTGTGTTGACCAGTATTTGCACTGAGCCTAAGAGTAGCTGCTGTATTTCTAGCCTTAGGGAAGATTGGGAGAACCAATCTCAAGAAAAGAAGTTTTTAATCAGTGAACTGGATAAAGGCATAGCTGGCATGCTTATCAAATTTGCAGATGACATAAAGCTTGAAAAGATAGCTAACACACTAGATGATGGTTGACAGATGATTGACCATCCAAAATTTTTCTGATAGGCTGGGACATTGCACTGTGTCCAATTAGATGAAATCCAGCAAGGATAAATGTAAAGTTTTATACTTGGATTCGAAAACCCAGTTTTATAAGTACAGATGGAGGGGAGGTATAGTTAGAAAGCAATATTATCTGAAAAAGATCTGGATCGCAAGCTTAGTATGAGTTAGTAGTGTGATGTGGTAACCCAAAAAACTAATATGATCTTGGGCTTCATTGAGAGGTAAACTTTCAGGAATGAGGAACAAAGAGTCTGTATCTTCCCTGGGTCTGAGCATATTTGAAGTATTATATTGAAAAGAAGAATCTTTTCAATTTCCTTTTGTTTTGTCTTCCCCCATTAGATTGTAGAGGAGCTAGGTGGTGCTGTGCATAGAGAATTGGGCCTGAAGTTAGGAAGACTCATCTTCCTGAGTTCAAATTTGGCCTCAGATGTGTCCTAGCTGTGTGACCCTGGGTAAGTCATTTAAATTGACTCTGTTTGTCTCAGTTTCCTTGTCTTTAAAATGAGCTGGAGACAGAAATGGCAAATCATTCCAGTGTTTCTGCCAGAAAAAAAAAACCCAACCCAAATGGGGTCACAAAGAGTCGGAAGTGATTGAAATAACTGAACAACAAATTAGGTGGTAAGCTCCCTGAGGACAGAGGCTGTCCACTTTTCTTGTATTTTCATCCCCAGAACTTAGCCCTGAGCTGGTCACATGGTAGGTGTCTAATAAATGTTTATTGACTGTCTAATAAGATGGAGAGCATCCAAAACAGGACAGCCATTGTGGTGAAAGGCCTTGAGTCCTTGTCACATGAAGATCAGTCGTTGTTTTTGCTTGTGTCCAGGGCCTGGAATCAGGAAAGCATGAGAAAGAAATGGGGAATATTCCATCTGGAGAAGAGAATATTCCAGGAAGGTCTTGATAGCTCTCTTAAAGTATTTGTGGAACAAAAATTACATCTGTTCTATTTGGCGTCAAGGTGGGTAGAATTAGGAACAATGGGTGGAAATAGCAAAAAAGCATATTTTGATCTTGTCAGGAAAAAAACTTCCTAGCAATTTAAAGCTTGGGAATGGGGTTGGCTGAGGAAGCCATGTTTTCTCCCTCCCTCCCCCCACCATCAGAAGTCTTTAAGCAGAGGTTGGAGGACAGTTTATTTTCTGTCAATCAACAGTCAGTCACTCATTCTGTGCCAGTCATAGTGAGTTGGAGAATAAAGCATCTTTAACTGAGATAACAGGGTAGAAAACCTGCAGCCCTGGGGGATGTCTAATGGATTTTCTAACCAAAGAGAGCCATGAAAAAGTTTTAATAGTTTTAGGACAGGGTGGGGGGAGGCTGTATGAGGTAGCAAGTCCTAATCACGGGACCCCAGTGGCTCTTGACAATCCAGGCAAGGAAAGCCACTTCATTCTGGCTGTTGTGCCCTTCCTGCCATGAATCCCAATGGAAGGGGGCAAGGACACTAGAAGCTGAGATCCAGCTGGATCTCAACAGGGATGGGCAGCAAACAGGCAAGGGATTAAAGATAGAAGAGTCAGATTTACTCAGAATTGCAGTCAAGAAGTGGAGCCAAAGAACATGTTGCCCCAACAAGGCAACATCCCTGGGTGGGTGGGACCTAGGATATGGTTCTGCATAACCTAATCAAGAGTAAATATCTTAAGAGTAGGAATGCAAGGACATTACTTGAAATTCTGACTGTCATGAGGACTAAGAGGTTTAAGCAGTCTACATTACAATCAGTATTAACAATTTTCTGTCATTACATTAACAATTATATTAGCAGTTTTGTCACCAATATAAGCAGAAAGATAGTTCTTGCTCTCAAGGAATTTACATTCTAATGTGAAAATACATGTTAGATGTAAAGTATATGAATACACAGCTGGTGCAGTGAGTAGAGCCCTGACCTGGAGTCAGGAAGATTTGAATTCAAATGTGACTTGAGATACTTGCTAGCTATGTAACCGTGGGCAAGTCACAACATCTGATTGCCTCAGTTTTCTCATCTGTGAAATAGGGATCATATTAGCACCCACTTTTCAGGGTTGCAATAAGGATCAGATGAGATAATTGTAAAGTGCTTAGCACAGAGTCTGGAACATAAGTGCTAGAAAAGTCTTTATTATAATTATGGTTATCAATGAGGTAAGGCAATGTATAAAAAGGAAGCCGAAGGGACAGGGTGGAGAGATGAAGGTATCCAGTAAGGAAGCATAGTAGAGAGAGTGTGGGGCATAGCCTGGAGAGAATGTTGTTTATGTTATAGTGGGGATTTCTTTGGATTACAGACTGTACTATATAGTGGCTGGAGTCCCTCCTAGCTCTAAAATTCTGAGATTCTCTGCCTCCAGGTCCAACCAAGCTTTCCACCGTGCCCATTAATGACTCTAGGGCACTGATACGTTTTGTTTTGACGCCACAGATGCTTCCTTATAAACATCCAAACAAACCCTCTTAGAAAGTACATTCCTGGAAACATAGCAAGTTTATAGAATGTTAGGAGAAAGGAAGGATGTGCCTGTTAAGTCTGTACTAACATCCACCCGCCATTGTAACTGACATGAATTTTGGTGGCTTTTTATTTACCGTTGTGGTCCTAGTGTATACTGTTCTTTTGGCTCCGCTTCTTGACTGCAATTCTGAGTAAATCTGACTCTTCTGTCTTTAATCCCTTGCCTGTTTGCTGCCCGTCCCTGATAATGTTCCTTCACTGTATTTCCCAAATTCCCCTTTCTCTCCCTCTCATTGCTCCAACCTACGTCTACATCTATAATCGGCAGTTTCTCCCCCCAAATCCTTAAATTCTTCTTCCTCTCCCACTAGCAGCACAGGTCCCTTCTTCTTCCCTCTTACCTTGGCTGCTAAACCATACCTCTTGGCCTATTGGGCAAGTCACTCTCATCCATCAAAGGAAGATAATAATGCCAACTTACAGGGTTTGTTGTGAAGATCAAATGAGGTCATGTTGGGGTACAGAACTTTGCAACCACAAGGTGCTCTGTGAGCTATTATTTTGTTGCATTGTTTGTTGTTCCAGTCATTTTAGTCATATTAGACTCTGTGACCCTGTTTGGAATTTTCTTGGTTATTATTATTATTAGATATGATTAATTTTGGTGGAGGAAGGGAGAGGTTTTTTTGGGCTCTGTGAGTTCATTGGTGTGGGGGATTTCTGGAGAGAAAGCTTCCTCTCTTCCAACTCACTATTCTGCCATTTACCCCCTTAGAGAGTGACCCGGGCCACCAAGAGGGCTAGTGACTTGCCTGAGGTCACACAGACCATATAGATCAGTTTTTCTGACTCTGAGACCAACTATCTACCAACTACCACATGCTTCCCATACCGTCCAGTTGGTGATTTCTTTTTCATGTCTAACCCCAACTATTCCTATTATGGTGGAGCGTGTTAGAGCACCAGACTTGGAGTCAGGAAGACCTGTTTAAACCCTGTTTCAAATGCTTACTTTCGGTGAGACCCTAGGAGAGCCCACCTCTTTGAGGTTCAGTTTCCTCATTTGTAAAATGAAGATAATAATAGCACCTTCCTCCTAGGGTTGTTGTGAGGCTTAAATGAGGTACTAAATATATAGCACTTTGCAAACCTTCAGTCTCTGTCTGTCTATTAGCTATCATCATCATCATTCCAGTGACTCGTATGGCTTAGATTCAGTCACTTCTTCATGTCCTATCCAAAACATTCCTGATATGGTATATAGTGGATAGTGATAAATATGGAGTCAGGAAGACCTGAGTTCAAATCCTGACCCAGACACTTATTAGTGATGTTACCCTGAACAATGCATTTAACTAAGCCTCGGTTTCCTCATTTTTAAAAAGGGGATAGTAGTAGTACTCATCTCACAGTGTTGTTGTGAGGATTAAATGGGATAATGTATGTAAAATGTTTAGCATAGTGTCTGGCACACGGTAAATAGTGTAAAAAATTCTCAAGTGTTATTATTATTGTTGTTATTATTATGGTAAAAGAATATTTATATAATTGCATTATATAAATGTGAGCTATATTATTATGTCATCTTAAACCAGTGGTTCTCAACCTTCCTAATGCCGTGACCCTTTATACAGTTCCTCACGTTGTGGTGACCCCCAACCATAAAATTATCTTCATTGCTGCTTCATAACTAATTTTGCTACTGTTATGAATCGTAAGGTAAATATCTGATATGCAGGATGTATTTTCATTGTTACAAATTGAACATAACCCACAGGTTGAGAACCGCTGTCTTAAACTCTTAGTTGAGATCAATTCTTTGGCCACAGTGGTGCGGTAGGGGGCTCTGCCCACCCAAAAAATTGTTTCTGTTTCATGATGTGTTGTGGCAGAACCATCTCAAACAATTCAGAGACAGACCACCTCTAATCTAAGAATGGGCATTTATTGAGATTGACGCCTCTCATGAAGTGGGCTAAATTTCAAGAGGAACCAGCAACTTCAGAGAAAGCAAGATGGATTTTTATAGGGTAAAGATACTGATCGCACACAAATATTCTTATCTCACTTGATTCTCACAACAACCCAGGAAGATAGGTGACTTTTGAAGCAATCTAGTTGAACCCTTTCGTTTTATGTGAGGAAACTGAGGCCTGAGGGGGTTAAGTGACTTGCCTAAGGTTGTACAAATAGTAAACCGTATGTAAAAACAGGGATAATAATAGCACCTATGTCACAAGGATGTTGTGGGGGCCAAATGAGATATTATTAAGGCATTTTACAAACATTAAAGATCCCTATAAATGTTAGCTATCATTTCATGTGAGTCTATCCATGTTTTTCTAAGATCATCATGCTTGTCATTTCTTATGGCACAGTAGTATTCCATCACAATCATATGTGACAACTTGTTCAGCTATTCCCCTATTGATAGACATCCCCACAATTTTCAGTTCTTTGCCACCACAAAGAAAGCTGCTATAAATATTTTGGACCATATAGGTTCTTTTACTTTTTCCCTGATCATCTTTGGAAATAGTCCTACGAGCAGTATTACTAACTCAAAGGTCAGTTAATAAGTCCTTGGGTATAATTCCAGATGGCTTTCTAGAATGATTGGATCAGTTCACAATTCCACCAAAAATGAATTAGTGTCCCAATTTTTGCACGTACAGTAACAGCAATATTGTTTTAAGAACAACTTGAAGCAACTAAGTCATTTTGACTATTAGAAATACCCAGATTAACTACAAAGGACATATGAAGAAAGACACTATCTGCATCCAGAGAAAGAACTAATAAATTGGGGCAGCTAGGTGGTGCAGTGAATAGAGCACCAGCCCTGGAGTCTGGAGGACCTGAGTTCAGTTTTGAGCCCAGGCACTTGACACAGTTACTAGCCATGTGACCTTGGGCAAGGCATTCAACCCCAATTGCCTTTCCTTCCCCCTCCAAAAAAAATAATAAATAGAAGAATAGATAGAACAATTTTACATATGTATGTACATATACATATTTGTGTCTAACATTAGTCATCTCTAGGATGGGGAATGGGGAAAGAGAAGAAAAAAGCAAAAAAATAAATTTACATAATAACTTTATTATGTACTTAAAAGGGATAGCAAGTTGTACATGTTAATTTGTAGTTTCAGGTGCAATTATTTTTTTTATTATACTGTGTTGTGGAAAAGCTTGTTTTATTCCATAAGTTTAAAAATAAATAAATAAAATTTGGCTATTAATAGGTATCTTTCTAATGAACTGTGCTTAACTTCTTAATGGTGACGTTTTCCATGTAAGGACAAAACTTTATGTTAAAGGAATGAATTTGTAATGGTGAAATGGTCCTACCCATTTGGCAATGATGAGGTCAGGGAACCATAAAAATGTTGAGGTTTAAGGTTAGGGGTGCTTGACACCCCAAAATACCAACACACCAGGTTTTGCCTAATGAATTCAACTCAAGTCTTCTTTCAACCAAAGTAAAGAAAAGTTTATTAGAGATTCACCATAATGGATAGACTCTTAAGGAGCCTTGGTATCTGTGACACTTGTATTGGACAAGCAGGCCAGTTTGTGTTTGTCCTTTGTTTTCAAAGAGGATCATGACATCAGGGAAATGATGACTATCTGGCCACTAGACCCATCTGTTTGTAGACCTGAGCTGCCTGAATGGGGACCCAGCCAAGCCAGTTGGGTAACTCAGCTTATTTTCTCCTTTTCCCTCTCCTCTCCAAAGGAAGGTAAATTTGATGGCTAGAAGCTGCCCAGTTAACTTGGGGTATATACTAGCTAGATTTCTTTCTTTTCTATTCTTTCTTTCTTTCTTCCTTTCTTTTCTTATTCTTTCTTTCTTTCCTTCTTTCCTTCCTTCCTTCCTTTTCTTTCTTTCTTTCTCTCTCTTTCTTTCTTTCTCTCTTTTAATGAGGTGCAGGCTCTGGGAGCCCCCTTGAGCTCTCCTTGAATCTTTGAGGTACAGGCTGTGGGAAACTCCTTGAAGTCTGATTGAATCTTCCCACTTGATGAGGCATTTGCAGAGGCCTTAAGTATTTCATTGTGGCTGGGCCCAAACCTCTGTTACTAGCTGGCCCTCCATTGTCCATCTGCTTCCCAGTCTTGAGCCTATCAAAATATCAATCCACTCTTGCATTGACCTCATTATTTCCTCCTGAAGACTCTCCCCAAACTCATTACTGGAGTCTGACCTCATTGACTTATCCTGAAGACCCTTTCCAAATTCCTTCTCTAGACCACCCCTAGATTCCTCTGTATATAAGAATCCCATCTCCCTTCCATGTGGTGTGAGAGCACCACAGAAGGCCCTAGCACAGACTTGCTCTGTGTCCAGTACAGGCGAACTTTTAATAAACTTTACTTTTCTTTGGCTGAGAAGACGAGTGGAATTCTTTCCGCAGGACCCGGTGTGTTGGTATTTTGGGGTCTCAGGCAACCCTAACCCTCTTAGTGGGTAAACTTCTTCGTCTTTCTCTCTTTCTCCATTTGATGGCTTTCTTTTGGGCCCTTGTGCCTTAGAGTGAATGTCCATGTTTCTCTTTGGATCAGCAACCCTATGAGGGTCTTCCCCTCACAGCTTGATTTTTTTCCCTTTTTTTTCCCTAATTAAAGGAGCCATCCCTTGACTCACTTCTTATAGAGGCCTATTCATTGCATTCATGTTACCTTACTCTAAGTGAGTACCTAAAAAGGCCTTAACCTAAAAGGGCCAGGGTCTCCCATTTCATCCTGCGCCATCTCCTGTCATCCTGATGAAATCTATAACACTGTGATTCTAGCAGAAAATGCTGACAGTGGAGGTGGAGATGAAGACAAGAGAGGCCAAAGTGCAGCCATCTACTCCAGGGAAAAGTGAGCAGAAGGTCTTAGCATAGTCTAAGATCGTTATCTAAACCATAACTGCAGTGACCCAAGGCAAAGTTAGAGAAGTTCAGCCTTCGCAGTCATTGCCCCGGGGGCAGGTTATGGGATCCTTCAGAACTAAAATCCCCTTATCAGGGACCTGCCTACTTGATATCTCTGTAGAAACTGCCTAGTCAGCCAGGGCAGAAGGCACAACAGATAGTAGTGTATGTTGTGGGGGAGGTGGAACAATATGGGGAGGGGAAGGGAAGAAGAGGAATCAGAGGGAAGTCTTGGAGACTCGGAACATCCTAGGTTTAATTCCAAAATCATAGAATTACTACTCCGAATTCAATCTCTTTATTTGAATTCCTCACATGAGAGCACCCCCACTCATCTTCTTCACCTTTTTCCCACTTTTAGTCTTGTTGTTGTTTGATCTTCCTTCTCAAAGAGGACCATGACATCAGGGAAATGATGACAAGACTTGCAGTTGACTTTGATTTGAGTGAAAGAGTGTTGTGTGAAGTCACCAGCTTCTCTGTCTCCTCCAGAGCCATCTGGGTCCAGTGGCCAAATATAGAGATAGCCCAAGATACAATGGGGAATCTTGGCCTTTTTAAGCTAAGGTCTTTCCCAGGTCTCAGTTTGTCTGAGACAACACTCATTCAGAGATTAAGGCTAGGTAAGAAATCAGGCAAAAAAAATGGCCTTTTTACCTAGTAGAAAAAAATCAGTCTGGGAGGGGAAGATCCTCAGAGTTTTTGGCCAAGACACAAACAATTGCTGTTTATACTCACTCTGAGCCATCAGAACCCAAACAAGGACAAAGGTAGGATTGGGCTGGGATCTGATGCTGGCCAATCAGTGAGAATCAGAGTGATTTAGGTTTAAGACGCGATCCTTAAAAAAGAAATCTAGCCCATAAACCCCAAGATATCTTGTGAGTTTCAGCAATCAAAATTTATATTCCTTTGGGTAGAGTATGCACATGAGTGGGGTACATTGTCTTCACCTTCTGTGAAGACTCCTCAGAATGAGAAAGGAGAGAAACTATCTGGAGGGGTGGGGAGGGGAAGGCAAGGGAAAGGGATCCTTCCGGCTTTAATTTCTGTTCTTCTCTAAGTGAGCTTTTAGTAAGAGATTTTATCTATCAGCTTCTCTATTACTCATAATCTGAAGTGTCTGAAGTTAAGGGCTTGGGTATTTTGAATTAGTGAAATGCTTTACTTGGTTTGGACTCTAAAATGTGTTCTCATCCTTTAAAGTTGATGCCTGACCCAGGGTGAAAAAGCAAGAAATGAGAACTTGGCACCTGCAAAGTAAAACAAGTATGTCTTTTCCATGACAATCTCTTAGGGTCATGTCCAGAGTTGACTGTATGTGAATTATAATTACTCTGACATTGGATGATAGGGAGAAAAGTGATTTAGGGGTTTACCTTAGGGGTAAGGAAGTTATTTCTGGGAAAGGTGATTCTTCCCAGAGGTACAGGACTCTGCACTGATAGAGAAGGAAAGAATTTGGTGTGGTTGGTAAATACAGGATCTGCCAACCTAGGGAAAACCCTATACCCCATGGTATTTGTCAAAATTGGGCTTGGACTATAATTAGGTTGGACTTATGATCTCCTTTGCTAACTGTCTTTTGGGATTCCATGAGACATTGAAGTAGGCTTAATAAAGGACTGACTGCTTTTTTCTTGCTCTCTATTCACAGAATGATACAGTAGATCACTAGGTAGGGAGTCATATTAGGTGAGGTTACAGCTTCTAGATGTTTGGTGAGGAGAGATAGGAGTCTGAAACAGGCATTGAAAGTCAACTGATCAGTATTGGGAGAGGAATAGTGTGTTCAGGCTTCTGGGGAAGCAAGGTCTGAAACTGTATAGGGAGAAAGGTAATGGGTATAAAAAAACCTGTGATAGGTATGAGAAGATGGGTGATTGGTGTAGGAAGTAGATGAAGGGTATAAGTAGATAAGGATGAGTGCAGGCTCCTAGGGAGGCTGAGTCTGAAGCAGTGCTAGGAAGTCTCAACCCAAGCATCATCTTGTATATGAAGTATTCTCTGATTCCTCTAGTTACTAGTACCTCCCTCCTATTACCTTGTATGTGTTTTTTTAAATACTTATATATATATTCATATAGCTCCTCCTTGAGGCTAACTCCCCACCCAGCTAGCACAGCCACGTTGGGTCCCCTATAGGGCAGTTACTCTCTATCATTCCAGGATACTTCATAGGTCTGCTTTTCTGAAACTGTAACTTATGAATAGTCAATCAGTAGGTATTTACAGCAGTTATAAAGTATTTTCCCCCAGTAACCTGGGCAGCTATCTCATACAGATAAGTTCAGCATCCATGGGAAGAGCTGGTATAAGCAAAGGACACTGGTAATGAGGCATGAACTTAGAGATACATGTGACCAAGGCTAATCATGCCTCTGGTTGAGCAAGGCACTGAGATCTTTCCATGACTCATTCTAGTCCCTCCCCTTGGAGTAACATCCTTTCTGGGTGGTTTGCTCATTTGGACTCTCTGGTTCTGTGTTCTGCAATTTAACTCCCAATTTCCAGGCCTAGTTTTCACTTGAGTTCATGGTTAGCTCTATTCTCTGCTGGCAGAGGCTACACTTAAGGTTACTTCTTCACACCTACCACCTTGTGGCTCTATAGTATAGGTAGCATTCGATGAACCTGCTAACTACCTCAAAGGCTACCAAGAAAGCCACCAATTTTTAATCAGCCAATCAAATTCCCCCTTCAGTTTAGTCAAGGAAACATCATAAAGGGATAATACATTATAGACACATTTTCGCACTTTAAACATTAACACTTCACTTCCTAAAATAGATAATTTGAAATTAAAAAAAAACTTTTCCACAAATAAGGCTAATGCAGTCAAAATTAGAAGGAAAATAGGAAGCTGAGAAAAATTTTACAGTAAGTTTCTTTGATAAAGGCCTCATTTCTCAAATATATAGGGAACTGAGTCAAATTTACAAAAATAAGAGTCATTCCTCCGTTGATGACTAGTCAAAGGATATGAACAGGCAGTTTTCAGAAGAAATCAGAGCTATCTGTAGTCATATAAATTACTACTGATGAGAGAAATGCAAATTAAAGCAACTCTGAGATACTACCACACATCTGTCAGATTGGCTGATATGACAGAAAAAGAAAATGACAGATACTGGAGGAGAAGTGGAAAAATTGGCACAGCAAGGCATTGTTGGTGGAGTTGTGAACTAGTCTAACCATTCTGGAGGACAATTTGGAACTCTGTCCAAAGGGCTATAAAACTGCGCATACCCTTCAATCCAGCTATACCACTACTAGGTGTGTATCCCAAAGAGATCAAAAAAAGGGAAAGGATCTACATGTACAGAAATATTTATAGCAGCTCTTTTTTTGTGATGGCAAAGTATTAGAAATTAAAAGAATGCTTATTAATTGGGGAATGTCTAAGCAAGCTGTGGTATATGATTATGAAGGAATGCTATTATGCTATAAGAAATGATGAGCAGGGTGCTTTCAGAAACCCTGGGAAGACGTCAATGAACTAATGCAAAGTAAAGTGGCAGAACCAAGAGAACATTGTACACGGTAACAGCAATATTGTATAGATGATCAATTGTTAAAGACTTAGCTATTCTAATCAAGACAATGATCTAAGACAATTCCAAAAGATTCATGATGAAAAATGCTATCCATCTCCAGAGAAAGAACTGATGAACTCAATGTAGATTGAAGCATACTTTTTTAAACTTTATTTTTCTCAGTTTTTGTCTGTGTTTTCTTTTACAATATGGCTAATAAGGAAATATATTTTTCATGATTCCACATGTATAACCAATATAAAATTGCTTATCTTCTCAGAGTGGGGGGGGGGGGGTAAGACAGGGAGAGAATTCGGAACTCAAAATCTTAAAAAATGAATGTTAAAAATTTTTTACTTGTAATTGGGAAATATTTCACAAAACAAACAAAAATATATTTTTTTAAAGAGTAAAAAAAAATACTCACCTCAGTTCCTCTGTTACCTGCTTCTTACTTTCTGTGACTATGTCAACGAAGCTGGGGAAGGGAGAAGACACAAATCTTACTTCCCCTTTATGTGTACATATTAGTTACTTGAAGGCAGGGACTGTTTCATTTTTGCTGTTGTATCTCCCATGCCAGACTTAGAGTAGGTGCTTAATAAATGCTTGCTGATTGATTGATTGATTGATGGGTTTGGGGGCTAGTTGACTGTTACATGGAATAATGGATATGATGGGGTATGGGATCTAGACCCCTCCTCCCTTGGATTTTCCCATGAATTTCAGGAACCCAGCCCCTGACCTCAGATCCCTGGCATTCTTCTGAGGTAGAGGCTCACCCCAATACAATCCTTTCAACTGTCCTTTCATGTAGCGCCTGCCCAGCTCTTCATTCTCTGTTATCTCTGGACCACCCCAGGCTATTTGCCATTCTTTAATCCCATCCAAATCTTTCCACAATCTTTTTCCCTATAAAAATATCTGTCTTGCCCCTATTATATGCTTAGACTCACTAGGAGTCTAGCCCACTTGTTTTAACATCACAGATAAACTCCTCTTTACTTGGACTGGAAAGCCTGAGTCATCAAATTCTTTTGAGTCAGACCTATGCCCTGCATTGTAGGAGTTCCCAGTGCCCCTAGACAGCAACATATGGTTCCCTGACCAGGAAACTGCCTTATCTTAAACCTTTATCCAGCCAAGACTGGAAGGTACATAAGCCTCTCCCCTCTCTCTCTATCTCTATCACTCTGCAGTTGGGTCTCTCTCCAAGCACTTAGGAAGACTTGGAGGTACTTTTTGGAACTGACCTCTCATGTTCCATTCAGGTTGGTCAGTTACTAACTAAGCTGTCTCAGAGCTGGGCACACTTTCCAGAAAATAAGGGCCACCCTGTCTGAAAGCATGTGTCCAATTCTCTCAATTCTCCAGGATGCTAGAGTTCAGGTGCCTTGTTTTTGGTTTCCCGAGGCTTACTCTGGGATCCTCCTATATGGAGGGACTCCCAGCCCCCAAGGCCATGATGGGTCACTCCTTTTCAATTTCCAAAAATTTGCCCTTGGGTTGTCTTTTGAAAAATTGGAAAAAATTCTTTTTCTGTAAGGAACTTAAAAAGAAATGACTTGTGTTCTTTTGCAACACAGCTTGGCCTCAGTATCACTTGGAGGGCCAAGAAACATGGCCCATTTGAGGGTCTTTGCAATATAATTCTCTCACAGTTAGATTTACACTGTCATCCAGAAGCAAAATAGATAGAAATATCCTACATAATGGCTTTCATTGAATTCTCTTGAGATCCCATTCTCAGAAAAGATTGTAAGATGCTCATAGCTAGAGCCACTCCACAAAAAGGAGAATGGGAACCAACTTGATATTTTAGATGATCCCCTTTTTTTCTCCCATGCCCCTTTCTGCTACTCCCCCTTCCAACCCATCCCCTCCTACTTTCCCTAATCCTCCCCCTATTTCCCATGTCCTCTTCCCCCCTCACCTTGGTCTCTTCCTCTTTCTCCTTGTTCCTCTTCCTTTCTCTTCTGGTTCCCCCTTCTCATTTCCCATCTCCTATGTTCTATCTCCTCTTCCCCTCTTGACTTCCACCCAGACCCCACTGATGCATCTCTGACCCCTCCCCCTCCTCTGGTGCCAGCTGATCTTTCCCCTTGCCCATTGGATTTCCTGGCCTTGCAGTCCATACAGTTCAGCCCAAATTCCCCAGCCCCTCCCTCACAAGAAGTGGGACTTTCTATCTCCCTTCCTCCAAAGCCCCCTGCTTCTACCATGTCTTCATGGCTTTTTCCTCTAAGCCTTAAGGGAAATAGCTGTGTCCTAGTGGGACAATTAGAGTGCATGTCCCATTCTCCATTTCAGACCTCACTCAGGTTAAAGAGAAACCAGGTTGATGCTCTGAAGATCCCACTAAGTTTACCAAGGGCTTTAGGGATGTGTCTCTTCAATTTGAGCTTTCTTGGGGAGACGCATATCCTCTTCTATACTTGTTGTACTATTAAAGAGAAGAGAAGGATCTAGGTACGGGCCCAGAACTTTGGGGACCATTTGACTAGCCTTGACATCATGAAATACCTCCTGGGAATGACTGCTGTTCCCACTAGTGACCCGGGATGGGACTATTAGAAGAGTGAGGAAAGGAGAAAGAGAAGCCATGTGGCAGTTTACCTGTCAGAAGACCTAAGAATGGAATTTCAGAATCAAATAAATTTTCAAAAATTTAAGGTATTAGGAAGAAATTGCAGAAATGGGCAATGGGATCCCAAACACTTCAGACTCAATTATTGGAGATGGCCTTTGGAGTCTTTTACAATAGAGACCTAGTTGAAGCAGAGAAGAGAGAACTTAGAGATGGGGCGAGAGACAGAGAATAGGCCCAATTCTTGGCTGCTGTTATGGTTGGGAAAAGACATGATGGCACTCCTAGGAACTCAGGCAGTGGGAAAACCTGCTTTCAATGCCACAAGGAGGGCCACTGTTCCAAGAAGTGCTCCTCCAAGGTGCCCTTACCTCCCCCCTCGGAAGCCCCCAGAACCAGTGCCTCTGGGACTGCGCCCAAGATGTGACCAGGAAGGACACTGGAGGAAGAATTGTCCCTGAGTTTGGAAAGGTGGTGGAGCTGCCTCCCAGTACCCTGTCTTCTAGTCCTCTCAAGACTTGGAATGACAGGAGGGCCTGGGATTTGGCAGTGCTCCCACTTTCTCTATCCTTCTCACTGAGCCCTGGGCTAAAATTGAGGCTGAAGGTAAGGTTACCCAATTTATCATTGATATGGGGGCTATGTTCTTGCTCTTAACCAACTATTCTGGCTCTCCTGGCCCCTCAGTCTGTCAAGTCATGGGCAACAAAGGGAAAAAGGACATACTCCTTCCCCTACCTGTTTGAGGATCTGTAGTTTGAACACTCCTTCCTTATCCTCTCCTCTTTCCTTTGTTGGGAAAGGACCTGATGGTTAAATTGGATAGCCAATTTTCTTTAGTTAAGCCTCCCATCTCCCTTTTTCCTCTGTTCAGCAGACCTCCCCTTGTTCCCTTGGAAGTGTAGGAGATAGTTGAGCCAATTGTTTGGGATCAGGGAATTCTTGGGTGAGCTACTCATGCCACCCCAGCCCTTGTTCGCCTCCAAGACCCTAATGTATTCCCCCATCACTTCCGATATCCAATTAAACCTGAGGTCTGGAAGGGACTACAATCGTTGATTGAAAAATTCCTTGAATGTAAAATCCTTGTCACTTGCCAGTCCCCATGTGACACTCCTGTTCTTCCCGTGAAAAAGTCTAATGGAAAATACCAAATGGTGCAATATGTCAGGGCTGTTGATGGAGCTGTTATTCCCATACATCCCATACGCCTCTTAACCTATATACTATATTCGCTCAGATCCCTGGGGTGTTCCCAGTACTCTGGGTCTCAAAGATGCCTTTTTCTGTATACCTCTTCACATAGACTCACATTTATTTTTGTCTTTGAATTGATGCCCCCTGGGAAATCAAATCCGTGTCAGCTAAAATGGACTGTCTTGCCCCAAGTTTTTCAGGATAGCCCCCATTTACTTGGCCAGACCTTGGGAAGAGATTTAAGGGACCTGGAACTAGTAGAGAGTAGTTTAATTCAGTATGTGGACCATATTCTCTCTTGTAGCCCTACACAGTACCAGGAAGTTTCTTTGGTTGCTGCTGAAGGAGCTCTTAATTTCTTGGGTACTCAAGACTAGAGGGTCTCTTTGAACAAAGTCCAAATAGCATGTCAAACTGTAATGTATCTGGGCCATGAACTGAGGCCCACCTCTCCTTCCTTAACTTTAAAGAAGAAGAGGGCAATACTCTCTATGTCTGTTCCAGTCACTAAGAAACAACTTCAAACTTTTCCAGGCATGGCTGGATTTTGTGGACTCTGGATCCCTAATTTTGGTCTTATTGCTAAGTGCCTTTATGACTCTACTCAAGGCCCTGACTCACTCCCTCTAGAGTGGGGCCCTGACCAGGCTAAAGCCTTTGAAACTCTGAAAACTAAATTGACCACCCCTCTAGCATTAGCTCTACCCAATCTAGAAAAAACTTTCACTCTGTATGTTGATGAAAGGAGAGGACAGGCTTAGGGAGTCCTAATCCAGTCTTTAGGACCAGACCCCAGGCAAGTTGCCTATTTCTCAAAACAGACTCTATGGCTGGTCCATGACCTTCATGCCTCTGGGCAGTGGCTGCTACAGCCATTATAATTGAAGAAACCTCTAAATTTATACTTGGCCAACCTCTGGAAGTTCCTACTCCCCACCAAGTTCAGAGCATCCTAGAAGCAAAGGGCCACCAGTGGTTGGCTAGTGCAGACTCATCAAGTATCAAATCTTGTTCTTAGATGCCTCTAACCTAATTCTTTGGGGATGCCACACCCAACCTGCCATCCTTCCTCCCAAACAGTGTCCACTCAGATGCTCTGGTTTGTGATTGTGAGGAGAACTTGGACTGGGTTTATGCCAGTTGATCTGATCTCTCCTGAACCCCAAAGCAGTGTGGTACACAGATGGGTGAAGCTTTATTGAACAAAGTGTTAGGAGAACTGGGTATGCAGTAGTCAGCCTCCACCACACCACAGAGGCCAAACCCCTGCGTCCTGGAACCTCTTCCCAGAAGACAGAATTAATAGCACTCACCAGAGACATAGAGTTAGGGGAAAATAAAAGAGTAAATGTTTTTGCTGACTCAAAATATGCTTTCCATGTGAAGGGAAGATTCTATGACCAAACAAGAGTTAGAAAGCATTATAAAATGCAAAATGGATAATTTTGATTATATTAAATTGAAAAGTTTCTGTACAAACAAATCCAATGTAACCAAGATTAAG
>CM053584.1:158956464-159031469 GCA_028627135.1 Pseudochirops cupreus | reverse complement strand
TCTCACAATGTGCCCACTGTGGAGAGGTTCTGCGTAATTACACATGTCCAGCCTGTATTTGATGGCTTGTTCTTCCAGTGGGGGTGGCTGACGAGGGAAGAAGAGAAAGATCTAGAATTTAAAGCTCTATAATCACATGTTAAAAATATGTATGTATATATATACATATATATATGTATATATATATACAATTATTATTACTATTATTATTAACTACATCCAACTGGAACTTAAGATTCACAGGCACTGTGGAAGGTAGATTCATCCTGCCCTATCGGAAAGTTAGAGGAGTGATGGGGAAGGACATAGGAGAGATTAGATTGGGGGAGGGGTCATATAAGGGGATGGTTGTTTTGAGCGGGGGGGTAGGGGAAAGTTGGGGAGAAAATTTGTAACTCAAAATCTCATGGAAATGAATGATGTAAACTAAAATAAAGAAAGAAAAAGAAAAAATAAAGAAAAACAGTACAACAAGGTTATATATTGTCACCTTATTTATTTAACTTATATGCATAATACATCATGTGAAATGCCAGGCTGGATGAATCAAAAGCTGGAATTAAGGTCGCTGGGAAAAATATCAACAAAATACACAGATGATACCACTCTGATGGCAAAAAGTGAAGAGGATTTAAGAAGCCTCTTGATATGGATGAAGGAGGAAGAGTGTAAAAGCTGACTCAAAGCTTAACATCAAAAATCATGGCAACTGGTCCCATCACTTCCTGGTAAATAGAAGGAGGAGAAATGGAAGCTGTGTCAGATTTTAATTCTTGGGCTCAAAGATCACTGCTGGTGGTGACTGCAGCCATGAAATTAAAAGACACTTGCTCCTTGGAAGGATAGCTATGGAAAATCTGGACAGCATACTGAAAAGCAGAGACATCATCTTGCCAACAAAGGTCTGTATAGTCAAAACTGTGGTTTTTCTAGTACCAATGTATGGCTGTGAGACTTGGATTATAAGGAAAGCTGAGCCTCGCAGAATTGACACTTTTGAAATTGTGGTGCTGGACAAGACTAAGAAGAGTCCCTTGGACATCAAGGAGATCAGATCAGTCAATACTTAAAGAAATTAATTCAGGTTATTCACTGGAAGGTCAAATACTGAAGCTGAAGCTTAAATACTTTGGCTACATAATGGGAAAATGGAAAAGACCCTGATGTTGGGAAAGACTGAAGGAAAAAGGAAAAGGGAGTGGCAGAGGATGAGATGAATAAATGGTGTCATGGAAACAACAAACATGAACTTGGACAGACTTTGAGGGACAGTGGAGGGGTGGCTAGGTGGCACAGTGAGTAGAGCACTAGCCCTGGAGTCAGGAGGACCTGAGTTCAAATCTGGCCTCAGACACTTAATATTTACTAGCCGTGTGACCTTGGGCAAGTCACTTAACCCCAATTGCCCTCCAAAAAAGTCAAAAAACAAAAAAAGAGACAGTGGAAGATAGAAGAGCCTGGCATACTATGGTCTGTGGAGTCACAAAGAGTTGGACACGACTGAATGACTCAATAACTGTAACAAAATGAGAGCTTAGTGACAGAGTTCATCTACGGTCTGATGACTATTCAAAAAGTCATCACCAAATTGGTCATAAGGTGATGTCTTTATGGCTACAGCAATTCTTCAAAAACCTCTAATTTATAGAATGACTGCAATCCAGGTTGATAGAGGGAAGACATAGAAACAGTGTAAAAGACTTAAAATTCTGAAATATTGAAATAGATGTCAGTTACCGCATTAGGCAATGGGGAATATTAAAGTTAAGGTTGACAGCAGCCATGTCCCTTACTGGAGTTTGGGGGAGGGATGGTGGGGACATGGGAAAGATGGCTACATACAGGTATAAAGAACTCTACCTTTTCTATGGTTGGTGGCCAACAAAGGCAGAAAAAGGAAGTTTGTGTTAGGAAATAGGATAATATCTACTTTATGAAGAAGCACAATCTCAGATAAGATGTTGAGGAGAGACAGACTCTTTTTTTAAAAAAATTATTTATTTTTAGTTTTAAACATTCATTTCCACAAAATTTTGAGTTACAGTTTTTCTCCCCATCTTTCCCCTGCCCTTCACCCCAAAATAGCAAGTCTACTGAATACCCTTTCCCCCAATCTGTTTTCCCTTGTATCCTCCCCCATGCCCTCTCTAACTTTGGGTATAGCAAGATGGATTTCTATGCCCCAGTGCCTATATATCTTATTTCCCAGCTGCATGTAAAAATCAATTTTTTAAAACATTTTTTTTAAACTTTGAGTTCCAGATTCTTTCCCTTCTTCCCTCCTCACCCCCCCACCACTGAGAGGAAAAGCAATTCAATATAGACTGTACATGTGTAGTTCTGCAAAATGTTTCCATAGTAGTTATATTGTGAAAGACTAACTATATTTCCCTCACTCCTATTCCTCTCCCCACTTATTCTGTTTTCTGCTTTGACCCTGTCCCTTTTCAAAGGTATTTGCTTCAAACTACCCTCTCTCCTAATCTGCTCCTCCTTTCTATCCTCCCCCCTCCCCACTTCCCTCCTACTTTCCTATAGGGTAAGATACCCAATTGAGTGTGTATGTTATTGCCTCCTTAAGCCAAATTCAATGAGAGTAAGGTTGACCCATTCCTTTTCACCTTCCTGCTCTTACCCTCCATTGTAATAGTTTTCTCTTGCCTCTTTTGTATGAGATTATTTATCCTAATCTATCTCTCCTTTTCTCCTTCTCCCAATATATTCCTCTCACCTCTTAATTTTATTTTTTAGACATCATCCCTTCATATTCAATTAATCCTGTGCGCTCTGTCTATGTATACATGTACACACATATACACAAACTCACATATATATTTATATGCATATACACACTCCTATACATACATATACTATCCTCATACTGAGAAAAGTCTCGTGAGTTACAATTATCGTTTTTCCATGTAGCAATGTAAATAGTTCAACTTTAATAAATTCCTTGTGATTTCTTTTTCCTGTTTACCTTTTCATGCTTCTCTTGCTTCTTGTATTTGAAAGCCAAATTTTCTGTTCAGCTCTGGTTTTTTATCAAGAATGCTTGAAAGTCCTCTATTTCATTGAATAACCATATTTTCCCCTGAAGCATTATACTCAGTTTTGCTGGGTAGGTGATTCTTGGTTTTAATCCTAGCTCCTTTGACCTCTGGAATATCATATTCCAAGCCCTTTGATCCCTTAATGTAGAAGCTGCTAGATCTTATGTTATCCTGATTGTGCTTCCACAATACTCAAATTGTTTCTTCCTGACTGTTTGCAGTATTTTCTCCTTGACCTGGGAGCTCTGGAATTTGGCTATAATATTCCTAGGAGTTTTCTTTTTGAGATCTTTTTCAATCAGTGAATTCTTTCAATTTCTATTTTGCCCTCCTGTTCTAGAATATCAGGGTAATTTTCCATGAGAATTTCTTGAAGGATGATTTCTAGGCTCTATTTTAGGTAGTCCAGTAATTTTTAAATTATCTGTCCTGGATCTATTTTCCAGGTCAGTGGTTTTTTTGAATGAGATATTTCACATTGCCTTCTATTTTTTCATTTGTTTGAATCTGTTTTATAGTATCTTGATTTCTCATAAAGTCATTAGCTTCCATTTGCTACAATCTAATTTTGAAGGATTTATTCTCTTCAGTGAGTTTTTGAAAATCCTTTTCCATTTGGCAAATTTGGCTTTTTAAGACATTCTTTTCCTCATTGGCTTTTTGGGCCTCTTTTGTCATTTGAGTTAGTTTATTTTTCAAGGTGTTATTTTCTTCAGTCAAGATGTAGACTCACTTTTCATGATTCTCATGATTCACATCATTCTTATTTCTCTTCCCAATTTTTCCTCTACTTCTCTTACTTGATTTTCAAAGTCCTTCTTGAACTCATGGCCTGCACCAGTTCATATTTTTCCTGGAAGCTTTTGATGCAGGAGTTTTGACTTTGTTTTCTTCTTCTGGTTCCATGTTTTGATCCTTTTTGTCCCCCCAAAAAGATTCTATGGTTTGATTGTGCTTCCTCTGTTTGCTCATCTTGCCAGCCAATTACTGGACTTTTGAGCTCTTTGCCAGAGTAGGATTCTGCTTCCAGAATGGAGGGAGTTGTGTCCCAAATTGCTGGGGTTTTCGCAGTTGTTGTCAGAGCTATGAGGAGGGTGCCCTCTCTATAGCCACCAGAAGCACTGACACACTAACGTTCCTTACCCCACCCGTGACCCAGATCCAAACAGGTCAAATCAAGAGCAATTACCCTCTGAATGGTTGCTTGGTCCCCCTACTATCTGCAGGTCAGGAGCTCCAGAGGTAGCCACATGGCAGTAGCTGCAGCCGTTGTGCTACCTCCACTCCTCGCCACAGGGGCAGGGGCTGGACTATGCTCTTCTCTCACCTAGTTCCAACAGAGTTCCCTACTGACCTTTTACTTTCTCTTTGGCATTTTGGGTTGAGAAGTCTGGAAACCACCACAGCTGCTGGTGATTCACTCTCCTGAAGTCTGCTCTGGCCAGTCTGGGTCATGAGTCTGGGCTGGCACAGCTCATGTGAGACTGTGCTTGACTCCTGGCCTGGTGTGATAGATCCTTCCTGTCAGCCTGACAGGCTGCCTTCAGCAGGAGATTTATTTCTCTCTTTCACTTTGTGGGTTCTGTAACTCTAAAATTTGTTTAGAGTCATTTTTTTTACAGGTATTGGAGGTGGTCAGAGCAGGAGCTCAAGCAAGTTCCTGCTTTTATTCCACCATCTTGGCTCCACCCTGTTATTGCCACAGACTTTTTTAAGGGCCAACTAGAGATGTGACTCTCAGCTATATGTAATGAGAGAATGTATGACTGAGGTGATTATGGTCACCAGGCATTGTGGTTCATCATTTCATTTGTATGTGTTTCTTTTTTTTTGGTTTGGAAATTTATAATGGACAAAATTATTAATCAAATAACTTTTTAGAGGCTATGGAAAGATTATATAAGGACTTTTGGGTGTATGCCTGGCATGTGAATTCCTTGAGTTTTTTCTGCGTAATGTATAGATGGATTATAACTTACTGCCATGAGACATTGATTTGAGGTATTAGAAGCTATTAAGAAAACAGAAGGAGGAGAAACTTTGAGAAGATGCTAAGGGACACAATGACTCAAAGAAGAAGCAGGAGAATTAGCTGAAAGCTGGAGGAATTACAGAAATCTGGGGACAGAAGACTTTCAGCTGAGACAGCTACTTTACTGGGAATTTGCTGATTGATTGGAAAAGGGATGTGCTTTGCTATGGACTGGGAAAGGACTGCTAGAAGATCATTTGCTGAGAGCTGAATCCTGCTGGGTGTATACAAAACTGTTTGAGTTTATTCTTTGATTGTTGTTCAGTCAGTTGTGTCTGACTCTTTGTGGACCAATTTGGGGTTTTCTTGGCAAAAGATACTGGAGTGGTTTGCCATTTCCTTCTCCAGCTCATTTTACAGTTGAGGAAACTGAGGTAAACAGGGTAAAATGATTTGCTCAGGGTCCCACAGCTAGTAAGTGTCTGAAGCCAGATTTGAACTCAGGAAGATGAGTCTTCCTGACTCCAAGACTGGCATTTTATCCACGGCACCTCCTAGCTTCCCCTTATTTTTCTCTGCTACCATCTAAATTCTGGGGGAGGTAAACTTCTCAAGGGCACCTGTATTGCCTTCTAATGACATCTATGGTTTGAGAAGGAGAAACAGAAGGGAGTGGGGAGAAGGTAGGCTTAAACTTTTTTTATTTTAAAAATTTCTTTAGTAAGCTGTGCTTTGCTGTGAAAAGAAGGGTGGACAAAAAAACAGAATTCCCTGTTATTTGCAGATTGGAGAAGCCTGACATTCTTCCAGGTTAAGGGAATTGCTTATTACTAAAAGAGTGTAATGCTATTGCTCAACCTGTTGTAGAGGGTGGTTATGAACAAAAAGAGCTTTTTATTCTTTCATCAGCTCAAGGGCAGAAGAGGAGTGACTTTTGCTCAGTACAAAAGTTGTGAGGACAAGAAGGGGACTAGATAGCAGGAAAGCCATTTTGTGTGGTGCATATTATTCCTGAAAAACTGAGGACATTAAAGCCCTCAGGCTTCAGAGTTGTGACTTGCCCTTGGTACAGGGGTTTCTCCACTCATGTGCCCTCTTGCTAGATTTCTATAAGTGTGTGTGTCCACTGACCCCTACAGATAGTGTCTTATTTGGTATGAGAGTGTGATTCAGGTCATGGGTGCATTGCCACCACAAAAAGAGCCACTGCAAATATTTTTGAACATGTGGGTCCTTTTCCCTTTTCCATGATATCTTTGGGATACAGACCTAGTAGTAGCATTGCTGAGTCAAAGGGTATAGCTCCAAATTGCTCTCCAGAATGGTTGGATCAGTTCACAACTCCACCAACAATGTAGTAGTGTTCCAATTTTCCCACATCTTCTCCAACGTTTATAATTTTCCTTTTTTGTCATATTAGCCAATCTGATAGATATGAGGTGGTATCTCAGAGTTCTTTTAATTTGCATTTCATTAATCAATAGTGATTTGAAACATTTTTTCACATGACTATAGATAGCTTTAATTTCTTCATTTGAAAATTGCCTGTTCATATGCTTTGGCCATTTATCAATTGGGGAATGACTTATAAATGTGTCTCAGTTCTCTATTTAGTTGAGAAGTGGGGCCTTTATCAGAGAAACTTTTTGTAGAAATACTCCCTCACCCCAGTTTCCTGTTTTCCTTCTGATCTTTGCTGCATTGCTTTTGTTTGTGCAAAAAGCTTTTAGTTTCAGGATGTTATTTTAAAAGTCGTTTGGATGGGAATTTGGGATAGCTCAGGTAAATTCCTGCTTTTAGTCTGCCATCTTGGCTCCGCTTTCCTGCCTATTTTTTCCAGACTAATTACGTATCATTCCCCCCTCACTCAATGTGCTTTAGATTAGTGGTTCTCAAACTTTTTGGTTTCAGAATCCTTTTACATTCTTAAAAATTTTTGAAGATACCCTATCTCCCCCCTAAAGGTTTTGCTTATATGAGCTATATCTATTGATATTTAGAAACTTTAGAAATTGAAGCATCTTAGTATTATTATAAAAATAATTTTGACCCAATATACCCTCTAAAAGGGTCTCAGGTACCTTCAGGGGTCACTGAACCATACTCTAACAAAGCAGTTTAACTACCATTGGTCTAAATACACAACATTCTACCTCCTTTCTCCCAGCCTTTGCACAGACTGTCTTCCATCCCCAGAATGCTCTCCCTTCTCCTCTCTGCTTCTTGAAAAGCTCCCTTCAAGACTCAGATCAAGTACCTTCAAGAGACCTTTTCTTATTCCTCCAGTTAGTGTTTTCTTGATTCTATCCTCAATCACTGTGAATTTTTTTTATATATGTGTAGCACTGGTGGGTTGGAGTGATGACCAATTACTCCCATTTCTTCCTCTCACCCTGCTACTGACTCATTGCCCAGATGACTTTCCTGGTATGGAGGTTCATATTTTGTTCTAGGAAACTGCGTCAAAGGATCTATAATTCTTTACCATTTTTAGGTCTTAACCCTGGGGGAATTGAATAAACCACATTAACTCTATCAGTGACTCAATTCTAGAGCTAGCTCAGTTCCCCATTTTTTTTTAAAGAATGTTTTTTATTTTTTTCTCAATTGAAAACAATTTCTAACATTCATTTTTAAAAATAATTTTTGAGTTCCAATTTCCCTCCCTTCCCTCCCTGCTCCTTGAGAAGGAGAGCATTTCGATGTAGATTATACATGTGCAGTCATACAAAACATTTCCATAGTAGCCATGTTACAAAAAAACCCAAACAAATAACTTGAAACAAAAAAACTGACCCAAGAAAAATTTAAAAGTACACTTTGATTCACATTCAGACTGTTATCAGTTCTTTCTCGCAAGGCAGAGAGCATTTTTCATCACAGATCCTTTGGAATTGTCTTGGATCCTTGTATTGCTGAGAATAGCTAAGTTCTTCACAGTTGATCCTTATACAATGTTGTGTTACTATGTACAACGACCTCCTGGCTCTACTCACTTCACTTTGTATCAGTTCATATATGTCTTCCCAAGTATTTCTGAAACCATTCCACTCATCATTTTTTATGGCACAATAGCATTCCATCATGATCATACACCACAACTTGTTCAGCCGTACTCCATTTAATGAGTATCCCTTCAATTTCCAGTTTTTTGCTATCACAAAAAGAACTACTATAAATATTTTTGCATATATAGGACCTTTTCCTTTCTCTTTGATCTCTTTGTGTAGTGTTGTTGTTGCTAGGTCCAAAAGTATGCACAATTTTATGGCTCTTTGATTATAGTTTCAAATTACTTTCCAAAAGGTTTGGATGAATTCACAACTCCGCCTACTCTTGCACATTCCTGAAACATTTGTTGTCTTCCTTTTCTATCATATTAGCCAATCTGATAAGTGTGAGGTGGTACCTCGGAGTTATTTTAATTTGCATTTCGCTAATCACTAGTGATTTAGAGCATTTTTTTTCATTTAACTAAAGATAGCTTTGATTTCTTCATCTGAAAACTGCCTCTTCATATCCTTTGCCCATTATAAATTCACTTCCCTTTCCATTCAGTTATGGGTCTAGCCCAATTTCTGTCTTGTGAGAAAACTTTATTCAATTATGGGAATTGTGAATAAAACTTTATTGCATTGTTTGAACCTAGCCCTGCATGACTGGGAAACTGGGCCACCTCAGCTTGCTACTTAGAGACCTTTAACTAAAGGCATCATGCTGACCAGAAACCCAATTAGATCCAAAGATTGATGCAAGGAATTTTCTCACAATTATATATATGTATAATTTCAAGCAACCCATATGTCTTAACTGAAAACTGGCACCATATTGGCCATTCAATTACTGTTTCTTTGTTCCTCTGATTGAATGCAAATACTTGTGGGTGGAGTGGGGAAGGGGAACACCTCCTTTTGTGATTTTAGGAAATTGTACCTGTTCATTCTTCCCCTCCCAACTCAGATAGCCTCTAATTTTTCCTCCAGTTAGAAATCAGGTTACCTAATCTTATATTCTAGTTTATATCCTATTAATTGTCTTCTTTTCATGCATGAGAATGTTTCCCCCTATATTTGGGGTCCAGTGCCAAAGTTTTGGAAGCCTGGTCCCGATTTGTTATGCAAGTGGCATGCATTGCTTAATAAAGTGATATGCTTGGAAGCTTGGACCTTTATTTCCTCATTTATTTCATCTTTCACCTACGACAGCCCCAGTCAGAGATAGGACATTGGCAAAACATCTTCGTGTTAGTGCTGTCTTTCTTTCTTTTCTGGGGATACACTGCCCTCAATTGCTTCCTGCTTAATGCATTCCCAATAAGTACACCCAGATGAGGAAAGATCTGTGGTTAATACTGTTTATAAAGTTAAAGTAAACATTTAAAAATAAAGAAAGATAAACAGATTTTCCCTGTTTTCAGAGGGTAAGGCATCAGGCTTTAATAATGGGACTCTGAGGGAAAGAGATAGATGGTTATTGCCTTGAGGTCTTATAGTTCAGGGGTTTCAGTGACATAATATCTGTCTTGATCACCTGCATGCCTGATAATCTTACTCCTGGCATTCTACTCTCCTTATAGCTGCTGCTGCTGCTGTTCACATTCCCAGTCTCCTAGTTCCACATGGCTTTTTGCAACCTTCCTTTATCCAAATCTTTCCACTATTTATATTTTTTATGCATTTCATTAGGAACAGGGTTTATCTTTGAGTCTTTCATCTGGTCTCTGTGACCTGACTTTTTTTTTTTCGCAAAAATCTAATTTTTTTTCAAAGTACATGTAAAAATTTTTTTTAACATTTTTAAATATTTGAGCTCCAAATTTTCTCCCTCCTTTTCTCCTTTCCCCCATCATTGATAAGGTAAGCAATTTGATATAGGTTATACATTTGCAGTCATGCAAAACATATTTCCATATTAGTGTGACTTGACTTTTAAAGGGCACTTGAGGTGATCAATTAATGTTCATTCTATGGTAGTGTTCTGTGACTAATTCTTTCAAGAGATTTGTTCACATCTCATAAAGGGATCACTTGATATGACTGCATTATTACACTTAATTTAGTACCTCATTATCAGCCCCTTTTCTAAAGTTAGATCCTGGGCTTTCAAGGAGTAATTCCTTTGTATATGTAAGATATTTTGTAAACTTTAAGGTGCTATGTAAATGCTAGCCATTATCACCACCACCACCACTATTACTACTACTGCTGCTGCTGCTGCTGTACTACTATTACTACTATTAACTTGGGCACATGTTGAATCCCCAATTCTGATTAAGATGGTGACGTGAAAATGAGCCCAAATTTGGCACAAATACTCTAGCAAAGAACTGAAATGGGCGCCAGATTGAATAATGACCAAGAAGTGCAAAGAAGAACAACAAGTAAGCTCCTCTATTTAGCTCAGGGTGGTACAAAAAGACAGCCAGAAACCTGTGAGCTCTGAGAAATGTCTTGCCAGAGAAGCCATCCCAAAGTCAGGTAAATAGGCCTGAACCCTTCCAATGTTCTCAATAAGATGTTTCGGGGGACTTGAAGTCTATACCTCACACTACTCTGAGGATGTTCTAGACTGATCCAGAAGCCTATGGCACTCTGATCAAGAATAATCTAGAAGGCTAAAGTGTTATAACCAGGGAAGTTCTAGAGAGCTGGAATCTCACAGAGATATGAACAATGACTGTATAAAGGTTGAGCCTGAACCTTGAAGCCTGTAGCTGTGAACCTAGAAGTTTTAGGTTGTGGGGAGCCAGTTATGCGGAGCCTTGCCATCTGAGAAAGTATGGGAGCCCTGCCATCCTCAAGCAGGGCTGAGAAAAAATCACTTACCAAGAAGTTGCGTGAGGGTGCATAAAAAGAGACGGGACTCATGGAAAGGTGAAAGCAGAGAGCCAATGTTTATTCTTCCAGGCACAAGCTTTATAGAGCCAAAAATGTCCTTGCTAATTGTTTTCCCCTGCAGACATTGAACACCTCTTTGTTCTCAGGCCATGGGTGTAAGTACCATGCTTATCTCGAAGACATAATCCTCACATCTGTGTGTTTGAGCTCTTTCCTGGGGGATGGGGAACTGATCTAGGCCCATCAGCAGGTTCTTTACCTGAGAGGGCTTGTTCAGGCATCAGGGTCAGAATCCCACTTGCCTGTGGTCCTCTACACTAAGGGGGGCCTTGAATCTTGCTAGGATTCTTGTAATGCCATGTATGAGCAGCTTTCCAAAAGAATGCTACTGTGAACAGCTTTAAAGGTTCTGATTACACAGTATAGTGAACACTCTATTTATTCCATAACAAATCAAAGCAAAATATTCACAGAAAATCAAGGTACAGCATTCACAATATTACAACTTATCACAGAAAATTACAATATACTATTCACAACAGCTTATCATTAAAATGGCCAAATAGTTTTCGCCAAAGTGGCCACAAAGTTTTGAACAAAGAACAATCATCTCAAATCCCTAAGGAAGTTTGCCTCCTTACTCAGTCTCAAAGTACAATAGTCAAAGTCTTCCACTCATGGGGCAACTAAGACAACTCAGTTGGTCACTTATTCAGATTCACAGTTACTAAGTATTATTAATCAGTAAGTAAAATCATTAGAAAATACACAAACACTCCACCCCTAGGTCACTAGTAAACCATGTTATCACAGCATTCAATACCCAAGGAGAGGTCTTTTCTTCATCTTGATCTGAGGCAAGTTCTCAGCAATCTCTGTTCCTGGGGAGACAAAGCTTAATAAAATCACAATATACATTGCCAGTGTCCTCATCAATTCATTCTCTGCCTGCAGAATAGTTTCAGGACCCCTGAAAACATCAGCAAGACCCTCTTCCAGGATTTCTGTAAAAGTACAACAAAAGAATGCTTCTTCAGAGCTTTTGAGCCAACAGCTAGGTTCCAGGACCTCTGCAACAACAGCACTGTCCTTCACCAGCAGATAAATCTGACAAAACAACATCAAAACAGACAGACAGAATGCCAGCACCAAAGCCATGCTTCCTCAGTCCTCTGGCAGTTTGGCTGGCCCTAGGACTCAGAAGAAATCTCAGCTGGCTTCCAGAATAAAAATCACTCCTCCTAGGTTTTCAAAATCAAAATAGTTTTCTCCAGCCTAGGCGGGGCTTTCCTCTTCAGCCTTCTTGGCAGCAGCAACTTCAATCTCCACAATTCTTGTCTGAAGAAAGTTCTGACTCAGTTGTCAGTCCAGCAGTAGTAGCCAAGCCTCCAGATGCTGCTGGCAGAACAGATTCTGCAACCAGGTTCTGGTCTCAAGAAAATCTGATTGTGCCTCTCTGTGGCTTTTCTTATATACACACAGCATTAGCTTCCTGTTTCAGCCAACCCCTTCCTGTTATGTCAGTAAGAAGAGACAGGAGTTCATACCTTCTGTTTCCCCAAGAGTGGCTTGATCAATTACTAACTGCTAAGTACCTGCTACCTTTGCTTAACTTGAAACAAGATGCTAAGTACCTGCTTACTTGCCAATACAAAAAAGGGGTCTTTAAATTCAAATTAATTACCATTACAATTCTGAGCACAAAGAATCTGAAAAACAGAACAGAACAAACAGAACTCAATGATTTAGAAGACAGTAAAAAAATCAGAAGATTTTTTAAAATGAAGAAAATGTAAGGTATCTGTTATCAGAAACAACTGACCTGGAAAAAAGGTAGGGGAGTGATACTACTACTAGGCTTATTCTAAAAAGGGCTCACAGAAAAGAGAAAAGGACCCATATGCATGAAAATATGTGTAGCAGCATTTTTGTAGTGATAGAAATATGGAAGCTAAGGGAATGTCCATCAGTTGAGGATTGGCAGGAAAATAATTTTATATAAAAATATATATAATTACAATTATTATGTATAATATATGTAATACTATTGTGCTATATGTGCACATATGTGCCATAAAAGAGAATTGAATTAATTATTGAAGAGTCTCTGAAGTATTTTTGGTTTTGAGGGTTATATCTAGATACTTACCATATTCAAAATTAAAATGTCTTAATATTATTCTGAAAATAGTTTTGACCAACAGGTTCTCATGAAAGAGTTTCAGGGACTTCCAGGGACAACTCACTGGACAACACTTTGAGAACTACTGATGAGGTATAGGCTCTGGGAACCCCCTTGAGCTCTCCTTAAATCTTCTCATTTGATGAGGCATTTGCCTGAGGCCATTAGCCTTTCATTATAGCTCAGCCCAAATCTTTGTTACTAGCTAAGCCATCCTTTGTCCAGTTGACGCCACCTTTGATCCTCCAAAATATCTACATGCCCTTAAACTAGACTAGCCCTCCATTGCTCTCATCTCCAGGTAGCCTTCAGCTATTTCCCACCCTTAATCTCTCATTACTGTAGTCTGACCTCATTTGACTCCTGAAGACCCTCCCCAAACTCCTCCTCTAGACCACTCCTAGAACCCTTCCACAACCTTTCTTTGTATAAGATCCCATCTTGCCTCCATCAACAAAAAGGCCTGAGAATGGTCTAGGGCAGACTCACTCTGTGTCAGATGACTCTGGCCTGCTTGTCCAGTACAAGCATCACAGATACTGAGGCTCCTTATGAGTCTAACCATCATGGTGAACCTCTAATAAACTTTGCTTTTCTTTGGCTGAGAGAAGACTTGAGTAGAATTCATTAGGCAGGACCTGGCATGTTGGTATTTTGGGGTCTAGAGCATCCTTAAACCCTAGACCTCAGTATTTTATGGTTCCTTGACCTCAAGACAACTGCTCTAGAGAAAGTAGCTCAACTACTGTTGGCCTAAATGCACAACATTCATCCCCTTCTCCTTGATAATCTTTTCTCTCTAGGTTTCCATGATACTACTCTCCCCTGGTCCTCTTCCTGTCTATCTGATTACCCTTCCTTTACTGGCTTTTCATCCCGAATCATTCCTGCTAACACTGGGTATCCCCCAAGTTTCTGTCCTGGGCTCTGAATCAATTCACTCAACGAGTCAAAATAGGGAAGATGGGAAAGATTGGCTAGTGGGAAGGGAGATGGCATAGGAGAGAATTTAGGGGTCAAGGAGCTAGAAGTCACAGTGTAGATAAATAGCAGGTATTTATAAGGGAAGGCAGAGGGGGAGATGAAAAGCCAATAGATTATGGTTAGATGAGGGGATTTTTGTAATTCTTGAATGTGGAGGTGATACATTTATGGCTGTTAGCAAAATCAAGGGTATGATCATCTTTACATGTGACTGAAGGGGGGCATGAGTTAAGTAAAAGGAAGTGAGAAGGTTGATTAATTAAGTAGTTAGGGTGTTTGAGGAATAGCCATTATTTATGTCAAGGTCCCCTAGTATTGTGAGCCATGTACCAAACTCAGTGAGGAAGGAAGAGGAATGATATGGAGCTCTGTAGAGAACAACTACCAGGATTTTGATTGAATGGTAGACACAAATAGCATGAACTTCAAAGGATGTGATGGAAACAGCGGGAGAACCTGAAAGTGGTAATGGGAAATGAGGAGTATTTCAATTCCTCCACCTTGACCAGTGAACTGAAGGAAATGAGTAAAGGTATAGCCGGTACTAGATAGGTTGATCCATGAGGCCATGACATCAGGGGGGAATCAGGTATCAGTGATAGTTTATAGATGGGAGGAGTGGGAGAGGAAAAGATTTTTGATGAAGGGAATTATGTTGCCTGTAGTACAGTCATTCTAGAGGGTACAGTGGAAAGACTAGGTGATGTTTGGTTGAAACTTTGGGGCAGGAGGTTTGGGAATAGAAACAGGTGGTAGGAGAGTGGGGAATAGGGTTTGGATGATAACCTCCAGGAGTTCAGAATCACTGGGATGTGAAGGGTATGAGAATGTTTATCATTGAGTGGAGGTTGCCATTCTGCTTCCCTAAAGAGGATAATAAATGTCAAAATAGTAAATGCTCCCAATCAACAATAACTTACCCTTCAAGAATGAGTATAATTCTATAGGGAAAAATGGATCTGCAATAAAATAAAATACTTTCAAGCACCGGTGAGATAACAGAGATGAACAAGGACTTTCCAATGTAAACAAAGATGAGAAAACCACAAAGGTAAACACATTTACCTAATATGAAGGGATGGAAATTTGATAAACTACTTACTTAATGGGGGGAGAAGAGACAAACACACCTCCAGAAATCCCAGTTTCAAAGGTCACAAAAGGAATTAAGAAAAACACAGAATCAGACATTGTAGATAAGTTCTGTTTTGATGGTTTTCAGAAAGGAAAGAAAGGGGAAGAAAATGTGTACATTGGAGAAGAAATGAAAAGATGGGGTAAAGAACTTATTATTTTTCATAATTGGGGTACACAAGAAGAGTTGGTTGGTTGTTGTCCTTTGTTCTTGAAGAGGACCAAAAGACACCACTATGCTAGAGTCAGGTTGTAAGGCATCCAACTGCCGCTGATCAGATCAATGCAAACTCAGAAGGCTCTGCAACAGGTCGGGCACAAATAATCCATGTGAACATTTAGAGTGGGTTGTCTAGATTTGAGCATCTCACGTTTCTTTTGGCTACTTCAATCCTGCTTTTCTCACAGAGCACAGCACCTTCTTTGATGTGGGCACACCATGCTGAGCAGTCCTGTGCCAGTGTCTCCCATGTCACACAATCAGTTCCAAAGTTCTTAAGAGAGACCTTGAGAGCATCCTTGTATTGCTTCTTCTGACCACCATGTGAGTACTTGCCCTGTGTGAGTTCTCCATAAAATAGTCTTTTAGGCAAGTGTAGGTTTGACTTTTGAACAACATGGCCAGCCTTATTGGAATTATGCTGCCTGCAGTAGAGAACAAAAAGAGTATGCAAACACGGAGAATGCAGTGGATGTAGATGGCATCTCTTGAAGATTGATTCAAACAGGACAAAAGAAGGACAAATACACACACACACACACACACACACACACACACACACACCAAATAGGAGTTTACTTTAGAGGTTCCCCAAGTCATTTGGCCTACCTCCCTCTTTTCTTCCTTTTTTTTTTTTTTGCTTTTTTTGTAGAGGGGGGAGGGAAGACCATTGGGGTTAAGTGACTTGCCCAAGGTCACAGAGCTAGTAAGTGTTAAGTGTCTGAGGCCGAATTTGAACTCAGGTCCTCCTGACTTCAGGGCCGGTGCTCTATTCACTGTGCCACCTAGCTGCCCCTTTCTCTCTTTTCAAAAAAGAAAATTACTCAATGTCTCCCTCCCAAAAATATCTACTTTCTTTAACCCTTTAACAGTTTTGTTTTCAAAACTTAGCATCGTTTCAAAAACAAGTTTTAAAAAAATTATGCATCCTAAATTTAATTTGTGGAGTTTTTCCTGCAATTTTGATGATGCAATATTGTACTACGTGGCCGTATAGTATAGTATTGTAAATAAGTCATTACACACATGTATTGCTGATGCATGCTGGACTTAATGACAATGCAGGATGAATTAGCCTACAAATACTTGCTTGTTAAGACCTGTGGGTGGACTTGACCAATGATTGGTTATAATTTGCATTTTGTGTGTTTGTTTGGTAAATAATGTAATCACTATGACTTTAGCTCTATTGCACAACAGATGAAAGGAACATGTGGGAAAGGTTTTTCAAAATTTTAAAATCTTCTCTTCTTTCCTCATGCTTCCACCTCCCCCTTATTTTTACTCAATACTCCCTAATTGCACCTCAGGCTACTATTGCCCCTCTGGATTGTTCCAGTGCCTCCCAGGGGGTGGTATCACCCACTTTGGGAACCTATGGTTTAGAGTTTAATGAATGTATTAACCTCAGCTGGGAAGCAGGTGGGGAAGAGAAGGAAAGTTTAAAGGGAGGATAGTAGGTAGAAACAAATCAAACCCCTTTTGGAGGATGCATTGTAAAGCATTGTAAAGGGATTTAAACCCTGGTTCCCAAACTGTGTAGTGGGATGCTCCGGGGTGCTATTGCAAACTCAAGAGTGCTGAGGGATGTTTTAAATTTTCGTGGGAAATGTTAATACTTAACATCTGTTAAACATCATTCAACATTAGATTGACATATTTGTTTTTTAAAAAAATTATTATTTGTTTTTTGCTTTTTGGAGGGGGGAAAGCAGGGCAATTGGGGTTAAGTGACTTGCCCAAGGTCACACAGCTAGTAAGTGTTAAGTGTCTGAGGCTGGATTTGAACTCAGGTCCTCCTGACCCCAGGGCTGGTGCTCTATTCACCGTTCCACCTAGCCACTCCCACATTCCTTTTAATGGTATTCTTGAATGTTTAAGATATGTTTTTATTTATTTGTATTTTTCACTATGCCAGTAACTTCTAGAGTTTTCTTTCTTTTGTGACATCGTATCTTTGTGAAAGTGAGTTTTTGGTGGTTCCTATGATAAAGAGCATCCACCATACCAAAATCAATGTGGAACAGGAAATGAGACCATTAGTGTCCAATCTGATTTCAAGGTTTGAGAAATTGTGCAGAACCCAACAGGAACACACATCCATCCCATCAGTAAGTAATTGTGATTATTTAAGAATGAAGTAAAAATACTGTTTTTTCTTCTAATTTATGCATACTATTTTTAAAAAATTACCTTTAAATTATTAGGACATAAATACTTATGCTGTTTGGACCTAAGTACTAAGTAAATGGAACTAATAGGTATGTCTTTTGGCTTAGTGTGCCATGAAAAAATTACTGAGATTTTAAGGGTGCTATGACAAAGTATGGTAACCTCTGGATTAAAAGGAAAGAAAAAAGTATAAGACCCATGGATCAGAGTCCGAGTAACTTACACAGAAGATTGGAATGGGGGCAGATTGCATCAGTAATAGATTACTAATATTGATTATGTTTCTTCTCTTTCACCATCTTCCTTGTGAAGAGAGAAATGGAGGATAAAGGAAGGAAAAGTATAAGAGATATGATGAAGGGAATACATGATTCACAGTCATAACTGTGAACTCACCAATAAAACTGAGGAGAGTATCTGAATGAATGAGAAAGCGGAGTTCTAACAATACGTTGCTTAAAATAAACACACATGAACATAAAGATTCACATATAGTTGAAATGAAGAGCTGGAACAAAATTTATTAAGCTACAGGCAAACTAAAAAACTAAAGGGTAATAATCATGATCTCAGACAAAGCAACAGTAAAAACAGACACAGGTAAAAGATATAAATAGGGAAACCACATTATGTATAAAGGTGCCATAGATATTGAAACCATATAAATATTATATATGTGACAAGTGACTTAAGCTCTAAATATTCAAAGGAAAAGCTAATTAAATTACAGGGTCAACTATAGAGAAAAGCTATAAGAGGTTGGGCAATCATTGCATTACTTTCAGCACTAGACAAATTCAACAGAAAGATATGCAAGGAAGAAGCTAAGGTACTGAAGAGGATTTCATTAAAGTTAGACATGATAGATCTCTGGCAATTACAAAATGGGAATAGAAAATAATTTATATATAGTTCAGCTTCAAGGATGGTGACCCTTCATGGTAGCAAGAAATCATGGTAATGGATTTTATAAAGGTACTAATCTACAAACCCCAGTAGAGAGTTACATCTGAGGGCAACCTCATGAGGAGTTCACAAGGGAGGAAAGGACTTCTGTGGCCAGGAGTCAGAAAGCACCACCTTCGAAATGCATGTTCTTTGCATATGTGCCTGACTACCTTCATATTTTAAGTCTGAGCTCTCCCCAGAGACACTGTGTCTTCAAGGAGGGGAGTGTGACCTAGTATGGGGGAGAGAAGGGTTGTTTTTGTGACTATTGCTTTATATTTCTTTTATTGTTCAGTTGTGTTCAACTCTTTGTGACCCTATTTGGAGTTTTCTTGGCAAAGATACTGGAGTGGTTTCCTTCTATAATTCAGTTTACAGATGAGGAAATTGAGGCAGAGAGGGTTAAGTGATTTGACCAAGTTCATACAGCTAGCAAGTGTCTGAAGCCATATTTGAACTCAAAAAGATGAGTCTTCCTAACTCCAGGCTGGGCACTCTATCCACTGTACCATCTATCTGTCCCTATTGCTTTATATACCTTTTCAGGAAATCTTTTAAATAAAAGATAATAGAGTTCTACTGGTTAATGGATACTAGGGAGCACCCCAAATGGGGCCTCAAAATGAACAGGACTTAGAAACCCCAAACTGTCGGGATTACCTTTAGAATCTGGAGAAGAGTAATAATCTGCCTTCTGAGGATGCAACCTGTCTGTGGCAGCGTGAGTTGAAGAAGTAATCCCAGAAGGGATGCTACACTGTCATGACACCCTCACCATTTACCCTACATCTCCTTTTACTGACATCCTTCCTTCACTGATGGCCTTATTTTTCCCAAACTGTTTACATTTCTTTCTTGCCTTGCTCATCTCGCCTGCCTGAACATATTAACTTAGCAACTGCATACTCAGCTCTTCCTAATCCTGCCTTGTGATGGGGATGGGTGGAGGCACAGGGGCCAAAGGAATACGGGGGAGAGACAGTATAATGTAAGGCAGTGGTTCTCGACCTTCCTAATGCCTCGACCCTTCAATACCGTTCCTCATGTTGTGGTGACACCCAACCATAAAATTATTTTCGTTGCTACTTCATAACTGTAAATTTGCTACTGCTATGAATCGTAATGTAAATATCTGATATGCAGAATGTATTTTCATTGTTACAAACTGAACATAACCCACAGGTTGAGAAACGCTGATGTAGGGGAAAGCACAACATACCCAGAGTCAGAAGAGACCTGGCTTGAGTCCTCCCTCTGACACATCCTGGCTGTGTGTCTATGGACAAGTCACATAAACTCTCTGAGCCTCATTTTCTTTATTCTCAAATGGGGATAATAATAATACCCACAGTACTTATCTCACAGAGTTACTATGAGGATCAGATGAGATAATATACATAACAAACTCTTTTTTAAACCTTTAAGTCTTATAGAAATGTTAGCTATGAGTATGATGCGAAAATGGTCCGCGTGTACTTACATTCCACATTGTTGTAGGTGAATATAAATAAACAGATTTACTATCTTCTTCACTGGCAATGTTGTCCTTTCCATTCATCTCCCTTCTCACCACCCCTCAATCAACCCAGGCAGGGGCCGGTGCCCTCTGTTTCACCCATGGATGTCCAGGTATTTTTGTCCCAAGCTCCTAATTTTTCCTATCCCTCTTCTCCCAGAAAAACTTATAGGTCCATCTGTTGTCAGGGCAATAAAGGACCTCAGAAATAATTTAGTTGAATCTTTTCCCTTTTCAGAGTAAGAAAAGAAGGCTCTGAGAGTGACTTGCTTAATGCAACACAGATGGATCACAGCCAGGACAAATGTCCTTTTCACCAGATCACACGGCCTCCCCTTAGCTTCTCTAACCCGAACAGCTTTTCCGTGGGTGATGATGGATTGTAACAAATGGGTTAACTCCATCTGATTCAGACCCTCTTCTGAAATGTGTACTGTATTCTAGTACTCACAATATACTGCATGACTTCGTGTTTATAGCTATGTTGAATATTCTTAGGTGTTCCCCATAGTACTTTTCCCATTTCATGTGTATTTTCACAAATACATATGTGTGTATGTTTATATAGGGAGCAGATAGGTGGCACACTGTCTTTGCCAAGAAACCCCAAATGGGGTCATGAAGAGTCAGACATGACTGAAGCAGCTGAACAACAAGAAAATGTGTGGATAGATATAAATATCCCTATCTCTCTATTCTCTGTCTGTCTGTCTGTCTCTCCTCTTTCTTTCTCTCTATCTGAAAGGTGGTGTGATCTGGTAGATGACTCACTTTGAAGTCAAGAAGACCTCTTATGTATACTAGTTGTGAGGCCATGGGTAAGTGACTTAATCTCTCAGTGCCTTGATCCTGCAATTCTCTGAGACTCTCTTAAATTACAGATGATTATAGAATTGCATTAATGTAGAGCTTTAAAAAAAATGAGTTCCAAATTCTCTCTGTGCCCTCTTATTGAAAAGGCAAGCAATTTGATATAGGTTTACATGTGTAGTCATGCAAAATGTATTTCCATATTAGCTATGTTGCCAAAGAAAACACAGACTAACCTCCCCCCAAGAAAAAAAAAAGTATACTTCATTCTGCAATCAGACTTATCAATACTTTCTGTGGAGGTAGGTGGCATTATTCATCCTAAGTCCTTCAGAATTGTCTTGGATCATTGTATTGCTGAGAATAGCTAAGTCATTCACAGTTGATCACTGTGTACTGTTGCTGTTACTGTGTAAAGCGTTCTTATTCTGCTCATTTCACTTTGCATCTGTTCATCTAAGTCTTTTCAAGTTTTTCTGAAAGTATCTGATTCATCATATTCTTAAAACACAATAATATTTCATGAGATAGTATCATTATCCCTTCCACATTGCAACTTTCCCCATCACAGTTTTGATATATCATGGGTCAGAATAAGAAACTAAATGGGAATTTTGGGGGAGTTTTGTGGAAGCCACAGATGACATGTAAAAGGCAGCAGAAAACACAGGAAAAGTTTAGAAACTCAGAAATGCATAAAATATATGTATAATATTACATAATCTCAACATATTTTATCTCTTAATACTATAATAATTCAGACTTCTTCTCTGGCATGAAAAGAGGGCCAAGAATTTTTACTCAGATTTTTCCAGATCATGAGAGTACCACACCAGGCTCCTAATCCTTGAGATATGGAAGGGAGAACTGTATTTGTAAAGTGCTTAGCACAGTATCTGTTATACAGTAAGTACTTAATAAATGCTTATTCCTTCCCCTCCCCACTTAATTCTTTCTAGAATCTTATATGAAGCCCAGTGGTGAGATATCAAAGAAATAGATACAGTTAGCTTCTGTTTATCCATCTGCTAAACGTAGCATCTCTTAGAGATGCCAATGCGATTTTGAATGCTATCAGTGGAGAGACACCTGCTGGTAAAATTGGAAATCATTGGTCATTTCACTCCTTTACCTTCAGGTAATTTACCTGGACCCTAGACAGATGAAGCTGGACTTTAACAAGCCTTTCTTTCTTATCCTAAGGGATGCTGCTGACAGCTGAGGCCCAGACACCCTAGGAGCAAGATGAGCAGACCAGTGAGGGTGCAGATACCGGTGTGTGGCTGCAGAGACTGACTGCTGTCCTGGGAACCCAGAAGGGCATCCTATGGAATCTTGGCAGGAGAGTGTTAGCCATGAGTTCCTCAGCACCAGACCCCAAGAAAGAGGCAGCATGATTGAACACAGACAAGAAGAAGATGCTAGGTTGATAGATACTTTCATACTGTTGATACCAGAGTACAGCTGGTGAGAATTTATGTTCCTTTTCCCCTTTCTCTCCATTTATCATAAGAGGGCTTTCGTCCATTCCCTGAATAAATATCTATTTCTTAAGAGTTTGTTTGCCTTTTCTGTTTACTTTTGTTTTTTAAGTATGGTAAACATGGTTGACTTTTGCAATGCTGATGAATGAGTTTCATTACTAAAATGCTAAAGAGAAAGACAAAAAGGGAGAACACCAAGGTAGGGAGAGAAATGAACTTTACAACTGCAATATATTTTGCTAATTATTTGGTGGCTGGGTATTTGGAGCAAACAAAAGAGAATTGTTGATTCGTATTTTTAAAATGATTTCCCAAAGCAGAGAAAGAAAAGATTTAATGTGGGACGTTTGCAGACAATCGTGGTGTTTTTGTTGTTGTTATTTTCTGGGGCCTGGGGGCGCTGGTGTGTTGTGTAGGGGGCTGTAATGAGCATTGAGAGGCAGGGACCTTGGCTATTTCCTGTGTTACTGTTATTCCTGGGCTCGTTTGAAAGGAAAACCACTCCCTTATTGGGGAAGACTCCAGGTTGTACCTGGGAAAGAGTACACAAAGGAAAGGTCGCATTAGGGTTGGGGCATACAACAGTGACAGCTTCTTGGCAACCCCACTCAGCATCCCAGTTCAACAAAGAAACAAGTGGGGAAAATATTCTTAGTCTAGGAATAAACAATATTTGTTGGAAAGCCAGGAAGGTTTTCATTACATTTAGTGTTCTTTTTGAATAAATGGATAGCTCCCTTAATGGAGTACCTTGACTCAGACAAACATGAGCTCTTTTATACTACTTCTGTTCAAATTTCTCACATGTTCAGGAGGTTCTGCCTACGTCATGCTCCCCTCAAACAGCTCATCAAGCGTGCATACAAGGCTGTAGCTAGCTCCCTATCTGATCAGAAGCCTGGCTCTGCTACATCACAGCTCTGATCAGAACCAATCACCTATGACCCACATTCTGCTATTACTCAAAGATAGGCGAACTTTTAATTATGTGGAAACAAAATAAGTGCCTCCTATGTTACAGACACCACACTAGGCACTGGGGTTGAAAAAATAAAAATAAAACAGTCCCTGCTCTCAAGGTCTATCTGGGGAGATAACATTCATGTAAATACCAAATACTTTGGAGACAATCAATCAACAAGCATTTATTAAGTACCTACTATACGCCAAGCACTGTGCTAAGCCTGGCGATACAAAAAGAGGCAAAAGACAGTTCCTGCCCTCATGAAGCTTACAGCCTAATGGGGGAGTTGACATAAGAGATGGCACCCACCTTGCCTCTGGGACTCTGATTTCCTTTCCTGCCAATTCACTCCATGAGTTCTCCTTGGGTGGGCAGGCTAGCTAATCTTGCTCTTACCACAGCAGGCAAGAGCCCTTTGTTGAATTTGGTAGGTTCTTGGCTACTAGGAAGTCCTTTATCCCCAGAGCACTTCCTTTGGGAGAGAAGGGGGCTGAAGCAGGGGAATAGACCTGGTCTTGCCTCCCTTTTCTCTGAGTAACCTATGCTCTCCTTGGTCAAACAAAATGAGCACTGTGTCCTTAGGAAGGGAGTTGAAGTGCGAAATGATTCTTTCATCTTGTAAGCTTATAGAACATTACAACTTGAAGGGACCTAAGAGACCATCTAATACAAAGGATTTTAACCTTTCTTGTTGTCAGGGACCCCTTAGGCAGTCTGCTGAAGCCTATGGATGCTTTCTCAGAATAATATTTTTAAATACTTAAAATAAAATACATAGGATCACAAAGGAAACCAATTAACACTAGAATATAGTTACCAAAATATTCTTTAAACACCAGCTCAGAAATCTCAGGTTAAGAATCTCTAATTAGTCCAACTTCCACAGATTTCAGAGGAGGAAACTGAGACCTGCATGTCCAATGGCATGTCCAAAGTCACTTGGCTAATAATCAGCACAGGCAGGACTTGGACCTAGGCCTTTTTTTCTCCAAAACCTAGTCCTCTTTCCCTTATACTGGGACCAACATCTAGGAGTCCCCAAACTTGGTGTTGTGCCCAAACCCAAATCCCAGGTCACTGCACACCACCTGATTTGTGGCCCACCATTAAGCCCCTTTTATATTTCTATTCTACATTTTGTCATAGCTTGAAAACTGCCTAAGGCATGTCTAGGCATATTGCTCAAGGCCAAGTTTCCTGACCCCTCCTTCCCTCATCAGCATTTTACATATTCTTCTTGAATCATTATAGTGTATATGGTACAAGGATCTTACCTAGGGACCACTCTGTCCTGTCCTACTGACCAAGCAGGGCCCCCACCCTCTTTGCCCAGAACATGACCCTAGCCTGTTCTGGGGAATTCCAGTCCCCTTTACCCCATGCCCCTCCACCCTGCTCTAGAAAGTGCTGACTATAGCCCTCCACCCTGTGCCCTCCACCCCGTTCTCGGAGGGACCCCCATATCACAGGGTACCATTGCAACATATTCCCAAATTAGCCCTGAGCTATAGATCTAACCAATGGCTGTTCATTGCTTCTGTACGTCATGGCTTCTGCAAGCTCCCCTCCTGGATTGTGGTTTTTGTGGTTTTAGCCTATATAATCAAGTCTGTACCCCTAAAAGATTACTACCCAATTTGAGTTTACCTCTGGGTAGTTGCGTGCTTGATCAATAAATCCACACCTAAATTTATCTTGAACCCAGGTCTCTGCTCGCTCTTATTCTCTGCACAACACTGAGAAGGAGGAACAACTTCTCCAATAGTTGGTTAGGAGGGATGTGGGAGGGAGGGAAGGGAGGAAGTATAGCGTTTAAAGAGTTTCGAGTGATAACCACAGCTAAGGCTTCAACTGGGGTTCCTAGGGTCCTAGGGTCCTGAACTGCGCCAGAGAACTCATGTAGTGACAGCAGGAGCAGCAGCAGCAGCTGCAGCAACTTTGGGAGCTCTCAGCCCACAGATGGTAAGGGGGTCAGACAACTGGTCAGAAGAAGACTACAGGGGACTCTTTGCTGGCACTGGGTAAATGGGCACTGATTTGCAACTCTATTGCCCATATGCAGTTCTAGATCACAGTTCCAGGGTGGAGAGGAGTACTTGTGGTTTATCACAAGGGAACAGGGATTTGCTCACAGATATAGGGCCAAGAGAAATGTTACTGGTTGTGGCCATAGGGGAGCAAAGGGCCTTCTTGGGTAAAGACCAGAGCACAGATCAGGAGATCAGTGACCACGCCACTACCTGGATTACTCCACCTTGAAAACACCTAAAACTTGCAGACCCCTAGAACTAGCTTTGAAAACGCTATCATGAAAAAGTCTGAAGCTTGGGACAATGCCTTTCCACCCCACAGTGATCAGAGCCTAACTTTAACATAAAGTTAAAAGTCAAGAAATAGTCTAGATTTAGAAAAACAAGAAAACAACAACAGCAACAACAAAAATTTGACCATGAAAAACTATGAAAAACTACACTATGCATACAAGCTTTCTTGAAATGAAAATTTATTGTTACATATTTTGAATCCTCTCTTATGTTCTGCTATGCACATGACGTGCTTTTTTCCCCCTTTCTAATGTTTTACTTAAGTTCTAATATTTAAGTTTATGATATGTTTTTGTTTCTTTTCTCTATGCTATATTTGTATTCTGGCATTTGAGTCTAAAATAAAATTTTGAAAAAAAAAGCTACTATGCTATTCCAAGACACAAACTCAGAAGACAAGAATGTGAAAACAGCTACACATAAAGCCTCAAAGAAAAGTGCTAATTGGACCCAAGCACAACAAGAATTCCCGGAAGAGTTAAAGATGTACTGGGAGAAGGGGAAAATTTTATCACATAAAAGAGGCATGCAAGGAAGAGCTCTTACAGTGGAGGGGAAAATGGAGGAGTGGTAAGCAATGCTTGAACTTCACTTCTATCTGAATTGGTTCAAAGAGGGAAGAATACACACACATAAATGTGCACATACACTCTCAGTTATATATAGATATCTAGCTTACTTAACAGGGAAACAGAAGGGGAAGGGGATAAGAGAAAAGGGAAATGATAAAAGGGAAGATGGATTAAGGGAGGCAGTATTTAGAAGCAAAATAAATTTTTGAGGAGGGACAGGAGAAGAAGAGAGAGAAAAATAAAGGGAAGAAAATGAGATGGATGGAAATATAGTTAGTAATATTAACTGTGATTGTGAATGAGATGAACTCACCCATAAAATGGAAGCAGATAACAAAATGGTTTAGAAACTAGAATCCAACAATATGTTTTCAGGAGACACACTTGGAACAGAAAAATACACACAGAGTTAAAAATAAAGAGCTAGAGCAGAATCTAATATGCTTCAGTTAGATTTATTTTAAAAAAGCAGGGGTAGCAATTATCATCTCAGACAAAGCAAAAGCAAAAATAGGACTAATTAAAGGAGATTATCTGAGAGCCTACATTTTGCTAAAAGGTACCATAAACAGTAAAGTAATATAAAAATTTACATAGCAAGTTTTTCTGATAAAGGCCTCATTTCTCAAATATATATATAGAACTGAGTCAAATTTATAAAAATAAGAGCCATTCCCCAATTGATAAATGGTCAAAGGATATGAACAGGCAGTTTTCAGGAGAAGAAATCAAAGCTATTTAAAGTCATATAAAAGTGCTTTAACTCACTCTTGATTAGAGAAATGCCAATTAAAACAACTCTGAGGTACCACCTCATATCTATAAGAAATGACAAATGCTGGAGGAGATAAGGGAAAAGAGGTACACTAAGGCACTACTGGTGGAGTAGTGAATTGGTACAACCACTCTGGAGAACAAGTTGGAACTATGCCCCAGGGTTATAAAACTGTGCATACTCTTTGACCCAGGACTGGGTCAATATCCCAAAAAGATCAAAGAAAAAGCACACACACACAAATGTGTGCATACACTCTCAGTTATGTACAGATATCTAGCTTACTCACACACACACACACACACACACACACACACATTTATAGCACTCTTTTTGTATTGGTAAAGAATTGGAAATTGAGGGATACTCATCAGTTGGGGAATAGCTGTAAATCTGTGGCCCATGATTGTGATGTAATACTATTGTCCTATAAGAAATGACAAGGGGGTGATTTTAGGAAAAAACATGTCAAGATTTGTATGAATTGATGCAAATCAAAGTGAGAAGAACTGGGAGATCGTTGTGCACAGTAACAGCAATGTTGAAATGATGATCAACTGTGAAAAACTCAGCTACTCTGATTATTACAACGATCCAATATAGTTCCAAAGAACTCCAGAAGGCTATCCACCCCCAGAGAAAGAAGTGATGAACTCTGAGTACAAATTGAAGTACAATTTTTCCTGCCTTAGTTTTCTTGTTTTTATTTTTTTTGGGAATATGACTAATATGGAAATATGTTTTGCATGATTTCATATGTATAATTGATAGCATATTGTTTGCCTTCTCAGTGGGAGGAGGAAGGGGTAGAAGGGAGGGAGAGAATTTGGAACTCAAAATTTAAAAAGAAAAAAAGTGCAATAAATAAATGAATGAATGAATGAATGAACAAATAAATGAAAACTGTTCCAGAGTCGTGTGTTGGAGCTAAGTCAACCTAGTTCTTAGAGAGTTGATTGTTAAATTTTGGATGTGATACTTTGGAAATCAGAAAATGCCACAAATTAGGGCTTAATTTATTATCTTGTCAATTGTCTAGATTTAAGGAAGTTATACAGAAAACATGAATAATGCAGATTAAACTTAAAGGCGTGTTCCATGTACTTTCCCCTCCCTCTACAGAGCTGGTTGTTAAACATTTATCAGTACTCCCCTGGCTGTCCTCGAGTGGCTATCTGAGAGTGGGAAAGAAGAGGACTAAGAAGAGGGCAGAGGGACTGAAGGAAAGGAGAGATGGGAGAAGGCAGGAAGGCAAGGCAGGGGAGAGAGAAAGTACATATCAAGGAAAAGGGGAGATAATTACTTAGTGCAAAGAGGAAATAGAGAAATAGGAAGAGAACTATGTGAGGTGAGGATTGATTGTTCCTTTCCTCACTCTCAGCCTATTCCCTTCAACTGCTCTACACACCCAGCTCTGTTTACTAGACTCCTCTCCAGTCTCAGACTGAGACTTTCCAACAGCTCCATCCTTCTCAGTGTCACCGTCACTCTCTTTCACCCCATCCTTTGATTTAGCATTGGGGGGATTGGGAGAGGGCCCTGTTTTTCGGTCCTCCTTTCCCTTGCTACCTTAGCCATCTGTCTCTACCACTCCCTCCTCCTCCTCACAAAAGCATGAAATTGGTGAGCCATCCAGGGCTCCAATCTTTTTGGCACACACATGAATATGGGTCCATACACAAAGGACCAGTCTCAAATTATTAATAGTAACAGTTGAAGGAAAACCTCAGCAGATGCTGCCCCACAGGGCAGGGACACAGACAGGATAAAAGCACAGAAATTGATGCCAGACCAGGAAACATAGGTCTAAGAAATTGGGTTTCTGAAACTCCTAGATCCAATGACTAGTGGCTGTGATAGTTGCTGTGACTAGTCCCTAAAACACATTCCATGCCACAGCCCCTTGCTCCAAGGGCCTAAAGGGGAAGGGAGTGAGAGGAAGGGCATTAATAGGCATAAAATAAATGGTGAGGCTTGGGAGGTAGGGGAGAAGAATATTGATCCCCCTCATTGGAAAGTCACTTGAGGCCAGAGACCATTGTTCTAATACATCTTTGCGTGTACCTAAGCTTGCATGTGGTAGGGCAGGTGTTAAACGGCTAGAGCCAGGAAGGCCCAAGTACAAACCTGGTCTCAGATACTCACTAGACCAGTCACTTAACCACTGTCTGCCTCAGTTTCCTCATCTGTAAAAATGGAGATAATAATGGGATCTCACTTCCCAGATGGGGAGAAGATAAAATGAGATATTTGTAAAACAGTATATAAACGTTAATTCTAATGCTAATGCTAGCTAATGCTAATAATAGTGTTAATGCTAACAATAATAATAATGAATAATAATGATGACGATGGGAAGGAGATGGATAGTCCGGTCCTTGGTTTCCTGGCAGTGCCAAAGTGCCGAGGCCATAGCTCCAGAAATTGCCAAAGGGGAGACGGGGACGGGAGCCGGGAGCCGGGGAGGCGAGAAGGGAGAGAACTCCGCTCCTCTGCTCCTCTTTCACCTTCCCTTCCGGCCTCTCCCAGCTCCGCCACGCCACCTTCCCGGAGCGGCGTAGTCCGGGATTCGGTTGCCGGGGCAACGCCAGGGCGCCGGGCCGGCGCGCGCGCACTCGCATAAGAGGCTGGGCGGCTGGCGCAGCCGGCAGAGCAGCTTTAGCGCCGACGAGGAAGCAGGGAGGGGAAGCTGGCGAGGCGGCGGCGTGCGCAGCTGGGTGTCCAGCCAGGTGTTCCTCGGGCACTCCCTGCCCACGGTGCGTCCGGGCTCCGTGTCCGCTTCCCAGCCTCCCTCGCCGGGGCTGCGTGGGCTCAGGTAGGTGGTGTGAGCCCGGGGCAGAGCGCAGAGCGGAGCGGGCAGTGCCCAGGTACCGGCGGGCGGCGGTGGGGGTGGAGGGGAGCGGCCCTGACGCGGCCGGAGCGCCCTTCACACTCCGGAGCCCGAGTCTGCCCAGCTCGGGTGGGGGTGTCGGTCTCGGCCGCCTTAAGTGAATACATTGCCCGGGGTCCTAGGAGTGCGTGGCTTCCCACGCTCGCTAGAGCCAGCTGTGTGGTCTGGGCGGCCAGTGCCTCAGTTTCCTCTCGTGTAAAATGCTTCCCTTCCCCATCACCTGGGCCTACGTAGAGGAAGTGACACCTGCTGCTGGAAGGCGGAGCCGCCTTATTTTCGGCCACACTCCTTCTGTGGGAACGTGCTTTCCAGAGATGTTCCCAAAACAGACCGCGCTTTGGAAGTTCTGAAAGTCAACAGGTTGCAGAAATCGGATCCTCCAATAAAAATAGCTGGTATTTGTGGAGTCGGACAGCCAGTAAGCATTAATTAAGCGCTTATGTGTCAGTCCCAGTGTGAGTGCTGGGGATAAAAAGATAAAAGACCAGCCCCCTGCTCTCCAAGATTTCACCGTTTGATGGAGGAGACTACATACAGATAACTATATATTGGGTAAATTGGAGATAATCAGTAGAAAGAAGGTACTAGCATTAAGGGGGATTGGGAAAGGCTTCCTGCCGAAGGTGAGGTTTGAGCTGGGATTCAAAGGAAGCCAGGAATGTCAATTGAGGAGGGGGAGCCTTCCAGGTGTAGGAGCTACCTAGTGAAAATGCTTGGATTCCAAAAATGGAGTGTCTAACTCTAAAAGATGGAATAAAATAATTCAGGGGATAGCAGTGGAGCCAGTGCAAAGTGTTTTACATGCCTGTCTTTTCTCTTCCCAACAAACCTGTGAGCTAAGTGCGTAGGTATTATCTTTCTCATTTTCTAGATGGAGAAACTGAGGCAGTAGTTAAATGACTTTCCCATGGTCACACTAGGAGCCAGAGAGGTAGAGTAGAATGCTAGTGAGTACCCTAGTGTCTGAAAATTATCATTGTAACCTTGGCCAAATCACTTCCTTGACTTCTTCAACTGTAAAATAAGGAGGTTGGATTGGATGGCCTCTGAGGTTCTTTCTGCCCTATATCTGTTTTCCTGTTCATTCAGCACAATTAGAAAAAGTGCCAGGGGTGGGTTATGAGTCTCTAAACCAGCCTCTCTAGACTTCAAGTCCCAGATTTCTTTCCATTACATCATTGCCTCATTCCACTTTTTATTAATGAGTATCCTGGATGAAGGTTGTGAAGGTCTACCAGAAAAGAAGAGGTGATGGGCAGACTTAAGTATGCTAACTGTGCTGTCCTGTTCAATTCAGACACCTCTTAAAACACTGTGTGCAAAATGCTTGTGACAAGAAGACAAAGAAGCAAGAGCTGCCTCAAACAAGTTTTTTTTTATTGGTTTGAGTCAGTATTTTTAATTTTCGATGTCCTTAGGAAATGGTGCAGTGAGCCTGTTCCTTCCCAGGACCTCATGTCTGAAAGCCAGATTCTCTGCTTTGCCTTTCTTTCCTTCATAGCAGTCTGGGGATTTTTATCTATGATTTTCTGTTAATATGTTTATAAGGAGCCCCCTTTTGTCTGCTGAGAATAATTGTAATGGCTTACATCATATTTTATAATATGTTATGTAGCATCTTTCTCACATCCCTCCGAGGCACATAGTGCAGGTGTTATTATCCTACTTTACAGGTTCCTAGTTTACAAATAAGGAAACTGAGGCTGTCATTGAATTTCCTAACTCAATTCAGCCTGTATCACTTCTAATTTTTTCTGACTCAGAAATGTCCATCCTATTGCATTAGGCTTGCTCTTTTTCAGAAGAGCTGGTTGTATCTCTGTCATATCTGTTTCAATCCAATTTAGTCCCTGCCATTAACGAGGAGGGCCTTCTGCAGAGGGAAGGATACACCCCTGAGGGCTTTTTCACTTAGCCTGGCTACTGGCTTCCCTGCCTTCAATTTCCCTCCACCTGCTGCCTGCAGGTATAACATATGCTTTGTCTCATCTCACAAAATAAGATTAAGTTTGGTTGCCTTTTAATTAACCACTGTAGGGTTGAACTGGGAAGAGCAGAGGGAGGTTGTTTTTAACTTATTTTCCAGCCCTTGGGGTGACCAGTGTTCCTGCAGAATTGCATTAGATGGAGTCTGGTCAGAGGCTGGGGAGAAGATTGATGTGACTCAATAGGCTTGAAGTTGCTAGAGTTGCTTTGTACATCTTCCATCATGCTGGTGTTTCAAAGTTTATGACTGGTAGGAAGGTGGGCTGTAAGAGTTCCTGAAAGGCTGTGGTTGGCTCACTTTTCATTCTGTAACCCTGGGTGACCTACAGATGAATGTGGTCAGACTCAATGTGCCTGTTACTTCTGCATCTCTCTTTAGTGGATATGAAAACTTAGTGGGGGGAGGAAGTAGGGAAGAGCTGCTTTCTTGGGCCTGTGATACTTCTGCCCTATTCCTATAATAATAATACCAACAGTTGGTATTTATATAACACGTTAAGGTTTGCAGAATGCTTTACAATATGTTACCTCATTTGATCCTCACAACAACTCTCTGAGGTAGGTGCTGTTATTGGCACCATCCCATTTTACAGGGGAAGAAACTGAGGCTAAGTGGTTCCAGGTTAGACACTCTGTCCACTGAGTCACCTAGCTGCATCTGCCATGGTATGAGTTGGGGAGTCACAGCCATGGCTTACTCTGGTCCAGAAGGTCTTGGAAGATGCTGCTTTGCCCATCGTCCAGAGAGGAAACGAGCTTGGTAGCATAAGGCAGTGGGAATCACCTTTTTTGTGTCCTGAGCTCCGTGGGCAATCTAGGGAAGTCTAGAGACCCTTCCTCAGAATAATGTTTTAAAATGTGTAAGATTACCAAGGGAACCAATTACATTAAAATAAAACTATCAAGATTTTAAAAAGCAAAATCATGGACTTCAGGTAAAGAAATTCTGACGCAACAGAACTGGCCTGACTTGGAAGCCAGTCCTTTATGGTTTTATGCTTGGCTAATATAGACATTATTACTATTACTGCTGTGAAAGAAGATAGATATTCCTGAAAGGTCTTGTGTCGGTCAGATTTCAGCATACAGCCTTTTCAATGGATTGCAGGGTTTGCTGAAAAGATTCAAGTGAAACCCTCGTCTTAAGGTTTGATTTTGAACTTTACAAAGTAAAAAAAAAAAATCCAACTTTTCAGACATTAGATTTGCTTTCAAGTGAGGTGACCTTGAGCAGAGCCAGATTTATTCGATTTGGTGTAGAAGGAGTGATTAGATTTGTGTTGATCTTTTCAGAAGCACCAACAGAGTGATTATTGGAAGCAACAGTATCTTCTAAGCTGAAGGCATTTTACAGCTTTTAATTTATTATCTGTTGCTTATAATAAATAATAGCTTACATTTATATATATATCTATCTTTATGGTTTACAAAGCCCTTTACATAATGACCTTATTTCAGTTCATTTTACATCTGGCCTCAGACACGTACTTAGTGGTGTGACCCTGGACAATGTTCTTTGCCTCAGTTTCCTTATCTGTAAATGAGGATGATAATTGCGCCTACCTCCTAGGGTTGTTGTGAAGGCCAAATAAGGTAATCTTTGTAAAGTCCTTTTCAGATTTTAAATCAGTGTGTAAGTGCTGGTGAAAATGATGTGCTGTGTGCTAGGACCATGCCCCGGACTGTGCTAGGCTCTGGGAATAGAAAAACAAAATTCTGTGTCTTCAAGGATGAGATTCTGGGGGAGAGGGGAAGCCGACATATACATAGAAAATCAGATAAGAAATGTATACAGAGTAAATTTCTGGGGTGAACAGGATCAGCTTTTTGTAGGAGAGGGCATTTGAGCGGAGCTTTAAAGGGAACTGATCGCTAGCACTTACACAGTACTTTTAGGTTTGTGAAGCATTTTATATGTTATCTCATTTGATCCTTGAAACAACTCTGGGAAGTAGGTGTATTATTACCTTCATTTTACAGATGAAATTGAGGCCGAAAGAGATTAATTGATTTACTTGTCACACACAACTAAGTGTCTTAGGTTGAATTTGAATTTAGGTCTTCCTGGTTCTAAGACCAAAAGTCTGTCCCCTTTGCCTTTAGCTGCCCGGGGGAGGCAGGGATTCTACAAGACTGAGTAAGGTGAGGGAGGAGTATGTTCCAGGGGTGGGGGTCAGCCTGTGTAGAAGCATGAGCCCGTGAGATGGTATATCATGTGAAGGAATAGCAAGCAAGCCAGTTTGATAGCAAGACAGAATATGTGAAGTAGAGAAATGTGCAGTAAGCCTTAAAAGATAAACTGGAGCTTGATTGTAAAGGCTTTAAAAGACAAATAGAGGAGTTTGGGAGCCAGAGTGAGGCCCTGGAGTCTCATGAGAGATAGCATTGTGACTTTGGCCTCCTTGTTCCATGAATCCTCCTGATTCCATGAATTTTCACTGTCCCCCTATGCCTGGAGTGCACTCCGTTCTCATCTCTGCCTCCTGTTGATTTTTTCCAGTGGTCTCCCCCATTAGACTGTGAGCTCCTTGAGATCAGGGCCTGTTTTTTGCCTTTGTTTCCCCATTGGTGCCTGGCACCAATTGTAGGTGCTTAACTGTTTATTTATTCAAAGTCTAACTAGGGTGAACCTTGGAATTAGGAAGGCCTGAGCTAAACTGCCTCTGACACATAAACTCTGTGACCATGGGTAAGTCACATAATCTCTCCTAGCTACAGTCTCCCCATATGTAAAATGCACATAATAAAAGCATATACCTTATAGGACTGTTGCAATGATCAAATGATTTAATCTATTCAGAGTGCTTTGAAAACCTTAAATTATTATATAAGCTGTTTGTCAACAAGCATTTATTAAGTTGCAATTTTCCAGGCACTGTGCTAAGTTCTGGGGACACAAAATAATGAAAAAAAACATAGCCCCTGCCCTCCAGGTGCTCACATTCTAATGAGGGAGACACATACAAGACATATACATTGTAAATGGAAACATATCTCAGAGAGGAGGTACTCTCAGAGCTCAGATTTTTAAGACCGAATTATAGGTGAAATTGCTAATTTGAGTTGATTGGTGGAGGTAGTTTTCACAGTGGGAATTTCCACCACTGAAATAATATTCCTAATCTTCTTTCTGTTATCCTCACCTTTCACATTTGTGTGTGGGAGAGAAGGCATTTTCCTTACACACCCCATTTGATAAGTAGAGAAATGGTATTCCCATTTTGTGGATGAAGAACCTGAGTTTCAGAGGTTACATGCAGGTAAATGGACGAGCTGGGAGTAGAAGCTCAGCGTTCTGACTTCATGTCACAAGCCACAGCTGCTTTCTATTAGACCCAGCGCTAGTTATATTAGACTCGGTGCTAGTTCTTGTTGTCTCTGGCTCCTCTCGGAGGTGTCACATTACCTCTAGTTAACCTGTCTGTTAGTAAGGGCCGGCCAAACTTGGTTCAGTTCAGTTTGAATTTGAGTTTGCTGCTCTCTATTTCCCACCTTCTTTGCTTTGTCCATGTTCTCCTGTCCTCTGGGAAGACTTGTAGAGGAGCAGTGATTAAACTACCTCACAAGTAGAGTAAAGAAGGAATGGACATAGAAGAAAGGTGGCAGGGAGTTAGGGTAGGCTGCTGCTGAAGGTTGGACAGAAACTATAAGACTGGATTAGATAATTAAATTTTCTTTCAAGATACGTTTGTTATATGCCTGCTCTGTGCAAGGCACAGTGGTAGGTGCTGGAAAATGAAAATGTAAAATAAAGTGGTCTATAAATTTGAGCAAACCAGGTGGTCCTTCACCCTGTTAAGAAGGGACTAAAAGCATTATACCCATTTTAGAGATAAAGACAGTGAGGTTTGGAAAGGTTTCGACTTGCTTATGGATATTCTCCAGCTCTGGAATAGAGCCTAGACCTCCTGACTCAGCGCTTTTCACTTTCCGTAACGGTATATAATGTCAAAGAAGCCGCCCTGACCAGATCCTTGACTCTAGTGTTGCAGTTACTGGAAGGGATGTGAAAGCCCTGGTGAAGGACTCAGGTGAAAACCATGGCTCTTTTCTGGGCTTCAGTTTGTCATCTGTCAAAGGTCTCTCACATTCATGGAGAGCCATTTGCAGGGATACTGGTATTGCTGACAAGGAAATGGCTTGTATGGGATGGTAACTTTTAGAGAAACTTGGCACTCTGAGTAGATTCAGACTGTTCTAATAAAGGTTGAGCTGTGTGAGACAGAATGCTTTATTTCTAGTCTAGAACAAATCTTTCTTCCCTACTGTCGTATGTGAATAGGTTATATTTGTTATACAGGATATTAGACTATCTCTAGGATTTAGAATATTAATTTTTAGGGAACAGATTTGAAAGTCATTAATTGATTCTTCTGGATTAAAAAATTCCTATTTTCACCGCCCCTGGAGTCAGGAGGACCTGAGTTCAAATGTGACCTCGGACACTTAGCACAAAACTAGCTGTGTGACCTTGAGCAAGTCACTTAACCCCAATTGCCCTAACTTCCCCCCTCCAAAAAGCAAAAAAAAAAAAATTCCTATTTTAATTTTTATTCTTCTATCTTTATATTTTGGCTCGAAAGAATGAAGCTGGGCCTGGCTAAGCTGTTTAGCATGAAAGAACAAAGCCTCTAAAGGAGTTATTTTGAGAGCTAGCTCTTTATCACCCAGGCCATTCCTTTTCCAGAGGGGAAAAGAAGTTGAGAAAGAAAGAGATAATAGATACTTCCTTTCAGTTTCCTTCTTTTAGAAATGATCACATTCTGGCCTAGGCCCTACTGTTTGAAATTAGGAAAAAGTAAAGCGTAGGGCAGGGAAGAAAATAAGAGATTGTCCCTGTTGTAAAGAATGATTGTCAAAAGTAAGCTATATAGGGGCACCTAGGTGGTGCAGTGGATCCTCGAGTCAGGAAGATACATCTCCCTGAGTTCAAATTGGGCCTCAGACATTTACTAGCGGTTTGCTTCTGTTTCTCATCTGGAGAAGGAAATGGCAAACCACTGTAGTATCTATGCCAAGAAACCCCCAGATGGGGTCATGGAGAGTTGGACATGACTGAAACAACTGAAGAAAAGATTTATAGAAGAAAAGGTCAGCTTTCTCTCAAAAATTCTCAAGGCCCCCTCATCTCTTTTCCAGCTGCCTCCACTCAGTACATAGGCCATCTGTTTGAGGTCAGGCCTGACTCAGGCTGGCCTCATGGTTTAGGCTCCGGATTAGAACAAGATGAGATGATCACAGAGCATACAAAGTTTAACACAAGAATTTGACTCAGCAGCATGGAAAGGTTCCTCCGAAAGCATATAAAATTGGTTCAGCTCCCCAAGGGGGCATTTCTGGTTAGAAGGGGTTGTTCACTTGCACACCAGGGGAGAAGTCCATCAAGTCTAAAGAGCCCCAAGTGCTTGTGTGCTGGCTTTTAATACCTTATTGGTGACCGGGAAATTGGGTAAATGCTTCAAGCTGTGGGTCCCTGGGCCAGTTAAGTATTGAGCATGTTTTTATTGCGTTTTAAATGTGACATCTGTTGCAATAGTCTGTCCTACAGATTTTATAGTTACTGTTAACTGTAGTTTTAAAAGCCAAATGGACTGTTTAGGATTTGACAGTTTTTGAGAAACTGAAAACAAAGGTAACTTGAGTAAAACTGTGGAGAAGACAGGAAAAAAAAAGAGTTTCTTGAGGAAACTGTCAATTTATTTTATGAAGAAACATTAGAGAGAATTTTGCATGAAAAGAATCTGGAGAAAGATAGTAAAAAATTATGACTTGAGAGCAACTGTAGGTGACAGAAAGGAGATGGAGGAGCCTTCTTGCCTGATGGAAATGTTTGAATCATCTTGTAAAGAGGATGAAGAGAATTCATAAGGTGAGTTTGCTTTGCTTGGCACCTTGATTGAATTGAACGATAAAATCATGTTTTCAAAATAAGGAGAGGCCGTTCGTAGTTACAGTTATGGTCGGAGGTCACTCTGTGATGATTCTCACAGCTAAAATACTGTAAATATTTACATTTTTGTCAGTAATGTCAATATATTTTGCCATTTGTATGGCCAGTAAGTTTAATAGTGTAGCTAAAAAGAGGAAAGACACCAAAAGAGAAAGGACAGTAAGAGACATAATGGCTCCCTGGTGTTTTTTAAAAATTTATTTTAAATTCTGAATTTGGCACCAAATAAAACGAGCATTTCCACATGTAGGAGAACAGAAAAAGAGGATTGTATGTGAAACTGCAGATTCCTGTTACGTCTAGCTTGCTTTTCTTTTAAAATATATGTAAGTTCAGCATGTGACTTTCAAAGCTGTCCTACCTGTCTGATTCTTTCTGGCCTGTTCTTTTCTATGCATGAAAAAAAATGCTTCAATGACTGGTCACCCTGTTACCAGCTCTTCCCTTCCATCTCCCCATCTACCCCTGAATTGGAAAAAAAAATTGAGAAACAAAGCACTTGTAACAAATACAGAGTTAATCAAAACAAATTCCCACGTTAGCTTTATCTAAAAATTTGTCTCGTTCTTCAGCTTGAGTCCATCAGAGCTCTGTCAGGTGGTAAGTAGCGTGTTTTATCTTTGTTCTTTTGGAATCATGATTTGTCATTGAATTAGTTCAATGTTCTGAAGTTCTTTCAAAGTTGTATTATGTTAAGAGGATTTTGGGAAGATGGTGGAGTAGGTCAGAAAATTCTAAACTATCCAGATTTTCCCCCACAAACAAGATAATAATAGCACCTCAGGGCAAACATAGAGCTGTAAAAATAAATAAGAGTAGGGCCAGAACAGTGGTCCTCCTGGGACAATCAGAAGATCTGAAGAAAAATTCCAGGCCAAGGTTTGGTACCTGCGAAGAGTAAACACCTCCAGGCTAGGACTGCTTTAACAACAAGCAGCAAGCCCTGGGGTTAGCTGGATTGGGAAGCAGCCTTGGTCCCAGTCACAGGTACTTTTACCCCCAGGACCATGAGGGGAGTTGGGCAGAGGCAGAGCAGAGGAAGGTTGAGGAAACCTCTGCTGACAAGGAAGTCCAGATACAGCTGTGCTGTGGAAACATGATCGAGGGCAAGAAGGAACAGCACACACCCAGTAAGTGCAGAAGCAGTGGGGCAGGGATGCTGCTGGCTGTGGGCACTAAAAGAGGCTGGAGGTCTTAGTTTTGGTTCCAGGCCAGAGAAGAGAACTGAAAGAGGATCTGAGGCCAGAGGCACCATCCTTCATACCCCAGGGTTAGAGATGGTTACAAAAACTAAGCTGCTCCAAGTTAAAAAAAAATAGCAGGCAAAAGAGAAAGATTCTAATCATAAAGAATTACTCTGGGAATAGAGAATACCTGGGGTGTGTCTTCAGAGGAGGATACTGAAAGAAAGAAACCCTTTTCTATCCCAAAGAGTAACGTCAAATGTTCACCTGCCCAAAAAGAATTCATAGAAGAACTTAAAAAGATTTTAAAAATAAAAAAGATTGAGGAAAAACTTAAGAAAAAAAAACAATCCAGGTAAAACAAGAAGATTATAGAAAGAAAGTCAACCAATTAGAAAAGGAGATCCAGAATCTTAAGGATGAAAATGACTTCCTGAAAATCAGAATCGGGCAGGGGGAAGCTAATGAAGTTATCAAGAAATAACAAAATGTAAAGAATGAAGAAATAGAATAGAACGTGAAAGAGCTCAGGAGAAAAACGACTGATCTGGAGAACAGATCAGGGAAAGAAAACAAGAATGATCTGACTCCCTGAAATCTGTGATCAAAAGAAGAATCTTGATACAATAATACAAGAGATAGTTAAAGAAGATTGTCCTGAAGCATTGGAAGAAGAGGGAAAGTGGAAATAGAAAAAGTCCACTGATCGCCACCTGAAAGTGATCCTACAAGGGAGACCGACAGGAAGGTCACAGTCAAAGTCCAGAACCCCCAGCTCAAGGACAAAAAGCACAAGCAACAAGACAGAACAGTCTGAATATGGCAGCTCCACAGTTCAAATCACATGAGACAGCGGTGATGACGTTAAAAGACTGCAGATCTTGGAACACGGTGTATCAAAGAGCAAAAGAACTGGGGTTCCAGCCGAAAATATCGTTCCCAGCAAAGCTAAGCATAAGCCTGAATGAAAAAAAAAATGAACATTTAATGAATTGTCAGACTTTCGGGATTTTGTTTAAAAAAAGGAAACCTGAACTTAGTAAGACTTGACATAAAAGAGCCAAGAGAAAAATAAGGCATGTACACCAAAGACTAATTACAAGGGACTCAGTAAGGATAGACTGTTTACCTTTTATGTGTGTGAAATGTATGTCTAAGATTGGGGTAGACCTGAGTATGATATCTTTTTAAAAAGTAAAACTATTTAGGAACAGCTAAAAAGAATAATAATCTTATATAAATGAGGTACAAGAGGAAGAACTGACACTGAGGAAATTAGATAATGGGGGAGGAGGGCTGGTAGTTCTGGAAACCTACTTTCATCAGGAATGGGTTCAAGAGGGAACATTATATATATATATATATATATATATATATATATATATAAATATACATCTAGAAAAGTATAAAAGTCTTCTAAATTCAGAAAGAAATAAAATGCTAAGGGGATGGGGAGGGGAGAGAGGAAAAGGGAGGGATCTTTAGAGGGGAGGGTGAGGAAATAAGTTAAAGGGGGGTACAGGAGGATGTTCAGATTAATGAGAATGGTAGGATAAGGGAGGGATCCTGGGGGTGGGGTTAGGTTAAGTAATAGGCAAAGTAGTGGATAGAATTAGAGGAGTCAGGAGGGAGAGGAAATGAGAGATATGCAAAAAAGAAGTAAGGATCAGGAGTAGAAACTGTAAGAGAAAAAGAGCAGGGGTGGTAATCATGATCTTGGACAAAGTTAGGGCTAAAATAGATTTAATCAAAAGAGAAAAATAGGGAAACTACACTGTGTGTCACCTACATTTATCAGTGTTATTTTGGACTATTTAAAACAACTAGACGATATAAAGTGGGAGTATTGCTGTGGTGTAGAAAACGATGAGCTGGTGGGCTTGGAAAATACGGAAAGACCTGGACTTATGAAGGAAGAGGTTATCACCCTCAGAGAAACAGAGGACAAATGAGTGTAGTACAGTCCTACATAGATGCATATGAATGTGTATGTCTGTATATGACCACGATGTACGTGTATGTGTGTGTGTGTATGTGTATGTATGGGTGTATATGTGTTTACATATATGTATATATCTATGTATACATGCATAGGTGTATGTATATGTGTATACATCCACGCTTAATTGTAGCCCTTGGGGGGGGTGGGGAGGAAGGGGGGGGAGAATAAAGTAAAAAGTGCACAGCGGAGAACAAAAGGAAAGTTACAAGAAAGCCAAAAAAGATGGGCAGCTCTCAGCACAACGCCTGGTACTGACTGTGTAGGCTTTCCTGAAATGGAGATTTGCTGCTGTGTGTTTTCAGTCCTCTCTCACACTCTGCTGTGTACACGGCAATGCTTTTTTTCTTTTCGTATTTTCTGTTTTAGTTTTTGTATTTCAATTTGCTTCTTTTTTTCTCGTTTTGTATTTAAGTTTAAAAAATTATAAAAAAAAGTTGTATAAATTATTTTTCTGGTCCTGATTGCTTCATTATGTAACAATTCACTTTGAAACTGTTCCTTTTGTCATTTGTTATGGTGCAACAATATTCCATTACATTCATATACCATAATTTGTTCAGCCATTGCCAATTAATGGACACCTCTGTAGTTTGTAGTTCTTTGCTGTAACAAAGGCACTGTTATGACTATTTTTGTACATATGTGTCCTTTCTTTCTTTGATGTATAGCGCTAATGTTTATATCATAGGGTCTGCTTAGTTTAGTATCTTTTGGTGCATAGTTCCATATTGCATTCTAGACCAAAGTGTTGGTGCATGATGTTCTGTTTGCAGATGATTTTGTAGTCAGTGCAGCCTCTGAAGCTGAGATACAACAAAGCATGGATCAATTCTTTGCTGCTTGTGCTAATTTTGGCACAACAATTAACACCAAGAAAACACAGGTGTTCCATCAGCCACCACCACACCATTCATATTTGGAACCATCGATTACAGCAAATGGAGAAGTTTATATGCTGTGAATAAGCACTTAGTAGTGTGCTTTCCAGTGATGTACACATTGATAATGAGGTTAATGCATGCATTGCCAGAACTACCTCAGTGTTTGGGAGGCTCTGAAGGAAAGTATGGGAGAGAAGAGGTATTAGACTGGCTACCAAACTAAAGGTTTGCAGAACTGTTGTGCTGTCCTCATTGTTGTATGCTTGTGAAACCTGGGCAGTCTACCAGTGCCACGCCAGGAAACTGAATCGCTTCTGTTTGAATTGTCTTAGAAAGATTCTGAAGATTACCTGGCAGGATAAGGTACCGGCCACTGAGATCCTTACTCAAATTAAAATGCCAAGCCTTCAAATTTTGTTTCAGAGAATGCAGCTCTGATGGGCTGGCCACGTTTTGTTTGAATGGAAAACGAGTGCTTGCCAAAAGACTATTTTATGGACAACTCACACAGGGCAAGAATTCACATGGTGGTTAGAAGAAGTGATAAAAGGACGCTCTCAAGGTCTCTCTTAAGAACTTTGAAATTGATTGTGTGCCATGGCAGACACTGTCACAGGACTGCTCAGCATGGTGTGCCCACATCAAAGAAGGTGCTGTGCTCCGTGAGCAAAGCAGAATCGAAACAACTCACAGGAAATGTAGGATGTGCAAATTTAGAGAATCTACCTCTGATATTCACATGGACTGTTTGTGTCCAACCTGTGGTAGAGCATTTTGAGCTTGTATTGGTCTGATAAGCCACACATTGAAACTTGACTCCAGCATAGTGATGTCATTTTGGTCCTCTTCAAGAACTAAGGACAACAACCTTTTGGTGCATAGTTCCATATTGCATTCTAGAATGGCTAGACCACTTCTGAGCTCCACCAGTGCATTAGTGTGCCTGTTTTCTCATATCCCCTCCAACAATTGTCATTTCCTATTTTTTGGCATCTTTGCTAATCTGATGGGTATGAGGTGGTGTCTCAGAGTTGTGTTTTCTCTACTTGGTAGTGATTTGGAGCATTTTTAAAATATGGCCATTGATAATTCATATCTTTTGACCATTTTGGGGGAAATGACTGTTGGTCTTATCAGTTTGAATCAGTTCTTTATTTATCTTGGATGTGAAACTTTTATCAGAGAAACTTTCTGCAAAGATTTTTTTTTCTTAGTTACCTGTTTCTGATTATAATCTCATTGTTTTTTGTGCAAAAGCTTTTAAATTTGATATAATACACATTTCCCATTTATCTTCTGCGATCTTCCCTGTCATTTATTTGGTCATGAACTCTTTACCTCTTCATAGCTGTAAAAGGTATTTTCTTACTTGCTTCTCTAATTTGTCGATGGAGTGACCTTTAAAATTTTTAAGTCACGAATGTATGTGGAGCTTTTCTTTGTCTATATGGTGTGAGATATTGGTCTGAACCTAATTTCTGCCAGAATGCTTTTCAGGTTTCATCCTATAGCAAGTCCTTCTCCTACAATGGCTTTACAAGGAATTGGATATGACTGAAAAATGACTACACTACAACAGAACCCTATAGCTGAAGTCTGTAGGTTTATTAAGTATTAGGCTACCGCGTTTTTCTTCTGTATGTTGTGTGCTTAAACTGGTTTATTGATTAATGTTTCTACTTTTTTCCACACCCTCTATATATGTAGACCCCTTCTATATGTTGTAATACACAGTTCTCAAGAGTGATAAGTATCATCTTCTCTTGTAGGGATGTAAACAGTTTACCCTTACTGAATAACATGTTTATCTTTTCTTTCCTGTTTACCTTTTTATGCTTCTCTTAAGTTTTGTATTTGAAGTTCAAATTTTCTGTTGAGCTCTGGTTTTTTCATCAGGAAATTTTGGAAATTCCCAGTTTCATCATATGTTTATCTCTTCCCCAGAAAGATTATGCTCAGTTTTGCTGGGTAGTTGATCCTTGGTTGTAATCTAAGCTCCTTTGCCTCCTGGAATATCATATTCCAAGCCTTCAGTCTTTTAATGTAGAAACTGCTAGGTCCCGTGTAATCCTGACTATGTAATCATATTCCATGATATTTAAGTTGTTTCTTTCTGGCTGCATGCAGTATTTTCTCCTTGACCTGAAATTTGGCTACAATATTCCTTGGAGTTTTTATTTTGGGATCTCTTTCAGGAGGTGATTGGTGGATTCTTTCCATTTCTATTTTACCCTCTGGTTCTAGAATATCAGGGCAATTTTCCTGATAATTTCTTGAAAGATGATGACTAGGCTGTTTTTGATCATGGCTTTCAGATAGACCAGTAATTCTTAAAGTATCTCTCCTGGATCTCTTTTCCAGGTCATTTGTTTTTCCAATGAGTTATTTTACATTTTCTTCTATTTTTCATTCTTTTTATTTTGTTTCACTGATTCTTGATGTCTCATAGAGTCATTAGCTTCCACTTGCCCAATTCTAATTTTTAACAAATTGTTTTCTTCAGTTTGCCTTTGTACCTCCTTTTCTATTTGGCCAATGCTACTTTTAAAGGAGTTCTCTTCATTGCATTTTTGTATCTCCTTTTCCATTTGGCCAGTTGTATTTTTAAGGAGTTATTTTCTTCAGTCAGTTTTTGTCTTTCCTTTTCCAAGCTGTTGACTTTCTTGTATACCTGTCATTTCTTTTCCCAGTTTTTCTTCTACCTTTGACTTTTAAAATCCTTCTTGAGATCCTCTAAGAAGACTTTTTGGGCTTGGGATCAATTCATATTCCCCTTTGAGGTTTCAGATGTAGATATATTGACAATGTCATCCTCTTCTGAGTTTGTGCTTTGATCTTCCCAGTCACTGTAATATTTCTCTATGGTCAATGTTCTTTTTTGCTTTTTGTTCATTTTGTTTGCCTATTTCCTAGCTTTTAAGGTTGAGCTCTCCTGATGGACTACAGGGGGCACTGTCCCAAGCTTCTTGTCTGGGGGCAAGGAGCCTGGTCACTGACTTCGGGTGTTGGGGCTTTAGGTGCTAGCAGCTGGGGACTTTAGGGGTCAGGCAGCTTACCTAGTGCTGAGCTGGGGACCTAGCCGTGGTGTCTGGTGTATGCTGAAGCCAGGTGGGGTTTCCCTGGGGCTACACCGAAGCGCATGGGGGTCTGGCTGCTGGAGGACACCTGCCCACCTGGGGCTGCACTGAAAGCATGGGGAGGTCTGCTGCTGAAAGATACCTGCCTGCCCAGGGATGCACCGTTGCAGGTTGGTTCTCCAAGCTGGAGTATGCTACTTCTCCTGGCTATGATAAAGCATGTGGGGGGAGGGGAGGAGCCAGGTCCTGGTGTCAGCATTTCTGTGCTCAACCACTCTGGGTCTCGGGATCTTCCACTGCTTTGCTGAAGTGGGGCTTGTTGCAGGCTTGCTGGGCTGCTTCCTGTCCTGGAATATGCTCCCCTTTTACCAGAGTGAGATCTTTACTTTTTTTTTTTTTTGGAGGGGCAATTGAGGTTAAGTGACTTGCCCAGGGTCACATGGCTAGTAAGTGTTAAGTGTCTGAGGCCGGATTTGAACTCAGGTCCTCCTGACTCCAGGGCTGGTGCTCTATTCATTGCACCATCTAGCTGCCCCTTAGATCTTTCTTGCTGATCTTCCAAGTTTCCTGGGCTAAAAGATTGTTCCACCCATCTTTCCTCTGGCTCCAGTGTTCCAGGATTTTTCCTGGAGTGCTGTTTTCTGTTTTGTTTTTGTTTTTGTTTTTAAGAGGTTAGTAAGGGAGAGTAATAGTAATTTACTGCCTACTTCCCCATCTTGGCTCCTGCCCCTTTCAGACATCTTGAACTGGATTATCCAGTAGACATTTAAAATTTAGTATTTCCAAAATGGAACTCATTATCTCCCCCCCTAAACCCTATCCCCCATCTTTCCTATTACTAGAGGACAACCTCATCCTTCTAGTCCCTTGGCTCACAGCCTCGTCATCCTGGACTCCTCACTGTCTCTTAGCCCTTGATCTGTGACCAAGGCTTGTCAGTTTCACCTTTTAACATCTCTCAAATCCATCTCCCTCCTTTGATACGGCCATAACCTGGTGCAGGCTCTAGTCACCTAACACCTGGATTACTGCCATAGCCTGCTGGCGGGTCTGCCTCCCTCAAGTGTCTCCCTACTGCAGTCCATCCTCTAGTCTGCCATTAAAGCGATGTTCCTAAAGCACAAGGCTTTGATTTTGTGACCTCCCTAACCAGTAAACTCCAACGGCTTCCAGTTGTCTCCAAGATCAAATGCAAAATGCTCTGGCATTCAAAGCCTACTCCTACCTTTCCACTGGCCTCACACCTTACTCCCTGACGTGTACTCTTTGGTCCAGTGACGCTGGCCTCCTGGCTGGTTCCATGAACAAGATGCTCCAGACCTTCTCTCTGGCTCTCCCCTGTGTTTGGTATGATCTCCACTATGATTACTGAATTCCCTGGCTTCCTTTTAAGTCCCAACTAAAATCCCATCCTTTACTGGAAGCCTTCCTAACCCCCTCTTAATTCTGGCGCCTTGCTTTGTATATTTATTTGTTTGTTTTCTCCCCCATTAGACTGTAAGCTCCTTAAGGGCAGAGACTGTTTTGGCCCTTTTTATATCCCTAGACTTAGCACAGTGCGTCGCACATAGTAGGTACTTAATAAATGTTTATTAATTGGTTGATAATAATGTAGCTAAGGTTATAACCCTCGTTTTTTTTTCTTTTTGGAGGGCAATTGGGATTAAGTGACTTGCCTGAGGTCACATGGCTAATGTGTTAAGTGTCTGAGGCCGGATTTGAACTCAGGTCCTCCTAACTCCAGGGCCGGTGCTCTATTCACTGTGCCACCTAGCTGCCCCTTAACCCTCATTCCTTAGGGCCTAAGTGGACATTGAGAGGCAGCCCATGGCACCACTTGTTCAGTGTTCCCTGTTTCAGTAGCCAGAACTTTTCCTGAGTCCCGTAGGAGGGATAATACCAAATGTTTGCCCTTTTAGAGACTTCGGCTCAGAGGCTACCTTTTTCTTCCATGGCTAAAGACTCTTCCTTCTCTTCTTCTAAGGACCAAGGATTGCCACCAAGTTGGTCAAGGGATTATCTTTCTTCCAGCTAAATTCACATTCACTATGATTAAGCAAAGACAGTTTCACCTCCCCTGTGACATTAGAAAACAAGACACCACCTAACAATTCCACTCTTGGTCTTCTAAGCCCTTTTCTTGGAAGGAGTATATGTATGTAATGGAAGACAAGGCAATGCTGAACTTGCTGGAGAAGAAGTCACATTCATGCCAGAGAAAGAAGGATCCTGATGAGATCTGTCTTTCTTTTAGAATTTGTTTTGGGCAGTAACCAACAGGGACACCCTAACCTCAGGAGATTGAGGTATGCCACTTTCAGGGGTCTATGCAGTATTGGAAGGGGAAGGGGAAGTGGAAGTGAAGAGGGAAGTCAGAGTCAAGTTATTGAAAATATAAGAAAAAGGCAGAGATGTAAAAATTCCAAGAGAGAGGCTGGATATATCTCACTCCCAAAGCATTAAATTCACTGTGAAATCCAGAGACTGAAATGATGAGGTCAAAACACTTTGAAAGAACAGAACCTTGCATATGCTCAAAGATCACGGAGTTTCAACCAGAAACTCAAATCATCCAAAGGAGCAATAAACCTTAAAATAAGTGATTGGGAGGGCCATTGGGTCAGAAATCAGAGCTCTCTAATTAGAATAATAAAGACAGACAACAGCCAAGAATTTAGAACACAATGGAGAAATGGTACAAGCTCTGACCAAATGATAGATTTAGCTCTCAGAAATACAATATTAGAAGAGTTTTACAGAAGATAAGCAAAAGATGTTATTAACCTTTAAAGAACACATGAATTTTATGGAAGCCAGAGTGACTGACCTTAAAGGCAAGTTCTACAAAAATGATGTAAAGATAACGAGTATCTTACAAGAATATGACAAAAAGAAACCTGAATATAATCCTATAGGACAGCGAATCTCAACCTATGGGTCGTGACCCCTTTTGGAGTCGAACGACCCTTTCATAGGAGTCGTCTAAGACCGTTGGAAAACACATATTTCCAATGGTCTAAGGAACCAAGACACTGCTCCTCTATCCATCTCCAGGCAGGTCTGCCCACATGCAGATATGCCCACATACGAGTATTAAAGGGTCCCGGCATTAGGAAGGTTGAGAACCACTGCTATAGGACTACTATAAGAATTTTTGAATATATACAACAGAATTCTGTTGGATGAATCCAGATGACTGTCAGAGAAATGCTCCAATTCATATGTTGATTAAATTTCAGAATCAATACCAAGTCAGTTTTACAAGTAGCTAGGTGAAAGACCATTCTAGTTCAGGAGAGAGGATGTTATGGATTACTGGGGCCAACCAGCATTCAGCAGGGAAGGAAGGAACGCAGAATCAGAGATGGGTTAACCTAACCTTAGAAGTGGTTAGTGATCGTGGTGAAGGTGGGACTTTTGACTTGGGATGCAGAGTAACTCTTCCTATAACTTTCTTAATGAATTGGTATTTCCAAAATGAGGCACAACAGGCACAACTACCAAAATAAACAAAATAAATTCTTTATCTAAGAAGCTTTGTCTCATGAGGGACATCGACTAAAGAATAATAATAATAACAATAGTTAACATTTATGTAGCACTATGTGCCAGTCACTGGACTAAGTATAATTGTCTCAGTTGATCTTCACAACAGCCCTGTAAGGTAGGTACAGTAATCCCCACTTTGCAGATGAGGAAACTGAGGTAAATAAATAGGTTAAAGGGTCACAAAGCTAGTAAGTGTCTGAGGCTGAATATGAATTCAGGTGTTCCTGACTCTAGGCCGGGTGCTCTGTCTGTCAGTTGTACCACCTTGATGCTTAAGTTACAATATGTCCGTGAATGGGAGTTAATAGATTTGGAGTTAGACATAAAGGGTGATACCATAAGCAAATTAGGAGAGCAAGAAATAGTTTACCTGTCAGATCTATGGAGAAGGGAAGAATTTATGACCAAACAAGAGATTGAGAAGATTATGAAATGCAAAATAGATAATTTTGATTACATTAAATTAAAAAAAGTTTTTGCACAAACCCAATGCAGCCAAGATTAGAAGGGAAGCAGAAAGCTGGGAAACCATTTTTATAGCCAGTTTCTCTGATAAGCCCCTCATTTCTTGGCTTACAGCAGTAATTTTTAGGGAATACTGTCTCTGCCAGGACCCAGGACTTGCAACTGGCAGGTGGTAGAGGTCAGATTTGAACTCTGGTCTCTGCACTCCAAATGTCATACTTTCCACTACACTGGCCTTTCAATGGGAACAATACTTGTAGGAATAAGAGTTCTTGATGTGTTCTTGGTGGTCACCTTCATCCAGGTATGATACAGCTCCAAGGCCGAAGTGGCAATGTGATAATAGTGGAAAGATTTAAGACCTCGTTTCGAATCTTGTTCTGCCAATAATTTGTTGTGTGACCTTGGGCTAATCATCTAACCTCCCTGGGCCTCAGTTTCCTCAAATTGTAAGTTAAGGGGGGTTGGAGTAGATGATCTTTATGGTCCCTCTCGGTTCTTGAGCTGAGGAGCTCCTTTAAGTAGCAGAGAATGGTGGTGGATCTTTGAGAACAGAGGCTCTGGGAGGAGGTGGTACTGGGAAGGAAGGTAGGGAACTCAATCTGTCTCAGGGTTGTGGGCTGCCTTTCTGAGTTCTTTTCCTTTTGGTTGCAGTGTAAACCCCACGATGGAGGCCACTGGAAGCATGGTGTCCACCCCCAAAGCACTTCCCTATTTTGTGGCTCTGTCCCAGATTCTGGGCCTGACTGTGGTGGCTATCACTGGAGCATGGCTTGGCCTCTACCGTGGTGGCCTTGGCTGGGAGGGTGCTCTTCAGTTCAACGTGCATCCACTCTGCATGGTCATTGGCATGGTCTTCTTGCAGGGAGATGGTGAGTCCTGGCTGGGTAAAGAAAGCTGGGTGGGAGGCAGCATGAGATAACCCACTGATTTCCATGGGAGTGAGCATGGCTGTCACCTGACCCTGGAGAGGAGCCATTCCCTTTCTGCCTATGGTTTCTGGGTCTGTCTGAAAATTGCTTAGGAAAATACCTTCTGTTCTGGGGAATGGCCAGGGGGTTTGCTCTGGAAGACCTCACTACCTCAAAAGAGACGTCGCTATCTTTGTTGGAGGCTCGACAGTTCAGATACCTGGGACTTAGGAATATTAGAAACCAAAATCAGGAGGGGAAGCTTCGTCCCGAAGTGTGGACCACAGGTGGGAAGGGGAGGTGTGCGTGTTATACTTGGGTCAGTACAGTTACTTTCTAAGATTGACACAGTACCTTTCATAGATAAGCAGTAAAGGTATATATGTTTGCTAGGAAGGTTCATAGGACGATAGCTGTAAATTGAGGCTGTCTCACTCAAGAGTTTACTAAAGAAAAGGAGATAGACCCTTCTGCAAGAACTGATCCCATAAGTAGAGTAGGTTCTCAAGATGACATTTAGAGCGAAAAGATGGTGGAACAAAACAGAATTGTTTCCCTGTGGGGTTAAAAGCTGCAGTGTTTATTCTCCCCCTTGCGTATGAGGCTGCAGTCTGTTTGCTTTGACAGATGAGAACTGATAGTAGCTAGTTTCCTTCACTGGGGCCTGGGAAATTAATTCAGAATTGCCCCCTGCCACAGGCAGTGTTTTACAGGAGTCTTAAAAAGCTTAATTCCAGAGGGATCAGGTAGCTTGGAATACTTTGGGTACCTCCCAAATCCCTTCTATTATTCTGCCTTATCCCTCCTAAATCTTATTCTTACCAGAATTTGAGTTCTTCTAGGCCCTGGTACTCTCTCAGGCCTTGCTGTAACTTCACTTCCCTGTCTTCCCCATCTAGTCCTTTGCCCCACCATATTGATCCTTATTCCCTGACAGATCCCAACCCTGGATCATTTCTGTCATCCACCTCCTCTGCTCCTGCTCAGATGGTGCTAACCTGAACTGTAGGCAGTCGCTCAGTGAAGCCCATTGGGTTTGCCACTGAGGAGGTAAATTATGAGAGTCATAAAAAAAATTGGGCTTTGGCAAATGATGAGCAGCAATAAGACAAAGTGGAGGATGGGGCAGAATTGATTTACTGTAGGGTTGAGGTTGGGAAAGGAGGCTTTATTTTATTATCTCAAGTGGGCCTTCACCTCAGCAAGAAAATCCTTTTTTGTTGTGGTTCAGTCAAGTCCAGTTCTTTGTGACCCCGTGGGCCACAGTGGGCCAGGCTCTTCTATCCCTTACTATTTCTCAGAGTCTTTTCAAGGTCATGTTTGTTGTTTCCATGATGCTCTGTATTCATCTCATCCTTTGCTGTCCATGATTCCTTTTGCTTTCAGTCTTTTCCCGCATGATGGTCTTTTCTGGTGAGTTCCATCTCATTATGTAGCCAGAGTACTTAAGCTTCAGCTTCCATATTTGACCTTCCAGTGAATAACCTGAATTAATTTGCTGTCCAAGGGACTCTCAGAAGTCTTCTTCCTAACTGATTTTCTCTCTTCCAATACTGTGTCCTACCTACTCCTTCAGTCCACCAGGGTTATTATACCCAGGGATGGACACACCCTGGATCTCCCAGTTGTACCTGTGTTCTACTTCCTTAGTCAAAAACGCTGATATTTCTTTCTCTGGCTATGACTTCCCCTCGTTCTGTCTCCCTGTGTCTCATCCCTGCTAAACCTATTCTTTGTTCTCGCTGGGAGCTCCATTCCCTTCACCCCTCAGTGCTTTTTCAGGCCTTTATGCCTGCTCTGACTGCACTTTCCTCCCTTCCCAGTCTCACTTGGATTATTGCAGTAAACGCCTAATTGATTTCCCTTCCTCGGATTTCTCCCCTTTGCAATCCATTCTCCACATAGCTGTCAGAGTGAATTTCCTAAAGCATGAGTTTGATCATATTACACTTCTACTCAATAAATTCCAGTGGTTCCCTGTGGCCTCTAGCATCAAATAGAGACTCCTCTGTTTGGCATTTAAAGCCCTTCACAAGCTGCCTCCAAACTACAGTCCTGCCTAATTACCCACCTCCTGCACACAATGGTTCGGCTGAATTGGCCTTCTCTTTGTTCCTCACTTGTAGCACACCATTTTTCATCTTTGTGCCTTTCCACTGGCACTGCTCCAAGCCTGGGCTGTGCCTCCCTCCTTATCGCTTCCTCTTAGAATCCCTAGTTTCCCTTAAAACTCAGTTCTGCTACCTTCTTCCCCATGAAGCCTTTCTACCTCCAGCTGCCACTGCCCCCTCCCCTACCCCTCTGTCATTTACCTTGTCTTTAGAAGTATATCCTCCTTTCTGTGTGCTATGCCCTGATAGAAGGTAAGGTCCCTGAGAGTGGGGACTGTTTTATTTTTGACTCTGCATAATGGAGTGGTGGGCACTTAATAAATGCTTATAGATTGATGTTTTTTCCTAACCCTTCTTCCCCACCTCCCTCATGGATCCTGGATACAGTTCCCCAGGGCCTCAGGCTTAGAAATGAAAGAATTTATTTAGAAAAATATGGGATCTAGGGATGCAAGTGTGAGAACAGTCAAAGGCACTATCTGACTGGGGCCTAGTGTGGAATCATTTTCTGTACTAATGTAGTGAAATTAAGGACCATTTCACTCAGAGCCACATTGGTGGGCAAAGGAGATCAATAGGTATGATCAGTGTTTGGCTAAGTTGGGGATTAAAGGGGTGTGTGTGTATATGTATACATATGTAGGTAACAGGATATCTTAATCCCTTTTGGGGGGCTATTGCCTGTGGAAGGTAAGTAGATGTTAGGACTCATTATTGCATCTAAAGAGAAGGGAGGTGCAGCCCTTTCCTTTTTTTTTGTTAGGGGCAGAGGAAAGGGTGGGAAAGGTAAACAGTTGGAAGATTCCTGTATCTGAAAGCAAAAGAGATTTCTGAATGATTTCTCAGTTGGGTCTGGTTGGTTTTATCTGCTATACTGGGAGAAAATGACAATTGCTCAAAGCCACTGGACATACTTCTTCGGTTTGGGGGGGTTCTGGGCTTAGTTGCTAGGCAGAAGAAACAGATGTTTGGCATTTGGCAAATGTTTCATTAGGTGGGTAGGTAAAGGGAGAGGGAAGAACCCTCAGTGTGTGGTAGAAAGGTGGGCAGCAGGAAACTCATTGGTATGCTTTGCCCCTTTTTTCATTCCTCACAAGCACTACTCGTTTACCGGGTCTTCAGGAACGAGGCCAAGCGCACCACAAAGCTCCTGCATGGGCTGCTACACGTCTTTGCCCTTGTCATCGCTCTGGTTGGTGAGTCCCTGGACGTTTCCTTTCTCTCCCAGGGATGTTGACTGGCTTTCCATACCCTCTCTAGTTTCTAGATGGGAGGTGGCAGACACGTTCCTAAACTGCAGTTAGGCAAACTACCTGCCCTGGAAGCAGATTTTTACCTCAGTGCCAGTGCCCTGAGGATACAGTTTATTCCTCTTAACACATTTGGAGAAGGTGGGGGCAGGACTGGGAATAAATCTTGGGAACTCTAAATGGCCATGTTTGACCTCTGGGATTATCTCCTTCTTCTTTTCCCCAGATTCCCCTAAAAAATACCTACCCTTTTATTCTCATGCCCTCCAACTTCTTTCCAGGAATGGTGGCTGTGTTTGAGTATCACAAGAAAATGAGCTATGCTGATTTGTATAGTCTGCATAGTTGGTGTGGGCTCCTCATCTTTATTCTGTATTTTGCTCAGGTAAGTCCCTCTCTGTTATTCCTGCCTCTCTGCTTCCCAAGTAACCATGGAGGGGTTTGAGAGTAGCTAACTGGAGAAGGCATGAGAGATGGCAAAACACCAGTCTGACAGGTTACAGAACAGGCTGAGCTCTAGTTTAGCACAGCTGAAGGGGCCATAAAGGGCTAAAGTTGGCCCCGAGGGCATTATTCCCCAGGAAACTGGAACTAGCCCAAAATTGGACTGATTTGGGGACATGGGGAAGGAGATGGGGGTGGTGCCTTGCAGCTAATGGGCCCCTTCTGATTGGCCAGCCCAGCTCCTGGTTGGTGCCAGGCTTAGGCTTATGGAACTTGGAGTATGGTTGTGACTGAGGTGAACCTGAAGCATTTGGGGACATAGACACATTTCCTTTCATGTTGTCTACAGTCTTCCATTATGGGCTTAGCATTGTCTTAATAATATCAAACTAGGCAGCACAAATGGCCCAGCAGGCAAGCAGGGAATTCCTTTCTTTGTTTAACTCTGACACTGTCTCTACATTTCTTCCAGTGGCTAACGGGCTTCAGTTTCTTCCTGTTCCCTGGAGCATCATTTTCCCTTCGAAACCAGTATCGCCCACAGCATATCTTCTTTGGGGCCACCCTCTTCCTCCTTTCTGTGGGCACTACCCTGCTGGGTATCAAGGAGGCGCTGATATTTGGGCTAAAGTGAGTGACCGTTGACTGCTGATAGAGAAGGGCCCCCTGCTGTCTTGAGCAGACTTCTTACACTGTCATCTTTCATGGAAAGCAACATCCTTTGCTGCTGGTTTAGTTAGCTGCCTTCTCATCAGAGTTGGATAAGGCTGCAGCTTGGGCCCGCTGGTTTTATGGCTGGATTGGGATAACTGGTTTTGGTATTCCTGTAGGATTAATCCGATCTTGGCTGTGGGCATGTGTGTGGTAAGACATCACGAATCCCTTCTTCCTTCTCTCTCTGCCCTGCAGGAACAAGTACAGTATGTTCCATCCTGAAGGCATCTTGGCCAACGTATTGGGCCTGCTGCTGATCTGCTTTGCTGTGGTCGTGCTCTATATTCTGACTAGAGAGGGCTGGGGTCGGCCACCCCGGGCTGAGGAGCAGGCGCTCTCCATGGACTTCAAGACACTGACGGAAGGGGACAGCCCCAGCTCTCAGTGATGGCTGTAGCTAGCCTTGACGGGGTGGGAAGGGGGTGTGGTTAGGAACCTCGTCAGTTCCATGTGGGTGTTGGAATGTCTTTTTATTCCCTCCTCTCTGTTGTGGTCACCCTGCCATCCCTTTGAGAAATCACAGAATACCACTGAGGCTCTTTCTGGGCAGTAGCAGGATACTAAGGTAAAGGTGCCCCAGAATTGATCTTGGGAATTAGCCGGTGGGATAGTCTGAATGCTGCTCAGTGTTTGTTTTTTAACCCTGGTTGCTGGAGGCTTAGCCTGTCTCTCCCATCCTTCCCCTTGTCCTTTTGCTTTCCTTCTTCACATGCCCACCTTGTGCAGCTGTTCCTGCCCTCAAACAGCTGGTGCAGGATCAGGGGAGTTCCAGAGACAGCATGAAGGATCCTTAAAGAGGCTTATCAGTCAGAAAGGGGGTGCAGCATTCAGGTGCTTAATTAATGAGGTCTTTAGAGCTGAAAGGGAAACACTGTTATTTTGTAGGTGAAGGAAGTGATGCCTGAAGTCATCTAATTACTTGTACAGTTGTTGTGCCATTGGCTCTTCTGGTGGCTTTAAAGCAATGGTTCTAAAACGTTTTGGTCTCAGGACCCCATTACTCCCATAAAAATGGTTGAAGAGGGGTGGCTAGGTGGTGCAGTGAATAGAGCACCGGCCCTGGAGTCAGGAGGACCTGAGTTCAAATCTGCCCTCAGACACTTGACACACTTACTAGCCGTGTGACTGGGCAAGTCAGTTAATCCCAATTGCCCTCCAAAAAAGCAAAAAAAAAAATGGTTGAAGACCCCCTAAAGAACTTTTGTTTATGTGGGTCATGACTGTGATATTTACTGTATTTGGAATTAAAATGCCTTGCTATTATGAAAATACCTCATGACATTGACCTCACAGAGAACCTGAAAGAGTCTTGGGGACCACTGGAGTCCCTGGACCACACTTTGAGAACCACTACTCTAAAGTAAACAGATATTTTCAAGAAAAATTCCTTGTTAGGGAACTGGGATTCTGGGTTCTGATTTCCTTGGCTAGGAAGCCTGACTTTGGGAGAAGCTGTAGAGCTCTGTATTGCTGAGAGAGAGGTGAGTTAGAGATGCTGGGCCTAGCATTGAGGACTACAGAGAGATCTGGGGGCTGGAGCCAGGGGGGAAAAGTATCAGGGGCCTCAGGTATTCATAATTAAGCCCTGAAGCCCATTCCCTGTGCTTACACCAAAGTCAAACCAAACATTCAGCTATTCCAAACAAAGCATCAGCCTTTGGCAGTGGGAAACAATTGAGATCACATGGAAAACATATTTGTGCTCAGAGTGGTGTTCTTAGGGCTAAGTTATGGCCTTGGGACTCCTGTTCTTTTTTTGTGCTACCCACCCCCAGGACTGCTGTGGTGATAGGGAGCTGTCATACCGAGCGCCTAAAGTATAGCCTTTTCTTCTTAAGAAAGACAAGTCTAACAGGGTGTGGGTCCTAGTTTTAGGACTGTTTGCTCACATGCTGTGTAGAATAGATTTTCTCGCAGCCTGCCTAAGTCTAGCCTTGGAAGGTGGTAGAGGTCTTTTTCCTCCTCATTGGTCTGGATCTTAGGAGTCTGGGCCTTGGGGAAGAGGCTGGCTGTTTGCCAGATGAGCTTGACACTTCCCTAGAAAGGGAGACTAGGGTTACAAGCCCCTTGATCTTAATGAAATGCTCCAGTTGTTACAGAACATGAGGTCTGGTATTGCTTCCTTCACCTTGTGAGCAAAGCTCCTGCCAAGGTGGTATTAGAGCTGGTTTGGCTTCTGCCAGAGGGTCAGACAGCTTCTCTGTCTTCTACCTGGGGTCTTTGGAAACAGTAGGGCCAGAGTCAGAATTGTATTAGTTTTTCAAGTGTGTGAGCCCCGGGTTTTAAATCAGATTTTCCACTTTGGAAGCATGTTGTGCTGTAATCTGAGTCACTATTTGGCGTAAGTCCAAAAATAACATTATTAGAGCATCCATCTTGGACTTGGCAAATAATTCTCCCTCATTCCCAAGTCTTTTCTGCCCCCGTTTGCTGTGATTGGAACAACACAGCACAATTTGTGGATGCTTGTGTTTTACTCTTGACAAGTCTTTGAGGTGGATGGACTTGGGCACTTTATTTAATGAAGAAATTGTCTCCAGCAGCAGTATAGCTAGTGTTTCTTTTAAGAGAGGCTGTTCATTCTGATTCGGTGAAGCAAGCTATGCTCCTCTAAGTTAAGATTTCCATTGGAATCTTTTCCATAGGCAGGGGTGTGGGTAGGAATGCTTTCTTTCTCAAATAAATGAGTCACTCCTGGGGCAGGCAGCTGTTGTCTTTCCTCCCCCCTAACCCTGTAGTAGGGGTTGCATGTGGGCTTCTCCTTTGGGGGGTGCTCTTCTTTTCTTCCTTTAGACCCTAGCCTGGTTCATGTTTCCTATGTAATATTAATGTCTGAATTAGATTGAAATGTCAGGGTCAGGTACTATTCCTGTCTAGGTTCTGCAATAACCTGGCACACCTGAACACCCAATTTCTCTATGGAATTGTTGCACCTTGGACAAATTGCCAAAGTATCATTATATAATCACTTTAAACAGAATGACAATTCACAGGGAAATGTAGCTTTTGGCTAATAGCTTATTGCTAAGTTATAGTTTTCTCCCAAAGTTACTTTAAAAGGAGTTCAGTTTTAGGTCAGTCAGGAGGCTCTAAGTCAGAAAAATTCTAGGGCAATTTTTACAGGAAACTTTTGTCTCCATGCACTCCCCCTTTACCTCTCCCCAAAAACCCCTATTATTTGACTAGTAGTCAGTCTTATGTGAAATATGTTTGTATTGGTGTAGAAAACAGATGATTCAATAAATGTCTGCAGCAAATATATTGCCTGTTATCTTCAATTTACTACAGCAGTAAGGGAGCCATTGTTTCTAGGCCTGCAGTACACATGAAACTGAAGCCGTCAGGGATTAGAGAAATAAACAGTTTTGGTGACATAAGTAAAATGATTAATGCTATTTCTCATGACACAAGCACTGAGGCGGCCCAACATGTTACCTTGTCCTCTTCCCCTTCTTCCCCCTTCTGCCCAACTCGTGACTGAAGGCAGTACAGCAGCAGGCCCTTGAGTAAGGGTGGTGGCTTTCTGGAAGTCTGGTTAGAATGTCTCCTGGGGGTGGGTTCTGCAAGATGCCGATAAGGTTATTACAAGAAGTTTTCCCCAGTGTTCAGACTATGTTTTCCTTTGGGTGATCATGATGTTGAGAGGTAACTAACTGACCACACTTCACTTTGTGAGGTGGATGGCATTCCTGAAAAGCACTAATCAGCAAAATGATTTTAATAGGGAGTTTACAATTTTAAAGGTACCTGCCGCGAATCCTTTTGTAACATGATCATTTCTATCTTGTTTCAAAATTTTACTTTTTCAGGGGTATTCTCCTCTGATAATTTCCAGGCAGGGTACACCTGTATGAAATTAGAGATGGCTGTCCTTAGTGGCATACTCCATGGATACTTTTTCTTCCTTCTAAAGAGGCGGCTCTCCAGGACTTAGGTTTCTGCTCAGGGCAGTGAAAGGGTGGACCAAACTTCTTTAGCTCAGTACATTTCTGAGACTGAAATTTAAGGGGGCAATGGGATCATTAATCCTCCGGCTTTTTCTTTTTTTATTCCCGGTCTCTCAGACCCTTTGGAGGGACTTTTTTTCCTATATGTTTTTGATCCCTTCTCCTACACCGCTTAGGCCTTTAGGTATTTGTCCTCATCATCTAGCACTTACATGGTCATTGCCTTTGAGTGCATCAAGCCTCAAGTATTATTACCTTAACACTTCAATACCTTCAATCCTTCTTCGAGGCCTCCATTTCCAGTGCCAGCTTTCTCTCCTCTCCTTGATTTAATGCTAGCTTTCTCCAGGTGTATGAAAATAAAATTTTAAACTACATCTAATTTAACTTTTTTTAAAATTGTCATTTAAATCTGCTTCCTTTGCTTCCTGGATTCATTCATCTTCCCCAGCCTCCCCTCTTATTTTTTTAAAACCTCCATCAGGAATTTCAAAGGATCATCTGATCATATGTCTCTTGGCCAGGAGGCAGCACCAGATGTTCCACAAAGCAATTAGTTTGATAATATTAACTCTCATTTATATAACATTTTAAAGCTTACAAAGTCCTTTCCTCACAACGACCTTGAGAAAGATATACAGTACAAGTGTCATTCCCTGCTGTACAGGTGAGGGTTCTGAGCTTGGGACAGGTTAGATGTTTTGCCCAGGGGGCACAAAGCTAGTTAAGTGTCAGAGCTAGAATTTGAATTAAAAGTCCAGCACTCTGCTGGACCATGATGGTTCTCACTCCTGGTGGGATTCTACTGCCTCTGTGCTTACGTCTCCTCCCGCTCCCTCTTTGTCCCCTTGCTCACTTGTCAGTGGAACCCTTGAACATCGTTTAGATCTATTAGCCAAGAGGTTGCTGATTATTTTTCTAAACTAGTGTAGATACTTGATTAGCCTTCATTTGGATTTCACAGAATCACGTTAGAGCTGAAAGGAACCTTAGACATTCTCTAGTCCAGGGGTGGGGATTCCAAAGTTTGGATTCAGTCAAAGGGCTGCACTTGAGGACCTCGAGGGCCACATGCATGTGGCCTTGAGACCTCAGGATCCCCACCCCTGCTCTAGTCCAACCTTTAGAGATGAAAAAACTGAGGCCCAAAGTGATTTGCTTAAGGTTGCCCCAGGATTCTGTTTTGCTGTGTCTCCTTCACTCTTTCTTAAGAGACTGGTGGTGTGGGCATGCAGACCGTCTTGTGACTAGGATCATTTATTTTTTTTTTAAATTGTAACAACTTCTCATGGTGTAAAGGAAAAAAGATCAGGCTGTTGGAGGCCTTGGGTTCAAATCCTCATTTCCTAATGGTATGGCTATAGGCAAACTTGGTCTTTCTGAGCCTCTGTTTCTCCCTTATGAAGTTATTGTAAGACAAATCACATTATAAGCTGTAAGGTAGTATTCAAATTCAAATCATTCTTAGGAGAAGAATCTAATGGGGAGACTGTCCAATGTTGCACTGTCTGCCTCTTTCTCAGTTCAAATTGGAGAACTTTAAAACGTTGATGCTATAAGGGGGTAGCAGTCAGTTTGAAGGCCTTTAGGACAACTACCTCTTCAGGAACAGGGGCAGCTCCTTTTAGGAATCACCACTTTTCTTCCTTCAGACATGACATTTCTTAAGGCCTCTGGGAATCGTTTGGGCAACTGGGCTTTGGCCAAACAAATGAGACTTTTGATCTGCTTGTTGTGTTGTCATTCTTTGAAGTTTATCCATGTTTCTCTTTTATTGAAATGGCTAGTCTTCAGATTCTGCAGCCCTCTACTACAAGACTCCCTCACTCTTGTCCCTCTATGGATCTTTCTTGCTTTACTGTCTTGGATGGATTTGCATGCCCTGGATCTGTGTACTTTAGGATCTTCCTGTTACTCCAGGTTTCATTTGGAGGAAATGGGGGAAATGGGTGTGGCTACACTAGCACCAGTGTTTCTTTAGCACAGTCAGATGTTATTCCTTTCCCATTCCTTTAGCAGACAGAGTAAGCAGTTAAACAAGAAAACCAGCAGAGCCAGGGACTTTCTCCTGGGACTGATTGGTGTCAGTTTCAAGCAATTTCAACAATTCCTTTAACAATTTTGCATGCAAAACTGTCATAACTCCCCACAGTCACACCCTGTGGTGCCAGAAAGGAAACTAGACATGATTTTTTTTTTCAGACTGAAAATAACGATCATTTGCTAAGGTAACAAAATGAGGGTTACTTGCCACTGGGCACTGAGCTCCTGACTTGATGGCTTAGTAAGTCATCAGCTCAGTCTCCAAATCCAACCCAACCCTATAGAAGGATTCAGGTAGGTTGATGAGGTAATTTTAGTTTTATGGTTATTTGAACCACAGAGTTAGAAAGGACCCGAGAGCTTTGGTGTGATGGCAAAAGCACTGTATTTGTAGTCAGAAAAGCTAGGTTCAAATTCTGGCTCTGCTACTTAAAGATGTGCAGAAATTAACCCATTGCTTGTCCTTTAGTAGACAAAAAGCAAGCGGTGTGACTGTGGCCGTCAGATAACCTTCTTGAGGGTTAGCTTCCTTCTTTGCATAATGAAGGGGTTGAATTAGGTGATCTCTGAGACCTCTTGTAGCTCTAGGGCCCACGATCTCATTTTATAGAGGAAGAAACCAAGACCCAGAGAAAATCACAAGAGGTCATGTTGTCGGAGGAAATAATTAGGATTACTTAAGGCTGCGGTTCTTTGACCCTAATCTAAGGAAACAGTTAATGTAGCCTTTCGTACCTCAGGCAGCCAGCCTTTTCTAGGTTGGCAGAAGTGTGTTCCTATGCACTGGGGCAACAAAGCCCTTCTACATCTAGCCTTGGATTCCACTGGTCAAGGAACAAGTCTCTCCCTTTCTTGTGCTGTGGTAAGAGGCTTTCTTAATCCTATAGGCAGTAGACAAAGGGCAATCTACCAAGATCTCTGGTCCCACTGCTCACAGTTGAGAAGTAGCTCTGGCCAGGGTACTGGAGAAGCACCCTGATTGCCAGGGGAAAAGCACCAGGCCAACCACGTTTTTTCCAAGTGTTAACCATTTATAAATAAGTACATTTGTTTTCATACATACAATTAATTGTACAGATGACAACCTGTATACATGGGGCAGGGAAATGCATTCGTTTGAACTTTTCACATCTATCTCACACAGCTCACATGTACAGACAATAAAACTGCTCAAGCAAGTACAGCAAAGGAAAACATCGTCCTTCCTTATACACAGGGCCGGGGAAGGGCGGGCGAGGGAGTTGGAGGCCTCTGGTGGGCATGGGGTGTTCCCGCTGCACGAGTTCACAACTGTGTGGTGTTCAATATATCAGTATAGAGAACAAACATGCATTGGATAATATGCTGTACAGAGAAAATCCTTTACATCAGAATTATAGAAAAGCTAAAGGGAAACTAAGTGCATTAAAGCTCTTTCCAGCAAGTATCTTGAAAGGACAGCAAAGAGGAAGAAGAATCAAAACTGTTAGTACAAATTACTTTTTAAATGTACATATTTGTACTAATTAAAATTGTCTTGGATTTGGAGGAGACAGAACAGAGACAAAGATGCTATGCTAGCATGAAAAGGAGGCTGAACTCCAGAACGACACCTGCCCTGAGCCTGGCAAGGAACTGGCCTCACTCAAGGAGAATTAGCCAAAGGAAGAGAAACAGGAAGTGTCACGGGATTTCCAAAATAATCCCTGAATGGAGTGTGGAGCTAGAGTCAGTGTGAGTTGGTGCACAACAAGACAGTTAAACTCCAGTAATGAGTTATCCATATTAAACCCTCTGCCTGGCCCTGGGGGTATAGAGCGTGAGAGAAAAGGAAGGTTGAGTTCCCCCCATCCAGAATTTTTGGGCCAGTGGGTATTATGAGAAGCAAAAAAAGCCACCTAACAGCAGCTGTAGAAAGAAACTAGGCACCTGGTCCACATTCCTTCCACTGACTCAGAACCTCTGAGAAGTGAAATGATGACCTGTGGCTGGGTATGTTCAGCTCACCTGGCAGATTGGTCCATTTAAATGCCAGAGATGTGTCAAGAAGAAATGAGATGGTTATGTGTGGGTGAGGAAACATGAAAGTAACACTTGATTTTTGGTGTCCAATTATTCATTCATTTGGTATTGACTTTCCTAGCTCTGACTGTGGTCAGTCCACCCAGGTTGTGTCCTGGCAGGCAGTAGCCGAAAGCATCTCAGGGTGGTTCAGCTGCTTTGAGGAGCTGGACACCGAAATGAAGGTTACCAACACTTCAGCCCTTAGTGGTTTATGTTACAAAACAAGTCAATGAAAAACTCAGTGATTATTCAAGTAGCTCCGCACAGAGGCTCCACCATCCCCATTTGTGCTTTGTCCAAACCCACTGCCAGTCTCCTTTCCTTGGGAGCGTCCAGAGCTGAATTCAAGGCATTGCATGGTGAAGGTCTCCATGACATGTCTTCCTAGGTAGCTCTTACCCCTAAGCCCTTATTTAAATGTCGTTGGTCTCAGTAGATGAACCGTCTGGAACTCTTAGAAGAGGAGAGAAGCTGAACCTCCTGGTATATGGGTAACAGATGAGAAAGGCTCTTAGAGCTGACCGCAGCAGACTGGTACTCTCTCTCCAGGAAGCTTCTTGAGGACAGGGCTGGGAAGCTCCAAGAGCGTAGGAAGTCAGGGAATGGAACTGGCAAACTGGGCAGGGGCAGCTGGGCACTTGGGATTTCAGCAGAAAACTGGCCACAGGTATGAAGTGCATTCTGCACAAGTTCCAATGGGGCAGTTGGTTTTGACAAAGGCATTTTTTTTTTTTACAGTAGAAAAATAACAACTAACCTTTGAACTAAAAACCACCCATGTGTGACAGCTTGCAAGGAAGGCTAGAAACTGAGTGCAGGGAGAAGCCACCAGCTGCAATTAACGTTTTCCATTGATCTTCTGGAACAAGGGGACTCTGCTCAATAAAGCTCTACCTAGGGATGCTCCCTTTTCCCAGTTCCAGGCTTCTCTTCTACAGTAGGCTCCAGTTTTCAAAGCTTGCTACTCCAACGTTAACACTGCTAAGGAGTATATTCTCCTTCCCCTCCTTGCCCCCCTCCTCATGCCCTGCTCTTTCCTGTACTGGACTCCCCTCTGGAGCTAGCTGGCCCCAGCTCTGCCCTGGCAGGAGTCCAAAGGCCTCTCTGATCCATTCCTGGGATCTGCTCTGTCTGTTCCTTGGGGTAGTTCTAAAGGGGGGCATAGCTCCTTTACTGCCAGAGAAGGCTCTGGTGCAGAGCCAGGGTGACACCTAGTGGTTAAATGCAGTAAAACGCAAATGACGTCCATAGTCAACTGGGGTTCATAGATTCTGAGGAAAAACAATCTTTCAATCAATCGACAAACTTTTATTAAGTGCCTACTCTATGCTGGGCACTGAGCTGGGGTATTAAATGAGATACTGGTTACTTGCTCTAATGAATACATCTCTGAAATATAAAAATAGGGAGAATTTAAGAGGGAAGTTCACAAACTCCTGTCTGGTCTGTGAACCGAGACAACCTTCCCCAAGTTGTTCTTAAAACATGAGGAAAAGCATCTAGAGATTTGGTCTAACTCAGTAACAAACTCTGAAGATTTGGACAGCGACTTAGGGGGCACCACACGCGGTTCTAAGGAGTGGAGTTTTCCTGAGCCGTCTGTTGGAAGTTTAAACACATCTAAAAAAGGAACAAGAGGGTTTGTGCTCTATTAACACAGTTCTTCAATAATAATAGCGCACTTCTGCAACCCAGATGAGATACGACAGCAAATACAAAATGGTCTCCATTTTGTCCATGCCAAATTTTCATGATACACAGATTTTTTTACTTTGTAAATAAATACTAATTTTCAATTGCTAATGTGTGCCTTACTGATCCAGTAAATAAAGTAACCATGTCTCAGGAGTCCCTAAGAAAATTGCTGGAAAAACACTTTAAAATCACTGCAAATATTCTGTATTTAAAAATTACTTAATCTTTTGATGTTTATATACAACAGTTATTTCTTGTGCTATAAATGTTATGATCCATTGCTTGATTTCTTTCCTCTTTTTCTTTGTTTTTCTTGAAAAATACACTAAAAGACAGGAGTGGTTCTGCTATTTTCTAATGAAGACACTACTCACGCTTAAATATCCAATATTTATCATAGTAACAAATTCAAACAGTAAAGTGCACCCATTTACAGACATAATGTGATGGTAACCCATTAGTGCAAGAATCCTGGGCAAAGAGAACATATTTTTGGTGAGAAACCTACAAGCTGCAGTTAAGTCACCACTTCCTCTATTTGTGGGTGGCATGAATGTGGGAGCTGGTGGGTTAGGCTTGAAGCAAGGGAGAGAGGGGGTGTGTGGAACTTTGCAGTTACATTTTAAAATTGTATTTGAAAATATCTTTCCTAACCTGAAGTAGGGCATTGATTCACAAAGTGCTGCTGTGGGGGCCATGTCTTAAATACAGTACTGGGATCGTTGAATGGCAGTGAAGTAGCAAAGCAGGGCATGGGCAGTCCGTTTGTAAGAGGAGAGCTTCTCTTTCCCAGAAGAGGGTCCAATTGGCTTTTTTTTTTCTTTTATTCCCAAGCTCATAGACAACCAGTGCCCAGTGGGAGTGCTCACTCTTTCTTGGATGGAAAAAAAGGTATGGATTGGGGAGGGCAACTTTTAAGTTTTCCAACCAAGAGAGCACAAAAAGCATAAAGGGCAATGGGTCTCTTGTTTCTTATGGAAAATTGGAAGAGGAAGGGTCCTGGGAGAGAAATGGTATCAGTGGAGTGTTTGCAATATTACAAAAAAACCCAGCACATCTGTCTAGGTAGGTGTCTTTGTGCAGTGCAGACAGGACTCACAATGCTCCTGATGAGGCAGGGGGCAATACTGAGCCTGAAGAGACTGAAATCTTTTCTTAAGAACAGAAGCTTCTCATTGAGAGAAAATGGACAGAAACCCCTGTTCCACCAACAGAGAAGGGGTGGGATGGAAAGAGTTCCAACAGAACCAATCCCTGACCAAAACAAAAACTCTAGCCTATGGCTCAAGTCAAACGAGAAAGTTCTAAGTTGCAATTTTTTTTTAATTAAAAAGGAAGAAAAAATAGAAACGGATGCCTGCCCTCATCCAGTTAAGTAGATGTTTTCACAAATATCTGAGATAGAGAAATGGATCCCCCGGAGCACAGGCTCCCTCAGTTTGTTTTCTAAACAGCCAAACTGACATCATCCCGGCCTGTTCCAAGGTCTACATCCTTTTGTTTGGCAAAAGCTAAGGTAGTTGGGAAATGTCACCAAATCAAGCCTCTGGGCTTCCCTTTAACCCCTTTCTAGAGGAATAACCTTGCCTATTGCCAATAGGTCTGGTCACACCTGGAATCTGGTACAGGGAGTAGTTCATCCCAAAGCCCTTTACTCATGAAAGCAAGGCTGACTTTTAACAGTGTAGGTCCAATTCACTTTTAACTCTTAAATCTTTGGTTTCTAACATGCTACAATTGTTGGTGCCCTTGCCATCCATCCATCCATTTATCCACAGTGACTCAAAAAGCAGATTAACAAGTGGTATCCACAAAAAATGGAAAATGTACAGAGGATGGCTGGAGTCAGAAACCCTATTGTTGTTTCCACATGTGTCCACCCACCCAGGACTGGAAAACAGGTCTGAGATCTGACACTCTCAATTATCTTCACCCTGAATCAAGGTTGAGTACACCTGGTTTTCAAACCAAAAACAACCACATATCCTTAAAAAAGCAAAACAAAAATCCATTCCTGAAAGCAGATGAGATTCAGGAAATCAAACCAGGCAGCAAATGCCAAGGATAGCTTTAGGAGACAGAGGAGGGAGGGTCACTCTGGAAAATAGCCTTAAAGTGTCCACTTCTGCCTCTCTCCTTAAGGAAGTGGTCCTCTTGCTATAGCATACAGACTTTTAGGAGAGAATTCAGCTTCAGATGAAGTGGCAGGCTACATAAACATACTTGTTTATTTACACTCTAATGGAAAAACATTTGATGAGGGAAATAATGCTGCATGATGCTAGGATCCAGAGGAAGTTTCCTCAAGATGATGGTTTTCTACAAGCTCTCTTGGTTAACTCACATTAGCCTCATTTTTGTTCAAATAGATATGTATAAAGAAGTGTTCAAGACCCATTCAATTTCCTTGAGTGACTGAAATAGTCAAAGAGTTGCCTAATCTTTAATTAAAGAAACAAACAAACTTGGAAAAACAGTTTGGTGGCATTTCAAACCTAGCCTCTTGGGGTTTTAACTAAATTATCAGCCTGATTTTACTTACTTCTCTACCTCCACCCTAAAATATGAACACCAGAGGTAATCAGAATGACATTCTAGATCTCATTACTAAAGGAAACTTGTTATTAAGATCCATCAGGGCAGAGAAGTAGCTCTTCCTTGGGGAAGGAGACAATCAGAGCAGGAATGCACAGGCTGGCTGTTTGGAGAACACTGGATAAAAATGCAAAGGCAAAAAGGGCAGCACTCTCTTTTGAAAATTCCTAGAGGAAAATTAACGAGAACATCTCTTTGGAAAAAAAAAAGGAGAGACAGTTACACAATAACACTAGGTGATCTGATCGATTGTCTATTTGAAAAAGCTGAGCAGTGTGTCTGATCTCCCTGGGCTAAACCACACTGTACGAAAAATCTCCTAGTTGGCAGCTGAAGAGAGAGGGCACACAACTGGGGTATGGACAAGAGAAACTACAATCCTGGCTTGTTGGAGGCCAGCTTCCCAATTGGCTGCATGCAAATGATTTCAGCATGTGTCTCTGAACACCACACAGAAATTACATGAGAAATTAAGCCAGAGAACTACCCCAAATGTGGAAACCAAGCCTGGAAATGTGTGCTGAAAACATGGATCTCGCTCCAACAAATGTTTTAAACATTAGACTCCACAAATGGTCTCTTTGGTTTGATTGGGGATGTCTGCCCTTGTCGAGAGTCCCTGGACAACTGCCTGTACAGGTTGTCCTGATAGGCCTGAGCAACAGGCAGTGTCCTGGCCACCTTCACATCAGGATATGAGGCAGCTTGGCTGACTCTCTCCAAGAGGTCTCCGCGGGACCCGTTAGCCAGCATCCCATGGGGGCTATAATAGTCATCCTCCAGCAAATGGCCATTCTGTGCATTGTTGGTTTTGTTATAAAAGGCAATGTTGCTGATTGAAGACGGTGGACTGAAGGACTCGGGCTGAGGAAGATTGCCTGGAGACGTGGGGCTGATGACAGTATCCACTGATGAAACCGCCCAGGTCCGATTCTGCTGGTGGAGGTGGGGGTACTGTTGAGTCCGGGCTGTTTTATCTATGATCCCCATGAATGGTGTGGTCCTGGACCGAGCTGGCTCACTGGGGTAGCCTCCCTGAGTGGGAGACACTGGAGACAGCTCATCACATGACCTGTCATATGCCGGCTTCAGCGGGATCTCCATTTGCTGAATTGAGGAGGATGGGCGGAAGGTAGGAGTCAGGTTGGAGGTGGATGATATGCTATTGCTAGAAGGAGAGAATCGGAGGCCTACACTTTGGGAGTGCAGCAGAGGCCTAGGAGTTGGTGGGTGGGATTTGATTTCATTAGGGTTAATTGTAATGGGTCTTCTGATTAAGTGTGACACATCAGGGGAGCCAAGCTGGCTGGAAGAGCGCTCTAGATCCAGTTTGGAGTGACAAACTGGATAGTAGGAGGCTGACTGGCTGCGCCCAATCTGAGGTGTCTGACTATACCTCACACCTCCTCGGTAGGCTGAGGAAGGTCTCTGTGGAAGATCTTCTTTGGTCAGCCCTCCATGTTGGCAGATGGCACCTGCACTAAGGCTGGCCTGGACGTGCTGCACAGGTCTCCCATCACCTACAATCCCCCCAATTGACCCTTGGTAGACCAACCGACTCTGACTCACTCCCATTTCTCCCTGTGAAGACTGGTATTTACTGGCCATTGAATGAGCCACTTGGCCATAAGTGCCGGTGGGGATGACCGTGCTGGAATGAACCGCTGAGCTAGGCTGGTTGCTTCTCACAATCTGGGCCTTGGCAGGCTGCAGTCTAAGCCCTTGCTGGGGAACCGCCACAGGAAGCTGGGGCATCTGGTATGGCCTCTGAGCCATTTTGGACAAAGGAGACTTTGGTCTTCCAGGAAGCTGACTAACAGTAGCTTCTTGCTGGTATCGCACAGGAGATCCAGACTGGGATCTATAGACACTCATGCTTTCAGCTGGAGGGCTAGCCCGGTACTGAGGACCTCTTCGGAGAGGTGATGGGGGAGGACTTGGATATTCTTTCCCCTGCCCCCCCACGGGAGGGGGGCTAAAGCGGTAAGCTCCACCTTGATGAGCTGGGGAAGTATGTGGGGGACTAGGCCTGTAATGAGAGTTCTGGTGTGTCGGAGAGAGAGCAGGAGATGTGGACTGGTAGCTTTGCCTAGTGGGAGAACCTACAGAACTATTAGACCGGAAATCAAAAACCTGATGTGAGCCAAGAGGTGAGCCAGAGATATATGTTGATTCTCGATGGGCAGGAGAGGAGGGTGGGCTCTGGATGATGGGGAGCCCTTGAGTGGGCCGAGCTTCTGTCTGTAAGCCGATGGAAACATTTTCAACATCCTGCTCCAGGTACTCCTCTTCAAAGATGTCTTGCACAGAATACAGATCTTCTTGTTGGGGGTCAGGCTCAGCTTCTACAGGTAACTGCTGCTGTTGCTGCTGCTGCTGCTGCATCTGTCTACACTCTTCTTCCACTCTCATCAGCAGCCGCTGGATCTCACGGTTGTTTGGACACAGCTTGATGGCCTCATTCAGGTCCTCCAATGCTGCTGAAAACTGCCTGCTTGACAAAGTGACAAACATAGGAACTGGAGTTATTCTGGATCAACAGGTCATACCAAGTACTCAGAACATATCTTAGAGGCCAGTGGGCCCTCCTGTGGGGTTACATTACAAGTGCTACCCTTCTGGCCTTTGTTTGGTTTAGTTTGATTTTCAAGGAGGAGATCAGCTAGGTGAGAATAAATCCTGCACCTGTTGGCCTTCAAATTTCTGGAGGATGATAAAGAAATGTTTTCACTACATCAGCCCAGAAAGGTCCTACAGGAATATTTTCCTGATGTGTGATATATACCAAGGACAAGACCCTTCCAGGATAGTGCAGAGAGACGACAAGGGTGGAGCTATCACTAACTGTAATCCTATGAAATAGCATAGAAACTACCATATTAGTTCATGCTAATCCATCAGAAAATATTCCTTAGTTTCTCAATATTTTGGGTCAAATTTTCTGTTGAGAACCAAGGTAGAAAAACCCCACCCCTTCTGTGTAATTCCTCCCCTTCCCCCCCCCCCCAGTAGCCTTTGTACTCTGCTGTGGCAAAACTAAGGTAAATGAACACAGGGTCCAGAGCTGGCCTGCGCTGTGAGAGGTAGACAGTGTGTGAAAAAAGGAAATGAACCCCAGAAGCAATGTTTCTACTTTCTCTGTAAAGACTGCAAGGAAAAGGGGCTATTGGCCAATTGTGAAAGAAAATTAGCATTGCATTTTCCTGGCATGAGTGAGAATCCAAGACAATCAGCACAGGTATTGTCTCATTATCTAATATGAGAATTTGGCTGTCAAGGCCAAGTCTCTCCTGATGGGCCCCGGGGTCTCCAGTTCTTTTTCCTCATGGGAACCTGCAGGGAGACAGGGTGTATTGGTGATCTAGGCTATAAGACAGTGACAAGTAGCCAGAGGCAGGGGGTCCCTGGCTCAGAGTTCTTGTGCTTTCTCTGAGCCTCATTTACCCAGCTGAGCATATTAAGTGGTCTTTTGCTCGGTTCCTCTCTTGTTCTACCCCTAGCACTAAGGCTATCCCACTTCAGCCTGTGTGTATGCTGAGGGAGATGGGAGGAGGGAAGGACCATAGTGTTTCTTTTGATCCCATTACCCTTCCATTCTCACCTGCTGCTCCGTTTCGCCCTTGCTCGTGCATAGTAAGCTTCATAAGATTTCGGTTTCAGCTCCAGAGCTTTAGTAGCAAATTCCTCTGCCATTCCAAAATCCTGTTATCACAACAGATGTGCAGACAAGTCACTTCAGAGATGTGGACAATGAGCAATTTGGGAATAAAAAAAATCATATGCATTTTTTCGTATGTTTATGTATATAACTCTTGGGATTCATAGCTCAGATGGCATGGCCTAAGTTAGGCAGAAAACTTTTTCAAGAGAGTAATTTCTTTTGTATGCCTTGTGTTCCTTCACCTGAGGACCACTGTCTGTGAAGCAGGAGTCTCTACTGAAGGTTTACTTTTTTCTGCCTCTTCCGACCAATTTCCCTTTCGACGTGTGTACGTATGTGTATCTGCACATATGTATATGTATGTGTATGTATCTTTCTCAAAGAAATGCTCTGATTGACAAGTATACACACATATTTCAAGGAGATTCTCTGATCTGCGGGCGGCTTTGTGGTGCAGTCAATAGAGCACCGGCCCTGGAGTCAGGAGGACCTGAGTTCAAATCTGGCCTCAGACACTTAACACAAAAACTAGCCATGTGACCTTGGGCTTAACCCCAACTGCCCTCCAAAAAAGCAAAAAAAAGAAAAAAGAAAAGAAAAAGAAAAAGATTCTCTGATTTGGAATCTTATGGAACCACTGCTTTCAACTGTTTATTCTTATCCAACTGTGTTCTCCCACCATTTTTCCTACTGACTTTGTTGCATATACATACATAAATCTTTTATCTTCTAACAGGATCTTGTTGCTGGAAGGAATCTTGGGGGTAATTTAGTCTATCTGCTGCATTTTACAGATGAGTTAACAGGCCCAAAGAAATGTCCCTTCACTTTACTAATAAGTGGCAGAGTCAGGATTCAAACTCAGGACTTTTGGTCCTAAACAAAGTAATCTTTGCCTATACACACGCATGTGCACATATGTATCCATACATGTATGCACATAGATACACACATGACTGTGCACATGCTCACATGCATGAATGTGTATGTCTGTATATAACCCAGTCATGTCCCTTACCTGCTTCTCTGTTGTATTTATTTCAAAGGATCCTCAAGAAGAGAAATAAGGGAAGACTGGCAGTTGCTCTAGGGAGCTAGATGCACCTCTCTTCCATATGTACCTATACTTGGTGGCTTTTTTAGGTGATGGTTTTCAATTGCCCTAAGAAAGTCAAAGCTTGGAGACAGCTGAAAATCATCACCTAAGGAAGTCAGCAAGAACCAATCTGCATGAAAGAGAAGTGAATTCTAGCTCCCCAGAGCTACCACTGGCCTTCTCTCACTTCTCTTCTGGAGGATCCATGAAAACAAACACAGCAGAGAAGCAGATGGGGGCTATCACTGGGTTTCATGTCACTACACAATCTCTCAGAAGTTGAGAGTAAAAGTAGAGGTCTTTTCTAGAAGAGCCCAGTTTCTCTGTATCTAGCTGGAAAAATGGATAAATCAGTCAACAAGCACCTAATAAACACCCTCCATGTGCCTGGGACTATGCTAAGTGGCGGAAATAGAAAGAACGCCAAAAAGACAGTCCCTGCTCTCAAAGAGCTCACAGTTACCAAGGGAGACGCAACATGCAAACTTCTGTGCATAAAAAGGATATCCGCAGGGTAAATTGAAAATAATCTTGTGGGGCAGGCACTAAGAGTAAGGAAGCCTGGCAAGGGTTTCTTGCAGAAAGTGAGATTTTAGTTGAGACTTGAAGGAGAGAATTCAAGGCACAGGAGACATACAGGGAAAGTGCCTCGAGTTTGTGAGATGAAGTGCTGAGTGTGAGAAACAGCAAGGAGGCTGGTGTCACACGGTAGGACAGAAGGTAAAAGAAGACAGGAAAGGTTGGAAGGGGCCAGATTATGGAGGGCTTTGAAAGGCAAACAGAGTTTACATTTGATCCTGGAGGGAATAGAGAGCCACAGAGGTGTATGGAGGGGTGATATGGTCAGATATTATTTAGAAAGATCAATCTGACAGCTAAGTGGAGAATGGAATGGATTAAGGAGAGACTTGCGGCAGGTCAACCTATCAGTAGGCTACTACAACAGTCCAGGAATGAAGAGACTTGCACCAGGGTGATGTTAGTATTAGAAGAGAAATGAAAGGATTTGGCAACTGGTTGGATATGGGGAGGTGAGAGAGAATTAAGAGTCAAACATTTCACTTAGGTTGCGAGCCTGGGTAATGAGAAGGATAGACAGTAACGAGGAAGTTGGGAAGAAGGGGAAATACAGGCGGAAAGATAAATAAGTTCAGTCTTGGATGTGCTAAATTCAAGATGTTCAGGGGACATTCAGTTCAAGATATCCAACAGTTAGCTGGCGATGGGAGAATGGAGGTCAGCAGAGAGATTAAAACTGCACAAAAGATCTGGGAAACATCAGCATAGAGAAGAAAGTTGAATCCACTGGAGCTGATGAGATTACTAAGTGAAATAGTATATATAAAGATGGCCATGGACAAGTGTTGGGGGACATCCACATATAGTGGACATGACCTGGATAAAGATTTAGCAAAGGATACAGAGGAGGAACAGTCAGAGAGGTAGGTGGAGAATCAGGAGAGAACTGTTCTGAAAACTTAAGAGGGAAGAGAGCATCAAGGAGTGATCCACAGCATCAAAGGCTCCAGAGAAATCAAGAGATATGAGGACTGTGAAAAGGCCATTAGGTCCAGTAATTAAGAGCTCACTGGTAACTTTGTAGAAAGCAGTTTCAGTTGAATAATGAAATTGGAAGTCAGACTGCAGAGAATTTAGAAGAGAGTCAGAGGAAAGGAAGCGGAGGCGCCAATTGTACACGACTTTCTCAAGGAGCGTAGTCACAAAAGAGAGAAGAGACAGAGAATGATAGCCATCAGTAATGGATGATCAAGTGAGGGTTTTTTGAGGATGAAGGAGACATAGGCACGTCTGTAGGCAGCAGGGAAGCAGCCAGTACACAGAGAGGGACACTGAAGATTAGTGAGAGTGGTGATAATTGAGGGAGCAGTATGCTGGAGAAGGAATGAAATTACATGTGTACAGTTTGCCTTGGCAAGGAAAAGGGTCACCTCTTCTTGTGAGACAGGGTTGAAAAAGAAAGTGGCAAAAGACATTTGAGTGATATGAGTTGAGGAAGATGGTAGAAGAGGGAGCTCTGAGTGAATGATATCCATTTTTTCAGTGAAATATGAGACAAGGTGCTCAGCTGAGAACACATTTATGTGTCTCAGCTGAGAGGATTGGAGGGATAATGGGGAAGAGAGGGAGTCAGGAGATTTAAGGAAGGTTGAAAAGGTTTAGAAAAGCTGCTGTGTGAGTGGGATCATGAGTCAATTAGGGAGGTATAAAAGGATTGTCTTGTTGCAATGAGGACCTAGTTGAGATATGTAACATAAATTTGTAGTGGACTTAGTCTGGACCATCTTGTGATTTTTCTATCTTTCTTTTAGAAGTGTATGAGCAGGGACAGAACAGCAGATGGTGGGAGTAATCCAAGGCTAAGTCTTAGCAGGGCAAGATCTTCAACTGCATAAGGGGGCAAGGGATTTGAGAAAAAGAGGACACTGTAGAGTTGAACTGGTTGACCAAGGAGTCAAGATGGGGAAGGTACAAGGATGTAGCCAGTGTAGGGTGATGGCCTGGGACAGAACGACAGGTGGAGGGTTTGGAGGTCCCAATGAAAACAAAATACAAGTTTTGAGGCTATAAGGCAGAAGGAAAGGTGGAATGACAACAGATTGTGATCAGATGAAGGAATTTTAAATGTTGAACATGGAAATGATGCATTTGTAGGTTAGGTGATGGCAATCTATTACAATTCATTGGGGATTTAAGTGGAATTTCAGTGATTATTGCTCTTCTTTCTTCCAAACAACAAATCCAATATCATGAAAAAAATCATAAAACTACAAAGTACTCTTTCCTGACGTGGACTCTAGTTTTCACATTCTTGCCTGGCCAGTTGTTCTGCACACAGAAGGTAATTAGGGTCAGTGCTCCATAGGTAGCCAGGTGCTGAATGGGGGACAGACGCTGCAGGGGCCCAATACGAGCTGGGGGAGTGAGATGATCCACTTGGCATGCAGCTTCCAGGGTGAAAGAAAAGAGATGAGACAACACATGGCACTTACGTTCATTTTCCTGCGACATCTGGAGAGGTTGAGGAGGAGAGATACTTTTAATTCCCGGAAAGTTTTCAGGTCTTCACCAAACCCTTCCCTGGGAAATTTCTTCAGGGCATACTGGTAGCGCTGGGCAGCTTCTTTCACTTTACCTTTCTATGACGAGTACACAATGGTGAAAAACACTCATTAGTTTGCTAAAAGCTGTGGCAGCCCTGTCCCCACTCTCCTTTTCATCAAAGCGGCTATGCCAGCCAGTTAATCGCTAACTTCTCTTTTGCCTATCATTTCTAACCTAGTCCAGGTAAAAGAACAGGGCTAACCTGCTCAGCTTTGATGATGGCAACATGAAGGCTCAACCTGTCATGAAACCCATCAGACTGGGAAAACAAGGTTGATAGAATACTTATGGGTTAGAAAAGTAAGATTCAGAAGGTATGCTTCCCTAACATCCTGCTGCCATGGAACTGTCCTGAATCTTGTGATGGAAAGACATTTGGAGTCAGTCCACTTCCCTTCCTGAAGGGCAGAAACAACTCGGGGCGGGGGGGGGGGGGGGGGG
>CM053584.1:158873728-158956364 GCA_028627135.1 Pseudochirops cupreus | reverse complement strand
ATTCCTATCTGAAGTCCTACTCTGCTAGTCTACAGCAGGAAACTATTTTCCTTTCTTACAAAGGATAGGAAAAACAGAAGTACCCCAGCCACTACTCCTCTTAGTCCCTAAGAGATGGAAAAAAATAATTTTTAGTTCCCTTCCCCTGTTTCAGAGGAAAGGAGTGGTAGAAAGTTATGAAACAAGACAACTCAGTAGTGTTGAGGGATTTGCAAATAAGTCATTCTCTTCAGTTGTCTATGGGAAAATGAGCACCATAGCAGAATCCAGTATGGGTGGACTGTGTTGCCTTGCTCAACAAGGCTCAGTGGGGCTAAAGCTGGCTCAGTGGTGTGACTATAGGAAGCCTGGAATACCCCAAGGCTTGCATACCTAGAAATCAGGAAGCAGAGAGACTGAGGAATGCTTGCAGCGAGGGCCTTTTGCCCCTTTGAACTGCTCATTTCTGCACCATGCCTCTAGCATATATCGAGGATTATAGGGATAAGGACTGGGTCCCTGATTTCATTGGTGTTTTGAACATTGGTGTTTTCTTATGGAAAATTCCCCTTACCAATGCTGGTTGGTACCTTCTGTACCACTTAATACAGTCTTAAGAGAGTTATCTAGAGCAATGAGAGGGTCCCTTGCCCAGGGTCATATAGTCAGTATATGTCAGAGGTAGGCCACCATGCCTTCCTTGTTCTGAGGTTAGCTCTCTATCTACTATGCCAAGCTGCCTCTCATCAAGGATTTTCCAAGTTAGAATCTCTCATTGCCTTCCTTTCCATGCACTGAGGAAGAACACAGAACATTTCTAAGTCAGCCCATTGGGTGGGCATAGGGTCAATTATACCATATTTTAGGTTGGAAAGAACACTTCTTACTTTAGGACCTCAGAGCAATGTGATTACAATTAGGACATAAAGACACAGAAGTCTAGAAGGCCGACATTCTTGTTCAAAACCACACAAAATGAGGGCTTGGGAGAGGAAGTTTCTAGGGACCCAGGATCCTCATGGCTCTTGCTTTTAGGCTGGCCAGGAAACAAAAGGCTTCTCTCAGGATCTACTGCTCACTTCTGACATAAGGGTGAGCTAAGAGATACTATACCAATTCATCTAAGCTCAGCAAGGTGAATTCTGACACATAGTATTCTTAGAGAATTGACCATAAATTCCAAGGGGGAAAACAAGGCTAGAAGATAGAATCCTGGGCTGGAACTATTAGCAGAAAGGTGAGAGAGGACTGTATTTACTCTTTTTAATGAATGACTTTAAGATAAAGTTCTCACTTAGGAATGTTGGGAAGTTATTTTGTTTTTTTTTCTTTGATGGGACCTGTGATTTTACTGGTATAGGAAATGCTGGTGAAACAAGAAGATCAACAACTGTTCTGCAACTTATGTTCTTAGAGAATTTTCTGGGGCTCTGAGAGGGTGAGTAACCTCCTTGGGGTTACACAGTCAATATGCAGAAGAGGCAAGATTTGAACCAAGTACTGTGAGGCCAATTCTTTACTGACTACACAGCCTCTGTTAGGAAGTTATTACCATTTACCATAAACCTTTTATCTATGAGTTCAGTGACTTCCTGCCAAAGCTAAAAGTTAATTTCCTTGCCCTACAGAATGAGAATGGCTGTTGGGCAAAATGATTTTGACTTAATTCTTGCTCCCTGATTTTTTTTCCCTCCTTTCCAATTTAATAGGCTCAATAATATCTAGGCTGCAAGATTAAGTTCTGGTATGAAATTAGTCATAGAACTTGAAAGTCAGAAGAGATCTCAGAGAACAAAGGATCATAAATCTGGAGCTGGGACTGCAGAGGTAACTTCGTCCAGCCCTCTCATTTTATAAGAAATCTCCTAGTCCAACCTGAGAAGAAATCCAATCTGCAGCGGTCAAATAGCCTGTGCTTTGAGCAGAATGTGAACTAGATTTGGTAAGGCTACTTGACTTCTGCTTATAGCTATTCCCTGGTCACTATAAGAGGAAGGACCTTCATGTCAGGGATGCACAGAACCAGAACCTTCTAAGTTCCAATTCCAGCATAATTCTAGAGAAGTCATTCCATTTACTTTTCCTTAGGAAATTTCCCTCCAGGAATAAAGGTTAGTTTGGTCAAGACTGGTGGACTCTGTATTTAGAATTGCTACCCAGCAACCAGTGGCTATTTTGATATTCTATCCACTACCTATTCATACCTTATAAAACATGTCCCCTTCCTCCATCAGCTTGCTCAACAGGATGATCATGATGTCTGGTTTGGAGGTAGCCATCGCCCAAGTGGCTGGACCTGTAGTGTACAGGATGCATGATGGGTAAAAAACTCATACAATGTAAGGGTGGTAGGAAGCTAGGTGAAAAAAATATCCTGGGGGAATTTCTGCTGAGAGAACAACTTGGTGTGAGCATAATGCTCCATAATTCATTTCTTATCTTTTAGGTTTGAAGTTACTCCAAGGCAACAAGCAGGGTCTGATCTGTATTCACCTTAAAATGTGAACTAGTGCCACAGGAGGGCAGCAGAGCCTGTGGAAATCATTTGGTTTAAAAAAATTAAATTAAAAATTTTAAATCAGACAATCAGAAGAGCTGGTTTACAACAGAGATAGTGACAAGATTTTTAAAAAATCTAGTGGTAATGTATTTTGGAAACTGGGACTCCAAAGCCCCAGCCTTTAGGCCTCTTAATTGTGAAAGAAGCACTTTGTAGAAAGGACAATAGTGAAGATGATAAAACCTATTTCAATGTATATGGACCAAAGAGGGCTCCCTGAGTGGGAGAGGTCCACTTGGAACCACGCTTACAGTGCCAATGCCAAACAGTCCAGAAAAGAGCTGACTTCACCCAAAAGAGGGGGAAGGAAGGGTTAAGCTGATTAGTTCACAGGCTGCCTGAAAGAACCCACCCAGTTTTCCCAGAGTTAGTTGTCAAAAGTTCAAGTTATTCTCTACAACAGTCATTAAAATAAATCTTCTTTTAAGGTGAAGTAAATTAAAAGATTAGAAGTGTGGGGAACTCATGCAAGCTAAATCAAAGAGGAGAAGGCAAAGCTGACCAAGCCATCAGACTGGGCCTGATGCTGACAGCGGTGAGATATACCTCGTGGGCGACTCGGTAACGTCTGACAACCTTCAAAGAAAGGAGAAAACAAAAAGTTGTAGGAGAGGAAAAAAAATGGATGAAGGTGAAAAAAAAGAAGGAAAAAGCAGCAGTGAGAGGCAGGCAGCAAGAAAGCTGGCATACCAGCCAACCCCTTCTCTAGGCCCACGGGATGGGGAGCAGCTGAGGGCAGCAGTAGCGCAGGGACCGGAGAATATAAAAGCACGTTCAGAGCGAGGGAAGCAGGCTCGCTGGGAGAGCTGTGAGATGGGGCTGGTACAGAGGTATCAGGGTCACAATCCTAGCAGACCGCTGGCCAATGCTGGTCACGGGGTGTTACAGACAGGAGCTCTGAGGGTGCTCTCTGTGCCAGGCATCTTTGTTTACTTGGGCAACGGTGAGGCAGAATCACAGAGTGCGGGCAGTACACCCACGCTCATACCACATGTTTGGGGCATTAAGACTGCGAGACCAGTCCTGCCCAGGGTGCAGGTGGCCAGCACCTTCTCCCTGTCCCCTACCTATCTTGGCTCCTTTCTTCAGAAGGGTGACTACGACAGAGGTGTTTCGGCATCCCACTGCCCTGTCCAGGGGACGCATCCCACTGTAGTCAACATGCTCAATCATGGCCCCGTGATCCACCAGGAATTGTACCTAGGACATCAAATAAATAATCATTAGTCTAGGCTTGGTAGGATAGCACAAATCTGCTGGGGATGTAAGCAGCTGTATTTCTATTCTCCAGTATCTGGTTTTAGCGAGGCTGCGAGACTAACCAACCAGTTAATCAACAAACATTTATGGAGATGCATTGGAAAACATGATCCATGAGAAAAGGAGCCCTAGCCCTGGCCTAGCTGGCCAGAAGACACACAGAATTTAAGGATCCCCTTCAGAAGTTCACAGTTCATAAGAAAGCCTATTCAGTGGTCCCACAAACTGCTTTATGTTCTGGGAAGGTTTAAGCCTCAACCTCCTGGGACAGTATGTTATACTTTCATAGATTTAGAGCTGGAAAGGGCTCTCAAATCCAGTCAGCCGCTTTCCCCCTCCCCCATTTTACAGATGGGGAAAGAGAAAGATATCTTCTTGACTCTTAAGTTCATCAGGCCACCAGAAATTACTGAATCTTGTTTTCAAGTCTGTCAATGTAGAACTGTGAGCATTTTGTTTAGCATTTCTTTTGTGTATAGAAAACAAATTCTTGTCTTATACTCACTTCATACATCATACATCAAACATCTTTCCACTCTTTGCTTTGGAGACACATCCATCTATGTGTCTATTACGAGCCAAAGCCTTGTCCTGAAGTGAATTCTCCTTCATCTCCCTTTCCCCGGGTACTGGATGTAAGAGCCTTGAGGAACCAAAGAGTATGAGGAAAGGAGTCTAAACTCCCTCATTCAAGGTCAGGTTTCCCTAGGAAGAACTAAACCAGGCCTATTCCATATATACCCAGGTCCAGAGCAGATAGGCCCCTTAGTAGAAAGGGAGACACAGTGCCCCTTCTCCTGGGGAAGCTATTACTAGATAAGTATACAAGGTAATTTGGGAGGGAGGATACTAAGAGCTGTGATCTGATGTAAAATGTGGTGCTTGAAGTGAGTGTTGAAAGAAACACAAGGGATCTACAAGGTAGGGGTTAGGAGGGAGAGCATTCCAAGGCATGATGAGCAGCCAGTGAAAAGATACAGAAATGAGAGATTGGGAGATGGAGCATCATGTGTGAGGAGCAACAAGACTAGTGTGGCTGAATACTGTATAATAATTTACTTTCACCTCCAGTCCTGTGGTCCTCATCTCTGATTGGTGAATCCCTGACCCAGACCACCATTTTAGGAGACACCCATGCTGCTGGCATGTACCCCCTACTCCTAGCTCCACTCTAGACTTTCCAAACTTTTTTCCACTGCCCTTGACCCTGATTCCCTGCTCCTTCACATCATCCCCTGACTTTCTAGCTCCTTTTATATATTGTTTTTTTCCATTAGAATATAAGCCCTTTAAGGGTAGGGACTGTTGTTTTTTGCTTATATTCCCAGTGCTTAACATAGTATCTGGCGCTTAATAGCATGTACTTAATAAATGTTTTATATGTCTATCATCTGTCTAAAACGCTAGAAAGGTAGGTCTGGGTCAGGTTATGAAGGGTTCTAAAAGCCAAATAAGATTTTATTTATATTTTATTCTAGAGGAAATAGGGAGCTACTGGAATTTTCTCAATAGGAGAATGGCATGGTCAGACCTGTGTTTTAGAAAAATCACTCTGACAGCAGTGTGGAGGACAGACTGAAGAGGGGAGAGTCTCAAGGGAGGGAGAGCAGTTGGGAAGCCTTCACAATAGACCAGGCAACAGGTGACGAGGGCCTGATCTAGCAGAGTGCTGGCTGTGTGAACAGAGATATGAGACATAATGTAGAGGTAGAAATGACAGGATTTGGCAAGTGAATGGATATTTGGGGTGAGAGAGAGGGAGGAGTCAAAGCTAACCAAGGTGCTTTATTCAGGCTGTAACAATTTCCCTGTCTTCAATGATGACTGGCATGTTTCTTGCATTCCAATAGATAGTCGAATATGAGAACAGGAAACTGTTGAACTTACATAAATAGGCCCCCAAACAGCTCTATCTTCCCCAAGAGCTGATGTAACTCACACTTATCCTTAACCATCTGCTTTGCACAGTATTAATTGCTACTACCTTGAGGTCTGTGTTCACAAAGACAATTTATTCTATTTCTTGAAGGTTACTCACCACTTCAGCATCTCCGTAGAAAGCCGCCAGATCCAGTGGGGTGCGGCCATTCTTGTCAGCATGATCTGTGGCAGCCCCGTTCTCCACAAGTGAGCGGACCACTGGGAGGTGGCCCTTCAAGCAAGCCCAGCTGAGGGCTGTCAATCCCTCTTTGTCCATCAGGGCAATGGAGGCACCTAGAAAAACAAGTATGAGGTCAGGGGTTGAAGGAAGGAGAAATCATCACTGTAGGAAGGAAAGCCGATTCCTTGATAGAAGGTGGATAGTAGTGGAAGGGATGCCGGATTTGTCACACAGACTTGATTCCTACTCTTGGCTACTCTACTTACTAGCTGTGTGACCACTGGCAAGTCACTTTCCTTCTCTGAGACCGAGTTTCCTCATCTGCAAAATGGAGATGATAATATTTATGCTATGCCTGGCACAGAGTAAGTGCTTAATAAATGTTTGTGTGCTGTCATCTAAATCTTAAAATGCTATATAAAGTCAACATACATTTATTAAGGGCCTACTATGTGTACGGCACTCTGCTAGGCACTGGGAGACAGAGAAAATATAACAGTCTTTGCATTTAAAGACTAAGCTCTGCTGAGAAGGCATAGTATATAAATGTATAAGTATAGTACTGGGAAAATTGAGGAAGGAGTTGAGGGTGGTGGTGGGAACAATCAGGGAAGGCTTCAGGGAGGAGGTGGCAGTTGAGTTGAGCCTTAGAGGAAGACAAAAATTTGGAAAAGTGTAGATCAACAAGGAATGCATTCCAAAATGGGGGGTGTGGGGCTTGTGTTAATGCATGGAAGCCTCAGCTGAAGCATCAGTTTGGGGAATACCTCGTGGTCCAGTTTGGCTGGAATAGAGCATCTGTAACTGTGAGTGCTATGAAAGAAGCCTAGAAAGGTAGCTAATGCACGTTAGCATTAAATTGCTCCTGGAAATCTGGCATCCTTTGGAGGATAATGCATTCCTGACTACCCTTCCCAATACTGCATGCACCTTATATCTCATTATTTCCAACATACTGGATCAGAGGAGGATTAAGGATACTGTTTACTCTTCAGTAAAACTTCCAAGCCTTTCTTTTGATGTCATCAACTCAACTACCTTTTCTCCTCCAAGATTCACCCTCATTTGTTTTTGCCATCTTATTCATATCCTAACAGCTGTTATTTATAGTCTCCTAGGTCATTACTGCCTTACAATCAATAATCGATGATTAAATACTTACCATAGGCCAGGCATTTGTGCTAGCTCCTGAGGATACAAAAACAAAAACGAAACAAACCCTGCTCTCATGGTCTTCCTCAATACCACAATTCCTGCCCTTATACTTGAGGAATTCAGTAAAAATGATAATATCCCCTGAAACACCCTGGCCTCTCCCTTCATCAACTTCTTCAACTCTCATGACCTTCCCCTTCACTCCAGCTCAGTCACACAAAATCTATCATCATCACCCATAAGGATTATGACTCCTTGACTGAGAACTCCCTATCGCCCCCCCCCAACCCCCTCCATCCTTCCTCTGTTCTTTAGCCTCATCATAACTTCTACTCATTCCACCCTTTAAACCTTCACTGCTCTCCCAGGCTATGACTTCTGCTTCCATCTCAGTATCCTCCACCCTCAATCTTGGCCTTTGGTTAACAACGTCAAGTCTACAGTATTTTCAGCTCTTCAATCCTTTATACTCAAATTCGATTCCCACTCATGCCTTACCACCCCAACCCGGTTTTACTCCCATCATGCGCCTTCTTTACTCTTATTCCTGTGTTGCTGAATAGCGTGGGATGGAGTCACCTAACCATGCTTACTGGATTGGACTGCCTATTACAAACTGCTTATGAAAGAAACTTCACACGACTTAGCCTGTTATTTAAGCGTTCTCCAATTTGGTCCCAATTTGCCTTTCCACCTTCATCTCCTCCTACTCTCTTACGTGAACCCTTCATTGAAACCAGACTATCTACTTACTCCCCCCTCTTCCCCCACAAATGCCATATGTGCCTTCTCCTTTTTGTTCTTATTTTGTCCCATCTGAAATGCTGTGTAGACTTTTCTGTTACCTAAATTCTACATTTCCTTAAAGGTCGAGATTAATTTCAACTTCCTCTCTAACATATTCCCTCCTCTGAAATTCTACAGCACACTGCCTATGGCTTATTTGGCACTTAATATATCTACCACGTATTATTAATCTTTTATGTTGCCTTCCTCGTTACAACGTAAGATCTGAGGGCAGGAACTGTTTTTGCTTCTTCCTTGTTATCAGTAGCATTTAGCACAGGGCCTGGCACGTGGTAAATGCTTAATATTTGATGAGTGACTGTTGATTAGAGGCTCATAGGGTCAGAGGTCTAGAGGGACTTTAGAAGTCATCTATATCAATCCCTTTGTTTTAATAGGTGAGGGGTTATGTCTTTCCTCTTTGCATTCCTAAGGTCTAGCCCATCACAGATTAGTATTTATAGGTGATGATGCTGATGCCCTCAGAAGATGTCGCCTATTTAGAGAGCATGGAGGGATAGGAGATCTGGACCTACCACATACTGAATGGGCCCCGGAGGGTCCAGTAGCACCCTGGTGCCTGATGACTGTACCAAGAGGGAAGGAAATCTGTTCAAGTGAAGCACCCAAGTCCAAGTGATGAAGAATGCTGGAAAACTCACTTTCTCTAGGAAGCCTTCTTCCAGAGCCCAGTATCATTTGAATCACTCCTTTAGTATATATTTGCTGCTCTTCTGAATTTACATTCTTCTGTTCTGTGATAAACCATCTGGAAAATCTTTTATGTGCTGATTACAATAATTCTGTCTCTCTTACTAGAATATAAGGCTTTGATGCTAAGGCTTTATCTTCTACTTCTTTTGTATCCTTCAATAGTAATCTAATAGTGGTTTCCTGAATTCATTCATTCATGCAACAAACATTAATGTTTGCATATTGTTGCTTTTCAATATTAACACTTGTTAACTAAGTTGGGGGGCAACTATGTGGTGTAGTGAAATGACTGCCAGGCTTGAAGTCAGGCAGACTCAATCTTCATGAGTTCAAGTCTGGCCTCAAGACACTTACTAGCTGTGTGACCCTGGGCAAGTCACTTAACTCTGTCTGCCTCAGTTTCCTCATTTGTAAAATGAACTGGAGAAGGAAAAGGCAAAACCACTCCAGTGTCTCTGCCAAGAAAACCCCAAATGGGTTAATGGAGAGTTGGACATGACTAAAATGACTGTACAACAAAACTAAGTTAGAGATCAACTTTGCCTCCCTCCCTCAGCTATAAGAAGACCTGAGTTCTCATTTGAACTGTGCTCTTGCTAGGCTGAGGCCCCTTTAGCAACGACCTTGCCTGACTACTTCATTATGCCTTCTGTAATGAGAGATAACCACAGTTCTCTGCCTCTCATGGGGGAATGGAAGAAATCAGACCTTTGACATTAACAACTACTATTTATGTACTGAGTTGTTACCATTTTTTCATATTGCTAAGTGTAATCTGTAAATGGAACAGTGATTCTAATGGATAATTTTGATTGCAGAACGAATTCTAAGGAGGCCACCCAGGTGCAGCACTTAGAGATTCTTAGGATAAGGCTTGGCTCTCCTGCAATGACAGAATGGGCTGAACCAAGGAAATAGGAAGGTTTCAGATTCCCAATACTGAGGGGAAGCAGGGCCCTATAAATCCAAAGGAAGATTTAGAGAGAACTGGCTTTTCAAAAACAAGGGAAATGGGGAATATGAAGAACACAAAAGAAAATCATGAGAAATCATCCTATAATATTTTCATGATTGAAACCCCCTATTACTATGGAGAAATTAAATAGCCTTGAGACGAGCACATTTCCAGCGATGAAGAAGGGCAAGTATTTGGATTCTGTTTTTAAGTGAGTCTCTGCTGGCATGCAGGAGGCCATGTGTAGCTGTATAAGGTGATCACTGTTATATCATTATGTCAACTCAGCTCCTCAAACAGTCATCTAATGGCAGTGGGAATCAATCAATGGAGGAAGCCCAGATCTTCCTCAGTCTGACAGCTGGTGCTAGGGAGTTAGAGCTAGCTGTGTGTTCCTGGGAATGGCCTACATATCCTGGCACAGCCCTATCATCCTGAAGTTGACAAAGACTAAACCCCCCTGGAGGATCTGGCTAGGGGGCCATGAAATCTCTGACTTCAGAGGAGCTAAGAGTTGGGGAATGACTCCTGGCACTCTCTGTGGGAAAACTGCTCTTAGCTGCTCCTGCCTGGGCACTATTTTGTAAGAGTGGGATAGTCAAAGGAGAAAGTGTGTCTACACAATGCTATAAACTGAGGTCCAATGTTTACTCATCTTATATTAACTAGTACAATCAATTAATCAATCCAATCCCACTGGCTCACAAATAAATACTACAATTTGATGGTGATGCCATGGATTGTTCTGTGTTGGGCACGAAGTGATGACATCTGTCATCTTTCTGCTGTTTCTCCTTAGAAATCACCATTCATGTTATTTTTATATTCCTAGAGATAGTTAAGTGGTGCCACAGTGCATAGAGTGTACGACCTAGAGTCAAGAAAACCTGAGTTTGAATTTAGCCCCTTGACATATCTCAGCTGCGTGACCCTGGGAAAGTCATCTGACCTGTCTGCCTCAGTTTCCTTAGCTATCAAATGGGAATAATAATATGTCCTAGGGTTGCTGTGAGGATCAAATGAGATGACATTTGAAAAATGCTATATAAATGCTAAATATTATTCTTAGTGGGAGCTGGTTGAGGTCAGCAGCATAGAAGAAATTAGCAGGGTCTGGAATGCTTTATGACTGTAGTGTGAATATAACTTTCTCTAACATCCTTCCTAGAAGAAAAGATTTGTGGAGGTTGTGAAATGACAAAAGGACGTTCTCTGTGTTTGTATTCTGACTTCTGCTTAAACAGAACATAGTCCCGTTGTCTTTATTTGCCCAATCTTGCATCTGCCTTCTCAGTAAACACGGCAATGCTGACTGTCAGCAGTTAAGTTGGCAAATGCCATATGGGATAATAAAACTTGAGACAGAATAAAATGTCAAGAAATAATGAATATCTACAACTGTTAATGAGACAAGGACATGGAAGTGTCATAAAGCACTTGGAGTCTTCCTTTAAGTGCCCAACCAGTGAACTAATTTAACATCTTTCTTTACTCCCTCTTAAAATGTCCAGGAATCAGTGATAAATTAGGTGGACACTTTGTGCATTTACATGCTTCTAACAGACTAGGTCTGGGTTCCTAATATGGAAGAACTCACCTTGTGCCAGTAAGAAATCTACTGTCCCTAGATGGCCCTCTGAAGCTGCCATCATTAGTGGGGTTCGGCCTTGCTTGTCTGCCATATTCACATCAGCTCCATGGGTGAGTAAGAGGTCAACGATCTGTGAATGCAGAGAAACAGGGACTGATGGTACTGAAGCAAGGTTTCTGTGAAGACACATGGATTGTTTCACATATATCAAGTGAGTTCCCCAAACTCTGCCAGTGGGACTAACCATTTGTCACCCATCTTCAATGTATGTAAAGTTCTCAGTAAAATTTTATTTAAACTCTGACTTTCTAGTGACCTGCAAACAAGGGACTTGAGAAGAGAGACTCAGGTAAAAACGCCTGGCTCACTTATCATGAAATGAAAAGGAGATGAAAAAAATAACCACCAAGAAGTGAAGGTAACTAAAGAATCTTGTAACACAGTTTTTAAAATTGTGGGGCATGTTCCTCCCTGAGATCCTATCAGGGAGGGCTGTGAAGCACTAGCCAAAATTATTTTAAAAATTTTGAGCACAACTCCAGCATAAATATATCCACTTTCCCCCCATTTAAAACAAGGTTCAAATCAGAATCAACAAAAGTGAGATGAAAACAGTGAATTGGTTCCAACTGTTGTGGGGATGGTAGAAAAGGAGCCCACACTGGACTGTGGGCTCTCATTTCTAGCCTCATGTCCCTGCCCCTTCTCCTCTTGCCTGCAGGGGAATCCCAGACCTTCCTGTCTGTTAAACACTGTCCAGGTAGGATCAGAACCTAAGCTGAGGCCCTTTGTGGACACAGCCCAAGGAGACCCTCTGGTACTCAGGTGCCAAGTCACTTAAGGGTCCCTCCTGTGTTGGCCTTCTGTGTATCAGTCTGTCTTTCTATTCCCACCTGAAGGTAAATGAAGGTTGCTAGAATGGTCAGGGGTTGGGCTGGGGACAAAGCAACTGCTCCATGCCTTTCCCTCATGCTTGATCCTAAGTGTCTAAGTGTCTAAGCATAGAGGTTAAAGATTTGAGGGGCTGTCAGCCACCATCGTGTTTTCCTTTTTTTTTCTTTTGGAAGGCAGAATTGTACAGTGGAGAGAGCATTAGCTCTGTAGTCAGAAGACTTGGGTTAAATCCTGACTTTGCCACTTACTACTTGTGTGGCCTTGGACAAGTAATTTTCTTTATCTTGGCATCAGTTTCCTCAACTGTACAAGGAGAAAATAAATTATGATTCTTTAATCCTATGACATTGAATGCAGCATGCTGGTTATTTACATTATTTTATACATTCTGTATATTTGATTTGTGTTAGAAAATTGTAATAAAATCTTAACGCTATTCAAATAAAATGAGCAAAAATTATTTATGTAGATCATTTTATGCAAAGTGGATGGCAGGGTACTTTTTTGTAAAAAGAAAAGTGAGGAATATGCTACATTAAGTTTGGGAACTAGGACCATAATGCAGCATCCAACTCCAACAGAAATCCACATAAATTCTAACTGCATACTTGGTGAATACTTTTGAAGCAATTCTTTGTGTAATGGTTACTGTATCAGATTTTAAAAGTTGCAAACTGGCAATGAGTCATTACGGCTAAAATCCAATAAAAGAAAACATTTTTGTACTCTATCTTCAATACTGTTCAGCTTCTAGGTCTTCTTGTTCTTTTGGGTATTTCCAAAGGTTACTACCAAATTCCTCCTCCAATGTAGAGTAAATTAGCACTTCATCCAGAATCCAAAAAATTTGAACCTTCACATAAATGAAGTTCTTTTTGCCATGTTCTGAACTCTACTGTTGTAAGAAGAGACAAGTGATCAATTGGCAGGGATTTATTTAGAAATGTAACTTAAAGAGTGTATCATAAGGTAGGTACGGTTTAACCCAATATTCTCTATCTTTTATATACACAGTAGCACACAGTGATAACAGGTGATCATAATGACAACCCTAAAGTGCCTTCTAAATATCTGTATAAAGACCAAATTAGGTTCCATGTAGTTTTGGTGTTAAGCATATTCCAATTCTTTGAAAACCGCAATCTATTTGTTACATATATAGTTGGCTAACCAGAACAGCCAGTTAACCAACAGGGCCTATTCTAGACGAATGAAAATTTATTAAACTCCTTTCTATACTGAGGAGGCACTGCTTGTGGCCCATTGGTTCCACATATAAAAAAATAAGTTTTGGTTGGGATTGCCTTAAGTTCATATAGTAATATATCTATCTTACTTACCTGCCAATGACCTTGCCGAACAGTGCTAAATAAGGGCACTGCCCCCCGACGATTTGGCTGGGCCACTGCTGCCCCTTGTTCTAAAAGCAGGCGACATACATCTAGCTTGCCCCTTCCAGCTGCAGCCGTCAGGGCTAAGGAGAAAAAGATATAGTCTGAGGATTGTCTATTCTCGTCCTTTCATATCTCAGCCTTCTGTATGGCAACTGATATGATATTTGAAGAATACAACCGCTATTTAACTGAGATCAATGTGTTTTGCAAGAAATGAGGGCCTAACATGGCCACTTTGCCATTTGCCCTGCAGCTGCCTCCTTCCCGCCTCCCCCCCCCCCAAATAATGACCTAGACCACCAGAGACCATCCAAACCCTACCTTCCCATGCAATTAATCTGTGTGGCTTTGACACTTCTCCCTGAGTCTAAGCTATCTTGATTAGCTGGTGAAAACTCACTTAACTCACTATAGCTAAGAAGACCCAGACCATGCTTTATTTCCTGTCTAGCAATCTACCAGGAAACCAAGGTCTGCCCAGCTTGGCATTTTGCCATCTTCTCCGCCACTGTGAGTATGCCCCTTCTACCTCTTGCTATTGGAACATTAATCAAATTAATGCTATCATTACTATTGCAAAATGTGAGACAATATCTACTGCCAAAGCCAAATTCCCTACCTTGGCCCATACTCCCCTCTATGTGATATATCTCCCTATTAGAATTTAAGCTACCTGAGGGCAGGGAACATCTTACTTTTGTACTTCTATCTTCAACCCCTGAACAGAGCAGGCATTTAGTGAATACTTGTTCACTCATTTATTTTAATGAACTTAAGTTTTAAAAGGAAAACATTAGAAGGAAACAAATAAAAACCAGTGGTTACAAATTCGCAGCAAATGGGGCAGTAACAGTAAACCAGACAATCACCGGCAGAGAAGCTAAGCCTCTTTTGTTTTTCCTTCTCACATGATCACTTCTCCTTTGGTCTTTTCCTCTCTCTGCAGGTGCCCTTTCCCCATTTTCCTTCCTATATTTCTATTAATTTATCAAGCTCTGCCTTGACAGAAGGTCTTTTGGAAAGATAATCTCCATTTGAATCTGTTGAGAACACTTTTTCCTACTGTAATGGGACACTAGCAGAGAAATTTCCTATGCTAGTAAATAGCTGTTTCTGGCATAACTTCAATTTTATCATAAGCCTAAAGATACATGGTATCTGAACTCAGGAGGGAGCCTTTCCTTGTGCTGTGTCTCAAACCTATTGAGTTAGCATTATCTTCTTACCCCACTCCCCATCCCCCAGCTCCCCACTCTGAAGTAGCCTCTGCCAGGTGCTATGGCTTTACAATGCTCATGCCAGGAAATGATACTGTTTCAGGCATTTAGACTAAAGCAGCCATTTACTATGCAAATTATTAATACCCTTTTCTGTTCCATAGATTATTGTGCTGTTTTGAAAAAGCAGCACAAGGAGCAGAACAAGTGGACTCACACCTTTCCAGTACTATAGATACGGGGAGAGGTAGTTTTAGTAATTGTCAGAGTGCCATATATTTCTCTTTATTGCTTGTTATTCATCTTGCATTCTCTTTAAAGCGTCCTTGTGTTACTATAATGTCACGTATTTAATTCTGGTTAGAGGCTGAAGCAATCTAGAGGAACATAAATGACTGTGAGCAAGGATTTTGAATAGATGATAGACACAGACAGGTTCTTGGAACCTGGATGCCAGAATATGCTTGGTCTTGGTATCTCAAATAACCCAATACAAGAACAGTAGTCCTGAGGACCTGGGCCAACTTTCTTCATTTTCATTATACTCCTAGTGCACTTTCAACCATTAATTCATTCTGTCTCCTTTAGTGGAGCCAGAACTTCTTAAAGTCTCAGGTCTGGAGAAGAGGAGTGATGTGTGACAAAGACTTTTATTCTTCTGGGTGAAATACTATGGACCCCATGAAAGGCAGGGATGCAGTAAGCTTCATACAATTATTTAGCAAGAAAGGAGAGTTCAGTTGTTTTTTTTTCCATATAGAGACTTAAATAACCATACCTTCACATCACTTTTCACTCTTTGTGACATAAATATGCAAAATGGCAGGGGTTCTATACTGCCTGTGTCACCCACTGGCTATAGTTTCAACTGAAGAAATAGAGGGCCGGGAGTTATGTTTTCTTCTAAACTCTTCCATGAAGTGTGTGGTTGTCTTATTTCCCTAGGGAGCTCCAAATACATGGGCTTGTTTCTTGTAAAAATGGGTGAGATGTGCAGGGTGCTGAAATGACTGCAGTGGTGAGATGATGACAGGAGTGATACTTTATTTTAAAGGGAAAGAAGGATATTTTTCTGAGCAGGTAAAGAAAATAGGCTCAGCTCCTTACTTTGAGTGGCACACCTCATCTAATCACAAACTGGAAAACAACTTTTGTTCAGCAAAGCCAACATATCAATCTTTAACTCTGGAAACCTAACCAGACACAAACAAAACCCTTCTATACGGCCAGTTGCAATTTTCCCTATTTAACTGTTAACGTATGCCTTTTTTTATGCATTTGGTTGGTTCTCATCATTCACTTAACTCTTATGTAAAGCCAATCTATCTTTAATTTTCATATGCACAACATTTAACAGGTATCTTTGCTTATTTCGGAAGAAAGAGGCTTTGTGCCATCTCACCGGTGATGCGTTTAGAAAGTATCTTTAGCCTAAACATTGACCTATATAGGACTTGTCTTTATGTATGTTTAGATTTATTTTTAGACTTCTAAAAATCAACCCTTCTCATTTTTGTGGAGGTCCTTTCAGGGAGTTCAATGGTTCAATGTTCTCTGAGGTGAAAGCAGTGTTCCCTGCCTTAGATGACTGACGTAAGAGCCTTACCTGACCTAGAAGCTCTCTTATATCATGCAGTCCAGATATGTTTCCTGGGACTTTAATTTCAACAGTTGAGAAGTTTCAGTAGTTCATAAAAAATCTCTAGTTCTAGGCACAGATTTGTTCCTGGCTGTGACCCAAGGGGCAGCATAAGAGCTATGTTGTACTGGGCAGTTGTTAGCAATTACAAGAAGTACTTTATGATATTTAAAAGAAATGAGTATTTCTGAACTCCTTCTGACTACTATTTTTATTCTAGAAGTAGTTGCCAGACATCAGAGAGTGCAGGGTTTAGATTCAGGAAGACCTGAATTCAAAATTCAGATACTTACTAGCTGTTGTGACCTTGGGCAAGTCATTTGTCCTCTGTACGTTTCAGTTTCCTCATCTATAAAATGGGAATAATAACACCCATCTACCTCCCAGGGTTGTTTGTAAAGATCAAGTGAAATAATAACTGTTAAATGTTTAGTATAGTGACTGGCACATATATGGCATTAATAAATGCTAGCTATATGCCCAAAGGGCTATAAATAATTGCATACCCTTTGACCCAGTAGCACCACTTCTGGGGTTGTATCCCAAAGAGATCATAGAAGTGGGAGGAAGACCCATATGTACAAAAATATTTATTGCAGCTCTCTTTGTGGTGGCAAAAAACTGGAAATTAAGGGGATGCCCATCAATTGGGGAATGGCTAAACAAGTTGTGGTATATGAATGTAATAGAATACTACTGTGCTATAAGAAATAAGGAGACGGTCTTCATATTCACCTGGAGAGGCTTATATAAACTGATGCTAGGTGAGAAGAGCGGAACCAGGAGAAATTTGTACACAATCACAGACACAACATACGTGTGATGGCCAACTTTGATAAACTGGACTCTTCTCAGCAATGCAAGGTTATGAGACAACTGTACAAGTCTCAGGATGGAAGGAGAGTCTACATTCAGAGAAAGATCTAGAAAGAGCAGAGTTTAAATGGAGACTGAAGCAATCTACATGCTATCATTCTTTTTCATGTTTGGTTTTCTTTCTTTTTCCCATTGTTCACTCCATTGGCTACAACCCTTCTAATGTCCAGTGTGAAAGTATCTGCGGATCCTATCCTTGACTGCACGCCACCACGGGGGGGGGGGGGGGGGGGGAAGAGGGAAGGGAGAAAATTTGAAACTCAAGGGACTGTGGAACTGAATCTTGTAAACTAAAAGTAAATAAACAAATCAATTTAAAAATGCTAGCTATTATTATTATACCAAACTTCTATTTTAAAGATTTGGTAAAGCTCAAAGAAAGCCATTTTTAGAGCAGGCTCTCTGGAAAATGTTCAAGTGGCGCACTGTGCCAAGCTGGTAAATTATGTTTGTATTGGAGGTAGTACCCAACTTGGATCTGGTTTTATTGTGCCATTGCCGGTGCTTCGGTTAGGGTGTAACGTGGGATTCAGATGAAGGTGAGAGTAGATAGTGTCATTAATACTGGCAGTGAATTGCACTCCACACAACTAAGCAACAGAACTAAATAAGATTGATCTACTTTCACAATCTGTAAGCATGGAATTACTTTGGTTACATTTCACACAGTTTTCTTTAAAATAAAAAATCCTTAAGATCTTTTTTGAAGCAAATAAAAATTTCCAGGTTAAGCCAGTCCTTTAAATGACAAATGTCTCTTGGAGCAATGTGATAAACACCCCCCCCCCCCTTCCTAAAGACTTGTAACAAATTTTGCTCACTGGTTTTCAGTGTGGTAAGGTTTCTTTGAGTCATACATGCTCCTTTCTCCATGGGAACCATATAAGGCCAGAGACAGATAGAAGAAGTAGCCTGGAGATGGGGAGACTCTGTGTGTAGAGTAAATAAGGAAGAAGCTAAAAGTGATCAGAATAGAATTTAGTGAGGTGGACTGACTCTCTTGCCTCCTCCATACCTATGAAAAATAGGTGTGGTTACCGATTAGCCTGGGAATATGGGTCCTATGGAGGCGAGCAGAGAAGACACATATTAGTCACTGCCACCCAAAAAAACATGGCAAACTAGTGCTTATTTCATGGTCTCCCAGAGGCTTGAGATGCTCTAAGGAAGCTTCCCTAGCATCCTTTTAATCAGGAAACTCCTGTGGCTGAGCTAGTCCTCCCAGGGAAAATCTGCAAATATAGCAGATCTCTAAGGCTGGTCCTGATTTGGGTCCACAGCCCTGAGGCAGGGAGGGAAGGGAATATGGAGTATTTTGTCATTTTGCTTCCTTCTTTTCTGTGCTGTCCCCTGAGAAGTCTGTGAAAGCCTGTGGGTGGAAATGAAATTAGCCAGATGATGACAGCTAGATGATGGAAGATGCTATTGGATAGAGTGGAGCAACTGCAGACAGAAGTGGGAGGAGACCATGATGTTCTAGGTACCTGATTTAGAAAACCTGTTATGTAAAATGACATCCCAAGTACTATAGGTGATAGAGAAGGGCAATCCAGCTCAGTGAATTGATTATCAGGGTCATTCAGCGGCCCACATTTTCCTTATATAAAATTTTCATCATTTAAAGAATAAGCTCTACATTACTTTATTGATTCTTTTTAAGGATTTCTCTCATACACAGAATTAGAAGAACTTCCTTATGGCCATTACTGTGATTATCTTTTCTATGGCTCCCCAGCCTCCACCATCACCAGATGGCTACCACTCTCTCAGCCTCACCAGTGGTGACAGAAACAGCTGGTATCCCTGGAAACAATAGGACTGCTCATGTATTTGGCAGAATCTTAGGTGGGGGAGGGGTCATATGTAGACAGTAGAGATGAACAGAATTCACTTTCTTTAGCTGAGTCACAAAACTAGAATAATGATTGTAACTGTTGTGGGAAGATAATTTTCTTGAGCTTCCAGACTCCTTCAGGGTCAGGCTTCTATGACAGGTGGTCTTATCTGCCTGCATCTGGCCTTAGAAAAAGAAGGAATATCAAAAAAGCAAATTCTTGAGCTGGAGACCATTCCTCAGGCTGCTAGTGAAAGCAGTAAAACCATTTAGTTATTTTGCTCTGGAAGGAAATTTCCTAATCTAGTAAATCAGCATTGCTTTTAGATGGGTTCTCTTATTTCTACTAACACTCTGACCTTAAAACAAAATCACATTCTCCTTGCTTAGGACAACACCCTCTCAAAATTGGCCATCTGAACACATGCATGATTCTCCTGGCAGATAGGAAGGCATGTCTATGGTGAAACCGTGGTTTTCATGGACCTAGCTTCTAACATACAACAAAAATTACTGATATTATTTCAGATACTTCAATTTAGACTTAGGAGAAGTTGACAGTCATTTTCCCATGAAGGACAAAAGAAAAAGCCTACTTGTGCAGCAAGGTTCAGCTAACTTGATGAATTATTCTGTTACAGAGTGATGGGAAAAGAGAGGGATAAATGGATTTAGGATTTGCATGAGCTTTTTCTCTAGTACAGTAACTTAACTTTAACGTATAGGCTCCAACATGACAAGCAACACTAAAGATTGGCAGAAGGACTATATTTAACATATGCATTTATAATAGAACATGAAGCATTATTTTCATAGGGAAAACATTTCTTCCTTAGTTAGGAGTCAAGGGAAGAAAAAACAGACAATTCCCTACTATTCTAATCTGGCACAGCATAAGGAAACTTTTAGTGTCTCAAAAACATTTAGAAACAGTAGGGGGAAATATCACACAGAACTCTGGTAATAGGAATGGGGCAAGTCCCAAAGGGGGAAAAGTCAAAGTGAACACTTTTGGGGTTTCAGCCACGGTAACTACTATGGTGAGTCTATCACCCTCTCACATAGAGTTGTATATGGTAGAACACTACCAAAGAGGCTCTAAACAAACATGACCCAGGGACAAGAGAGGGCTAAGCCAAGAAGCCCATGGAAATTACCTGTCTCTCCCCAGAGGCTGTCAAAGCTGTTGATCTGGGCTCGTTCTACTTCCTCTTCATCTTTTTCTGGAAGATCGAGCAGGTAGGAGACGATCTGAAACAAAATGTCACATCGGATCAAACTTGATGGTTACAGGGGCTATTGAGAACTTGACCATTGCCCTTTGAATAAAGAGTGTCAGATGAAACTCGTGATATCCAGGTTGGAGTGAACCTCCTACCATTACAAGTTCTTAGAACCTATGATCTTGAGAAAACCTATCAGGAGTCACCAGGATGAGCATTTATCTTAGGATGTAATGGATCAGTAGTTTTTAAGCCTTCTAGAACATAAATTATATACCTAGCATGTGTCCTTTTCAGACATTGATTCTTTCGACTTTAAACTGAATCACAGTACATTTTTTTGTGTGTGAAAATGAGTAAGGAAAAACAAAGATATGGAGAAATAGGAGCCTGAAACCTGGGTCCTATAACTCTAGCCCCAGCATTCGTTCCACCTCCCATTCAGTGGTCTCTTAGGTGAGCTGCTAAGGTTGGCCACATTAATAAGGAATGACTATGGTTACAGAAAATGAGTACTGCTGTAATCTTCAAGCTGAAAGAAAAGGTCTCATTATTAAACTCCATTATAGTGAATGCACTGCCTATTATTTCTGTTAATGGAGAAGAGTTCCACTGCACATCTGACATCTGCTGGACTTGATTCTTACCTTTCAATTTCAGAGATCTACAAAACCCATCAACAATCTCCCTAGAAGTTGGTGTCACCGGCTCATTAGGTGATCTAAGAGTAGCAGGTGTTGCTGGTTCTTTCTTAGTTGGTAAAATCCATGCCATTTTTTGCCAGTTTCCCAGAATGATGGTACAATAAAAGCCAAATCAATCCAGGATAAGGGTAAAGTCTGAATTATGCAATACTCCTAAAGAAATGCTGACGTGTTTAGGCTGACTAGGTGTGGGTGAAATCGTCATTACAAACCTGGTGGGCAAGGGAAGCTGCTTTTAACCTGCAGCTGACTGACACTGTGGTTAACAGATATATGAATAAAGGAGAGGAAATTCATATATCCTGATATATGATAACTTTTACGACTGGTTAGGGCTAATTTGGGGAAACTATCTCAATATATATATCAAGGAAACTAGGAATTCAGGACCACAGTGGGCATAATGTATGTATTACCGGTTATGGAATGCATGTTGGTGACTAAGTATGTATACTGTAATGGACCAGAAGGGAAAGAAGGCCTAAAGAGGGGAGGGCAAAGAAACTTCATCTACTTTTCCCTCTCAGTTTCTAGGATTGCTGCCCTTATTTCTAGGCTCCATATAAGTTTCTGGTGATTGTTACTGACTCAATTTCAAGTACAAGTTGTGAAAAAATTTGGCATTTTTATAAGTGCCTCTTAAAGAATCATGTGATAGGACAGAACTAAGTATCTCTGCTTTTAAGGGGTATTAAAAAACAAAAGCAGTTATAGTTTCTTGTTTCTCCAAGGATCCAACTATATTTTGAGCACACCATTCCTTAGCCCTGATAAAGAGATATGAATTCAGTGGAAATCTACTTCCCTGGGAAAGATTCTCCCAGAATACAGTTCTACCAGTTAAGGGCACAGACTGAGGGCCCATATTTTAAACCTGCTGGAATAACCAGGTCAATACTCGTGACATTTAGGGAGCAGGGTGGTTTGTGGGGTCTATTCAACATAACCACAACAGTGCCTATAAAGGCAACATAACATCAATCTTTACCAAAATACTCTGACTTGGTTTACAACCTCCTAATAAAGTAACCCTTCTACCCTAATTCTTGTCTTCTAGGTCTACTGGCACCTGCAGAATAAACCCACAGAACCCTATTTCTTACCTCTGTATAGCCCATGCTGGCTGCGGCAATGAGGGCTTGTTGGATGGCATGGCTTTTCTTAAACACCCCTTGCTGCTGGCCAGCCATTGTCCAGTCACACTGAATCAGGAACTTGACAACCTCCAGATGGCCTCTGAGTGCAGCATGAACCAGTGCACACTGCCCATTTTTGTCCAAGTGATCCACCTAAGGGGGAGGAGACAGGAGGAGACTAAGTCTTGCGGCTGGGAAGTCAGAGTATTGATAGAGTTCCTAGGACTGTGTTCCCAGAGAAGCATAATATGGCATTTTCTGGCATCCTCCTCCCTCAATCACTGAACTAATCACTGAATGGAAGATGCTTTGTCTCCCTGGTTAGGCAATCTGTTGGATACAACTGTGTTGGATTTTTCCTCCAGGGATAAGTCCCTAATCATAGTGTTGCTTTTACACTAAAACAAAAACAATCTCTGCTGTAGCATTTTTGTTTTCCCGAGGCAAGCCCCTTTATCCTCAAACAGTTTCTTTTAGATTAAAATTTGATAGATTGTAGCTGCCTATACCAGATTAAAATAATCTTTGAAACCACAGTGAAGAAAGAACATAGCAAGTCTCCCAAACTATGGCTTTTCTAAACAAAGAATCTTATACTATGATTCACATGTTAGACAGGGAGGCTATCCAGCCTTGTAGTCCAAACCACTTCACCTCCCTGTGGGGAAGGTGGCCACTACTCTCCATTCATGGTCCTGAGGATCTGGTCAAACTAACAGGGGGCACTGAGAGTTCAACGTACCAGGCTCCCATAGCACTATTTTTGAATTTTGTGTTGGCTACAGGGCCAAGCAGTACTGTCATGCAAAAAGGAGACAGCCCCTACTCTCAAGGAACTCACTCTCTAATTGGAGGAGGAAAGACAAAAGGGCAGGTTCAGAGGTAGGGTGCTGGAGAGGCCTGGAGTCTTATGGGGTGGTGAAAGGGCAGAGAGCAAGCTCCAGCAGACCTGAGGGTGCATTGACAGGTAAATTAAATGAGGCAGGGAGCCTATAAGGGGCTGGCCCATCACTACTGGGAAGAAAAAAATGGACCCAACGGTTGTTGTGGAGTGGAGGGTTCCCTCAGGCAAGGGTTTGGTCATGGATGGTTGGAAGGGTAAAAGAAGGTGGAAGTGTGGGAGTAGGGTCAAGGCATCCACCTTGAATTAGGGGAGAGGGAATGGCAAACATGACACCAGTTTTGGCTAAGGCCTTCCAGGTGCTTACCCTGGGGCAGGGTAAAGGAAAAGAGTGACATAGCAGCAAAAAATGTTTGTAATCTTAGGTCATATAAAGAGAGGCAAATTGTTTAGGGAAAGGTAAGCTGAAGAGACAGGTCTTGTTGTGGTAGCCTTTCAAGGGTGGGGAACCTGTGGCCTTCTAGGTCCTTGGGTATGGTCTTTTGACTGAGTCCAAGTTTTATAGAACAAATCTTTTTATTAAGGAGATTTGTTCTGTGAAGTTTGGATTCGGTCAAAAGGCAGCATCTGAGGACCTGGAGGGCCACATATGGCCTTGAGAGCAGGTTTCCCACCTCGGCCTTGATCAACTCCTTAAAAATAAGAGTAGCTCACCTTCAGAGAGTAAAAGTGACAAGGATAGAGTTGAGGGACTTAAGGGGAGAAAAAATTTGCAGAGCTAATCAATGTGGAAAATGAAATGGGGAAGGAACAAGAGATATACAAAATAATTGTCAAGTGGTAGGGAAAGGCTGACCGAGGTTAGAAATTAAATGAGACTCTATATAAACAAAAAGGAAGGTAGAAGCCAAAATGTAAATAGAGCAATGGGTCTGGAGTTGGAACACCTGAGGTTCAAATCTGGCCTCAGAAACTTACTAGCTGTGTGACACTTACATGTGTCTGCCTCAGTTTTCTCAACTGTAAAATGGAGGTAATCATAGCACCTATCTCATGGGGTGGGACTAAATGAGATACTGTCTATAAAGAGCTTAGCACAATGTCTAGCCCAGTGGTTTTCAAAACATATATTTCTGATGGTCTTAGGAACTGAGACACTGCTCCTCTATCTGTCTCCAGGCGGGTCTGCCCACATGCAGATACATCCACATACGAGTATTAAAGGGTCGTGGCATTAGGAAGGTTGAGAACCATTGCTCTAGCATGTAGAAGGTGCTTAATAAATGCTTGTTCACCTCACTTCACCCTGTGCTAAGAGCCCAAATGCTTTGAAATCATGCTAAAAAGTCTCAGTTCCAGCCTCCTCCCTGACCCTTCAACAGCAAAGGGCATCACATTTCTCAGAACAAACTCTGAATACTGGCTTTGCAAAGAGGTCACTTACATATCTTATGTTTCACAATGAAACCACTTAAATCCATAGTTTGCTCTCAGGGCTGAAACAAAACTTTTTGAAAAACCACAAACCGTTTCCAGAAGCCTATGATATTGGTGTGACCAGCAATTTTCTTTTCACCAAATGTCTGAAGCTGGATACAGTTGCACCAATGACCTTTCAAACACCACAAAGTAAACACATAATCAGCAGAAATTCTCAGAAAACTGGATGGAATGATTCAAGTGTGTTTTGTGTTGTAGAAACACTTCTAGGTGTCACCAGTAAGGCCTACTCCTTTTGTAAGGAGTCCAACCTTTGGTCAGGATTTTACTCCTGGAGATCCTGTAAAGCTCTTCTTAGATATATACTTAGGGAGGTAGTCTCCTGATAATTTAAGGTGACTCAGGCCATTCTCCTATTTTCATAGATAGCTTATCTCTTCTTTACATTCAGGCTGATAATACTACTGGTCATTAGGCCTCTGAAAAGGACTATAAATTTACAGGTGACGTTTGTTGTTCAGACATTTCAGTCATGTCTGACTCTCTGTGGTCCCCTCTGGGGTTTTTTTTGCAAAGATATTGCAATGGTTTGCTATTTCCTTCTCTTGCTCGTCTGACATATGAGGAAACTGAGGCAAACAGGGTTAAGTGACTTGCCCCGAGTCACACAGCTAGTAAGTGTCTGAGGCCATGTTTGAACTCAAAAAGATGACTGTATCCACTTCAATACCTACCTGGCCCTAGTGACACTTAACTGTCTCCTATGAAGCCTCCCTGTTCCTTTACCTTATTCAGATGTGCTCATATGTAGGATAATGATTGTATGGCTTGTTTCTTGGGGACTTATTGGTACTACTGCTTAATATACTTTTCCAACTACCTTTCAAAGACCTTTAGGATTATGTAGAACATTGTGAGGCAGTGGTGAAAATACGATGCATTCACTGCCAGCATCATCCCTGATCTAACTTTAAACTGTAAATGCTACAGTTCCTTATCCCCATAAAGCTGGCAGGGCAATTATATGGAATCATATTGAATCTGTTCAAGTAGAAAAGAAAAAGGAAGAAAGGAAGAAATAGCTAAGGTAGGCATAGAGGCAAATCCAGAGACATCACCTTGGCTCGTCTTTTGCAGAGCAGCACAACAATGCTTAGGAACCCGGCTGCTGCAGCATATCCTAGAGGAGTAAGGCCACTTTCTGAAGACGCATCTACATTAGCCCCAAACTCCAATAGCAGGGCCACCATCTCCGTATAACCGAGGTGTGACTGGACACACAAGATTGGGGCATTATTTAAGACTTCTGTTCGGTAATTGATGTTGGCACCTCCCAAAATCAGCAATCGACTGACCTGAAAAGCCAGAACGAAAAAAAACAATTAGGAATGGCCTTTCATATCCTCTTGAACCCATTGTTATTTACTGAACTGAGATCTGGGGTAGTGCTAATGATGGCTTCTTTTTTTAAATCAACAGCCTTTCCCCAAACTAATCCATTAATTCTCTGCTGGCTATGTTTGGCACTAATTGACCTTATTCTGAGTAGAGAAACTAGAATCTGATTCCTCTGAATCCACTTAGGCATGTCAGGGTTAAAAGGATGTTGGGTCTTTACCCTCTTCCTCTCCTTTCCCTATGATACCACTGCCAAGTTCGAAAAAGGGGTTAAGCTGTAACTCAGAATGCATTTTCCCATGAAAGCAATGTTATAAATGGTGGGCATATGAAGCAAAAATAGGTCTTATTGGTACTATACTTTGGGTACATTATTGGTCATAAAGGCTTTTGTGGTAGGAAATCATCTACTATTTTTAACTCTGTTTCTGTGAAAAATATTATTTCAAGTTCCACAAAAATAACATAAATGGATTTCTGGAACATTGACTGGGAACTGCCTACACTTTCCCTTGATGACACCTTGCCCAACTGCTAAACTTTAAGAACATGTGGCCACTGAAACATTTCCCATTTTATCTACTGTTCTGTAAAGGATGACAGGTGGACAGCAAGGTTTCTAGCTCTACTGTTAACTGTGTAATTGGACCCACTGTGATGAACTCGTGGAAGGTCATTTGCATCACTGGAGGAAACTACTGAATCAATGTGATTATAGTCCTATTTGAATATCTGAAAGCAGAGTTAAGAACACATTATTTGAATTCAGTCAGTGATAGCCCCAATTCCTTAAAACCAATTCAAAAGAAGTCCAGACACCACACTGTGATGTCATTAGCTCTCTTTGAAAAATGAAGGACAAACAAGAACACTGATGTCTTTTTTCCTTCCTTTGATCTATATATTTGAACATCTTGGACTTTTCTGGATTCTCAGACTTTGAGGTATGTTTGCTGCTCAGTTGCTGAAGTACTGTCCCACACTTTGTGACTCCATTCAGTGACTCCATCTTGGCAAAGATAACTAGGGTGCTTTGCCATTTCTCTCTCAAGCTCATTTTACAGATGAGGAACTGGGTCAAACAGGTTCAAGAGACTTGCCCAGGGTCACAGAGCTAGTAAGTATCTGAGGCTGGATTTGGACCCAGATCCTCGTGACTCTAGGCCCGGAGTGTCATCTAGCTGTGTCATATACTGTGTCATCTAGCTGGCCCACTCCTAAGACACAGTGACATACTGTACTTACAGTATAACTCAGTATCTTTCTAAGACTGATGTCATATTCTGAGTTCTTGGTATATATTTTAGTCCCAACCAATGTAACCTTTTATGTGCTTTTCAGATCTATCATGATGTTTGATCATCTCCCAGGATAAAAGTCTATTAACCTTTGGGATTTCCTGGGAATGCGCGACAGTTTATTCAAGTTCGTTTTTAATGGTGAAGTACCTGGATTTGTCAGAGATTCTTTCAAGTTTCAACACTCAGACATGGAAGAGGATGTAAAATTTTATTCTTTGACACTATAACTGATCACAAATGGGGAAGGTGCTACAAAGTAATGATCTCTAAAATTTAAAAAATTATGTACCATTATCTAAAAAATGTTCGAGCATGTATCCCCCATAATATGTATATATTTATAATTATATGTGTATGACTGTACTAATATCTTATAAACCACAAAATAGAAATAAGATGAAGATAAAATCAATAATATTTTTAAAATACTTAAAATTTTAATTAACATTATTTAATCGATGGCGTAAAGGCCCTTTTGCCTTAATTGAAAACACCTCACAAAGATATGTAGATGCAAATGGGAGAAATAAATCATTGGCTATGCATACTAAAACATGATAATTATTCTTCAATATTATCTATCTACTAGTTATACAAAGATTTTTGTTGAAATTTAGCTAGCAAATTTCTATCTTCTCTTATGTCAATCAGCTGTTCTTCGAAATTAATCATAATGTGTTGCACTTTGATATTTTTAAACAAATTAGTTCAAAATCTACTGGAACTTCATTTGGAAGATTATTAAAGAGGTTAGAAAATTCTGTTTCTAAGTTTCTGGGTTTTTTTAAGTGTGCATATTTGAGAGTTTTCATAGAGACACATTTATAGCCTTTTAAGCAATAAAAGCTTAATTTAAAATGTGTTAAACATGATGTCTTCACACTATAATTAGTTAATATCTCAAGGCACATTATATATGCATAAGAGAGGTTCAATGTTAATGACAGTGGATATGAATCCATATTTTACGTAATTTTCTTGATAATTTTGAAATTTTTTTTGACTCATTTTGTCTGACCTGCTAAACTAACCACTGTTTTTAACCTTCTAATGTGGCTGATGAGGAGCTGGGGGTAGCAGTGTCAGTTCTGTCATTTTCTTACCACTGCTTGTGTTCACTTAAGAAAAACTTCAGTATATGGTTTCTTTGCAAGGATCTTTTCAAGGAGGAAAGGGAATAAGCATTTGTTAAACTCCTATAAGTACCAGGGTCTAGGCTAAGTACTTCGTAATTACTGTCTCATTTGATCCTCACAACAACCTGGGTAGGTAAGTGCTATTATTCTTATTTCACAGTAGAGGAAACTAAAGCAAACAGAGGTTAAGTGATTTACCAAGGTCACACTTATTAAAGATAAATGAAACATATCTATCATTCATCCATCCATCCATCCATCCATTTTACTTACATATTCGTTTGTTTGTTTACTTGTTGGTATCAGCATTTAAAATTTATTTTTCCTGAACTCTACAGGCACCAATTCTGCCTTTCTTTCATCACCTCCTGTTAACCATACTGTTTATTGTAAGCAGATCCTAGAGGACAGGGGGAATCTGAGAGAATTAAAATTCTAGGCCTGAAAGAACTAATTAGAATAAACCTCATTAATTTATTTTGTTTTTTAACATTAATTAATTTTGTTTCTCTCTTTTATTCTGTCTTTCAGTTACATTCCCAATCTCATTCTGTCAGTCAATAAACATATATTAAGTGTCTACTATGTATGTGCCAGGCATGGTGCTTAGCCCTGGGGGCACAAAAAAAGGAAAGACAATCCCTGCCCTCTAGGACTTCACAATCTCATAGGAGAGAGAACATGCAAACAAATACATACAAACAAGTTCTATAAAGTGTAAATAAGAAATAATCAACATGAGGAAGGTACTAGAATTAAGAGGGATTGGGAAAGGTTTTCTGTAGAAGGTGGGACTTTAGCTGAGATTTGAAGGAAGCCAGGGAAGCTATGAGACAGAAATGAGGAGGGACAACATTCCAGACATGGGGGACAGCCAAAGAAAATTCCTGGAGGTGACAAATGGAGTGTTTTATTCAGGAAGCCACAGACAGGCCATTTTTATTTCATCAAAAGAATATGTGGAGAGTGTAAGAAGATTAGAAAGGTGGGAGGGAGGGCTAGGTTATGAAGGGCTTTGAATGCCAAAAAGAATTTTGTGTTTGATCCTAGAGATGATAGGAAGCTACTGGAGTTTACTGACTAAGAGAGTGACACAGTTGGACTGGCACTGTAGAAAAACCACTACATAGACTGAAGTGGAGTAGAGACTTGTGGTAGACTATTGCAATAGTCCAGGTGTGAAGGAGTGGCCTGCACCAGGGTGGTGAGAGCATTAGAAGAGAGAAGCAGGCATACATGAGAGATGCTGCAAAGGTGAAATTGTTAGGCCTTGGCAACAGACTGGATATGAGGATGAGAGACAGTGAAGAGTTAAGGAAAACTCCTATGTTTTTGATTTTGGAGAACTGGGAGGGGGGTGGTGCCTTTGGCAGCAATAGGGAAGTTTGAGAGGAAGAAGAGCTTTGGGGTAGTGGTGTGGAAAATGAGTTCACCTTTGGACTTGCTGAGTTTAAGATAACTAATAGACGTCCAATTTGAGATGTCTGAATGGCAGTTGCAAGACTGGGGTTCAACAGAGAGCATTAGAGTTAGCTGGATAAGTAGACTGGAGAATCATCAGCACAGAGAAGATAGTTAAGTTCATGGGAGCTGATGAGAACATCAAGTAAATTAGTAAAGAAGGAAAAGAGAAGAGGGCCAGTCCAGAGTTCTATAGACTACCCACAGTTAGTGGATTGTGATCTGCATGAAGATCCAGCAAAGGAGACTGAGAAGGAGCAGTTAGATAGGTATGGGGAGAACCAGGATAAAATGGTGTCCTGAAAACCTAGGGAGAAGAGAATATCAAAGATAAGAGAGTGACTGACAGTGTCAAAGTCCATAGAGAAGTCAATAATGATGAGAACTGAGAAAGGCCATTGGCTCTGGCAATTACGACATCACTGGTAACTTTGGAGAGAGCAGTTTGGTTGAATGGCAAGGTTGGAAGCCTGACCGTAGAGAGTTAAGGGAGCGAGAGGAGAAGACATGGAGAAACCTACTGTAGATGGCCTTCTAAAGTAGTTTTACCACAAAGGGAAAAAGAGCTATGGGGCCATAGTTAGAGTTGGATGAATCAAGTGAGTGTTTTTTGAGGATAAGGGAGACATGGGCATGTTTGTAGGAAGTAGGGAAGGAGTCACTAGATAGGGAGAGACTGAAGATAAGTAAGATAAGATAAGTAAGACTGAAGATAAGTAAGAGAGAGAGGGAATGATAGAAGGGGAAATCTATTGTAGGAGATGAGACTGAATGGGATCATTTGTGCATGTCTAGAGGGACCTGCCTTGGCACAGAGTGAGGCAATCTTCTAGTGAGACATGGGTAAAGGAGATAGTGGCAAAAGGTTTCTGGTTGATATGATATGAGGAAGAAGGGAGAAGAGGGAGCTCTTGGCAAATGGCCTCAATTTCTTTCAGTAAAATATGAGGCAAAATTCTCAAAGGTGTGAGAAAGGGAAGGATTGAGGAAGAATGAAAAGATTTGGAAGAGTCATTTTGGGGAGTAGAACAGTGAACAGACAAGGAGTATGTAAGAAAGAACATCTCAGAGCAGTCAATGTCAAATTGAGGTTCTTGTAACATAAATTTGTGGTAGATCCAGTCAGAGTAGTTGTGTGATGTTCTCCACCTTCATTCAGAAAGAGCTACGTAAGTATAGTGAGAGTGATTCAAAGTTTAGACTTGGCAGAGCAAAAGCAACAATATAGAGAGGCCAGGTATTGAAGAAAAGAAGACAATGTAGAACTGAAATGGTTCACTATAGGGGTCAAGATGGGGAAAGAAGATAATGGCTAGTGCAGGAGTGATTGCTGGGAAAGAACTCGGGTGTCAAGGGGATTGGAGATCATGGAACGGATGAAAAGTAGGGTTTGGTATGAAAAGGCAAAGCAAGAAATAGAAAGTTAATAGATTGTGATCATATAAAGGAATTTCAGCATTCGTGAAGATGGAGGTAGTGCATTTGTGCATGACGGAAAGATCAAGAGTATGACCATCTTTGTGTATGGCTGATGTGGTGTGAAGGAGGTTATAGGAAGTGAGTAGGCTGAGGAATTAGGAGGTTAGGGTGTTTGAAGCAGTATTAATATGTATGCTCAGCTCCCCTAGTATGAAAGCAGGAGCTGGAGAAGGGAGAAAGATTGTGAGTCAGTTACCGAACTCATTGAGGAAGAAAGTGGAAGGTCTTGGAGGTCTGTAGACACTAGCTATCATGACTTTGGCTGGAAGATGTAGATTATATGGAACTCAAAGGAGGAGAGGTTATTGAGTGATGGTGATAGAAGGAGAACCTGGAAGTGATGATGGAGGTCAAGGGTTACTCCAATTCCTCCACTTTGAGAAGTAAGCTGAGGCGAATGACAGTGCAGCCATTATTATTAGAAAGGGTGGCCAGGAAGGCTGTGTCATCAGTGGGCAGCCTGGGCGATCAGTGATAGCCAAAAGATAGGAGGACTGGGAAAGGAAAGAATTTAAGATGAAAACAAGTGTGTTGCCTATGGAGCAGGCATTCTAGAGGGCACAGTGGAAGGGGTGGGTAATGTTTGGTTGGGACTTTGGGGTGGGTGTGCTGAGAGCGATGGGAATAAGGAATTGAGTAATGGAGGATAGGGATGGGGTTTGCATGACGATCTACAGAAGTTCAGAATCACTGGGATGTATAGTGTATAACTACGTGTGAGTATGTTAATCACTAAGTGATGGACACTTTTCCTCTTCCAACAGGAAAACTAGAGAGGAGGGATGAAATATGTGCAGCACAGGATGGAAGGCACAGACGGAAGGCATGAGGTCAAAAGGAAGCCCCTCATTCCTTATTTCTCCATGTCTTTTCCCTCCAGAGGGTGGAGATTTTTCAGGGGGCAGTGCAGCAAGAGATGGGAGTTGTGCCTCCTCAGCAGGAGAAGGAAGATGTGTAATAGGAGACAAAAGTCATGTCCATGCAGCAGGAGATGTCAGACCACCTTTCCCTCCTTTTCCAGAGACTAGTGCAGCAGGAGATGGATTCAATTTTTTCTATTTGCTAACTGTTTCTTCTTCAGGCCATAAATTCTTCCATTTGTTCCAAAAAAACCCAAATGGGTCAGACATGACAGAAATGACACAGCAACAAAACTTCCAAGATTCCAATTTCTCTGTTGTACCATTCAGGAACAGCTTGCTGTGGTTCTAGGCTCTCTTAGGGAATCCACAGAGTTCTCTCTCTGCATTATCAGGTGTCAGTTCAATATTCTTTGTCTTAAAATATTTATTTACAAACATTTAGAACCTTGTAAATTTCTTCGTAGTCATAGTCCCTTCTGATTCACAGGTGTTATACCTCTCTATGATCTAGGTTTTTAATTGGGTTTTCTTCCTCCTGAGCTTTTTGGTGGTTTAAGTTTCCTTTCCCCTTTTATTCCCTTATTGCTCACTTTTAGCCTTTTTCATTTTTGATGGAAGGTTTACCCCTAGGGCTGGGCTTCAAAGCTGTCTCACCCTCCTGAAAGTAACTTCTGAGGAGCCAAGCCTGGTATATAGCTTTATGCCCTGGACCCTTGCCTTTGATTCCTCCTTTCTTTGGTTCTTTAGTTGGTCATGGCTGCCCCAATCAGAGCACAATCCTGCTCTTATACCTCCCTCCTCCATAGAAGTGACTAGGCAGAGTTGAGATACATTACTTGCTGCAACAGAATTTTGGGAATGAAGGCAGGGCAGAATATGTCATCAGAAAATGCAATTAACAGCACTGAAATTGTTGAGTGGTCCCAGAGAAAGGTCATACTTCCAGAGTGGTCACACTCTGCCAGATTGTGAATGCTTGTGTATTGGGAGGGAAGGCAGTGGGATGCAGGAAAGGGAGTAAAGCAGAGTGGGTTCCTCAGGGATCAACAGTCACCACTGATAATTTATAAGGTTGTCACTTTGTTAGGCTTCCTGGTCTGTGGAACCAACTGTAATTGTTCTACCTCTGGTATGTAATTCCTCTTTTGGATTTTTTTTTGAGAGTTAGTGGGTAATGGAGAAAATGTCAAGTCCTTCTTATACCAGCCTGAAATACTGAGATAGGCATGTCATTCTGCACATTGATTTGTGATGTACTTAAAAATAATTCTTTCTGAAGCACTGCCTAGCTCTATGTTTCCCCTCTTTAGCCGAACCTACAAGTAACAAGGTAACCAGACCTTTATTCTTTCTTTAGAAATTCTTCAGACCTTTATTTTTTCTTTAGAAAATCATACCATCTAACCAGTCTTCAAGCATTTCCTCTAACATTTTTGGATGCACTTGGTAGATATTTAAATTCCAAATTCTTCTTTTCAGTCAGAGGAGTTCTGCAGAAATATATTTCTCTTTGGCTGTCTTCCCATCTCTTTGGGGCCCTGGGATGTCTGAGATGTTAGAATGGGACCCTGGGATGTCTGAGATGTTAGAATATTATCTTCTTGCTTTGTAGACACATCCCAAATTAGCAGCAAAATGAACATTCATTCAAACATTCTACAGCTAGCTGTGATGGGGAGGTTTTTTTGGACAAGCTTCCACAGAACATGACCTGAGCTCATTTTAACTTGTGGGCACTGGATAGCTGAAAACATGAGAAACACTGGTCCACATAAATGGCTGAGATCTGTTTAAGAGACGAATCTTCAGGATTCCACTTTTTCCTCCTTAAACAAAACTATGAAGACCCACAGAGCTAATAAGCAAGTCACTAAAATTTGCCCCATTATGTGATTCTCCATCTTCATTTTCTGCCTCTTCCTCAATGTCTTGATTTCTATCCTACTTAGAGACAATTTTTCTTTTGGGATAATTTCCCCATTCACTGTTCTCTTCTTCTAGATTGTGACATCACTTCTACCAGCATGATGAGCCTGGAATCATGACTTGGTTTGTTGTGACATCATGACTAGGCTTTTGGCACCAACCCTGATCGTTCTCACATATAATGTTCTTTTCTTAGCCTCCTTGATCCTCATGGCCACGGCTGCCACCTCTGACCCTGTTCCTGCTATTGTAGTCCTGACTGAGCCACAACACTCCCTCCCTCTGCCCTGTGGTCAGTTTGCATTTGTCCTTGCCTCACCCAGGGCAGGGGAAAGAGGAGGGGAGAGAGGCAGAGAGAAAACCATTGGCTTGTACTGCTGCTTCCGTTTAGACAAAGTGGCCTCTACCAGAAATTAGCCGTATGGGAGTGAAGAGGTATGTTTTTTTAAAATTAAAAATATAAATAAAAATTCTAATATTTTCTTCCTATACTCCTATGTCTCATTTTGTACACTGTCTGGGGTCCATGCACTCCACTTTTGAGACCATTGCTACAGAGGATGTAGAGCAAGATGTCATCCCTGATGACAGGATTCATAGGCAAATTTTTTCCAAAACACAGAAAGTGAACATAGAGTGAATTTATTAGCAACTTTATAAGTGGTACACTAGTAGCAGGAATATCTAGACTTATTAAATTACTAATGCAGATGACCATATAACTTATACGGAGTAAATGAATATAGGAATTTGATCTTCACTACAGTGAATAATAAGTATTAGTTATCATATTCAAAGATGGAAAACAAGGCTTTTTTTTTTCTTTTAAATTGAAAAGTTATTCTGAGTGTAACAAACGTCAAATAAAATGGGCATTTCCATATATGCAGGACAGAAAAAGATAATTCTACATGAATATGTGAATCTTCATTATATACAACTTGTTTTTCTTTTAAAATATGCAATAAATTTAGTGTATAATTTTCAAAGCAGACCTGCTCATCTGTGATTCTGTCTTTTCTTCTCTATTTTTTAAAAATGTGCTTTAATGATCCTTTTTTCTTCTTTTTTTTGGCTATCCAACTCCTTGTCCCACTTTCCCTCCCGTTGGAAAAAAAAAAAAAGAAAAACAAAGTCCTGATAACAAGGCACTTCTGGAGAGTCTGGGCCTGCAGTGACTTTCTCCTTATCATTTCAATAAGAGGTTGAATAATAAGAGAATGTCTCAGAAAGCCCAGACTGCTAGATACGAATGTAGAAATAGGAGAAATGGGATAAGACTTAGCAGAGTGTAAGAACAGCTAGAGGGCAGAAGGCAGAAGGGAGGAAAACACAGATGGATTAAATAAAAGGGAATTTTTGATTAAGGTAGAAAACTGGACAAAGCATTACCTGTTACTGACAAGAAAGCTTTTCGTGCAAACTCTCAAGAAATCTGCTTTGGTTACCTTTACATTTGGAGTATAGAGATTTCGTAAAGATGACAATGCCATGGAAAGACCTTCGGTGCTGTAGGAGATCCACAGACCTTGGAGTATAGAGGAGGATACTCCAACTTTTTTGCTCAAACCCTGAAAAAGAAATATTTAGACATTCAAGCTTCTGATCCAGCTAAAGCATATTCAATAGTGAGTTACTGACCTCCAGGATCTGACATCAGAGAGATGAATGTCACCCCAAGGATAACTGTTCTCAAAGGGACTACAAACTGATCTGTCTGCTACCCACCCTGTTTGGTACAAAGGATTATTCCTTCAGTGATGTGTAGAATAAGAGGCTATGGAACATGGGATATGGAACCACAAATGCACTGGGCATATTATTTTTATTTTATAAAGGGATGTATTTTTTTCATGCCTCCCATTATTTTTCTTGAATAAATCTTTTAACAAGATGAGCTAGTCACATATGTGTGTATGTGTATATACACGTATCTATGTGTGTTTGAGGATGAGGAAGACATGGGCATGTTTGTAGGCAGCAGGGAAGCTGCCTCTAGACTGGAAGAGACTAAGTGAGAGAGGGAGGGGATGATGGAAAGGGCAATTTACTGTAGGAGACAAGATGTAATGGGACCACTTGGGCAGATCTAGAGGGGCTTGTCTTGGTAAGGAGTGGAGAAATCTCTTTATATGAGATGGGTAAAGGATAAAAAAGACATTGGCATGATATAAAATGAGGAGGGAGCTCTTGGCAAATGGTCTTAATTTTTTCAGTAAAATATGAGGCAAGATTCTCAAGGGGGAGGAAGAAGAAGAGCCATTGGAAGATTAAGGAAGGAAGAAAAGGTTTTGAAGAGCTACTGCGGAGAGTGGGATAGTGTATAGATGAGGGAAATTGTCTAGCAGCAGTGAGGGCCCAGTGTGTGTGTGTGTGTGTGTGTGTGTGTGTGTGTGTATGTGTATAAAAGATATTATATATCTAGATATCTACTTGTATCTAGAAATCTATGAAATCTATTACAAAGGTAATCTATATCTATATATATCTATCTCTAAAGATAGATACCTATATAACTATATCTAGATATCTATGTATGTGTGTGTGTATGTACACACACATACATACATATTTTTTGATCAGCCCTGTGATTTCCTTAGTGTAAAGAGCTCCCAGTGAGGAATTAGCTCTATAAATGAAGACCAGCACCTTCCCTGCAACTTGTAGCTTTACAGAGTTGCCTGGGGTACTGGGAAGTTAAATAATTTGCTTGGCAAGGGCCAGACCACCAGTATGTGTCAGTAGCAGGATCTGTACCTAGGTCTTCCTGATTCCAGTCCAGCTCTCCAACCATCATGCTTTTTTTCTTATTACATTTAAAAAATTATGAATTTAACAGCCATCAGCAAGCACAATTATTTCAAGGGACAAAAAGTGAGGGTCATATAGCAAAATTTAAAAATACATAGAAGAATATAAAATGAAATTCAAAAGGGAAGGTGGTCGTGTTCTTGTCATGGCAGGGATAGCATCTCTAGAAACTCCTCCTTATCTATCTGCTCAGTCCTCTCTCCTGCTCCCTACTGCAGAAAGAGAAGGGCTGCTAAAGAAAGAAAGGAAAGATTGGCACCAACTACCCCTTCTGATCCTCCCATCCTAACAGAGGAGGCCAAACTACTTTAGAGAGCACTGGATAGGTCCATGGTGCCTAATTCATGACTAGAATGGGTTTTATTTTTCTAGCAGCAAACCCCAAGTGTGCAGAGGAGGGAAAGGTGAAAGTACTAAGTACCTATTATTTTGAAGATTCTGTGCTAATGGCTTGGAAATAAAAAGGAAGTTTCAAGGTGCTTATACCCTGCTGTCTTCGTCTATAACCGACATACTTTGTCATGGTGAAGCCAACCAGCAGTTCTTTTCAGTCTGCCAAGCCTGGGACTTTGCTCTCAAAGCTGACTAGAGTACTGGTTCAGGACTAGGGGAAATGAGATATTTAGCCAAGACTTGTTGTTGTTCAGTCACATTTGATTCTTTGTGATCCCATCTGGAGTTTCTTAGCAAAGATACTGGAGTGTTTTGCCATTTCTTTCTCCAGGTCATTTTATAGATGTGGAAACTGAGGCAAACAGGTTTAAGTGACTTGTCTAGGGAAAGTGTCTGAAGTTGGATTTGAACTCAGGTCTTCCTGACTCAAGGGCCAGTGCTTTATCCACTGCACCCACCCAGTTGCCCTTGGCTAAGCTACATCCACAGAACCTCAATGGAGATTCTAGACCAGGGAGAAGATATGAAAACATACACAAATACCTGGAAAAAAGCCCCAAGCAAACAAAAAAACCCTGTATGACAAGTGAACCAGAGATCCGCAGAAAATGGTCACTGCCAATTGTGGAGGTGGAATCCAAAAATGGAAGAGGTAGAATTTTAGTTGGATTCTAAAGAATGGATAGGAATTCAACAGGCAGATAGGCATATCACACACAGGATACAGTCTGGACAAAGGAGTTTCCTTCCTCTGCTTAGGATTTGGTATGGGAATGGCCCCTAAGTTATCCTATTCCACACACGTCATGGCCCCTGTTCAATAACGAGTTAGGCTCTGAGTTTCTGAGAAGAGCTATCATCTTCAACAGCTGGGCGTAATGAAAAGAGTGAGTAGGGCTTTCATCCCAGAATCTTGTGGCCACTCATTGTTACAGAAACTCACTTGATTTGTGCTAATAACCCATTTCAGCAGATCTATTTGGCAGATTTGCTCACGTATAAAAAAATATGTCAAAACCTTAAGCAAAGGTTGGTTTGTTTGAGAAATAAGTCTTCATAATTCCAATATTTTCTGAAGGATTCCAGGTGCTACTTTCAGTAATACAGTCTACTTAGCATAGTTCTGGAGTTCACTCCACTCTGTGGCCCTACAAAGGCAAGGAGCTACATCATTTGGTGACTTAGACTCCTCACTTGTGGAAAGGCTTGCCCTGAACAAAAATGAACAATTAATGACTGAAAGAGGACCAGATGCTGCAGAGCCCAGGTAAGTCACTTAGGGAGGAACTTCTTGGGAAGGAAAAGGACTCAAGCTTCCAGTGGGTTTGCGGCGTTGCAAAGCACTATCTTATATAACTTCATTTCAGGTTGTTCTGAGGTACAACCAGGACAGAGGATGCAATAGGAGACATAGTTTACTGCTGTTTTCTACCTCCATGCTTGCCACTGTAAGACCTCAGTTGTGAAAACACAGGAAACACTCAGCATGCTATATTTAGTTGATCCTGGGCCATGTTTCACACATCCCATCTAGCCATCTGCTAGGACACTAGGACCTACCCAGAATGGACACTTTATCTTTTGCCCTGCCTCCACTACCGTATGTATTGTCCCTCTGCTCTTATTCCCTGCTCTGCTTTCCACATCTTGATGTTACTCTGGGAACAAAAATCAAATCAATACTGTCATCGCTACAGGAAAAGGTGCAACAATTTACTGCTGTATGGCTCTACTTACAACCCCTACAATTGCCTAGATCAGCAGTTCTCAAGTCTTTTTTTATTTCAGGACCCCTTTATATTATTAAAAATTTGGACCCTTTTCTCTCCAAAGAGCTTTTGTCTATGTAGTTATATCTATCAATATTTACCAGATGAGAAATTTAACCATCTTAGTAGTTTTATGAAAATAGTTTTAATTTTGTGGACCTCCTGAAAAGGTCTTGGGGATCCCCAGGGGTTTCTGGACCATACTTTGACTACCCTGGCCATCACTCTTCTACACGTATTGTATTTCCCCCATGAGAATATAAGTTACTTGAGAAAAGGGATTGTTTCCTTTTTTGTACTTGTATCCTCAATTCCTAACATACCTCCTGGTAGATAGTAAGAACATAATAAAAACTAGTTGAATGTCTGTCACAGACTGACTTTCCATCTCACTACTGTCCATTGTAGTGACAGTATGGAAAAGGCTTAGACTAATAAATCTTAAGCACGCATGAATTAATAGAACCCAGAAGAAAATTTGCATCATAGGCTGTTTTCTTCTATGACTTGAAAAAAATTGCAGTTCATCCCAAGGCTAGACAAGATACAAATACAAAGTCCAAATCCTGGACTCTGAATACTACGGAAGGAAATTTCAGGGAGTTATGACAACTACCACCCAAGGACAGAAAAGGATGGAACTGTAAGTCCATGGCCAGTGTAAGAGCTCCCCAGGACGTGTAAACTCATGCACATCTTCTGTGCCATAAATCTACTGCTGTGGCATTCAACTGAATGAAAACTTACTGCTTTTTGAGGGCACGGCACTGCGCATAGTATAATTGTCCCAGCTTTCTGGAAAATTAAATGTACTAGTCTACCGACTGCAGCACTGGCCCCTGCTGTGATACTACTTTATGTGACCCTGACGCTGCTGAGGAACACTAAGGAACAACTGCAAGGAGCTGCCCCGGTGGCTGGCCAGCCACTGCTGTGACAGAGCCCTTACGCCCTGAATCAGTGCGGTTTCACTCCTTTAGGGAATGTGTCAGCCCTGCCTCATATGCTAGCTCACACAGGGGTATAACCAACCATTTTAATCGTGCTCAGTGGAAGGAGCGTTGTTATTATCTTCATCACGTAGATGTTTCCTCCATCCCTACCCTCTTCACTACCCCTGAAATTATGGCCCTTGTCTTTTCTGCTGGTAACTTGGGGATGGCTTCCCCTTCTGTTGTGCCTGCAGTTCCCTTACTGCTATTCTTACTCTGGTAAGAATTCCCACTCATTACTACATTCCTCCTTGTCTTGGGCTTGCTGTGGCTTCTCTCTCTCTCTCCCAGTTGATAACAATGAGTCTGTGTTTCTGGAAGGGTGGAGGTGGGGCCTGAGAAAGCACAGATGCATACAGGCAAACAAATCAAGTGACTGCTGTCTGAGATGAACATAAGAAGGCTGAATAAAATTCAATAAGCCTAAAATAAAGCTGAATTCTGGGTCCTTTTGGCTCTACCAAACTCTGCTTTCTGGGAGATAAAGTCATTATCTCAAAGGCAACAGATAAATTTCTCACTGATTTCCATAGTGGTGTCAGATTGTCTAGATACCCTAACACTAAAATAGATATCACAAAGTCCCATGCATTAAAGCATATAGTAGCACTTCTATCCCTGAGAGTCTGCTGAAGTCCTCAGAGTCTACTAATTATCTAATGTCTAAGCTGAAAGCAGATTAGAAACAGGAATTTAGAAGGGAAGGGGAAGAGGGGTTACTACAGATATTCAACATGAATAGCAATGAGAGGTGACAGCTACGAGAAAAAGACATAGAAGAATTATAAAAAGCAGAAACTAGAATTTTAAAAATATTACAACCTGAGGTCACAGAGGGCAAATGGCTCTACGAACCTTAATACATTATAAAGAAAGTCCTTTGTTATAGTTCTTTACTACCTTGAATTGATGTCTATCATGAGCATGGTTTAGGGTTATCACTAAAAGGTTAAATTATTATGCCCAATATGTTTCATAAGGCAGGGAAATCTTAATACATTTTATAAAAACTTCAGTACAAAATAATGAATAGTTACAAAAATAAATTTTATAAGTTTTGGTGATTTTTTTCAGTTCTTAAGGATCTCTGAAGGTTCTGGACACCTGAAGTTTTGACTGTACTCTTGAGACTCTTAAGGATATCATAATATTTTGTAATAATATAATTTAAGCAATGGGGATTATATTGAAGCAATAGGTATCTTCATGCATACAGTGTCCAGTGGTGTTCTGACAATAAGAGACAATAAGCTTTGATTTCTCCTGCTACCTTAAAAATGTGTGCTTTGAGGATGTGATGTCCGAGTTCAATAGTCTGCTGTCGATTTAGCTTTCCTTCTTGACGGGAAAACCAGAAGGCAAGTAATGTGTGACCACTCCTGAAAAGAAAGAAAAAGAGAAGAAATAAATATCAAGTTCATTGGATTCTTTTTTAAAGCTTCTATACCTCTCACCTTTTGTGAGTTTGGCAACGATTTTATCTTTGACAAAGCTCTAACTCACTGATTCCCAGGGAATGGTACCTGCTACCTGACAGACAGACTTGAAAATATGCCTTTTTAACGGCTGATAAGTTCTTACTGGAGTAGTTAAATTGCACAGTGGATAGAGTGCCAGGCCTGGAGTCAGGAAGACTCATCTTCTTGAGTTCAAATCTGGCCTCAGATACTTATTAGCTGTATGACCCTAGGCAAGTCACTTAACTTTGTTTGCCTCAGTTTCTTCATCAGTCAAATGAGATGGAGAAGGAAATGACAAACTTCTCCAGTTATCTTTGCCAAGAAAACACCAAATGGGATCACGAAGAGTTGGAAACAACTGAAAAATGACTGAAGAAAGTTCTTACCACTGATATGCTGAACCACAGTAGGTGGCTAACTCACATCCTTTCTACCCAATCATAGTACTTCTAGAATTACAAAAGTGTCACATCTAGTAGCTCACATATAGCCCACACATAGATGGCAGCAACAGTCTTTTCTCTTCCTCTCCAAATTTAAAAATTCCAAATCATAAAACGGAGGCCAAGGAACTTTAAGAGTTACCAAAAAAACTGATTATTTAAGGCTTCCTTCTCTTGTACTGTATGTAGCCTTGTGGAGGTTTTAGCACTAACTCAATGCTCTTTCCATCAGGGTGGTGGCAGTCAAAGCATTTTGTGCTCCCAGTTGACACAGTTCCTCTGTTGCTGTCCCTGGAGTCACATATAAGAAAGATATTGTCTGAAATTCCAATGAATTCACCAAACAAATGGAAATAGTACTAAGTGGTGCTAGGGGGGGACACTTGAGAGTCAGGCAAGTGGCTATTTTCACAGACAAAACCTTTTATTTCTATGACTTTTTAAATGTCTTTGTGAAAAACCCTGAGAAACAGAATGTTTCCTTATAGGTTCCTTTTGATATACCAGGAAGGTCAGAAGTCACATACCATGTAGGAGATATCATAGGAAAATTATCAAGAAGAAATTTAACCATTCTTTAGCTTCATAAAAATTACTTAATTTTTTTTTTGTTATCCTGAACTTGACAAATATCCACAAAAATGAACATTTCTATATGGGAAGAAGAGAAAAATAGAGGCTGGGGCTGGATATTCATATCTGTGAGTCATTTGCATAAAGGTAATTCAAATGGGAATTTATGAGATACACCCACAGTTTAGGAAGTATGAAATGGATGATGATCCAGCAAAAGATATTGTGAAAGAGTAGTTAGGTGGGAAGAAAACCCAAAGCACAGTATCATAAAAACCTAGAAAAGCAAGGGTATATTCCTAGGAGAAGGTCATCAACAATATCAATCATGGTAGAAAAGTCAAGAAAGATGAGGATTAAGAAATGACCATTAAATTTGGCAATTAGGAGATCAAAGGATCATATGTTCACAGATTCACAGATCTACAGATAAAAAGGACCTTCAAAACCATCTAGACCACTGGTTCTCAATCTGTGGGTTATGTTCAATTTGTAACAATGAAAATACATCCTGTATATCAGATAGATTCATAACATTAGAGAAATTACAGTTATGAAGTAGCAATGAAAATAATTTTATGGTTGGAGGTCACCACAACATGAGGAACTGTATTAAAGGGTCGTTGTATTAGGAAGGTTGAGAACCACTGATCTAGACCAACTCTTATACACTATTGGCAAGTGTGGTTTTAGTTGAGTGATTAGGTTGGAAGCTGGAGTGCAAAGGATTGAGAAGTGAGCAAGAACAGTAGAAATGGAGGCAACAGGTACAGATAGCTTGTGTAGGACTTTGGCTATGAAAGTGATAAGAGATACAGAAGAATAACTTAAAGGGGATAGACAGTAGGGTCTGGTAAGGATGTTTTTAAGGCTTGAACCTGTATGAAGGCATTCTAGAAGGGAACTAGAAGATGGAGGAGATTGGAGATTAGCATCTACATTTTGCTTTATATTTGAACGTGATTATTACTCCTAAAGATCACTAATTGTGGATGTATATATGGTTATAAAGACCAGCATTGGGCTTTATAGCTCTTTACATTCTTCACACACATAAAGATTATCCTCTGCTTTGCAATGCCTGTTTTCCTTAATGCACTTGCAACCCACCTTTTGGCTTTGGGTCAGATTGGGCTCTGCCTCCATCTAGCAGTTGCTGAGTATAGAACAAATGTGTTTCTGAGCTGCAATGGAACAACCTTCTTCTCTCATCTAGAATAAAAGGTGGGAAAGTGGAGTTTGGGGCAAAAGGAGGTAGTTACTTGGGGAGTTTCACTATTGGTTTCCTTAGATTTTAATACTGGCAATGGAAAAACATTTCACTTTTTGGCCAATATGGATTTTCTATATTAAAATATTTATCTTTTATGCTATTATGGGTGGATTACAAGACAGTAAAGGTTACTGTAAGCATCTAGCAGGGATCACAGTAAATGGTGTGAAAAGGATAAGGAATTGGTCACTCTGAATACCATGTGACTGTGAATGCATATCGATATCAATCCAATATGAATTGCTAAACATGTGGAGTATGTACAGAGAATGGAGAAAAGCAATAACAGACATGAATGGAGGATTAAGAGTTAATCTAGATATGTCAAAATCTATGAATTCTGTAGGTCACTGGAATAGCGATGAATGAAATAGGATAAGCAGTTTATAAACTGATAGAAAAATAAAAAATTAAACACATACATTCCTAAAAGGCAGGGAAGATTTGAGAAAGCACAATAATTCTTACAAAGTAATACACAAGCAAGAGGCATTTTTTCTTTAAATAAGGCAACTGAAGTTGGGTGCCATAAATTTATTGATACTTGGAAATATTTTTGCTATGCAATTTCAACAGACAAGATTATTATCGATAATAAATAACTATTCGTGATGCAAATGAATGGGATGTAATAAAGTTTGGGAATGAGAAATTAGGAAGAATCCTGGAAGGGTTATAGAGTAATACCTAGTAGACATGGAGAGGCAGGGGTTGAGTCTAACATGATTTATTGCTTATACTTAAAGCAAGACTTGAGGATGAAGACAAAGTATTTCTCTTCCCTTGTTATTTGATAAAAATGTCTATACTTTATTATAGTTAGCTAAAATGACATTGAATACTACCTTTTCATATAACTTTCACAAAAAATGCTAGGCTAATGAACTCTTAGATTTCTTTGTGGGGTATTTCCACCTCAAACATTATTGATCTCTGAGTCCTTTCTATCTTTACATCTCATCTATTTTTCCCCCCTTTGTATTCACACCATCACTTTCCCCAACCCGCTCCAGAGTAGTCCCTCATTAAATCTATTTAGGATTATTACAACACTACCTTATAACAGCCTCTTAACTGTTCTCCCTGCTTCTAGTCTTTTCCTCTTTTTGATCCATCCAGAATACTGATGCTAGTCTAATCTTTCTAAAAACTTTTCATCAAAAAAAAAATCACTGGCTCAAAAATCTTCAATGCTTCCCTGTTGATCAAGTGAAAAGGTCTTCCACCTGGCATTCAAAGCCTTTAATAATCTGGTCACAAACTACTTCTTTCAACATTTTCTCCCACTACTTCTCAAAACGAATCCTTTGCTCTGCCAGAATGGTCTTCCCAAATGCACTGGGATATTATTCATATTCCCACCTCCATGCTTTTACTCATGCTTCTCCCCTTTGCTTATCCAAATATTACTCATTATTTAAGGTCTAGCTCATTCTTCTTTCTTAATCTTCCAATTCACAATGATTTTTCTCTCTAATAACCAACACCAACACTTACATGGATCAATCATTTAGTCCTCTACCAGTCTATTCTTTTGTATAGTTATTTCGACATTTCATGTGTCTGTGTCTTGTCTCCCCAACTAGAATGAGTTAACTAAGCAAGATTATGCCTCAGATACCTCTGTATGAAGATCAGAATATAGTGGAATGTACATAGTACCATGTAATGTACAAAGGATGGATTCAATAGTTACTGAAAGTATGAAAAATCATAAAAGGAATAGCCAAGAACAAAGACTAAGATTGCTAAATTGGTGCTTCATTCTTACCTGTCTTTTTCTTTCTTCTTAGCTAAATATAGTTTCACATATAAATATCATAAGGTCAGAGATTTAGGGTTTTAAGGGAACTCAAAAATCATATACTCCAATCCCCTAATTTTACAGATGAGGTAATCTGAGACCTGCTCCAAGAAAGAATGTATCAGAAGAGGGATCTGAAGCCACTTAAATGTACTTCTAAAAATTTTGTAAATCAAATTTTTATAAGTTGAATATTACGTCCCCATATTATTAACTCAAAGAGGTCATATATTGATTTTCCTCCCTTTACCTTCAACTTGCAATGGTCCTCAAAACTTTAGCTTTAAGTTTCTCCACCTTCCCTTTGTCCAGACATTGATGCCTATAAGTAAACAATTAAATGTACTAAACAGGCTTAAAACTAAGGAAAACTTTTCTCACAAAAAAAAATATTACTCACAAATGATCTGTTTTGCAAGTTGGAGCGCTTAACAGTGCCCAGTTTTCTGACACTCTCCCTACCGCTCCAGTAACTCACATTTATAACTGAACATCCCAAAAGTCAGTGTAGTTTTTTAAGCTACTAAATCTGAAGAACAATGGCTGTCTATGATTGTTAAATTTAACTAAACTGCTAAATTTAAGTTACAGATATTTACCTCATTCTATTGCACTTCACAAATATTAACTGCTTTTTACAAACTGAAAGTTTGTGGCAACCCTGTGTCAAGCAAGTCTATTGGCTCCATTTTTCCAACAGTACGTGTTTGCATCATGCCTCTGTGTTACGTTTTGGTAATTCTCAAAATATTTCAAATATTTTCATTATTATTATTATTATATCTGTTACGGTGATCCATGATCAGTCATCATTGATGTTACTATCATACTTGTTTTGGGGCACCATGAACCATGTCCATATATGATAGCAAACTTACTAGATAAATGTACGTATGTTCTGCCTGTTCTACCAACTGTCTATTTTCCTATTTTTCTCCCTCTCTTTGGGCTTCCCTATTCCCTAAGACACAACAATATTGAAATTTTGATCAATTAATAACCCTGCAATGGCCTCTGAGTGTTCAAATGAAAGGAGAAGTCAATCAACACGGCAAACTTCATTGTTGTCTTATTTAAGAAATTGCTACAGCCACCCCAACCATCAGCAACCACCACCCTGATCAGCCCAGCAGCCATTAATATCGAGGGAAGACCCTCCACAAGCAGGAAGATTATGACCCAATGAAGACTCCAATGATGATTAGCATTTTTAAGCAATAAAATATATTTTTAAAAAATATAAACCAAAAAATTCTTGTGCCTTGCTTTAGTGTGGTTATTTGCTTTACTGTAGTGCTCTGGAACAACCCCACAATCTCTGAGGCATCCTTATACTGAAGCTTAAAACTGTGCTGACTTTTGAGACATCCTGTATAGTGCAACATGTCTTCCTTATATTTATCCTATGACATAGGTAGTAGAAATATTTATTATATGCTCTCCCTTATCCCCCAACTTTACAGATAAGGAAACAGATTCAGAGATACTAAGCTATGTTCTCAAGGATAAAAAGCAAATAACCAGAGCCAGACCTAGAACCGAGGTCTTAAAATGCAAGTCCAGTATTATTTTCATTACATCTCACGGTGCTAAGCTGGTCTTCACATGATTATACACAATGAAACAACTTTTTCTACAAAGAGATTCTTGTTCACGCTAGTTTTAGAGTTTTGATTGGTGAAGCTATGAGTACATTTTAGCAAGTGGTCTTAAATGTATCCAGTAAATGTTTTCTCTAATATTTCCTTTGTCATGGTCATACATTTTACTTCCTATTGCCTGGGAGGCAGAGGTTGAAAGGCAGAGGGAGGAATTGAGCGTAGGAATGAGGCTGCATTTATCTCAATGTTGATGAATGGAAACAAAGTGAAAAAAAGTATCCTTCCATATTATCTATTTGTAAAGAAGAACACCGCACCAGATTGGTTTAGGAGCCTCCTGGATAACATATATGCTATCCTTATGTTTCACATTACTTATAAACCATATCTATGCCTCACTGACTGTTTAGAACAATTGGCTCCCTATTTCCAACAAGTATGATTTGTTCCCATGCCTGAAAGAGAGTTCTATGTACACTTTTGATTACAGGAGGGCCAGATGAAATGATCTATGTTCTGGAATGACTCATGGAATTTCTCACCAGCTTGCCACGAGCTAAAAGCAATCTTAATGTCACTCTGCATGGGTGAACAAGATGAAGGAAGGTGAGGCAATTTGCTTTGAGTTCATAGGGATCTTTAGTACAATGTGCAAAGCACAGTGCTAGGTACTGGGGGAAGATAAAGAGCTTAGATAAGATATAATTCCTGCCTGAGTGGAGATTACAGTCTAGTAGATAAGAAACAGATAAGTACACTATATAATACACTATATTACATAGTAAACACATTGGAGAGTTACAAAATAAAGTGCTATCTATGCAAGATCAGAGGAAGAAAGTTATCAATCACAGGGAGTACTGGGGAAGGTTTCCTAAAGAAGGTAACATTTTGGCTGGATCCTAAAACATGGTTAGAATTTCAACAGGTGGAAGCTGGGAATGGTGGTGAGGAAAATGACATTCTGGGCACAGTCAAAATGTATCATGTGTTTTGGGGAAAGAGAACAGCCAGTTTTGTTGGGGTCTTGTATGCATGAAGAGGAACAATAGGAAAGAAGGCTAGAAAGGTAGTGTGATGTCAGAGGGTCACAAACTTTAAAGACCAGACAAAGGAGCCTAAACTTTACTCAACAGGAAACAGGGAGACACTAAATATTTCGAGCAAAGGTTTTACACAATTGCATCATAGGATTGAGAGCTATAAGGGACTTGAGAAATCGTCTACTCCAACTTCTCAGCATCTTGCACTGCTCAAAGTATTGTGGATTCAGAACCCTACCCATGTATGACTTTTTTGTGCTTCTGGAGACATTTACATTATTGCAAAAGTCTCTGAGTAGAACCTTACTCATTACAGCAACAGCCCTTGTTACGCCTCATTAGACAGCAATAACTTTGATGTCCTAGGAACCCTGTCAAAAAGACCTGCTACTGACATCGATCTTGGCACTACTTATTCCTGTGTGTAAGTCTTCTAACACGCAAAGGAGAGATCATTGCTAACGATCAAGAAAACAGAAGCAGCTCAAGCTAGGTCACTTCCCTGGCATGGAACATTTGGGGATGCTACAAAGAATCAAGAGGCAATGAACCTCATCAATATGGTCTTTGATACCAAGAATCTAATAGGTCATAAATAAGATGACATAGTTGTTCAATCAGACATGAAGCACTGGACTTTCACTCAAATTTACCACTCAGTGGTGGTGAATGATACGGGCAGGCCTAAGTCTTAGGAGAATACAAAGAATAGAACGATAGCTTCTATCTATTCTAGAAGAAACTTCCTTGATCAAGATGAAAGAAATTGCTGAAACTTACTTTGGGAAGACTGGTACAAATGCTGTGGTCACGGTAACAACTACTGGAAATGCTTCCCTATGTCTGGCCACCAACAATGCTTGAACCATAGTTAGCCTCTGTGTGCTCTGAAACACTGAAGAGCCAACTGCTACGACTGCTTATGGCTTGGACAAAGAGGATGGCGCTGGGAGGAATGTGTTGATCTTTGACCTTGAAGGTGGTATTTTTGATGTTTCCGTTCTTATCACTAAAGATGGTATCTTTGAAGTCATCTACAATTGGAGACACCCACTTGGGTGAAGAAGACTGACAAACACAAGGACAACCATCTCATTGCTGAGTTCAAGTGAAAGCACAAGGAACACATCAGTGAGAACGCGAGGACTGCTCAGTGACTACGCACCACTTGTGAACGTGGAAAGCATCTCCTATTGTCACTGACTCCCTCTATGAAAGTATTGACTTCTATATTTCTATCACCCATCCTCATTCTGAAAAGTCAAACGCTGATCTCTTCTATGGCATGCTGGGCCCTGTGACAAAGGTCCAGAGGGACGCCAAATTAGATTAAGTCACAGATGCATGACACCGTTTTAGTGTATGGTTCCACACCAATTCCCAAGACACACAGACTTTCTGCAGGATTTCTTCAATGGCAAGGAGCTAGACAAGGGTATTAATGCTGGTGAAGCTATTGCTGTCCAGGCTGCCATCTTGTCTGGGGATAAATCTTTTTACTTGCTACTGTTGGCTGTCACCTTTCTTTCCCTTGGAATTGGAATGTGCTGACAATTCTGATTAAATGCCATACCACCATCCCTTCTAAGCAGACACAGACCATTTCCATTTGCTCGGACAAAAAGCAGTATGCTTATTTAAGTGTACGAAGGTGAGAGAACAATGATAAAGAGTGACAACTTACTTGGCCAATACGAGCTCACTGGAATTGCCCCTGCCTGCAGGGGTGTTCCTTAGATTGACGTAATCTTTGACATGGTTGCAAATGGCATCCTTAATGTATCTTCTGTAGATCAGAGCACAGGCAAGGAAAATCACCACCGGCGGTGACGAAGGTCACTCGAGCAAAGAAGACATTGAATGGCTTGTCCAGGAAGTTAAGTAACACAAGGCTAAAGATAAGTTGTCTTTCAAGAACTCACTCCAGTCTTATATCTGTCTCTATAATATGTGTGTGTGTGTGTGTGTGTGTGTGTATGTATGTGTGTGTATATATCTATCTTTTTTAAAACATGAAGGCTACGGCTACAGTGGAGGTGACAAACTCCGAGGCAAACCTGGTGAGGACAAAAACAAAATCTTTGACAAATATAATGAAATAATCAACTGGCTGGATAAGAACCAGACTGTTGAGATGGAAGAATCTGAGTAGCAGCAGAAAGAACTGGAGAAAGTTTGCAACCCTATCATTATTAAGCTATATCAGAGTGCCTAGGCCATCTCCAGGAGGCATGCCTGGCGAATTCCCAGGTGGCTGAGCAGCCCTATTCTGAAGTATTACTTCTGGGCCCACCCCTGAAGAAGTCAACTAAATGTACCAGAAGAAAGAGCATACCACATAGCTTTCCAAAAACTGAAGAACTCAAATTTGTAGCCAAGACAGCAGCAGTTAAAAAAACAGCAATTAATTGCTTCTGTATAAATTTGGCCATTGTGAATACCTGAATGTGTGCAGAGGGAGAGAAGTGAGCAATACTGCACTTTATCTGTATTGTAAACAAGTGGAAATTCAACTCTTATTCTGGAGAATAAAATCTATTTATAATTGGCACCATTTAAAAAAAGCCTATGGGTCAACTAGGTATTGCTAGCCTGAAGATACTATGGGATGGAGAAATTTCTTTCCCATGGGAAACCTTACATTGGAGAAATTTCTTTCTCATGGGAAACCCTGCTACATGTTTGAATAGAAAAATGGAAAAGCACTGGATCTACTTGCTATAATAAATTATCCATTAATATTTTAACTTTCTCAAAATATTCCCTAAATGCCACTGGCTTATCCTCATCAGTCTCTTGCCTTTGTACCTTCTTTCCTCTCCCAGCTAGCTCTGAATTGCTCTAATTTGATTTTGTTTTCCCAGGATAATAAAGATGCTCAGCCTTGCTCAGCCAGGTGTTAAGAGTTTGTTAATGACACCAAGACTCTCTGGGTTTGAATGTTTCTCCCCTTGCAATTCCAAGTTAGGAAGAACAACATTTGAGCTAGGCCAGACAGGCAGAGCACGAAACTGGTTCTTCAATGATATAAAGACCAAAGTCCTGATCCTCATATAGTGTTCACAAAGAGCAGATTTGTGGAATTGGGGCTTAGTCTGGATTGTGCTGCCACCCTCATTGTTTCATAGCTTCCTGCTTCCAATTCTATGTCTATTACTGCATTATTGGTCTTGGAAAGATGAAGGTCAACTGTTATCTTTGATTATTCTGCTAATGGAGACTTCAGGGAGCCAGCAGGGTTTTGTTTGGCAGGCTGTTAAATTTCATGTTTACTGGTTGTCTTCTATATTGTGCTGTCATGAGATTCATCACTTATTACATGTCAGCATATTTTTTTAAAAATCAATTAAGACAAAAGACTAACCTAAAACAACTATATTCACTGAACTTTCAATCTGTTGATGTAGAAGTATCTTAGATACTTTCAGTTCCATCCTTAAAAGTATTTCTATAAGTTACTTTTTATAATGAATGCATCTTCCACAATGTTGGTTTTCCATGGTTCAGTGGCTGACAGCACTGATTTTAGTAAACTTGGAGACTCCTTTGTTCCTGAACAGCTGTTCTTTGGAGATGGATAAATGATTGACTTTAATAATGATAATAGTTAGGATTTATGTAGAGCTTTAACTTTTACAAAGTGCTTTACAAATATGAACTCACTTTATCCTCATAACAACTCTCAGAGATAGGTGCTGTTATTATGTCCATTTTGCAGACAAGGAAACTGAGGTGGAGGGAGATTAAGTGATTTGTTCAGTTACACAGCTAATAAGCATCTGAGGCTGGATTTGAACTCGGGTTCTTTCCTGACTCTAGGTTCTCTATCTACTGCATCATCTAGCTGTCTACTTTCAGAGAGAAGAGTATGCTGTCATCTTGTGCTGCACTGGCAATAATTGCTACCGATTACTATGCTATTTATTATTGTTTGACAGCCACTGCTTAGGTGAAGCTCTGGCATTTCCCATTTTTTGATTTGGCTTAATGCTCAGGCTGCAGTCTGATCCAATTTGTTTCATATGAAAATGCAATTCTGCTGTTTAAGTCTCTGATTAGCAAAAATGAACTGATCATTTAGTCACATATTCTAATTATTATCCACCTTAGAATTAGAAGTAAAACTAGTGGCTTACTCAGAACACTCTATTTTAAAATGTTTATATTAATTATACAGGCAAACTATGCCCCTATATATATATATATGTACACGCATATAATTGTACATATATATGCATATACATATATAAATACACACATGTATATATATGAACACATGTACTAAAATTTCATTTTCTTTATAAGTTTTTAGGAATATGAGAGTTAGGTGAACTCCATTTAGTTAGGCTGGCTTTGGGGACCAATGCTGATTTGCAATGTCTAAAAAAGGATAAGAGATCTATTAGCACAACCTACCTAGCACAACATTACCTAGAATACCAACTTAAAATATGAAGACAGGTTGCCAGTCTGGGAAAACTTTACAGATCTGGACCTCATAGCTTCTACTGTGGGCAAAGGGAATTAGAAAATAGGAGGAAATCCACACACTGGCAAACTGGACTAGAAACACTGGTAAGTACAATTCCTCCTTCATTTTCATCCAACAAAAAGTATGTATGACCTCAGGATTTTGGGGAAAAACTCCATATGTGGGTCTAACAGTTTATGCTGAGGGCAAAGTGTCAATCCCAAAAGACTCAGATGAGTGCAATTCTACACTGGCGGTCAGGAAATAAAACCATGACTACAAAACAACAACTCCCTACTGACAAGTGAAAGGACCTAAAGATATGAAGATGAAAATGTGGCCCCTGATCAAGAGATCAATAAAATAATATTTTTCCAATGAGATAACTTGGTAAGTGAGAGCCTAGGGTGCTTTGACTTCCCAGCCTGTAAGAAACAGCTGTAATTTCAAGTGGTTCTCATTTTTCTCTTGCTCCACTACTTCCTTAGTCATCTTTTAGCCTGTCCCATTATAGAGCCAACTCTTAAATAAGAACTTCTTCAAAAAGTCTATAATTGCTCTCACCAACTGTACTCCCCAGTTGTTGTTGTTGGTGGTGGTGGTTGTGTGTGTGTGTGTGTGTGTGTGTGTGTGTGTGTGTGTGTGTTTACACCAGCTGATATCTAAGGGCCCATTTACCTTTAAAACCACTGATCTTAATTCTAGTTTGAAGAATGGGGATGAACAGCTTTAACTTCTGAGGGTCTTTCAGATCTAATTATTCTACAAGAATCAAGACAGACCTTTTTGTTGTGCTATGAATGAATTGTGCATCACGAGATTTCTAATATAAAATTCTGTTTCAGTCAAATTGATATGGAAAGCCCTCTTGATTTTTTAAAAGATTAAAATGCAACAAACTCACTGTCAACTGTTCAAACATTAAACTCTACATCCAAATGGTCAAATACTCACAAAATTATGGACAAATAATATAACCTTCAAGTTGGAAGGGACCTTTATCTAGCTGTGGTCTAACACCCTAATTTTACACATAGAGAGACAGCTCAGAGAAGAGAACTTCCTTGTTCAAGGTCACATTAATTCCCCCTTGTACCACCATGACATATTCTGCAACATCACTTTCATTAGGTATATAATCTTATCAGCCTTCCAAATCACAATTACTGAAAGCTGAGTTGGATTTATATTCATTTATATATATGGAGCAAGGACATGGCAGAGTGACACAGCAGATTTGAAAATAAGGTTCTTAACAGTTTTATATATGTGTATATATAGTCAAAAACAAGGAAATCATCAGAATGTCATCTCATTACTATAATCCAGTGGTTCTCAACCTTTCTAATGCTGCGACCCTTTAATACTTGTATGTGGGCGTATCTGCATGTGGGTGGACCCACCTGGAGACAGATAGAGGAGTGGTGTCTCAGTTCCTAAGACCATCAGAAATATGTGTTTTCTGATGGTCTTAGGTGACCCTGTTTGACCCCCAAAGGGGTTGTAACCCACAGCTTGAGAACCACTGCTATAATCCATTAAACAAACACTGTTCAAATGTGTTTTCTAAACCCTGCATTAGTTTTAGGCTGGGGAAAGCAAGAAGAGATACTTGTAAGGGACATGAGATAATGTGAAGATAAGAGAGGAAAAGGAAAACACAGGTGTGTCCCATCATAGAGGATTTTCTTCTCATCTACTTCTAAAGTGTTTAGAAGGGAGACTGAGTATCTTCAATGGGGGTTGAGGAAACAGAGGTGTATATGCATGAGTGCATGTGTGCATGTGCATGTGCGTGTGTGCATGTGCGTGTGCGTGTGTGATGTTTTAGGGAGTATCAGGAAGTAATCTTAGTACTGATGGTGTGAGAGCGTAACCTAGAAGAGCAATCAATCAATTAATAAGCACTTTATTAAATGCCTACTATGTGAGAGGAATTTTGCTGGGTGAAAAACAAAAAAATGGGATATGTCCTACTCTGAAGGAGCTTATATTCTATCATGAGAGGCCATTTTTACATACATAAATATATATAGAATACAAAAGAAATGAAGAATAATTAATATAAGGTAGTTAATGAGGTAGAGCCCTAGCAGATAAAGAAGGCTTTGTGCATAAAAAGAAGTGCTTGAATTACATCTTAAATAAAATGGGGGACTCTGTGAGGCAGAAGTGAGAAAGGAGCACCTTTGAAGCATGGGCAACAGCTAATGCAAAGACACAGGACAGGAGGAAAGAATCCATGTGACGAACTAAATAAGGAACTAAGAAAGGTCAATTCGTCTGGATTGTAGAGTATAAGAAAGGGAGCAATATATGAGGTTGGAAAGATAAGTTGAGGCAGGTTGTGAAGGGCTTTAAAAACCAAAAAGAGGGGTTTGTATTTGATCCTGGAGGCAATGGGGAGTCACTGGCGCTTATTGGGTAGGAAAGAGATATGCTCAGATCTGTTCAAGGACAATCACCATGGCAACTAAGTGGAGGATGGAACAGGACTATCTGGAATAGCAAAGAGGTTTGCAGCAGGTAGACCAATTAAGAGACTACTGCAATAGTCCAGGGCAAAGGTGATGAGGACCTGAACTAAGGTGGTAGTTGTATAGGTGACAAAGAAAGGCATGGTATAAGACAGATGTGGAGGAAGCTCCAAGGGGGAGTTTTGCAAGATTCTGCAGGAGAAAAAAAAGACTTTTAGGCACTACAGTACAAAAGTAGTGAGAAGTCTTGACACACAACTGCCTTGGCATTTGCAGCTCATCAGTACCCTCTGCCCCTGGGACCCTTTTCACTGGAGGGCAAAGTGGAGAGCTCCTCCTCAAACTCCATTTAAGGAGGATACCCTGACCAGTCATCTCTTCATTTCCCATATGTCTGCAAAGGATTTCTCCACCATGCTCCATAATGGGTATTTACTTTCCCATCCCTTCCCAGCTACCTTTTGTGCAATGACTTCTCCAACTAGATCATAAGCTCCTTGAGGGCAGGGATCATCTTTCCTTTTTTATTTGTATCCCCAGCGCTTAGCAAAGTGTCTGAACCATTGAAGGTACTTAATAAATGCTTATTATTGACATATGTTATCCATGTCATCACCACCTATGCTCTTAATACACACTCCCACCATTCTTTCCATGGAGAGTGTGCCTCAGGTTTACAGGGGGAGAATGTGCAGCACTTAGTGTGCTTGCTATGCCATCTTACTAAATGCTTTTGCTAAGAGCCAAATGTGTCCATGGGCTGGCTGTTAATGGGAATTTAGTCAACAGGCAGTCAACAAGTATTAAGTGCCTCTTCTATGCCAGGGACTGCACTAAGTTCTGGGGTTACAAAGAATGGCAAAAAACAGTCCATCCTCTCAAGGAGTTCACAGTCTAATGGGAAGCACATTGGTTGGGGTCGGTGAATAGTACAAGGAATTTAATTGCTCTGCCCTCAGTGTTTGTATATTATACCAGTTAGGACTGGTCCTCAGAAAAATTTTGAAGTGGGAACATTTTGTTTCCTATGGTTCCTAATCTCTTTCTCTATCCTTTGTGCCCTTCAGTGACATGTAGATAGATGCCCACAGGACTGGGACAGCCGGGTGGTACTGGGCTTGGAATCAGGAAGACTCTTCTTTGTGAGTTCCAATCCAGCCTCAGACATTGTCAACTTAACCCTGTTTGTCTCAGTCCTTCATCTGTAAAATGAGCTGGAAAAGGAAATGTAAACCACTCTACTATCTTTGCCAAGAAAAGCCCAAAATGGGGTCATGGAGAGTCTGACATGATTGAACAACAATGACAACCACCCATGGAGTATTTCTAAAACTTCCAGAGAGTAGTCACCCTCTGAGTACCCAACCTGTGAACATGACTACAAGTTGGGGACACAGTCCAGAGGGAGTGCTACATGACTTTCATTTCCTTTTGTGATAGTTCCATGTCTACTGAACATCATGTCACTCTCTTAGCTATCTATTTTCTGACCAGATGGAGGTTTAGGACAATATGTAGTTTAATCTTATTAATACAAAAAGTCATACTCAAGCTGTAGTGTTGAACTCCAGTCATGCTATTCTCTCTGATATTCTCTTTAAACGGCTGACTCTCCAGTTAAACCAGAAATTATTTTGTTGGATGGCCCAAACGTGAGAAAGATAAACTGATCTTTTTGGAGTTTTTCTCTTCTACATTTATATTCATCAAAAAAAAATCAAGTCTGGAGTAAACAGTTAAGTGCTGAAATTCTAGCAAATGGATCTGTGAAAGAATGATATTGGTTTTGAGGGCTTTAATTGGCTTAATAATCTCCCCTTTGTGTACTGCATAAGGATTGGCAACAGCCTGGTCTTTCTTAAGGATAGGCAGATGAAAGTATGCTTGACTGGAGGGATAATGAAGAACTCTCTCTAACTCCTAGGCTCCCCAAAGAAATTAAGAATTGGGATGGAGGGACTTGAAAGGAGGGGTGGAGTCACTGAAGGGCACAAAGGATAGAGAAAGAGATTAGGAACCATAGGAAACAAAATTTTCCCATTTCAAAATTTTTCTCAGGACCAGTCCTAACTGGTATAATATGCAAACACTGAGGGCAGAGCAATTAAATTCCTTGAAAAGTATTTTTCATGTTATTCAATTCTCAGAAAACTACCTTTTTACTGGCACACTAGTACATATAGTTTTGAGACCAAAACTTTAGAAACAAGGTCGGTGCCAGACATTGCTTCACATGAGACTAAATTTCAACTGTAGCTAAGTCGAAAACTGATGGTCACATTTCTAATTCTACTCTTTGCCATTATACAGTTATTCCTTCCACAATGAGACTTATCCCATCGCAGTTTCAATATATGGTATATTGTGGGTTGGCATAAGTAATTACTGGGAATTTTTTTGGAGTTTCATAGAAGCTGCAGATGACATGTGAAGGCTACCAGATGATACAGAAAAAGTTTAGAAACTCAGAAATGCACAAACCATGTATAGTATTATACAATATCAACATATTTTATCTTTTAATACCATGATTGTTCAAATTTCTCTGGCATGAAGGGAGGGCCAAAAAGTTTTCCTTGGATTTTCCAGATCTTGGCGGGGGGTGCTAAGCCCCTAACCCCTCTGATGTGGAAGTGATAACTGTAATCTAGTGATCCCTCATTACTGTATATTTGATCAGAATGGCTGCTGTCCCAATGTGTCAGCCTCATTCTGCAGCCTGGCAAACCATAAGTTACAAATGGAAAACTATGAGATACTTGTACACACACTATACATTGCTGGGAAATTCACTGTGTTTTTCATTTGCAGATTACTACCAATTCACTAGAGTCTCCTGAATAGAAGGTATGCTTTTGAATTTATGGATTACTCAGAATAGGATGGTGAACCACTTGATAAAACTAGTAAAGTCTTTCTGGGGATAATTCTCCAAGGATTATTAGGCAACGGTGAATAAGACAGGACTGTGTTTCCCTGCTCTCTATCAGTACTTCAGATACCCAAGATTACCAGAGAAACTTGCAATAATAATCTTTGAATAAACTCAAACAGTTTCTGGGAGGGAACTAAGTTTCTTCTTTTTCATGCTGTGGACAACTTTCTGTTTTGTCAGAAAAACAAAAACAAAAGCAAACAAAACAAATAAACAGACCATAAAACCCATGGGATCCAGCTTAGCTATAGAGGAAGAAACTTACTGGAAGCAAATAATAGCCTTTCTGGGAATAATTTATCCTTTCTATGCACATTCTTTTGGAGAACACAGCATATTTAACTGCTTGGGCTTTATATTCTGGCATGAATGTAGGGCCAAAATGCTAATGGATTAGTACTTAATTAAGTATAAAGACTGATAGGAAGATCACCAGAAGGCTTGAAAACATAGCTGCCTCTACAAAGAGCTAATAATGATTGTGTTCACAAAGGTGTCAAAATCATGGCCTGGTCAGACATTATAGAGATGAGACATCTAAAGCTGAAAGGTCACGTAGTATAATCCCCTCATTTTACAGAGGAGGAAACTGAGATGTCTAATCATTCTGAGGAGTCAGATCATACACAGAGTATTCAGCCTTGCCCTAATTTTTTTTCTCCTGAGCTTTCATAGTCCATTTATGGCCTGATGCCTTCTGAAGCACAAGTTTTTGGGGTCTAGCAATGATGCTTTAAAAAAAGACAAAACCCCCAATATTTACCAGATATCTATGGGTTGGAATAGGCAGATTTTTGTGAGAAGCAGCTTAGTATTTGCTGCTGAAATAAACTGCCCTGAAGGCAATTACAGCTCTGACACTAGCTAGCTATGTGACTATGAACCAAACTATTTAACCACTCCAGGCTTCACTTGTGTTTCCTGTAAATTGGGAATAATTATACCTTACCTATCTAAAGGCCGAAGGCTGGGTCAGACAATCTCCTAAGATACCTTTTACAACTAAGACCTAAGATTCTTTCTCCCAAGTATGGTGCTCAGCTCCTTGTTGATTTTACTGGAATAGACTGCTCGTAGTCCAAGTGATTAATGTTTGACCTTTAAAAAGCTACCACAATGAACTAGCACTGAAGAGATATACAAAATTTTCAGTCTCAATTCTCTTTTTCTCATTTCAGTAAAACACTGAGGGCAACCGTCAAAGTTATCAAAACAGCAATAGCATGTGATCCTCAGCGGAATCTGAGTCAGTGGACACACTCACAGGTTTCATCCCCAGAAGGTGGCTGGTCCCTTGAAGTTCTAGAGGTAGCTATGGGTACCCATTTATAGAACTATGGCTCACAATTCCCAGCCAGTGTACTTCTGATCAGACTGTGAACTCCTTGAGAGTGGGCACTGTTTTTTGCTTGTATTCCCAGATCTTAGTGCAGTTGACCGAATTCCAATTAACAGTCATTCCACAGACACAATTAGCTCTTTGTTGTTTGTGCCATCATTTTCGGTCATGTCCAATTCTTCATAACCCCATTTGAGGTTTTCTTGGCAAAGATACTGGAGTGGTTTAACATTTCGTTCTCCAGCTTCTTTTACAGATGAGGAAACTGAGGCAAACAGGGTTAAGTACCTTGTCCAGGGTCACACATCTAAGAAGTGTCTGGGACCAGATTTGAACTCAGGAAGAGAAGTCTTCCTGACTCCAGGCCTAGCACTCTATCCACTGTACTACCTACTTGCCCCTAATTAGCTCTAAGCAAAAGCATTTACTAAGATCACATAGCAACAGTAAGAGAAACGTTTATGTTATACTTAAAGCTTACCTGGGATCACAGAGAAATTTGGTTTTCTCTCCTTCCTCTCTCCAGATGAGCCATTCTCGAAAAGAAGGATGCACAAACATGCGGGTCATGTCTCTGCGCTTAATTAGAAACATGGAAAGGTTCTCCATCCTTTGCTGAAAATCTTCCCATTCCAAAGTACCCTCAATGCTGCCTGCATTGATTGCCTGGAAGATATGCTCATCTGTCAGTGGGTGGAGAGAGGCTACTGCAACATTCAGAAGAGGCATGACCCGGTCAAAGGAGGACTGGGTTGGAAACTTCATATTGCACTGGAGGAGGTAAACCTCAGAGAGAGATACAGGAACTACTTTGTAGCTAGAGCTCTTTAAAACCAGATATCCCTTCTCTATGAGGTCAAATGTGAGTTTCAGGTACAGATATGATCCCTGGCTGAGGGTCTTGAGATGAGAACTGAGTTTTCCAAATGTAGTGTTATCCATTTTGCCATTGAGTGAAATGTTATTCTGAATTTCTAAGCTGCTGTGAATCCTGTGCAGGATATATGCTTGGAGGTCCTGGTCTATGGCTTCATTCTCTTCCAGGCGATCCAAGAAGATCCTATGGAAGGGCAGTAATTTGGTAATTTCCTACAACAAACAAAGACATTATTATTCCAGAAAGAACTCATGGTTTTCCCCCCACTTGTTTGTGCTTACGTATTTTGGAGTTCTGGAGCAAAAGAAGGAAGAAAGCAAAACTGATGGACTGATTTCAAAGTCCCTTTATTTAAAATATCTGGTTCCCTCACACAGTCCAGTTATTGGTCAGGACACTCCACTTTGACACCTTAGTGAACTGTACTGTAATTCCTTTGAACTCTTTCTGAAAAGAGACTTAGCTCTCTTATGCTCCATCTTTTAAGACCTTGTTCCGTGCTACAAGATAGCTATTTTATCTAACAAACTGTGTGTTTATGTGCTACTACTCTCTATTTCAATATGCCTTCTGGAACCAATTCATAGTCTCAATTCTCTTTTTTCTCATTTCAGTAAAAAACTGAGAGAGATTGTTAAATCATCAAAATAGCAATAGCATGTGGAATCTAAGTCAATAGATATACTCACAGGTTGGATGTCCAAAAACAACTGCTCCCTTGAACTTCTAGAGTTATTTGTGGGTACCCATTACTAAAACTATAGCTCACAATCCTCAACCAGTGTAATTATCATCAGACTGTGAACTCAAGTGACTGGCTCTCATGGTAGGAAGTCTAGGTACTTTAGTAACCTGCTAGGAAGATATTTGGGGGGCAGGCAGGGCCTTGTGATGTCCTTTGGCTTTGAATAAATACAGGGGTCCAACTTTTGGGAAGCTGCACACTTCTTTGTTGAATCAAAACAAAGCTTATTTAACATTCAGCTGAAGTGAATAAAATGTCTGATGAGTTTATTACTGCAGGTCCTGATTCAAGAAGTTAGGGAGTTTTGCTTAGGGCTATGATAAAAGGAGTAGAAGCAATTAAAATCTACCATTCTTCCTGTTGTTTGGTTATTACTAAAAAAAAAAAAAAAGAAACCACACATGCAATATTTCCCAAGCAATTTTTGTTCTTTGAGACTATATGTAAAAATGTGCATATTGGCATATGCTTTCCTAAGCTCCATCTGAACCCCAAACCAAACATAGTCAGTGGTCTAGCTGCTCTTCATATATAAAATTAATACTACTGATAGTTCACATTTAGTAGAACATGAAGTTTATGTTGCATTTTTCAGTTGTGGTATTGGTTTGATACTGATCTAATCCCATTCTCTAGTCTATTTCCCTTTGTGAGATAGCAGCCAAGATGAGGGGAGCAGAAACACAATGAAGCCAACTGATTCATAGAAGAACAGACAGAAGACCCTAGCATCATTCGTATAATTTCCAGTACAAGGGTAGGGAAAGAGAAATACTCTCTCTCTCTCTGAGAGTGCAATAAGGAAAAAAGAATGATAGGAATTATAGTCCAACCTCCTCATTTTACCAATAAGAAAACTGATGTCTTGAGAAGTTAAGTGACTTGTTGAAGGACCATAGGCAGTAAGTGGCAGAGCTGGGGTTTGAACCCAGGTTTTCTGACTCTACGTCCAATATTCTTTCCACTTTTCGTTTGTCCTGTGTTGACTCCAAAGACTCTACCTTTCCACATTTGTAATTTCTCTTCTAGTGTAGTTAGTGACAAGAAGGTAGACGAGACAGGTGACAAAGAAGAAGCTTCTGATCCACTTATTGGGGAATGATCCTCTCATCTCAGGTCTCCCATGCTTTATTTAGCATAAGGCCTCTAATCTCAAAAGTTTATACTGCCAGTATTTCTTACAGTTAGACAGAAGAGATTCCATGTTTAGATTTCCTGAGAAGTTAAATTCATTCAGTCTGGATAGAAACAGGGAGAAGAACCTGAATGTCTGGCTTTATTGAAACCAAGTTATTCTCTTTAAAGCATCTGCATAATATTTTCATATTAGGCAACATCTTACTGTTTCCTGAAGGCCAACCTATAAGACTTAGAAAAGGTGTATCAGATAAGGAGGGTCATATATAAAGAATATTCAAGGTTCTGTCACCTGTCTTCCAAATCTATGACTGAGAGATATTTAATATTATTTAGGAAGAGAGATTATCACTGCTATTTTTGTTGTTGAGTGGTTTCAATTGTGTCTTGACTATGATCTCATTTGGGGTTTTCTTGGCAAAGATACTGTAGTGGTTTCTTCTCCAGGTCATTTTATAGATGAAGAAACTCAGGCAAACAAGGTTAAATGATTTTCTCAGGATCACACAGCTACTAAGTGTTTGAGACCAGATTTGAACTCAAGAAGGTAAGTCTTTCTGACTCCAGATCCAGCATTCTATTCACTGTGCCCCCTAGCTGCCCCATTACTAAGTCAATCTGGGCCTAAAAGGAGTTATCAGATTAGATCCTTTCCCAAGGAAATAACAGACATTCAACAGCAAAACACTCACATACCTGTAAACTGGTCCTGACTGTTACTATCAGCTTGAGCCAAGAAGGGAACTTTCCAATCATCTTACTCAGAAACGATACTATTGTGTCCCCATAATCTGGTTTATGAAATTCTGCTTCATTTAACCCATCAATTAAAATGATGAAATCTTCATCTGGGATTTTGCTCTCTGTAATCGAAAGAACCGAATTATTTAGGTTAAGTTCAGGGCAAAATAGTTACCAAGTTATTTGCGTTTTTTCCTTCGGTGTTATGACCAACATTGCCCTGGAGGAAAATGAGCTACCAGAAAATGCCCCTCTCATACCAGATATACAATGATGAAACTACTAAAAGCTACCTAAGTGATTTGTTACCTACTTTTGTGATAATTTAATGGGTTTTCAACAGGTTTCTGAAACTCCTCTAAAACTTGCAATCTATCTCTGAAGAAAAAGGGAACCATTTATCAATATTTCTTATAAAATTCTGTCAAACTGACCTTCAGGGTCAGTGGTGAGGAAGGCTAAAGTCCAGATAGCAGGACATAATGTTAATTCAAGTCCTTTCATACCACTCAAAGAAATAATTAGGTAAGTAAATCTCCTTACCTGTTGAATGCCGCTAATTTTTTTGAAATAACCAGATGAAGGAGAAGTTGTTCTATTCCATAATCAGTGATAAAAAGGTTTAAATGCAAACGTTTGGTTTTAGTGTAAACGAATTTCAGTTGTCAGTATAAATGTCAATCAAACATGGGCTAGATGGGTTTCTTGGTCCATTACAAACCTGAAATCACATAATTCTATGTAGCTACTATCATTAGATGTTCTAAGTTTTGCTAGAAGAGTGACAATAGGGGGACAAGGTTTTGCTAGTAGAGAACAAGTACCAGGATTGGGAGAAGGGTGGGGTTAACATTTTTCATCTTGTATGCCTCTAGAGACAGACAGAAGCTGTGTCCTGAGATACTTTTCTCTTAAAGCTGCAAATAAACGTATTTGTTTGCAATGAATTACGAAGACTGGCTCATTTTTTTAAAGGCTGCATCTGAGTTTTGTTTTTGTTTTTTGGTTGGCTCCTTCCTTAGATTTTGCCTTCTCTATAGGAGAGCTTTGTTCACAGGACACTTATCACATCAAAATACCCCAATTACTATGTCAAGTCATAACTAAAAGACAGATTTAACTATAAATTTGATCTAAAGTTTCTAACTCTTAGGAAGAATGCAAAATATGAATTCTAGATATCACATTAAGCGGTACGATATGAGAACCCCCAAAATCTTGAAATTGTTGGGTTTTTCCTGCCAGTCTGTGTCAAACTGTGGGACAAGAGAGGTGTGAACAGCTTGCCACGGAACAGTGGTGTTCTTGTTTTTGATCTTGAGAAACCTGGGTCCTTTAAACGTTAGATTTATTTTTGATTCTCACTGAGAGGTCTTTTAATAGCACTCACTCAGGCATACATAATAAACCGTTCCTAGTCAGCTCTCTAGGAGGGTTAAGCATCACGTTAGTTAAACTGCCCAAATCTCTTTTCTGAGAAAGGAAACAGGTCAAGATTTTGGAGACAGCTTGCAGAGGTTTATTGCTTGTCTCAAGTGACTTTGTGTTTGATCACAGACTTACCTACCTAATCCACTGAGATGATTGTCTTGTATCTTTCTTTGCATCCCTAGCTCCCAGTACCATGCTGGGTACACAGTGGGCATTTAATAAATGGTTATTGACTATTTATCGACTATTCCTATGTGCCCCCAAAATGACTACGTCAGGCACATTTAGGTTTAGGGATGCAAAGTTAGCAAACTATCAAGCTCAGCTAATCTAATCCAAGTTTATAAACTTTACTAATTATAGTGTCCCATGGATGATAAAGAGGGGTCGCAGTCCAGACCACCTGCTATTTGACGATTTCTCCTTCCCTCCCCCCACCAAGGTCCCTTTTCCACTCAGTCTCTGTTAATCTACCCAGCAACAACAATCAAATGCAAGGGGAGGGATCCCAAGAGATCTGAGCTCTCAATTGAGAAACACCGCCTGCCGTACAGGCTCACAGTCTTGAGTCACCATTGTTATTGTATGCTTTTGGGACTGGAGGGCAGGAGAGAGCCACATATGTTTACATGCCTGTGAGTAGTAAACTGCCTGACTCACTTATGTTCCTTCTTGGTAACTCCTCACCAACAATCCCCTCACACTTAGTCATCATTCATCACTAAAGACTTCTTCATGAGAATTGTTTCCAAAATATTCTCAACCATAAAAGTGATGAACTTACTCTAATTCTTTGGACACTTTAATTTTCCCATTTTCTCAAGAGTTCGCTTAATCCAATCAGATATCTGGATGAATCAAATTATTTATTATCCAATGCAATTATTATCATTTGCATAGACTCACAGATATCATTATTTTTCCTGCGAGTAAATTAAACACTGTCTTATATCCAATTTATTTTTTAAAAAAGAAATAATTGTCTCTCTTGATTGGTTTAATTCTTTTCTTATAAACCCTAGTCTGGAGATTGATAATAGATTTATTTGAAGGTTTCTTTATTCTGCATGATTTGGTGATGAGGGCTGTTTACAGATATCTGTGATATGAAGCAACATAAAAATATTTCATAAACTTGAAAGTATGTTGGATTGTTGGCCTGTGGGCATTATAGGATTTAAATAAGTAAATGTAAAAAGCTTTGATAGATACCAATACAGTATAATGATAGCAACCAATTCCATCTTTCTTCTCTGCTGAGTGATGAGGTTTCTGATACAGAATTAAGAGATGATACCTTACTTTCCTTCATGCTTTATCTTAAAATGTCAATATCCAACTGAGCCCTAGATGAATGTTTTTGTGTTACTTTATCACATCACTCATTTGTACCCAGGCTCCAACTGACAAACCACTGGAAAGATCTAAAATCCCTTCTGAATCTTGCTTCTAATGCTTAAATGTGCCTCAAGTAACACAGAAAGCTTTTGAACGGAGTCATCCATTGTAACAAGGAATGAGAAAGAAACAGAAAACAAAAAGCAGAAAGGACTGTGTCTAGGCAACAGATTTATTTCTCATGGGATGGGCTGACCAGGTAACTAGCAAATGCCAGCTGCTATGTCTTCACAGAAGACCATGAACGAGGAGAGAGCAATTTACATGTAATTGGGAGTGACTCTGTTTCCTTATCACTCGTTTTCCCTACTACAGGACTTCTAACAATCTGGGACTTTGAAGCACTCGTTAATCTGTTTCCTAGTGAAGAATCTCAGCAGCAGGAAGATAATGTCATGATGTATGATGTTCCCAGTTAATGAAAGGCATTGAAATACTTAGCAGGAACACCTGCACAAGCTGATCAGAACAGAAAGGGGCACATAACGTTCTGACAGAAGAAAAGTGGGATCACGGCAAGATGTCTCCTAATGAAAATGTTATTCTCTGCATATTATGCTTTGCATGGTAACTTTCTGGTGGTCTGTGAGGGAGCTCTCTGAATCTTTTGTGGGCTGAGATAGGGAGGTAGGAATGAATGATTGAGAACAGCAAAAGTTGGTCCTAGTGAACTTTCCTATCTGCTTGGGAGTATTTGTTTCACTTGCTTTATGGAATCAGTCCCACCCTTATTGTTCTTAGAAATAATCTTCCTTTTAAAAAACTCCAAGAGCATCAGTTCTAGAAGCATCTCATAAATGATCATTTCATAGACTTAGAGAGACACCAAACTAAGTGACAGGTTTATACAATAAGAAGACATTTTTAAACATTCAGGAGTATTATACATTCCAAATGAACCATCCTACTACTAGCACTGGTGGCCAATTGTTTTTTGTATCTACATTTATTTTGTTTCTTGGTTGCCCAAATAATGTTTCACTGAACACATTTTACATATATTTTACAATATATTTTTACATATATTGCCTCTCCCAGTACCTTTCAGAATTCTGAAAAATCTTCTAACCTTCACATCTGGAAGTATTATAGCACCATAGAGTTAGAATAGACCTCAGTCCAACCCCTCATTTTATTGATGAGTAGGTAAGGCCCCAGAAAGTTGTGAACTTGCCCAAATTAAATACAGTCTGAAACTCAATTTCTGCTTTCAGATCTAAAATGTTCCCATTAATATCATTTGCAAATACAACTCCAGCTACTTTTAAACTATACATCTTTTACAAAAAAATTCGTCAGCACCAACTGTGGACAAGTTAATAAGATTATCTAAAGATGCCAATGACTATTAGTGGTAGGTGGTTACAGGAGATGCATATGCAAGAAATACGGTAATATCTGTACAGGGTTGTTTTTAATTGTTTTAAAATAGAATCTCTATCTTGTCTCCAAAGCCTGGGAAGGAATTATCTACCAAAGCTTATAAATGTAGACAACTTCATCCTCTTCTTAGTGTAATTACATAATAAATGTGGAAGACTAGGCATTGGAGCTTTACTCCTATGAGAAAGAGTATCATAAGGTAAAGGTCTTTATGTCTGATCTTCATGGAGTCTTCCTGGATGATGTAGGACTGGCACTGGGCAAAATCTGTAAGGCTAGGGCATGTGAGGAAGGAAAGTTGCAACATTAGTAAGTATGGGATAAGTATACTGTTTAAAATAAATTATACATCTGTGAAAATTTCTCCCTCTTTTAGAGATAACTGGCAATGACTTGGAGTTAGCTTGCCAAAGTAGCACCCGTAGTTGTTCAAATTCCATCTCCTCTCCCCCCACCTCTAGCCCTCCACCACACATTTGCTATCTTGTTTTAGACTTAAGTATCATATATGGAGACAGGAATTCCAAAGGATAATTTGATTTCAGAATCTGAAAAACATTCTCAATATAGGATGAACATTTAAAAAAGAAGTCAGATGGGCTCATCCTTCTCTAGCCCTTGGTTTCTTTAGCTATAAAATGAGGGACCAGGAGGTAGAGCCAAGATGGTGGAGTAGCAGGAAGAAGTACAGCTTACCTCCTCAACACAACTCCTCCACAAAGATTTAGAAATCACACCAGACCAAGTAATGATTGGAAAATTGAAGGAAAAAAATAAGTACAGTGAGTCATATTTCTGGCCCAGGTCAGCATAGGAAGGTAGATAATAGAGGTCTATGGACACTGGGGATGGGGTCTGGCCAGAGGAATAGAGCACTCCAGCACTTAAAAACTGAAAGAAAACCAAAGCTATGTATTAAGACAAGAAGAGGTCCCAGACCTAGACAGGGGACCCCAAACTTGTGTAGGAAGTGGGAACAAGTGCCAACTGGCAGTTCTGTTGTTCACTACTCAGCTCTAGGTCACAGATCCAAGAAAGAGTAGGGAGGGGACCTGTACCTAGGTATGGTTTTTTAGGGTAAACAGCACTCCCAGGCCTCAGGCTGTATACTTAGGTACAAACCATTTGTAACAAGTTTGAAAGAAAGCTTGAAAGAAAGTCCGAAAGAAAACAGTATAGTTGAGTGGCTCTGATCTCAAGAGCTAAATGAGGTATCAGGGTCAGCCCCCAGTCTAGTCTGAAGTCTCCAGTGGAACAACTAGGGCAGGAGTCCCAGACTGAAGGGGAGCTTGCAGTTCTGCTTTTCTGACTCTGCTGAGTGATTCTTCTCGAGTCCAGCATGAGCTTTCAGGGGAAAGGGACAAGATGGTGGCTGCTTTGTGGCTTATTTACTGTCCCTTCTCCAACATTTCCTACCCCATATTTCCTGGGCTCACATACGCTAGGGATATCAGGTTCTGAATATTATTTGATTTATCTCTCAAATAAACTATCAACTCTCTTTAATGCCTGGCTTTTTTCTATAGCCACTAGCCTCTTCGAGGTCAGGGTCAAACCCTGGGGTAGTCTGCCCTCAGGCAAAGTTTACAACCACAAGGAGCTTAGAGAGTTCTGGAAGAGGGGTTTATTCATTTCCAGGCTACTTTGTCATTTACCATTATGTCCTCCTTTACCTCTCCATGTCTTACATGAAAAACTAGCCCTTCTTGCTAAGGCAATCCTTGCTAAGTGCACATATGATGCCATTTCATCTTCTCCAGCAGACTGTCCCATCTATCATGCAAGACATGCCCACTAACTGTGGGCATTTGCTAGGCCATCTTCTCTTCTCTCTCTATACTATTATTTCACTTGGTAATCTCATCAGCTCCCATTAATTCAATTAGCATCTCTGTGCAGATGATTCTTAAATCAATTTATCCAGCCCTAACCTCTCTCCTAAACTCTAGTCTTGCATCTCCAATTACCTATTATACATCTTGAACTGGATAGCCCATTGACATCTTAAACACAACAAATCCAAATATCTTTTCCCCAAAGCCATCCCTTCTTTCTAACCTCATCCTTGATTCTTCACACTCATTTCCAATCTGTTGCCAAGTCCTGTTGATTCTACCTTTACAGTATCTTGCCTGTGCACCCCCTTCTCTCGTGACACTGCCACCATGCTGCTGCAATCCTTCATCACCTCACACTTTGACTACTGCAACATACTGTTAGTTGGTCTCCCTGCCTCAAGTTTCTCCCCACTTTACTCTATCTTCCACTCATCTATCAAAGTGGTCTTCCTAAAGTGCATATCTACCCATGTCTCCTCCACCATCACCATTTAATCAACTCTAGAGGCTCTCAACATCCCCAAAGTCGAATATAAAATATGTTTGGCTCTTAAAATCCTTTACAATTTAGCTACTTCTTACCTTTTGTAGTTTATACTTTTCCCTTCAATACAGTCTATGGTTCAGTGACACTGGCCTCCTAGAAATTCCTTGCACAATACACTCCATCTCTAACTGTTCACATTTCCTGGCTGTTCCTCCATGTTTAAAATTCTCTTCCATTGTTTCTACTTCTTGGCTTTCTTCAAGTCTGAGCTAAAATCCCTTCTCTTGTAAGAAGTCTTTGGCCAATCTTACTTAATACCAGCGCCTGCCTTCTGAAATTATTTCCAATTTATCCTGTTTATATCTTGTATGTACATTTGTTTGCATATTGTCTCCTGCATTAGCATGTAAACTTCCTGAAGGCAGAGACTATTCTTGCCTTTGTATCCCCCAGTGCTCAGCACAGTGTCTGGTCCACTGTAGATGCTTAATAAAATGCTTGTTGATTTGACCTGACATGTGAGTCTTCCTAAAGAGTTTGGTTTGACCATCCATACAGGAAAAATCAAGTGGGCAAAGAATATCTACTGTCCAGATTACAGCACAGAGCTTGTTTTTCAGTGTGTATGTGTATTTGGGATAGATAACACAGATGGATGAGTTGGGCTCACAGTTGAACAGTAGAAATAGAGGGGAATGATTGCCCCTGGGAAACTGCAAAGTACCTAAACAACCTCAAGCTTCCTTCTGAAATAGAGGCTTGCCTTTTTAATACCAACATTTTACCAGTGCTTCTGTAAGACACAGAATGCAATACTCTAAAGAAATAAATAGCACCAGGTCAAGTTATGGGATCTCTGGGTCAAAAAGTATGGATGTATCAATGTAATTTCAAATTGCTTTACAGAATGGGTGAACCAATTCATAGTTCTACCAACAACGCATTACTGCGCCTGCTTTTCTACAGCCCCTGCAACACTGACTAACCTCATCTTTTGTCATCTTTACCAATTGGCTGGCTATGATGTGAAACTTCAGAGTTGTTTTGATTTGAATTTCTCTTATTATTAGTAATTAGGAGCAATCCTTTAGACAATTGTTAATACTTTACAATTCTTCTTTCGAGAACTGTTTATATCATTTGACTATTTGTCCACTGGTAATCCCCTCATTTCCCAGATGAGCAAACTGAAACCAGACAGGCTTTATTTACTTGTACAAAGTCACACAGGTAAACAGAGTATTCAGTAGCAGATTCAGGATTGAACCTTGGTCCTCTGACTCCAAATTTAACACTGAACCACGTACCAGCTATTTAACCATGGTCAAAATCACTTAACCTCTCAGTGCCCTAGACAAGTCAGCAATTAAATTTACAACTTTAAATCTTTCTTTTAAAAAAATTCAAGTTATTTCAAAAAAGTAAACAATTTATACACTTACTGTATGTTTTTCGTGCAACTTAAAAAAAATGACCAAAGTAAGGGATAGAATCTTCCTGGAAGAAATAAGGGTTGCCCAGGACAGTTAATGGTTATGTTTCTGTAACTTCTTACGCCTTTTCTTTGAACTTCCAGCAAAAGTGACCATGCCCCTAAAAAGATCCCAGTAGCTGCTTTTTAGTCAAATGAATGGGAGGTAGATTGGAGATAAGGAAGGCAAAGCAGACAAGACCAACACTAGATTTTGGGAAGTAAAGGGAAAAACTGATATATATGAGAAGTGAAAAGTCACCAATTCATTTCATTTAAATTCCTCCAGGAAAATATCAAGTATGAGCCTAGTGGAGGTTCTAAACCACAAGAATTACTAGGTAAAAGCTATCCCTTCACTAATACACTTCTTTATTTTAACTGTATAGCCAGGATGAATAATTTTGGTATCTGCATAACAGAATTAAATTACACCAAGAAAAAAGAACTGGGTTTTTGAACAGTGTATTAAAAATGGTTCCCATAGGAATTTAGGTTTTTCAGATAAGATCCTTCAGAAGAGATTTTCTAGTACTAAAATCTTGGCAGTTTTGATGGTCACACCAATAAGAACACTTTACTATCTTTCCTTTTCTTCTACTATCCTATTTTGGAGACTGCTTGTTTGGACAACAGATTGACAGTAAGACAGCATCATATGGGGAGGAATCTCTTTTGGAAAGGGCAAACTTTGTATCAGAAGGCCTCCATCCCTCCCATCCCTTTTCTTTCCATGCTACCTTTGTGAAGGTTCTCCAGGGGCTCAAGGACTCCCCTCCGGAAGGAGGCCATGGGATCCTGCACACAAGACCGTAGGCTCAGCACGCTCTGCAGATGGGGCTCTCGAAGAAGCTGTTCCCGATAGGCAACAAGTTGAGGGGAGCGGCAGAGTAGTGCAGCAACATTGTGGACAAACTCTGGTACCAAGCAGGTGTAGGCATTGTCTGCTTGGCAGTAGTGATAGGCAACAACCTACAGGAGAGAAGTGGTAAAAACACGTGATCCCAGGAGAAGAGGGAACAGTTTGTAGGGCGGCCACACTCCATCCTAGACAGTGTAGGCACAATTTCTCAAGTTAAAGCTAAATTAAAGCTGAGGAAGAACTTCCTTCCTTCCTGTTTTCCTTCCCTTTCCTTCACTCCCTCAGTCCCTCCCTCCCTTCCTTTCTATCTCTTGTTTGGTCATAAACTCTAAGGAAGAAATAATTGTGTACTATGCATGGGATCTGCCTTCCTGCCCTGACCCTTCTGTTCTGTACAGTGCCATCAACTGAACTAGCAATTATATTTTGGAACCATGAATCAATCTACATGAGAGAAAGAGAGTCTGTTTCTTGACAACTGCATTAGCTTCAAATAGTACCAAGCTAGATCTCAGAAGCCATCACTTTTCTGATGATGTCATGTGAATAACTTAAGTCTTGTGAGACTGTTCTGAATTGAAAGCACCATTAAACTCTTGGAAGGAGCATAGCACCTAGTTAGTACTAGGTAACATAATACTTAGCACCTAGTTAGGCAGCCTTAGTCAGGAAGACCGGCTTTCAAGCCCTGCCTCAGAAACATATTCGCTGTGTGACCTTGGGCAAATTACAATTTCTCAGTGCTCCCAGGCAACTTGTAATACGACTAAGTTGTAGAAGAGCTGATGATCTTCATTAATGGAAGGGGGGGTTTCCTCACCAGTGGCTTTCTATACCAATGACACCAGAAGGCCAAAAAAAAAATCAAACCTTTACTAAATACTGAAATAGTGGCATCTGTACTAGATACTGGTGACTTTAACATTTTGAATACATGTAGATCTTGCCTTCAAATAACTAAGATACCAACTACTCAGTGAGCCTCTAGGCCAGTGGTTCTCAACCTTCCTAATGCAGTGACTCGTATGTGGCATATCTGCAGGTGGGCGGACTGGTCTAGAGACGGATAGAGGAGCCGTGTCTCGGTTCCTAAGACCATTGGAAGTATGTGTTTTCCGATGGTCTTAGGCGACCTCTGTGACTCCTGTGAAAGGGTCGTTTGACCCCCAAAGGGGTCATGACCCACAGGTTGAGAACTGCTACTCTAGGCTAAGATCTAGTTCAATTATCCTCATTTAGGACACATCCCAGACCTTGTGGATAGTCTCATCATATCAGCACTGCCAGCACCAGTTATTTCTATCTTTCTCTATCGATTCCGTGTGATCTGCCTGGAACCTTGTTATGGTAGATTATATGGGATGGTGCTAGCAGGTAAGACTCTCAGTTCCATGATGCTATACCCCCAGGATGGGTGGGCTACAGAAAAAACAACCTCTACTGAAAGTCAATAAAAATTTACTATGTAGCAGGCACTGTGCTGAATTCTGAGAACACAAATACCATGAAGAAAGATAGTCCCTGCCCTCAAAGAGCTTACAATCTAATGGGGAAAGATAACACACAAAAGGGAGTTGAAAAGGTATGGGGGTAGGGAAAGTACGATGTTGGAGAGGTCCAAAGGAGTGTAGCTGGGTGGGAAATGAAAAGATGGCTGTCAAATGCAAGTTCTGGGGGGGGCTCTCTGCTTTCCAAACAGAGAAGTCTCAGGGGCAGAAGGTACTGAAGAGTTTTGAGTACTAAGGCTGATGTGATACTGAAGGATGAAGAGGTTCCTGAGGGATGATGGAGAAGTCCAGAGGTATGTATCAAGGTGAAAATGAAGGGGTCACCTATCCCTGTTTGTGTTCCTCCCTACTTCTGGCTTGAGCCATCCTAGACCTCATCTAGGATGACTGATTAGAAAGAATGCCACCATTTAGGGACACTGTGTAATTTTCTCCCCTAACTAGTGTCTGAGGTCAGATTTGAACCCATGAAGATGTCTTCCTGACTTGAGGCCCACTACTTTATCTAGCTGCTTGTTTTTCTTAATTTTTATTTATTTATTTATTCATTATTTTGCTTTTTTTTTTGGAGGGCAATTGGGGTCAAGTGACTTGCCCAAAGTCACACAGCTGGTAAGTGTGTCAAGTGTCTGAGGCCGGATTTGAACTTAGGTGCTCCTGACTCCAAGGCCAGTGTTCCATTCACTGTGCCACCCAGCTGCCCCTAGCTGCTTGTTTTTTCTCAAACAGGCTGTATTTTATCATTACTTGTCTTAACCACTTCCAACTGCCCAAATGTATTTGCCTTTAGAGATTTTTCCTGTATCTGTACTTTAAAGTTTCTCCTCGGCACTCATATTTTCATCAGGAATGCTTGGAAGTCTTCTATTCTATTAAAGATCCATTTTTCCCTTGTAGGATTACACTCTGTTTCACAGGCAAGTTATTCTTGGTTGCAGGCCTTTATCTTATCCTTTAGGATAGTATATTCCAAGGGTTTGTTCTCCTTGTAGTAAGCAGCTGCTAAGTTACGGGTGATCCTGACTATGGTTCCTTGGGATTTGAATTCTTCCTCCGTGGCTGTTTACAACCTATCTTCTTGAACCTGTCAACTCTGGATTAAATTTGGTCAGGGTATTCCTGGATGTAATCAGTTTGGGGGGGGTTCTTTTAGGAAGTGGCATCAGTGGATTTTTTTCTACATTTGTTTTGCCCCTTAGTTATATGTGGCCAGTTAATGATTTCTTTTATTAAAAAATTCTTATTTTTATTGGTACTTAAAAAATAATATTCATGTAGTCTTGCAGATTTACTGAATTTTCATTCATTTTTTTTTCAGTGAGTTCATTATTTGGATAAGATGTTCTATCATTTCTAAGCTCTTTATTCTCCTTTCAATTTTTTTCTTCCAAACTCTCATTTAATTTCTAATCTCATTTTTTACTTTTTGTTTAATTTTCTCCAACCACTCTTGTAGTCCAGGTGGCTAAAGGCATTTTAAACATCTGAGGCTCTGCTTTTAGTTGTTGTAGGGTTACCATCTCCTGCTGGGTTTACTTTTTGGCTTATTAACTAATAATAATCCTTAATTACGTTTGTTGCTTTCTCATGCTTACTCATGTTTTTAGCCTTAGTTCCTGGATTGGGATTTTGTACTTAGGTTGGTCCCCTCTAGCATTCTTGGATGCTGGGTAGGTCTTATTTGGTCCTTTCCCCTCTGTAATTTGCATGGTGCTGCTGTTGATTTATATGGGTGAGTTCATATCAGTCCACACCATCTGCCTCAATCCCTTGCCTCTGTCTCAGTTTCCTGGTGGTTCATTTTGGATTCTGGTATTAGCCATACTCTCTTTTTTCTTCTTGTATGACTGCCCAGTCAGGAGTTGCCTTTGTATCTTTTGCCATAAGCTAGAGTTGGAGTTCAAGCTGGTCTCTGACCTTGTGCACAGACCTGGACCTGGTGCTTAGGTATTGACTTAGCCCCATTTCTGGCAGTGGTTTCTTGTGTTCCAAAGAGTATACAGTTGGCTCCGATTTTCCTGTGGGATCTTGTTATTTCTCTTGTTTCTATTTCGGCAAGTCAAGGCTGGGATCTTTATTCAGATACCTGATTATTGAGGGTTGAGCTGGCTTAAAACACTCCTGTTAGAGGGCTCGCTAGCTCCACGCCTGTTGGTGAGAGCTTGTCCTGGCTTCCTTGGTGGAGGCTCTGTTTTCCTTCTATGCCAGATCCTGGCCTATTCAGTGAAGCTCATTTAGCTTCCTTGGTGTAACACTTCTACACCCTTCCTCTCTGGCTTCTGGACGTCTTTCTAGGCAGTTCTGAACTGGATGGAGGAGCTGACCTCTGCTTCTTTCTTGGTTTTCTTGATCACTGATCTTTTTGGGATTCTTTCTGATATTGGCTGGGGTTCCTGTGGATGATTTGAGCTTTTCTATGACTTCTCACATTTACCGTCTTAACCAGAAATATCACAGGTTTTTTAGTTTTATTTTGTAAATAGCAGCCTCATTCTTTTCTTTAGACAAACTGGCCATTGCTTGAGAATCTTCTCTAAGCATATCAAAGAATTTCATGTAAACTACTCAGCAGCCAAAGCATTTATCCTCTTACTGAACAGTGAATGTTAATGGGTGTGTACTCATGGACAGAGTTCTTTCCCTTTAAGGAAAAAAAAACGCAAATAGCAAACTTCTGAACTTTTCATGCATATTTTACTTCAACTGGTTCCACATGTTGAGGCTTAGAACTGCTGAAGAAATCAACTCTGATTCACCCACTACAGAATGTAGCAGGCTATCACTTTGTAAGTAAATAATCTAAAACGTGAGAAGAGAGCTATTCTTTCACTGACTAGACTAGAAAACACCAGAGCCCCTGGTCTAATGGGGTCTCAGCTAACAAAGGTCAAAGTTATAGTAAAAGCTGTGACTCCTTCATGTGCATCTACTTCTTTGAGCTGCAGTTTTTCTGGCAACTTGCCACACGCCTACACTAAGAATTGTAATGAATCTTAAAACTTCAATTCCTTTGAAAGAATTTGAGCAGGAAAATAATTTAACCTCTTTCTGAGATAGTGTATCTTGGCTGGAGAATAGGCTGTTGACAAGACATTTTAGAAACAGCTATATATGTATGTACAATCTGTCAAAACCATCTTGTAACAGTTCTATAAAATTTCCTACTGCCACTATCTATAATTTTCTCCCTAGGTGATAAGAGTAAGCAAGCTAGCTCAGGAATATTTATTTTCTTTAGGTTTTCCTTGTGGCAGTGCTCAGTGGTAGATTGGCTCACTGTACACAGTGAGGAGTTATCATAAGCATCATCCCTCTCAGTCACTGTTACCAGAACCTTTTAAAACCTGTTCAAATGTGTACAAACCCCTCAAAACAAATAGTTCACTACCTCCTCTTAGGTACCACCCCCCACCTCTATGCCCCATACACTTTGGGCCTCCTCATTACTTACATGACTTTTTAAAATTTCATTTTTATTGATCCCTTCCCTATATAAAGTCAAGGTGTGATTTTGTAGGTGTGGGAACTTGATTCATCAATGCAGATCATAACTTGGCTATGAATGATACTCTTAGAGAACTGCTTATGGTTCAGGGGTTAAGTGATTAGCCTCTAGTTACTGAGCTAGTAAGTGTCAGAAGTGGGATTTATGTTCAGGCTTTCTTGACTCCCAGTCCAATACTAACTACTCTACCACACTATGTATCATTCTGCATAATGAGTTATTTTTTCTTGTTAGGAGTTCACTAGGTTATATTACAAAACATTATAATAGGGGCAGCTTGGTGGCACAGTGAATAGAGCACCGGCCCTGGAGTCAGGAGGACCTGAGTTCAAATCTAGCCTCAGCCACTTAACACTTATTAGCCATGTGACCTTGGGCAAGTCACTTAACCTGAACTGCCCTGCCCTCCCCCTCCAAAAAACAAAAAAAAAAAACCCCAAAACATTATAATAATAACTATCCCTTCTTGTATGAGCTTAAAAAATTTAAAAACCCTTTAAAGTTGTAGGCTATGACTTGTCATAGCATTACAGGGCTATTTATTTAAACTCAAAGTGAAACTATTTAAAGAAAATAGATTTTATACATCCAGAGTTAGGCTCCCTAGTGGAAGTAATAGGTACATTACAGTGCCTTTTATAAGGTGAGGAAAAGAGTGTGCTGGTCTGCAAAAGGAAGAAAGTATAGGAGCTCTCTTTGCCCTATGAACAAAAAGTTCTTCCAACGACCCTATCAAAGGGGAGGGACAAAAAAAATGAAGCATGATTCAACTGAAGGAACTAGTCCAACACTAACTGACCAATAGGATCAAGCTTTAAATGAAAAGCACGTTATTTATTTTTGTCAACACTGGGCTTGCTTGCATCAGTGTGCCCCTAGGCTTCTCCTTGCCATACGCAAGACCCTCAACTGTAGCAGTTATATATAGAGAATGGATCTGTCACCCAAGGAAGGAACTTGGGCCAGGATCAAGTTCAACCTTACATAAAGGACAGACAGCTCTGGATTTCTAGGAATACATTTAGATATCAAAATTTAAATTGCATAGTGACTAATGTTTGGAACATTCTTCAAACTAACTTTAGAAATCCAGTGCTTCATCTGTCCCTTATTCCATTCTTTCTTGTCTCCCTCCCCATCTGCTTTATTATATTCCTATAACTCAGTTCTCTTTCCAAGTTGAGGCCAAGGACTGGCTCAGCTGTAGCAGTCTGGAGACTCAGGGCAGATTACCAATGATCACTATCCAAAAATCCCATCTCTTCCCAATTTAATTTCCATTCCGTACTCTGTGGATTCTGATATTTATAAGTACTTTGAATACTGATAAGCCCAGACAGTGAAGAAGAACCAAGTTTTAGCCAAGAGTAGGCTTGAAAATCTACTCTTAGTAATAACAAGCAAAATAATGGAATATTGCCCATTAAACAGTTGAGGATAGTAATCAAAGTATCTCTATCCCAAACATAGTTGCTATGCAGTTACAGGAATAAAGATCAATCAAATCTCATATTAGTGGTGTGTCTATGTAGATAACTTTTGAAAAGAGTAAATAAATGAGTGGTTACTCATGGGGGAGTCATTTTTTAATTAGCCGACTGTGTATTCAGATAATCAATCTGTTAGAACAAAGACAAAAATCAAGGCCAAAAAAGGGAAAATCATGCCAAAAAATATGAGAAGATATCAAGTCCAATTATACCAACACATTCAAACAAATTAATGATACTGAAAAATGGGAAACAGAACAGAGAAAAGTCATCAGTGTGTATGATCATTTCTTTCAAAAGTTTAATGATATAAGGCAATCCCCACAAAAGCAACGCAAGAGACCAGATACCACCTGAATCAGCAAACACTAGGTGTTCTTGACAAGTAGAAAGACAGGATAGACAAGGATTGTTTAGGACAATTTCTTCTCCTGTTTAATACCAATATTCTTTCAGTGATGTTGGACTACTACTTAGTCCCCTTTTTTGGCTCATCATTCATACCACACCTCCTTATACTAAATGGAAAGTTCCCTAAAGCTCATTGCTAGGCTCCCGTCTATTTTTTTGCTATACTCTTTCAATTTACTTTTTCAGTCACTCCTATGGATTTAATTATCTCTATGTGGATGACTCCTAGATCTATATATCCAGTCCTATTCTCTCTTCTGAGCTCTAGTCACACAGTTCTAACTGCCAGACACTTCAAGCTGGTTGTGCTATAGGCATCTCAAACTCAACATCTCCAAAACAACTCATTATCGTTTCCACCAAACCCACTCATTTTGATCTTCCTTATTTCTGTTATGAGTATCATCTATGTATGCAAAGAAGCACAAGATTGAAGTCATGAATAGCCTTTTCTGAGTGATAAATGGCCAGTGAATGAACCACTAGCTCATGGATAGTCTTTTCCAAACTAACATGGGTCCCTAGGGCAACACAGCCTTGATACATATTCAAGACCCCCAAAGGTCTTAGATGTAGGTGTTCTTATAGGCTACCTCCCAAATTAAGTTAAAGATGATTATACAGTTCAGTGACATTGGGAAGTTATGTTTATCTCAGGATCATCAGTCTGCTCAGTTTGGATACTAATAAATAGCCTGAGAAAGGCTTTGACAGAAGTTACTCTTAAAGTTGTTGGTGGTAGAGCTTTCAGGAGGAAGCAGGGGATGCTTTCCAAAAAAGCTATGAAAAAAGAAAAACAAATGGTTGAACTTCTAGCATGCAAATTTGTGAGCCTATACAACCAGCTTTGCTTCAAAGACAATTTACCACGTAAGCAAAAAGAATTTACAATACACCATACGTAGTACAAAAATGTCCAGTTAGGAAAGGAGTCGACTCAAATGGCGGTTGCATTTACAGTTTTACTTTACAGACAGTAAGTAAATTTGTTCCCCTCAATTTATTCCTTATCTCAATCCCCACAAATGCTTATCCAAACCTGTTCTCTTCTCAAAAACTCTCATACTTCTCTCTTCCTCCTTTTTCTTAGATGAGAACCTCAACTTTTATTTTATTGAAATAATCAAAGTCATTTGATGTGGGCTCCCTCTTCTCTTAAGTTCTAAACTGGATTCCTTGATATTACCTTCCAGCCTACCCTACTTTTCACCTAACCACAGTCAATTCATCTCTCTGTCTCTCTCACTTGCTCCCTCCCTCTCCTCAAATTTTCAAAATTTCCCAATCAACTGATTCATTCCCTACTGCCTCCAAACATGTCCAAAGCTCCTTCATCTCTAAAAAAAAAATATTTGACCTTATCATCCCTGCAAACTATCATGCTATTATTTCTTTTCTTTTTCTCAGCCTTTTCCATGGAAAAGCTGCCTACAAACTCCATGTCTCCATTTTCAATCCTTTGGAATCTGGTTTCTAACGCCATCACTCAATTGAAACTGCTTTCTCCAAAGTTACCAAGGTCTAGAGATGGAGTGTCTAGTTCAAGGAACAACAAGGAGGCCAGTGTCATTGGATTACTGAGTACATTGAGGGCAAGAAGCAGGTGTAAGGAATAAGAATAGAAAGGTAGGAAAAAGCCAGGTTAGAGAGGGCTTTAAAAGCCAAACAAGATTTTGCATTTATCCTGGAGGCAAATAAATGAGTTTAATAAATACTTAATTGATTGAATAACAGTAACAGTGACTTGATTCATCATTTAGTGCCACTTATATATAGGTAGAATTTAATATGTTAGTAGCATCTTGGACCAGAAATCAAAATAAGGCGCTGGCTAATGAAAAAAGGTCAACAAGGACATACCTATTCAGGTAGTTTGACCCTGAGTAGAAACTATGAATGTTTTTACACACTGATACTAACAGTGCATACAATTTTATATCTATTCCTTTATAGAAACATAAATGAAGTATAAAGAACTCCGAAACATTCAATTTTGCATCATATAATCTGAGTGTGGAGAGGGCAGCAAAGCTTTCTGTCAGCTTTTATCTGCTTTTTTTTTTAAGATTTGGGAAAATCTTTAAGAATTATGTTAATTTCATAATTCTCACAATTTACCTCAGAGTAAGATGGTTTAAAAACATGATTATTTCTATTCTGTAGACAAGGAAAGCCCAGGGAGGCTCAGCAATTTTTTTCAAGGTCAAATAGTCAGTCAATGGCATAGTTAAACAGAGAACCAAGGTTGTTTCTCATATTAAATGCCCTCTGTAGTAGAATATAAATATTATTGTTATATAGCTTATAAATACAAGCAATGCACTTTAAAATTAAAGGGTTTTAAAAATATATCGTATGTAATTTGATCTTTATAAAAATCTTGTGAAGCAGGGAGGTGGGACAAGTATTACTCTCCTCATTTTTCTGAGATGAAGTATTAAAGGAGTTGAGTAATTTATTCAAGGTCACATAGCTGGTATATGGAGGCAGGATTTGAACTCAGATATTATGATTCTGATAATAATAGTACGGCTTTTTCCAGAGGCTACTTCCATCATACCACATTTCTTATACAAAGTTCAGGGTTAGCAGTTTTGGGAGTAAAGAAGTTCATACAGACATTCTGAAAATGTGATTTTAGAAGCATGCTTGGTACATATCATCCATTATTTATTTTCTATTTCTGATCTTAGTTTTTTCTAGAAAGGCAAATATTTTTAACAGTAGCCACTAAACCAAAAATCACATTTCACACTACATTATAGCTTAATTTATTGTCCAATTCTCAATGTATGCTCACCAGTCAGAATGACTGCAATCTAATTCTTTGGATGACAAGTCTCTTAGTAGCAGTGACAAATTTGGAAACCACGATACTAACGTGGGGAAGAACCAACTCCCCTAGAATGATGACATTCACTCTTATACTTACATAATATTCCCTGGAAAAAGAGCTTGCTTTTCTTGTTTCAATGGTATTTCTTCAAATTAGCTTATTTCTTTAATCAGCTTATTTTTGATGGATTAGTTTTCTAATCTAAGAACTGAGCCAGGGACAACTTTCTTTGTATTATAGCAGCAACTTACTGCTCTTTTAAAAATATGCTAAAAGTTTCCCTGACTAGAAAACTAACCTGAAGATTGAACTGGCAAGTGTTTAAAGCCTAATTGATTTGAGGTCTCATTTATCACATTAATTTCCATAAGAAGCAAACCCCTATTTTACCTGGTTAGTTACCAAGTTAAGGAGTTAACACTGGGTTAAGTTTTGATTTCCGGCATAACAATCCTCCAAATGAGAAGAGTTTACATGTTAAATACCCAAAGCTAACAAAATATCTTCACCTCAGGCAACCAAGCAGACATTCTTAGAAATTTTTCCTATCCTGGTGGCAGTTTTGCATATGAGACTATTTGGCTACAAAGCATTAAAAATCAACAGAGATTTTTGCTTTTAATACTTCAATCCACAAGTTTAGGAAAGGCAGTTAAGTTGCTCTACTACTTTAACAGTTACATTTTAATAAAGAAAAACAAATAATTTTAACTTGAACCATGTTTCTATGAAGCACATCTAATTTGATTCTCTGAGAACCATCAAAACATATTTGATACACGAAATAATTCTGAGGCTTTGATAAAAACCAAGTAAGTAGTGCAGTAAGTGGCAATTCTATTATTCACTTGTGGCCAGTGAGCTACCTAATGTCTGTTTCTAAGAAGTTTATACAACATATTTATAGTTTACAAGATTCAGTTCCACAATCCCTTGAGTTTCAAATTTTCTCCCCTCCTCTTCATCGCCATGGTGGCTTGCAATCAAGTATAGGATCTGCAAATACTGTCACATTAGACATTAGTCTGGTTGTAAAGAAGGGTTGTAACCAATGGAGTGAACAATGGGAAAGAAGAAACAAAACTAAACATGGAAAAGAATGAGAGCATGTAGTTTGCTTCAGTCTCCATTTAAACTCTGTTCTTTCTGGATCTTTCTCTGAATGTAGACATCTCCTTCCATCCTAAGACTTTTAGAGATGTCTTATAACAAAATACAACACCCATTCTTATTAAAAACACTAGAAAGTATAGGAATAAATGGAGTTTT
>CM053584.1:158855066-158873228 GCA_028627135.1 Pseudochirops cupreus | reverse complement strand
GTTGTTACTGAATTTTTTGAAGTTATTCCATCAAGGTATGTTATGAAGTCTTCTGTGTCACTTAGTATTTTTGTGTGTCATTAAATGCTTAATACATATTTCATATTTAATACAGTTATCTTTAGCCCCTCACCCAGATATGACCCACGATCTAAACTAAAAGTAAATTGCTCCAAGATATAGGGGTAGAGGTTTAACAAGCCATAAAAAAAATGAATGAGAAAAGAGAGTGTTTCCCCCCATTCTCACTGTAGGCCGGGCTTCTCTGGGATTCCAATCAGTAGCATGTGCTTGGGTTCAGAGTAGAGGTGTGGGTATAGTGTCCAGTCACTTGGACCCTGAAGTGATTACCTAATGTTAGACATACAATTATTATGAGTTTTATTGCTACTGTTAAAAGAATTAGGCTTCTAAGAGCAAGACAAACAGATTAGTTTCTGGAGAGTCTTATTTTTAACTATGGAGTCAGTCACAATCTTAGCAAATATAGTTCATGTTCTATCCCATATCATTAATCATAATTGCATTCCTTTCTCATTGGTCTTGAAAACGAGAGGATTTTGTTATGAGTTGCATCAGAAACATACAAAATCAGCTGCAGATTTTTTATTAAAGTTCTACAGTTCTATGTACTTCTCAACTGAACAGCATTTTCACAACTCTTCGCTTTACCTCCCTTGATATTTTCACTCAAAAAAGGGAATACAAGAGTAATTGTTTAGTAGTCCCTTTTCTCTGTTGTTGCCAATGGCAAATCAGTAAACATACAGGACCTGCCTAGCAATGCTTCTGCCAACATCTGGCTTGCCCTCTTTCAAAGGAAAAAAAAAAGAGTATGGGTTGGGGAAATAACATAGCAAAACTATTTTCTTGACTTAAGTGTAAAAAAAATATTATTTGTGGAAAATGTGTGTGAAGGGAAACATTAATAGATAACATGCACTTTAATGCAAAGACTAACAAAATAATTAGCAAATTCATGAACAAATTTCTTTTTATAATTCTACTTTTAAGTCTATTTATTAAGGTAATATCTGTCTTGATTACAGCTGTTAGAGTTTAAGGTTGTTTGTTGACATTATCTCCCTACGTAATAGAAAGTTAACTGGTTAATGAAAGCCCACCTCTTAGGAACTGGACCAATGAGCTTGGCCTGATGAAGTCCCCACTTTGGAGCTTGCACAGGTCACAGTTTTCTCTACTTACAAAGTAGTAAGGAAATGGCCTCTTCAACTGGCTGCCTAGCTGGGGTTGAAGATGCATGTGAAAGGTTTCCAGGATTTTAACTCAAGTCTCTCCTGGTTGAGATGGAGGAAAGACCTCCTGTAAATCTCTGGGTGGGCCTTCTAATCCAACCCAGTATATGACCTGTGCCTACATGGGTACCTCTGTTCTTTACCTCTTGGTGTTAGTTCTTACCTTTTAGGTGAAGGGATATTGGAAACAGCTACAATCTCATGAACTCTGAAGGTCAGAGGAGCAGAGGCTATTGATGAGAATCCTTGCTTGAGTTTACTACCAGCCAAAACGTATGAGGCATCAACATGCCCCAAGGAGGAGGCGCTAGCCCTGTTAGATGCTGCCCACCCTACATTTCAGAGAGTGACTAATTCAATGGTATTTGCAGGTGTGTGAAGGATTCAGTTCATACCATCTCTTGAGCCAAATGTTCAATTTTCAGTGTGAGAATTTACTTCTCAGAAAATGGCAAATGCTACAGATCAGGGCTTCATTTATTATCTTGTTGACTGTCTAATCAACAAAGACCCATAACAAAATAATTTGCTTTTCAACTTAACTGATAGAGAAAATGTCAATAATACATATTAAACTTGAAAATGTTTCTGTGTACATTTTTAGCCCCAGACCGATAGCTATATTAAACATCTGCTAGCACACTGCTGGGTCTTTGGGAAGTGAAATTGGTGGGGTAAATGTTTAAATGTTAAGTTTGAGCCTACTCTTCCAAGGACTAAAGTGATACAGGGTAAAGTGTGCTCTTTGGTGTTGGGGGAAATGTCTGTATTTCTGCTTTTGCCATGTCTTCTCAGTAAATATACTTTTTCGTAAAAGCTAATTTGTATTAATTGGTTAAGTGATATTCATGGCTCGGTCCCCTCCCCAACATCAACTGCCAGTTACAATATGTGTCTTCCTTACATCATTGCTATCCTCCAGTATCAGTGAGTGGTGCCCCAATAGTATCACTCTCTGTAATGTATGGTGGGCAGTGTCTCAGCTGGGCTAGCTACTGCTCCTTGGTACTGTATTGGTGCCTCACATGTCTTGGCTGGTAGAAAACTCTAGCAGGGACTTTTATCAATGGACTTCTGCTCCTCCAACCTTTCAAATCTCACAAGGTCATAGGTGTCCCCAATATTCCTCTGCTTAAAAATAGGAAAGAACCAACACAAAAGAGGCAAAGAACAGGGATGCCATATACATATATGGCACCCCTGTTATTTATATATATACAGATATAGATATAGATATAGATATATAGACACATACACACACACACACACACACGCCACATGTCAACCTGAGTGGGGAAATCCCAAGGTCCATCTCCCTGCCTGGAGGATTATAGTATCTCCATCTCAGTCAAAAAAAGAAAAACCTGAGTTGCCACCGTGGGAGTCTTTCGTATACTTGTTCAGTCCCAGTTTGGCAACCAATCGGAGAGCCCCCTTTTCTTACTACTTGGTAAATGGAGGAAACTGTCAAAGAATACCTGTGTGAGCTCTAGAGCCCCTGTAGGGGTTGCATCAGGTTTGGCATACTTCACCTGTTCATAAGGGCTGGGATCTCACAAAAATACTTGTGAAATATTTAAGATGAAAACTCTTACCAATACAATTATCCCTGGTTATAGAAATATAAATGAAAGCGGAATTTATAATTTTACTAAATGTTTCTCTCTGTTGAGCATATTTATGTGGAATTCAGTCTTTAGCCACATAAAACATTCTTGTTGTAAAGTTTAACAATCTATAATGAATGTAAAAGCAGTGAGTCTGGACTAGATAAGAACAGAGGGCAGAAGGAATGACCTAACTTAAGGCTGGGCAATCAGAAAGGAAATAGAGAAAAATGTGGATGAGGAAGGTGTTATGATTTAGACTTATGGAGCCACAAGGCAGGAGACAGACAGAAATTTAAGTTAATAAGAGTTTATTGATGGTGATCCTCCCTCTATCTCCATGGCAGTTAAATAAAAAGTCAAAGTGTTCTTGCTGCCATACTAGTGGCACAAAAAGGGAATAGTTAAGAAAAGACTTCTAGTTCCATTGATGAATTTTAAGTCCAACAGGTCATTTTCTTTTCTTAGCAATGGTCATGTAGAGAGAACTACTGATAACAAGCAGACTGACTGTTACACAGGTACCAACATCTTAAAAAAAAAATAGACCTGTGGAAAGAATTCTAAGAGGATGCTGGGTCAATTTCCTCAGGATTATCTATGGAAGACAATTGATAAGAACTGTATAGGATGAGATGTGGATAAGTTGTGGTCTAGAGGAGATATGGACATTTCTAAAATAACAGATACACTGAAATATATCGATCTGAACAGTATCATTATACCCTTAACTCAGGCTAGTATCATGGAAATTGAGCAGGCATCCTCCTTTTCTTGGAAGCTTCACTAAAGGCAGGTTAATGGATATGTGGACAGAGGAGGGGTAGCTCTGAGAATCTGTCTACTCAACAGTCCTGTTTTGCTTCAGATTTATACTCCAGGTCCAAGGATGGACTGATTCTTTCTTTAATATGATTAGTACTGTGCATCAAGTGTGTATATACATATTTTTTATACGCATGCACATAAATCAAGCATAAATAAATAAATGATAATTATATATTTCCCCCTAGCCTTCATTCTGCTGTCCAATCAGTTACCTATCAGGCCTCCAACAAAAAAATCTTAGACTGGTCTTTCTACTTTCATTTTAAATATAGTACTTGAGAACTTTACCAACTAGAAAAGAGTGTTAATAACAACATGGCCCCCATATTTCTAAGAATGTACTTTATGTTGTCATTAGCATGTGAAATCCTGACTGAAGTAGCTAAGGGTAGCTTAGTGTCATGTGATCCTTTTGAAAAGGCCACTGGTATGGCTTTTTTTCTCTGCCATTATCAAGAAGCCTCCAGTGTGCTAAATATCTCAATTATTACTCTATCTTGGCCTCTCAACTTTCAAATTAGCCCTCTAGGGGTTTTGGTAAACATGGGGAAAATGTGCAATTTGACTTGTTTTGAGTATAGCCTTAAAATAAATGTGAATTTATAAATGTAAAAAGGTTTTTATTTGTCAGATGGCAGGTGCCAGAAAATGGTTTTCCCTCATTTTCTCAGTTCTGATAATAAGAACTTTCTGCTGAATTTAGTTTTGAATCCGAAAGCAGAGTTAGTACGGACACCTAACTACTGGCTGTAGGCAAAACTGAGGTAACCTACTGAAGCCCTAAGCAAACAACATACTTCCATTTGTCTCTACTAGTCTTTACTACAGGGATCTGACCAGTCAAATTTGCCTTCTGGCTTCTGCTAATAACCAACATATCTGCTAATAACAGTTTCTCAGTCTTTTAAGTGAAAAGGTAGAATGGGGAAAAATGACAGCATAAACCACTGTTACAGGAAAAGGAGAAAGAAAACATCTCAGTGAATTCATCTCAGATCCCAACCGATTAATGTAAAAGGCATTAGAGAGGGCTCTTGGAAGAAGAGACCTGTTTTCACAACTCGCAGGCCTGATAATCAACACTTAAGCTGCTGGTAACTCATTTGGCACTGCTCCCTTATTAAAGCCACAAACATACAAACAACTGTATTTTATTTCAATTTTACACTAATGTCTAATGGATTCCTTTACTGATTCATTTATTTAGGTTTGGCATAGGTTGTTATTGTTGTTTGTCCTTCATTCTTGAAGAGAACCATGATATCCTATAGGTCAGTGGTTCTCAACCTTCCTAACGCCCAACCCTTTAATACTTGTATGTAGGCGTATCTGCATGTGGGCAGATCTGCCTGAAGATGGATAGAGAAGTGGTGTCTCGGTTCCTAAGACCATCAGAAGTATGTGTTTTCTGATGGTCTTAGGTGACTCCTGTGAAAGGGTCGTTCAACCCCCAAAGGGGTCGTGACCCACAGGTTGAGAACCTCTGCTGTAGGTGATGCCATGACATGCAAGTGAATTGGATTTAAGTGAGGGAGGGTGTGCAAAGTCACCAGGCATGGGAGTGGGTAGAAGTGAAACAGACCTTTGGTTTCATTAGTATAAGAAACTCTTGGTCAGGAAACTTTACCTATCAATGCATCTGCTCTGTAACTTAGGAGTTTCAAGAGTTTCTTGGAGGCACCAAGAGGTTAAGTGTCCAGGGTCTCACTGGAAGCATGTCAGAATTGAACCCCAAGAGGTACTGACTCTATAGCCAGGTCTCTATCAGCTTTACCAGACTGCCCCAGAATAGATTCTAAAGCACTCCCATGTGACTTACCATACTTTTGAGAACAGTATAGAAAATGAGTCTTGAATTTTTATCCATAGTATATTTGCATATAGTTAACAATGTGATGTAGTAGAAAGAACACTTGATATGAAGCACTGAGAAATAACCTAAGTTCTGCTGTCTCGATTATAGTTCTCTCACAGAAACTTTCTTTGCCTTCACTTTCCCCACTATTATATGACTCAGATGTTGTTAAGCAACAGAAGATCTATGAAACCAGGTCTATGGTTGGAAGAAAACCTCTAGGTCAGAGACATTTCCAGATGAAGGGACCCATTTCACAGTCTCTACAACCCACAATGATGAAAGAATCCACTGTACTTTTCCAATAAATAGGATGTCTACTTTTTGATCTAAAATGCTCTAGTTAATTACTGAGGCATCACACTTGTACTATAATAGCCAATGAGGCTGATGAAGTAGAGTACACTGTAAAAAGCAGTAGAGGACCTAGATTCAGATCCTAAATTTGTCACTCTTGGGAAAGTAACAATCTCTCTGGGACTCACTTTTCTGAACTATTAAACAAAAAGGTTGTACTAGATCACTGTTAGGGTCCCTATTAGCTCTAAACCTATGATACTAGGACATCTTTGCATACAGCTCTATGTCCTTACCATTTTGCAAACATTGAATGAGAAGTACAATTTGAATGCAGAATGTATTTTGAGTCTATTTTTTCCTTTGAATGCAGAGAGCTCTTTATTCATGTTGTTATCAACTATAATCAAAATAGATATCTCATAAATCTACCTTTTTGAGACCAAGCATTCTTCTTTCTTGTCATGGTTTCCTAGTTACTGACACGAGAATATCTCAGACAATTCAAAAGTGTGATGGTGAAGATATGTCTTTGTTCCCTTCCCCCACCAACTGTGCTTAAATCTTCCTATTCCATTTTAAAATTAGTGTTAGTGATGTCATTCTTTCCATCTCGGAAATCTTGGTGCCACATTATGGGCCCCCTTTTTACTCTCTTATCCCACTGATGTTTGTTGCCAATTCTTACTGTTTCTTCTTTCACAAATTGTGGGGCTAATTCAAACACAAATTGCCAGCATGTGTCTACTCTCTTTATATTCACTACTAAATACTAAAGCTGGGTCTTTGTCTACCTTGATCATAGCAGCCTCCTCTTTCCACTTTTTCCCCCTTCACTACACTGTTGAATATATTCAATATACTGATATGACCTACCTGTGTCACACTCCTCTTCAAAGTTATCTATTGCATCCTCATTATCAGTCATATTGGACTTCAGCTTTTTCCATTCTCATCTTGGGTTATTTCCCTACTTCTTTCATATACTCTGTAGGCCCCTCTAGCCAAACACACTTCCCAAGTGCTCCCTTGGCAGCTAGATGGGCCAGGCCTGGAGTTAGGAAAACTCATCTTCCAGAATTCAAATCTGGCCTCAGATACTTACTGTGTGATCCTGGGCAACTCACTTCACCCTGTTTGCCTCAGTTCCTCATCTGTAAAATGAGCTGGAGAAGGTAATGGAAAACCACTCCAGTATCTTTGCCAAGAAAACCTCAGAACAGGTCACGGACGATTTGGACACAATTGAAATATATAACAACAACAGCAGCAGCAGCAACAAGGACATGCTTTCTTTGTCCAAACTGAAAAGTCATCCTATGTGGTTGTTCACGTAACTCAATTCTTTGGGCAGGAACTGCCCAGCTCTTTTCATAAACTTGGCTCTAGTGTGTTTTCTGTTGCTTCACTCTATTATTTATGAATTGGAAGTTCTCACCAAGCTCTCACCTTTGCATACAGATTTCAGAGGCTGCATTCATAGTTTGTATCACAGAACATTAGACACCTTTTCAGGTCAGCAGCTTAGCTACAAAAGGCAGAAGGTAACTGGAGTGGGGGGCACAGTAAAGAAGACAAGGAAATCCAAAATGAGTGCTGGCAGGGAAATGAGAAGATCTCTGACTAGCATTTATAAAACACCTACTATGAGCCAGGCACTTTACCAACATTATCTCATTTGATCCTCACAACAAACCTGGAGGTGGATGCTATTATTATCTCCATCCTACAGTTGACTAAACAAAATTACATGACTTGCCCAAGGTCACAGAGCTAAGCTGCCTACCTTCCAGGGCACTGAACAATTCAATTCAGGGTAGGAAATAAGGAAAATATTGAGATTTGTTGACCTTGGCAGAGTACCAGGGATTCCGCACATCCCTATTACTCCTAAAAGGTATTCCTCTTTGAATTAGACTACATTAGACTTTGTTGGCTGCCACATCATACTGTTGATTCATACTGAGCCTCCAATACGCTAAAACTCCCATATCTTTTTCAGACTGCTGTCTAACCATGTGTTTCCCATCTTCTACTTGCGAAGTAGATTTTTTTGAACGCAAATGAAATACTTTACTTAAACCCCTATTGCATTTTATCTTAAATTTATCCCAATCATCAGAATCTTATTGAATCTTGACTTTCATCTGGTGTGTTAACTACCTCTGACAACTCTGTGTCATCTGTACATTTGATAAGAATGCTATTTATGCCTTCTTCCAAATTTTTGGTAAGAATATCAAATAGCACAGAGCCAAGCACAAATCCCTAAGACAACCCAATGGAGATCCTCCAGGTTGGCAATAAACCATTAACTACTACTCATTAAATGTTTAATTGATCTGCCTTGGGGCTGAGGTCCCATATGTCAGATTCTGCATGCGTGTGTGTGTGTGTGTGTGTGTGTGTGTGTGTGTGTGTGTTTACTTTTGCCAGGGCTCTAAGAAATTCTTTCAGATAGATAAATACCTCAAAGCTTTTTCTTCTATTTTTCTGAAAAGAAGTCACTTTAACAAGTACTTCTCAAAATGGTTGTCATTTCTTGGTAAATACTATGGTTATCCTAACATATCAAGCCATTTTTGACAAAAAAATGAGAAAATAATGATGAAAAAAAGATACTTTTAATGGGGCAGGTAGGTGATGCAGTGAGTAGAGCACAAGCCCTGGAATCCGGAAGACCTGAGTTCAAATCTGGCCTCAGACACTTGACACACTAGCTGTGTGACCTTGGGCAAGGCACTTAACCCCAATTGCCTTGCCTTCCCTCCTCAAAAAAATAAAAATAAAAAGAATAAATTAAAATAAATAAATAAAAAAGATACTTCTAAAGCAGTTTCTTTTTCATCTTTAATTTGGATCAAAGTATCAAAAGGTTTGTTTGTTAATTACTCTTCTCAATTTAAAATATGACTTTTAGTTACCTATTATCTAGAGAAAGTGGATGTCATGATGGGACTCTCATGTGACTCTGGAATCTTTGTTAAAACTACTTTGCTACTTAATCCAAAGGGGCAGCGAGTAACCTGTTATATGATTTAATGAATTTCTTTCTTTTTTTAAAAGCACAAGAGCTTTTTCAGGAAGTTCTCTGATACTTGGAATCACTCTCCTCATTATCCTATTTTCAAATACTGGTTTTGTTGGGAGAGATGTTGTGAGTTTGCTACTGCTTTAGTTTCTAGATCAAGAGATGCAGTATATCAGATAATGTTTTTTAAGAAAACCAGAAGAAATGGTTGTTCAGTGGAAAGAACTCTGGATTTGGAGTTGTGTGTAACAAATATGAATCCTGGCTCTATCATATCCTATGTTACCTCTCCAGTGCTCAATAAAAGTGAGCTGTAAAATGTCTTGGTCCTTTTCTCACCTTCTCCCTTTCTTCTTTCTTTTCCTGTGTTTCCTCCTCCCCCTTTGAGTTACAGACTAGAATGCAGCAAGGTGGTGGTGGGGAAGCAGGTAGGGAGATCACAGATTTAGAGTCCAACCCCTTCAGTTTACAGGTAAAGAAATTGAGGTGTAGAGAGTTTTAGAGACTTACCTAAGGTCACACAGATAATAAATAGCAGAATCATGATTTGAGGCCATATTCTGTGCCTCTAAATCCTGCATTCTTTCTACTATATCATCTTCCCTTCTCCCTCCTCCCACTCCAAGCAGAAAAGGGTAACATTCAGGAGAAGCACATAGATAAGGTCTGTGTTTGCCCAGGAAGGCCTGAAAAAGGAGTTCCTGGATGTCTTGTTTTGAACTTCTTGTTTTCTTTTTTGAGAACAAATCACAGACTAGAGTTTCTTCATGGTGTGTTCAAAAAATTAAAAGGTACCAAAGTATTTTGTTTTTGAGTTTGGGGAAGAAGATTCATCAACAGCTGCTTCTCAAGAGAAGAAGATTCTCAGCAGAGGATTGCCTTACAGCTGAAGGGCCAAAGGGATGTCATGGTGGATTATGAAATCGGGATGCTTCGAGCTCACTGCTGTGAGCTGCTCGGATGGTGGGAGTCCAAGGTAAATTGAGAGCATCTCTTCAGCAGTCCCTCAAAGTATCTTTAACTTCTCGGGGGCATTGAAAAAGTCTTATGGACTGCATGAGTGCTTTACATTCCTGCACTGTTCATAGGGGAGCAGCTTGGTGGAGTAGTGGATAGTGCACTGGCCTGGAGGGAGGGAGTTAAAAGTCAAGTCTGAGACATTGACTAGGTGTGTGAACCTGGGCAAGTCACTTAACCCTGTCTGCCTCAGTTCCTCATCTGTAAGATGAACTGGAGAAGAAAATGACAAACCATTCTAGCATCTCTGCCAAGAAAACTCCAAATGGGTCAAGAAAATGACTGAACGACAACAAAAAACTGTTCATAGGATCTTGTGAGGCTTCTGTATCACTCATTTTCTGTGGTATGTGAAATAAAGGTAATTCTATACCACGTTACCATATTGTACTCGGGGAGCCTGTGCAGATGACATTGCTACTCACTTCTGGGGAAACCAGACATAAGCCACATGTAAGCTCTCTTTTGGATTAACTCCAGGTGGGGCAATATGCCACAGACAAGAAATAAAACGTTTTTGAAGAAGAGGAGTAGGGCTCATGATCCCAGGACTTAGGCCCAGGTCTATGTGAACCTAAAGTCCTTTGGGGAGGGGGAAGGTCACAGGTGACAAGTATAAAATCTTCTTATATATCTGAGAATCAGTCAGGTAGCTTTCAAGGCAAATAAATACCTTTTAGAATTCTATGACTGAACTCCATGGCATATGTTCAGCTCCATAATGAGAGTTATCAATTAGGACCAGTAAAGGTCTCCAGAAATGGTATTGGTTTTGTCACCTAAAAGTCAAATTCATAGTCTTGACAAGAGTCAGGTTGACTCCTGGCTATGCTGACTTTATGCTAGGGCCTGCCAATGCCCCTTAATCAGCACCCTCCCCACAATACCACAAACTGAAATGTGTTAAAATGGTTAACCAAAAATTATACCTGTACACAACAAAATGAAGTAACATCCTCCAGGAAACTGAACTGTGGTGAAAATTAATGGCTTAATTAATAATGTATAGCTCCTTCAAAACATTATAGCTCGACAAGAGTTTAAGAAAGGACAAGAAAATTTCATTACTACTCATTAACAAATGGTTAAGCGCTCTAACACAAGAACATAGGGACAGTGTGCTATTCTTCTAGGTCACCTTCCACAGATTCCATAAGACTGACCATATGTACCAACTGCCTTTTCTTCTCCTCTGGCAGCATCTCTATTCTCTGCCTTTTACCAAAGCAGTGGTTCTCAACCTGTGGGTTATGTTCAATTTGTAACAATGAAAATACATCCTGCATATCAGATATTTACATTACAATTCATAACAGTAGCAAAATTACAGTTATGAAGTAACAATGAAAATAATTTTATGGTTGGGGGTCACCACAACATGAGGAACTGTATTAAAGGGTCGCAACATTAGGAAGGTTGAGAACCACTGTACTAAAGGGTCCCACTTATTTATAACAACTATGCTACTATAGACAGGTATTTAGAGGTAGGGTAGGAGATCTGATTAGACTGGTCAGACAGAGTGGCATATTTTATAGTGGATATCTGCTTTGTATATAACTTAAATCACCTCATTACACCATAAGGATATTTATATTTAGAAAAAATATGGGTCCCAAATAAGTATTTAAAATTCAGTTTGAAAACCTTTTAACATTGCTTTTTAATAACTAGCTGTCAGTGGACATCAGGCTCTGGTGATGGAAAAGGACATCATGGTGAGATAAAAGCTACTAGTTACTGCTATATTTTGTTGCTGTTGTTTGTTGTACTGGAGCGGTTTGCCACTTCCTTTTCTAGCCCATTTTACAGATGAGGAAACTGAGGCAACCAGGGTGAAGTGACTTGCCCAGGGTCACACAGCTAGGAAGTATTTGAGGCCTGATTCGAATTCAGATATTCCCGACTCCAGGCCTGGTGCTCTATCTGCTGAGCCATCCAGTTATCTGTAGTCTTCCGTTATAATTTTATCAGTACAACTCTATCATCAGCTCCATTCATTCAAGCAGTGGGCTGCAAATGACCACCTTCCTGAAATGGGATACTAATGTGCTCTGGTGTGATCTACTCTTCCTCACCGTTAACCAGACATATCTGATTCACTAGAATAGCTGTCAGAAATATTGCTGGACTGTGAACTCATGATAAAGAATGAACATTTAGAAGTCAGACTTTAGAACTTAAGTACCATTAATGCTTTTCTGTGAAAGAGTCTAAATAATGTCTCCACTCCATAGCCTTCTCTTTTGGAGGACAATATGCAATAGTACTCGTCATTAAGGAGAATTGTTAAGTCGAATGCGCGTCCTCCCAAACTACGTTTTCACTAACACTCTTTAAACCAATTTCGAAACTGCTTCTTGTTGTTTCTGTTTCATTTGTTCCCACTTTATGCTGAGCAATTAAATTGCAGGCTTCTTGAAGGCAAGGACTTCATCTTTAATTTCTGTTATATCTTCACTCCAGGGTCTGGTGCTTTAAGAAATATTGCTTGGTAGACTGGCTTTCATTTGAGAAGATAACAAATAAATCTCTAGAAACATATCCATGCTCTACCATGAAACATTACAGGATTATCAAATAGTTACTATTCACAGGGTTTTAAAGGACATATATCATTCAGAGCCGGCTCCTCACTATATTCTGAAAACTGGGAGGTTAGGGTTTGATTCAAAACTCATTATAAATCAAAGCTTACATGAGACTAACAAAGTCTATTGTTTCAAGGAATACCTTGTAAATGTTTAACTCAGAAGATATGCCCAACCTCTCGTAATAAAAAAGATTTCCAATCACTTTATTACTTAAAAGCTAAAAAATACTATTATCTTTATCACAAGTAGAGAAAGATATGAAAGACCAATTCGTATGGCTGTTTAAATGAAAGGGTACCATGTGACACTAAAAAAAAAGCATGCCAGGAAAATAATCTGATTCTGTTTCTACAATAATGCTAACTATTTAGGATAAAATCACTAATTATGAAGGCTTGGCAAGTAGACCAGTAGAAATATACAAAAATTCTATTTGCCAAGTATGTTTTTGCTGCTTGTTAATGCATTTTGAATTCTATTACAAGGCAATATATTTCCCTTGTGAACAGTAATTAAGATGATACTATATTACTTTTTAAGGGAAGATTATTTTTTTAAAGTCTAGATCTTTGAATGAAAATATAATGCTAATTGTATACAGAATCATTCTCTCATGCATCAATACTTAAATGGTTTGATGGGAAACTCCTAAAGAAAAAAGACATTTGGAAGGAAGTCTGCAATACCATCTCCCATTAATCAGCAAATTCCAGCCATAAGGACTAAAATGAATAAGTGGAACTTCTCTGAGCCAGGTGGGTGGAATCAGTAAAGTCTGGAATGTACTATTCAGGTGAAGAGCTTCCTGAAAACTTAGGTATTTTGTGGGGGAAAAGTCTTAAATGATTTTGGAACTGCAATATGGTTTTATGCTATATACACAACAGGTAAGATATTTGTTGTGAGGCAATTAGGTGATACAGTGGATAGAGCACTAGAGCTAAAGTCAGGAAGACTCAATCCTGAGTTCAAATCTAGCATCAGACACTCACTAGCTGTGTGACCCTGGGCATGTCACTTAACCCTATTGGCCTAGGTTTCCTCATCTATAAAGTGAGCTGGAAAACGAAATGGCAAACCACTCCAGTATCTTTGCCCAGCAAACCTCAAAGGGGGTCACAAAGAATCTGATGTGACTGAAAAACGACTGAGCAGATGATACTTATTGTACAGCACTTGAAACAGAAGTACAGGACTGTCGTTTAGTGTGGATGGAGTGATGCTGGCCACAGAAAAGAAGTAACTATTTTATTTCTATCTTTTTCTGCCAAGAAGAATGACCTTTGGACTGTAAAGGACAAAACAAAATAGCTAAAAGTGATTAAATGAGGTAAGAAAGAAGATAGGATCTAGCTCATAGTGATGAATTCCAGCCACTTGGCCCAAATGAACTACATCCTTGAATTCTGAAAGATGCAATATGATGGATGGGACTGCTAAGCTACCATCAGCAAGATCTGAAAGATTGTGAAGAAGTGCCCCAGGACTGGAGAAGGGTATATGTTGTCCTGATTTCCAAAAAAGGGAAGAGACTAGAGTCTGCACACTGGGCCAGGAAGCTTGATTTCAATTTCCAGCAAAGTTCTAGAACATATTACTAAAGACATGATTAGTGGAGCTTTATAAAATGGATCATGCAGCAGATCATGAAAAGTAAAGCCTGGTTTTAGCAAGAAAAACAAGCCAGACCAACCTTATTTCATTTTTCAACAGGGTTACTAAATTGTAGGATCAGCAAAATGCTATAGTGTTTACCTAGATTGTAATGGAATATCTGATGAAGCCTCTCATGCTATTTTTGTGAAAAGGAAAGAAAAATATGTTGTAGATGATGGCACAAGTAGATGGATTTGGAACTGGTTGAATGGATAGACTGAAAGAGTTTTATGACAACTTGGAAAAAGGTATTCACAGTGGAATGTCACTAGAATCTGTGCTTGGCCCTGTGTTATTTAACATTCTATCACTGATTCGCATAAAAGCAGACAATAGCATCCCTATCAGATATTCAGGCGACAAAAAATTCACAGGAATAATTAACAGTAGGCAACAGCATCAGGATCTAAAAAGATCTTGACAGGAATCAGGGGTGGGGAACCTGTGGCCTTAAGGCTACATGTAACCATTGGGACAGACCAATGGGATGAATCTAAGACAAAATTTAATGAAGATCATGGTAAAGTTTTGCTCTTAGGCTCAAAAAAATCTGCTTTCTATAAAATAGATAGCATGGTCAGACAGTAGCTTGTTTGAAGATGATCTGGGAATTTTAGTGGACTGCAAAGTCAATGTGCATCAACAATGTGATATGGTGGCTAAAGGGTCAAATGCAATCTTGGGCTACCATAAAAGAGGCAGTGCTTCCAGGCCATATATGGAATATTTTGTTTAGTTCTGAGTCCCACTGCTTAGAAAGGACATTGCTGAGTTGGAAAGTGTCCAGAGGAATGGAACATGGATGTTGAAAGGCCTTGAGTCCCTAGTACATGAGGAATGGTTGAAAGAAATGTGAATGTTTAATCTGAAGAAAGACTCAGGAGGACATGATAACTATCTTCAAATATTTAAAGGGCTGTCATATAGGCATCCCCTCAATTTCCAATTCTTCGCCACCACAAAAAGAACTGCTATAAGTATTTTTGTACATATAAATCCTTTCCCTTTTCTTTTTTGGCTTTCTTTGGGATATAGACTTAGTAATGTATTGCTAGGTTAAAGGGTATGCACACTTGTATAGCATTTTTTGGGGCATAGTTCCAAATTGTTCTCCAGAATGGTTAGATTCTTGGCTGTACTCCTAGTTTGTCCTTTGCAATATCATATTCCAAACCCTCTGATCCTTAAACACAGAAGCTGCTAGATCTTGACTTTGGCTCCATGATATTTTAAATATTTCTTTCTGGCTGCTTGTAGTATTTTGTCCTCATTGACCTGGAAGCTCTGGAATTTGGCTAAAACATTCTTGGGAGTTTCAATTTTGGGACCTCTTTCAGGAAGTAATAAATAGATTCTTCCAATTTTTATTTTATCCTCTGATTCTTGGATATCAAGGAAGTTTTCCCTGATAATTTCTTGAAAGATGATGTCTAGACTTTTTTTTTTTTACTGCTCACTGCTTCAGGTTATCGAATAATTCTTAAATTATCTGGCCTCAATCAATTTTCAAGGTCAGTTGTTTTTTTTTCCAATGAGGTATTTCACATTTTCTTCTATTTTTTCATTCTTTTCATCTTGTTTTTATTCTTTCTTGATGTCTCATGTAGTCACTGCCTTTCACTTGCTCAATTCTAATTTTTAAGGAATTATTTTTTTAGTGAGCTTTTGTACTTCTTTTTCCAACTGACCAATTCTGCTTTCTAAGGAATTCTTTTCTTTGTACCTCTTTTCTGCTTTTTAAGAAATTCTTCTCTCCAGTGGATTTCTGTGCTTCGTTTACTGTTTGGTCTATTCTGTTGTTTAAGGAATTATTTTCTTCAGTGTTTATGTGTGTGCGTGTGGGGGGGAGGGGTATTTGTGCCTTCTTTGACTCTTTTGTTTCATGATTTTTTGCATTACTCTCATTTCTTTTCTTTTCTTTTTTTTTTTTTTGCTTTTTGGAGGGCAACTGGCCCAAAGTCACACGGCTAATAAGTATGTCAAGTGTCTGAGGCCAGATTTGAACTCAGGTCCTCCTAACTCCAGGGCCAGTGCTGTATTCATTGTGCCATCTAGCCGTTCCCATCACTCTCATTCCTTTTCCCAATTTTCTCTATGTCTCTTTTTTGAGTTTTAAAACTTTTTTTTGAGTACTTCCAGGAATTCTTTTTAAGTCTGAGATCAATTTACATTTTTCTTTGTGGCTTTGGATGTAGCTATTTTGACTTTATTGTCTTCTTCTGAGTTTGTGTTTTGATCTTCCCTATCACCACACTATCTTTCTATGGTCAGGTTCTTTTTTTGGTTTGCTCATTTTTCCACCCTGTTTCTTGACTTTTAACTTGATGTTAAGGTTGGGCTCTGTTCCTAAGGTAGAAGGAGTACTGTCCCAAAAGTCAGGTTTTTTTCCCCCCCCCACTGGTGTTTTCAGAGCTACTTCAGGGGAGGGGGAGTGTCCTGTAAATTTTTAGTTTTTCAAGGTAGTATGATCTAAGGAGAGGTGTGGTCACTGCTTTCCTGGCCTGTGCTATTGTCTGTAACCATAATAAGTCTTTTCCACTGTAAAATTTTGACCAGGGTCCCTGCACGCACTACTGTACTAGTGCACCTCCTTGCCCTGTGACTGCAACCTTGAACCACATATGAGCAATACAATAGAGTACAGTTGGTGCCAACAAAGGCATTTAACTAGGTGCTGGGGGAATAAATAAAAGTGGCACCTCATTCAGTGCCTGTAATCTTTTTCTGGTTAGTTGTTCAACCCCCTTGCTGTCTATGGGCTGAGAGCTCTGGAAGCTATGGTGGCCAATTCAGAGCCTACTGCTGGATGCGGGGGCAAAGTCCATGCAGGACTGCCCTCCACTCTCATTCAGTGATACAGACTTTTCCTATTACTCTTCTAAGTTGTCTTGGGCTAGAAAACTGTTTCACCTCATCCCTTTGTTTGTTCTGCTGCTTCAGAATTCATTTTGAAGGATCATTTAAAGTTGTTTGTAAGGGAATTTGGAAGAGCTCAGGTGAAGCCATGCCTTTACTCTGCCATCTTGGCTCTCTTGCCTTCTTTGCACATTTTACTTCTTTACCAATTTCATTTAGGGAATGAATGTGGCCAGTCTACCTACCACTGAAGTAAGACTTTGATGCTTTCTACTAGACAACATTCATTTCTGATTCTCCTCTCATGGGTCTTTTTAGCTGCAATAATATGGACATACATAACTTGAGTTCACTTTATCTAAAAAACATTTATCAAGATGAAAATGAGGGGCAACAGGTCACATATAGTGACAGCCAGATGATGAAAAGAGTCATGGAATTCTAATATATGAAGGTGGAAGAGAGCTTGGAGATCATCTAATCAGAATGCCTCATTTTACACATGAGGAAACTAATTTCCTGAAAAGTTTTGAATTAGATGTCTTGTAGGCATCTCATCTCACATCCAACATGATCAAAATAGAGTTCATTATCTGTCTCTCCCTCTCTAATCTATCCTCTATACAGTCATAAAAAACGATATTTTTAAAGCTCAGGTCTTACCATTCACTCCTGAAACAGCTTTAGTGGTTCTTTATTGCTTCTAGGATGAAACAAACACTTCTGTTTGGCATTCAAGGTCCTTTACCATCTGGTTTTAGCCTATCTTTACAAAGCCTTGTTACAAAGTCCTCCTTTTTCCCACACTTTATAATTCAGCCAAATTTACCTATGTGCTATTGAGACTCACATGCCACATTCTATTTTCTGCCTTCCTGCTTTTGCATTATCTCCCCCCAGCCTGGAATGCACTCCCACCTTCCTAATTGCCTTTTTGCCTCTTAGAATTCCTAGCTGCATTCAGAGGTCAATTCAAGATCTATCTCTTACAGGAGGCCTTCCCTGATCCTACAAGCTGTTACTGCCTCCTCCTCTCTTTTCCATACTGCAATTACCTTCCATTTTTTTCATGGGATCTTAGATGAAGAGCTGGAAGTAAAGTAGGAGGTTATCTGGTCCATTTGGTCCAATCTCCACATTTTACAAATTGACAAAACTGAGGAAA
>CM053584.1:158829686-158854566 GCA_028627135.1 Pseudochirops cupreus | reverse complement strand
ATGTGGCATTCAAAGTCCTTCATAACCTGACCTTCTCCTGCCTTTCCTGTCTTCTTACACCTTACTACCCAACATGGATTCTTCGATCTAGTGACACTGGCCTTCCAGCTTTTCCATGAGCAAGACACTTCACCTCTTTGCTCTGGACATTTTCTCTGGCGGTTCTCCATGCCTGAAATATTCTTCCTGCTTCCTTTAAGTCCCAATTAAAATCCTGTCCTACTGGAATCCTTCCCTAACCCCTCTTAATTTCAGTGCCTTCCCTCTGTTAATTATTTCCTGTTTATCTTAGATAGTTTGTTTTGCATGTATTTGTTTGGATGTTATCTTTCCCATTAGACTGTAAGCTCCTTGAGGGCAAGACCTATCTTTTGCCTTTTTTTTTGTTTTAATACCCCCAGCACTTAGCAAAGTGTCTGGTACATAGTAGACACTTAATGTTTGTTGATTCATTTTTTTTAATTCAGTTTTATTTATATTCAGTTCCAAATGTCCCCCACCCAGTCCTAGGGATGTGTGTGTGTGTGTGTGTGTGTGTGTGTGTGTGTGTGTGTGTGTGTGCATATGCATGCATATATATTAGTGCTGGTGTGAACAGACATATTTTCTATTTACTTATACGTGTTCTGAATGTTGTAGAACAAGATGTCCCTCCCGGGATAAGCTGATTACCTGAAATTTGCTCATAATGCTGTTTAACTCAGCCCTGGATACTCAAAACCTTCCCAACTCCCTCAGCCTCCTTTCCTTGCTGACTGAAAGGCTGGAATACGGTAGACTAAACTCCTGTCAGAACTTCCCTTTACAGAGGATTGGGTTCTGGGCTTTCCGCTAACTATCCACTTTTCATTTGCAGCTCTGCTTGGTGTGAACTCTACAGAACATAATATCCCCACTTCAGGTTCACTAGGTATCCCATCTCCTCCCTTCCCTTTTGTTTTCTCCCTTTAGACTGTAAGCAACTTGAGGGCAGGGCTATCTTTCTTTTTCTTATTTGTGTTTAGCATAGTGCCTGGTCCATACTAGGTGTTTAATAAATGTTTACTGAATTGAAATGAATATGTGTACATATTTTCTCCCCTAATATAATATAAGTTCCTTAGGGGGGAGACATTATTTTATTTTTGTCTTTTTTTCCTCCACTTAACAAATAAATACTTGTCAACTGGTCACCAAAGGCTACACAATCCATTCTTTCTACTAGCAGGCCCACTTTCCTAGTTCAGGCTTTCAACGCCTCTTGACTAGAAGACGTGTCTTACTTGTTCTCCCTGTTTAAAATCTCTCCCTACTCCCACCCATCCTCCACACAGCTATCAAAAAGATTTTCCTAAAGCATATGGCTGAATCCACTCCTGGAGCCACTCCTGTGGCTCTCTACTACATGTAGGATCAACTATTAAACTGCCCTGTTTGTCACTTCAAGTTTTCAAAACCCAGCCCCTTCCTACCTTTCCAATCTTTTACCCATTACTTCCCTTCGTGATGCAACTATATTGACTTATTTGCTATTCCTCACAATGATACTCCATCTCCTGTCTCCATGTCTTTGCAACGGCTGTCATCCATTCCCAGAATGCTATACTTTCCCAACTCTGCCTTTTGGCAGACTCAGCACAAGTACCACCTTCTGCAGGAGGCCTCTCCCCGTCCCTACAGTTATTACTATCTTCCTTTTTACAACTATCTTTCATTTATTATGTTTCTTGTATGTATTTTTTTATGTACATGTTATCTTTCTCATTAGAATATAAGCCCTTTAAGTGCAGGGATTTATTTTTCACTGTTTTCTTTGTACCCCCCAATGCTTAGCTTTATGTACAACCTAGGTTGTACATGAGATAAAGGCTTAATAAATGTTTGTGGATTAACTGATTTAAATCTAAGTATATTTATAGGGTGATAAAGCTTTAAATTTGTCAACAACTACTTGTGAAACTCAGCATCCTAGGAAGGATATCTTCCCCACTTAACATATAAAGATCACAGGATCATACATTTTGAATAAGAAGGGACCAAACCCCCTTATTTTACAGGTCAGGAAACTAAGGCCCAAAGTTAAATGACTTAATTGAGGTTATACAAACAAAGTGGCAGGGTTAAGATTTGACTCTAGGTCCTCTGACATCATAACAAGCAATCTTTCTTCTACACCACATATAGCTTCCTCATCTTTTATAGTATTTGGAGAACTCAATTCTCCTACCAGTTGAAAATCGTGCAGTTTTATGCACTGACATTTATGCAATAGTTTTATAGTTATCTTTGTTCTCTAGGATAGAGGTTAAAGGAACAGATTCCAGGTTAAGAGAAATCATCTTGCCTCCTAGCATACTATATTAAGCATAGGATTATGATACAAACCACTTGGTTCTTGCTGTCCATTTCCTTTTTCCTTGGGCTCTTTCTGGTTGTTCTTACCTCTCAAGTCTTGCTGTGTACGAGCACCACCCATGCTCTGCCTGGGCATCCGAAGAGAAGTTCGCAAGGGAGTATGCCTTTGTTCATCCAGGTAAGCAAGGTCCTCTAAGTGGGCAGAGCTGGTAGCTGCCAAGGTAAAATAATCCAGTCAGAATCTAGAAAGTTGGGAAATATCTTATAACATTAGTCTGTAGCATGTAATTTATAAACATTAAAGTGATATACAAATTTGAGTTATTAGGTGAAGAAAAATCACCTAATTATTTTTAGCATTTTTTTCTTTAAAAATGTTAAAATGTTTAAAAATAGGAATAGATCTTGCTATTGTACATGCACCTGGAAAAGAATAAAGGTAAAATAGACAATGGGTGCTTGGCATAGTTGCCAGATGCATAACAAATATTGTTCTAGGATTTATAGGAAATGACCTATGGACCCTGGTTCCAAAATAATTTCTGATGCCTTGTGAAACTGGCAGAGGAAGTAATTCCTATTTTCTTCAAATGTATGGTTGGGTTTAGGGCAGAAGGGCTTGAGGGTGGGTAGAGTTTATATGGGTAGAGTTTATCACTTGCCACAGATGTGGAGCGTCAATGGGCCTTCTCTATAATGAGTCAAATCATTAAGAATTAAAAAACGAGGGGACCCTTGATATAATGAAAACTTCAAGGAAGGAGGGAAAAAGAGTGGAAAAATAATTTGATATTTTAAAATTAATATCTCCTGTGACCTTCCCATATAATAGGTTGGTATGGTTCCCATTTGATTGCTCTAAGGTTTACTACAGAGGGGAGTGTTTTGCATCAGAATAACTTTATAGTTCAGTCTCAATATTTAATTGCTTCTTAAGTAGTAGCCACATTGCTTCATTTTACAAATGATACACTATGTAAAATGCTTGTCACATGGTAAGTGCCATGTAAATGTTAGCTACTATTATAATCCAGAATATGTAAAACTACTAACCTACCATTATGGAGTGTCTTAAAGTATACAAAATTTTCTTCTTCCGACAAACCCGTGAAGTAGATAGTACAGATATTGTCACCCTCTTTTTTTATAGATTGAGACAGAGGTTAAGTGACTTGCAGACACAACTAATCAATGTCAGAGCAGAGATCTGAACTCAAGTCTAGCACTCCTGAAGAAAAAGCTATACTGATGTTTACTAAAGTCCTCCTCATACAGGTTTTATAACTTGGAATTGAATAGAATTGAATTCCTATTGGGCACCTATTACATAACTGTTGATTTGATTAATCAGTTAAAGATGATGTCAAAAAATTCCTTCACAAGTAACTTGAAAACTCATTGAGATGTTAAAGCTTGTACCTCAGAAAAAAATGATTTATAAATAGCAAAGCAAATTGAAACAGGCATGCATTGAAAGGATGAAGAAGAAAATAAAAATCTGAGTTAAAGAAAGCCCCCTTGTTTTTACACTAGTGCTTTTATTTCACAACAGAACTTTACTTTCTATTTTAATCTAAGTAACCACACGTATCAGTTGGAGGTTTTGTGACTTCAGGGGTAGTTACGGGGACTAAATGGTGTTTCCTGCCCTTCTCTCTTCAAATCCAAATCCCTGGCTTCATAAAATATGCAAATAAACACACAAATTACATGTTAACACAGAGGAGCAAAAAGGCAAAAATTCTGAAAGGCTTCCTGCTCGTTCCGCAGCCGGAGATAAAAGTTTGCTCAGGGATAAAGGAGTAGATTTCATGATGCTTTCAGTGAAGGAGACAGAAGACTCTTTATGCTGCCAAAGGAAACAGGAAATCAGTTTTTGCTCACTGGCGATAAATTAAAAGTGAGCCACACTCCCAAGTGAGAGACTTTCAGTGATAAGAATACGGCTCAGTCTTTTTATTAGTGATCGAGAACGAGGTTCTAGCTTGCTACCAGTAACTATATTATTTTCTTTTTTCTTTCTATTCTTTATTATTATGAATGAGACAAACAAAAAAAACGAATATTCGCTATACAAGGAATAGAAAAAGACGACTACACACAAAACCTTGAATCTCTACATGCAGCTTGTTCCCTCAAATAAATTTAAAATTTAACATAAGTTCTAATACTACACTAATGGTTTATGGTCCTTTTAAATTTCCTTCTGCTCTCATCTGTCTATTTTTTAAATGATTCACTGTTCTTTTCTTCTTGTCTTCTTTTTGTTTAGTACTATTATCATTACCCCCTCATTTCTCCCTCTGCTCCCAAAAGAAAAAAGAAAAGCCCTTTCTTGTAACAAATGAACTATGAAAAAATGGACATCCTGGCCATTTCTGAATATGTAGGCCTCATTCTGTAACTCATCACCCGTCTGACTGAAAGTGGGAAGCATGAAATGACCATTAGCCTTCTATTGCTATAAATGGGCATTGTGTTGATCACAGTTCTTAAATCCTTCGTGTCAGTTTTCCTTTATAGTGTTTGCTGTAGTAATTGTACAAATGGTTCAATTGTTTTGCTGAATCGACTCTACATCAGTTCATTGAAGTTCTCCCAGATTTCCCTCAATCTGTCCCTTCTGTCATCTCTTACAACATAATATTCCATTTCATTCATGTACCATTATTTGTTCAGCTATTCCCCAGTTGATTGGCACCCACTTTGTTTCCAGTTTTTTGCCATAAGAAATGTGCCTCCGTGAATATTTTGGACATATAGTCCTTTCCCTCTTTCTCCTGATCTTTCTGGGGCATAGGTCTAGTACTGATATGACTGGGTGAAAGGGTATATACGCACAATGACAGTATAGTTCCAAATTGCTTTCTAGACTGGCTGAATCACTTCACAGGCATACCAACAGTATATTAGTGTGCCTGTCTTCTCACAGCCCATCTATATTAGTTTTAGTTTATGCTACTATATATAATTACTTTTGAATCTTATATACTGAGTCAGTTACACTGATCAACTTTTCTATTTTTTTTGACCAGCACAAAGTAGTTTTTGATAATTGTTACTTTATCAGATAATTTGAGAACTGCTACACTCCCTTTACAGGCGCAGCTGCATTAGATATAATGCTGAGCCTGGAAGGCTCATCTTCCTAAGCTCAAATATGGCCTCAGATACTCAACAGCTGTGTGACCCTGGGTAAGCCACTTAACCCTGTTTGTCTCAGTTTCTTCATCTGTCAAATGAGCTGAAGAAGGAAACGGCAAACCACTCCAGTAATTTGCCAAAAAAACCTCAAATGGAGTCATGGAACAGTTAGACACTACTGAAAAATGGAAAAAAAACCTAAACCAAACCACCATCAAAGGCCCCCTTACTTCCTATTTAAAAAAATAATTCCTTTGAGATACTTGACCAAATGAATTCTGCTTATTTTTTTTAGTTGTATAAAGTAACGCTTTGGTAGTCTGACATTGCATTGAAGTTGCAGCTATTTAGGTCATATTACAATTTTTATTATGTTGGCTTTATCCAACTATGAATGATATATTCTTTCAGTGATTTAGTCTGTCCTTATTTGTGTAAACGAATTTGGTAGTTGTAGTTAGTCAAATAGTCAACAAGTATTTATTAAATATTTAATATGAACAAGGTACTGTGCTAATTGCTAGGAATATTAAAAAAGGCAAAAAAACCAGGCCTGTTTTCAAGAAGCTCCAATTCTAACCGGACAGATAACATGCAAACAATTAAGTACACAGAAGATACATTCAGTGTAAATGGGAAGCAGTCTTAGAGGGAAGGCACTAGCAATAAGAGGGACTTAGAAAGGCCTCTCACAGAGGGCAGGATCTGAATTGAGACAGAGATGAGGAACAAGAGTACTCCAAGTGTGGTGGACAGCCAGAGAAGTGTGCAGTCTGGAGATGGAGTGTCTAGTGTGAAGACAAACAATAAAGCCAATATCACTGGATAGCAGAGTATGTGGAAGAGTACAGGAAAGGGAAGAAGGGGCCAGGTTTTGAAGTACTTTAAAAGCCAAAAAGATTTTGTATTTGATCTTGAAAGTAACAGGGAGTCACTGGTGTTTATTGGGAAGAGGAATGATACAGTGAGAACCATACTCTAGGAAAATAACTCGGGCAACTAAGAGGAGGACAGACTGGAGCAAGGAGACTCTTGAGGCAAGGAAACCAACCAGAAGGCTGTTAGAAGAGTCCAGGCATTAAGTGATGGAGGACCACTATAGGGTAGCGATTCTTTGAACAGAGAGAAGGAGGTATGTATGAGAGATTAAAATAACAGGTCTTGGCAACAAATTGTACACACATACATACACACATGTATGTGTATATGGAGTGCAGATGAAGAGAAGATGATGACAAGAAGGTTATGAGTCTGAGTGACTGAGAGGATGATGGTGCCCTACATAGTTAATGGTAAATGTGGAGGATTTTGGGGAAAGATAATGAGTTCTATTAGACATTCAGTTTGAGATGTCTAATAGGCATTTGGTGTGCTCAGATGAAAAGGCCGAATATAGAATTTCTTTCTTATTTTGATGGTAAATTCAATCAACCAGCATTTATTAAGCACTTATTATATGCCAGGCATATAATAAGTGGTGCCAGGGATACAAAGAAGGCAGACATTTTACATAATCTGTAGTTATTTTAAATGGGATTTCTTCTATCTCTATCATTTGAGTTTTGCTACACAGAAAGGCTGATGTTTTTTGTGTTTTAATTTTATAGCTTGACATTTTACCGGTTATTTATGGCCTTGTTTATTTTTGGTTGAATTTCTAGGATTCTCTAAATGATCATGTCATCTTCAAAAACTGGTAATTTTGTTTTCTCTTTGACTATGCTTATTTTCTCAATTTCTTTTTTCTTGGTTTATTGCTGTAACTAGCATTTTTTTTATCTATATGAAATAAAAGAGGTGAAAATGAACATTCTTGCTTTATCTCTGATTTTACTGGACAGGCCTCTAGCAGCTATCCATTTCAGTAATGCTAGCTTAGTTTTAGATATACTTTATTTTATTAAAAAAGGACAGTTTAGTCCTGCAAGTTTTAGTGTCTAATAAAAATGAAAACTAAAATTTGTCAAAAGCTTTTCCTGTATCTCTTGATATAATAATGTGATTTTATTTTTTTGTTATTAATGTGGTCCTAAGTTTACAGTTTCCTTGAATTAACCTTACGTTTCTGGTATAAATCCAAGCTGGTGATAGTGTATAATCTTTCCAAAATGTTGCTATAGCTTCTTTCCTAACACTGGATTCGATATTTTGTGTTGATATTAGATACTAGTTTGTAGTTTTCTTTCTCTCCTTTTTCTCTTCCTGGTTTAGGTATCAAGACCATGGCTGTCTCATAGAAGTTTTGAAGAATCTTTTCTTTCCTTTTCTTTGCAGATAACTGGTGTAATATTGGTATCAATTGTTCTTTGAATGGTTGATAGAATGAATTCATAAATCATTCTGGTGCTAGGTTCCTTTTCTTTTAGTAAACCATTAGTGTAAACCTCAAATTAATTCTGAATCACCTAGGTACTATCAGAATACTGACTTATTACAGCAAAGATCAAAATAGCAAATCAGAAGAATAAAAATGTAAATACAGTATATATATTTAAGGCAACTCCAACCAACCCATTTAAACAAGCTGCTGATGGCAGAAAATAAGAAACGGATAAAAGAACAGACATTAACAAAAACCATTACCTGAAATGTAAGCTTAACAGATATAAATCAATCTTAGTAACAAGATCAAAAAGTTTAGAAACAGCCTAAATGAGCAAATATTTTATTCTGTTGCCAAGTAAACAAGAGCAATTTAATAATACTCTAAATTCAGAGTATAAATTTGTTATAAACATGCTACTCAGACTAGTAGAAGATTATAAGTAGTTTGCTTTAAAAAATAGTGAGAAGTAGTTTAGGAGAAAAACAAATTTTCTGAAAGCATGGCCAGCGGTCAAAATAAACAAAATCACTCTATTGACCCCCAGGTCATTCTTCTTTTTTCAAGGAGCTCAACACAATCTTCCTCTGCTAGCAAACTCCTAGGCTTATGTTGAGGGAATTTAACATCCAGAGAGATGATACTTCAAACTCCCTAACCTTCCAATTCCTCAGCCTTCTTAAATTCCATTACCTACTTCTTCTTCCACCTCACCCACACGTAGGAATGGTCACATACTAGAACCATTACTTATAAGTGTTCTACTTCCTAATTAAGAACTCTAACATTCCCTTATTTGATTACAACCCCCTATCATTCCACCTTATCTATGACTCTTTTCTTCCTAAACTTAATCTTTGCCCTCATCAAGACTTCCAATCCCTCTTCCCCTTTCACTATTTTCTCAGGTCATTATCATGGCTTTGACTCCATGTTTCTCCCTCTCTCTCACTCTGTCTCTGTTCCTCTCCCCAATCTCAACCTAATAGCTACTTCAACTCTCCACTCTTCTGCTCCTGAATCCCTTGTTGCTTGTCCTATTGCCACTCTTCTCTTACCAAATGTCAGCTATAGATTATTTAACCACTATTTGACTACTACATTTCTGCTCATGAGCTATTGAATGCAGCTGGAAAAAGTCTTACAATTGTATTGACAGAATCACTACATATATTCAAGGTATCTAGCCTCAACTGGACCTCGCTGTAGCTAGGCAGTCTTTTTATTTTTCTGTGCTTCCCAATTTCACTTTTCACTGAAGCTATTCCTAACCTGCTCTTCCCTTTTTCAAGCCTCCCCCACTTCCCTGAGTTGAGAATCTTTACTGAGAAATTTGAGTTTATTCAATGTGAGTTTCCTCTTCTCCCAGTATCTTCACCTCAAAACTCCTTAATATCATCCTTTTTCTCTCTTCTCTTGACCCTCCCCCCCCCAGTCTCTGAAAGGGAGGTGGCCCTTCTTACCAAGGCATCTCACTACACATAGCCTTGATCCCCTCCTGTCTTCTCTAGCAGAATACACCCTTAATCATCCCATCCTCCCCCAATCTTCAATCTCTCCCTATCAACTGGCTCTGTCTCTAGCAGGCCTGTGTTTCCCTTTCTTAAAAAAAATTCACTAGCATAACTTACCACCACCTCAAGACACTGTCCTCTCTCCTCTCTTATTCAGCCAAACTCCTTGAAAAACTGTCTTCACACCATCTCTCACATTTGTGTCCTTCTGTTCAGTCATGCGATCACCATTCTAGTTCAAGTTATCTCTCTCCTAGACTTCTGCAGAGCTTCCCAGTTGGCTTCACTGTCTTTTCTCTCCAAGCTCTCCTCCACAGAGATGGCAAAGTAATAATCCTGAAGTACAGCTTTGACTATGTCATTTCCTTTTTCAATAAAGTCTAACTCTGCTTGGCATTTAAAGTGCTTTGACATATGGTTCCAGCTTTCTCTCTAGGTTTATTACACATTAATTCTCCTATCATACACCCAACAGTCCATCCAAACTGGTCTTCTTGTTGTCCCTCAAACAGGGTGTTCCTATTTCTTGGCCTCTACACAGGCTCTCCTCATGCCCATATTGTGCTCCTTTCTCACTTCTGTCTCTTAGACATCCCAGACGTCTTTAAAATGTAGCTGAAACAATACTTCCTATACAAGGCCATTCCTGAATTTCCCCAAACCCCACCCCAGCTAATTTCATTGTTCTGAAATTACCTTGTATTTTGAAAATAATCTCTATCAGTTTATATGGTTTTTTTCTTCCCCTTAAGAGAATGTCAGCTTTTGGTGGGCAGGGACTACTTTTTGTCTTTGTACTCCCAGCTCAGAACCTGGCACAAAGCAGGCACCTAATAAATGCTTATCCATTGACTGGTCACATAAAAATGAACAACGTAAACCTTAAAAGAGGAGAGGCTTCTGAGTGACAGCGGCAGAAAGAGGGTCTAGAAATGGCAGCAAGGAGCAAGGAGGACGATAAACCTCCTCCTGGTGCACAATGTCAGAGAATATAACAAAAGGAATATCGGGGCGGCTAGGTGGTGCTAAATAGAGCACCGGCCCTGGCGTCAGAAGGACCTGAGTTCAAACGTGACCTCAGACATTTGACACACTTACTAGCCGTGTGACTTTGGGAAAGTCACTTAACCCCAATTGCCCTCCAAAGGGCAAAAAAAGAAAGGAAAAGTAAGAAAAGGAAAGAAAAGAAAAGAAAAGGAATATCACGGCCAGTAAAGCAATATTACTGAGAGGCAGATTTTCATAAACACAAGACGATGGAGAGTATGAAAAGAAGAGATGAAGCCTTTTTTTTTTTTAACAACTGAACAGGATTCAAGGAGGGCACAATGGAGAGTAAGGGCAGAGAAGGAAAAGAAATGGAATTTATTGGAATTGGGCTGGTTAGGAGGAAGTGTATGGGAGATGTAGCAGGGAAGAGAAGTCTTTGCCCTGGGAGACTTCAATAATTACTAGAAGACTTGAAACAAAATGAAACAAACAAAACAAAATCCCAAACCTTGCACAATTCTTGCCATTGAACTACATGGGCTATTTGACAAGTCTTTTGTGATGGCACCAAAGAATCTCTTTTTCTTCTTAGGTGGAGGATATGCATATTTCAACCACCTAGATGTAAGAAATAGCAGCTAACATTTATAAAGTGCTTTATTTATCTTATTTAATCCTCTGAACAACAATATTTAGAAAGGAGTGAAATTATTATCTCTATCTGACAAATGCCACAAAAGGTAGTTACTATAAGGTGAACTCTTTTCATTAACAAATCAAGTTTCTCATAGATATAAATTACACTATGTCTAAGATACACTAGGTCTATGATCCTAAGAAGCTGGCTAACTTTCTTTCAAAACAGGGGAATTCAAAAGGAAGTCAGAAAGATAATCTGGAGACTATCCTGACATTCTCCTGGAAAGGATCATGATGATATTGTATATTTAGAGCTAAAAAGGACTTCAGAGCTCATCTATTCTAACCTCTTCATTTTATAGATGAGGAGCCTGAGGTCTGGAATTGTGATATGATTTGTCAAAAGCCACACAGTATCAGAGCTGGGATTTCAACTCAGGTCCTGTCATTCAATATCCAGCAAACTTTTTAAGGTGTATCCCATTAGAGAGGAGAGTTAATGAGATGGAAACTGTGAACAGAGAGTAAAATTTAAAAGCAACTAATAAATGTCTGAGCTTTTACTCAGGACTCAGCAAAAGAAGACTTGAATTATTTTAAAGGGGGCAACAAATTTCAGGGAGGCAAATGAAATCACAGTACCATTCTCTGAAAAGTCATTCACAGTGCTAGGAGTTTTTTTTAAAAAGTGCTGCCTTAATAAATGACCTTTAAAAACTTCTTTTTAAAAATAAATGAGCAAAGTTTAAGCTGTCAGATGTGATACATTTTTGACATTTTTAATGATTGTCACAGGCACTTTGGTCCAGTTAACATAAAAGATGACAAAATTTTTTTTTTCTTGACCAGATTTCTCTTCTATTTGATTATAATGTCAAATTATCATATTTTTCTACTTAATTAAACATTATTCAAGAAAAGATGACCTTTTATTAAGGATTCCTTGGCAAGCAGAAGAGGCATATTTAGACCTAGCAATGGATACACATCCTAAGTGTTGTAGAAGTCTAGTGATATTAAAAAAAAAATCCCTGTGTTTAGCTAACAGGAGTATTGATTAAGTAGGTACGTGATAACACACAGACTGAAATTCTTCAGGCATGTGGGAAGTTTAAGTATTTGAAATTGGACATTGCAAATTGTGATCCATGTCTTCCAGTGGTGAGCTTAATGCCTTTTTTGGTCTTCACTAATGGTTTAACCACTTTTAATTAGCTAGAAATTACATTTATTTCTTACTGTCAAGGGAGAAAGTACTCCCTTTCAACCTAAAGGCTGAACTAAAGAGAATGAAGAGCTCCTTCTTACTAAGGAAACCTTGGGTCACTAGGACCAGAATTCAGCATTTCCCTCCATTTAAAGGCTCAGGTCAAGGCAACAACAACAAGATTTGCCCAACGTCCTCATCCCTCAGGCTGGTGGCAATATCAGAGGTGTAGTATGCCCAGAAATAGGGGCTGGGGAAGAAGTTTGAAGGGAAAAAGAAATACAAGGAGCATACAAGATCCTAGATTCTTTCACCAACTAACTGAACTGTAAGAGGTTTAGTAAACCCCTGTACCCAGGTTACTAGACTTAGGTCTGCTTAGCAGCAGGTGCTATAGATTAGAAGGGAGAGAATCACATCAGTATTGATAAGTCATGGGCCTAGGTAGCTATCACTCTAGGCTACTCCATACAGTTGAATTTGCCTATGTGAATTATGCATATGATGGTATAGTACTGTATATTAATTACATGCAAGGTGGTATATAGAGTAGAACAAAAATATTTTGTAAAAAACAGAAAAATCAACCTGGATAGATACTTACTAAGAAAACAAAAAGCACTCTATGCCTAACTAGTAGACAATGTTTGCTTATTGCATGTTTCTAATTTATGTTCTAGAAAAATTAATTTGATAGCAGAGTGGAGGATGGGCTAAAGTGAGAAGAGACTTGCATTAGGTAGATAATTGGGCATGAGAAGATAAGGGCCTGTACTAGGGTGGAGGCAGTATCAGTATTAAAACAAAAAACTATATACTTGACAAATATTTAAGTTAATACTACCTTGAATAATGTTACTCTCACATTTTGAAAGTGTCATTTTATAAAACAGTTTGAACACTTAAAAAAAAAAGATTGCCTACTTTATCATCCCCACCCTCTAATTTAACTTCAATCTTTCCCAGTCTAGTGGCTGCTTCCCTATTGTCTACAATCATGCCCATAAAATCGCATTCTCAAAAAACCCTCCCTTGATTCATTCATCCCTGCTAATTATAGTCCCACCTCTCCTGATTTTTGTGGCTAAACTTCTTGAGAAAACCTTCTATAAGAGCACTCTTCACTTCTTCTCCTCTCACTCTCTTAACTATCTATAATCCAGCCTCCAACTTTATCATTTAACTAAAACTTCTTTCTCCGAACTTACCAGTTCTTGTTCACCAACTTCAACTGCCTTTTCTTAGTTCTCCTCCTTATTCAATTCTCTGCAGCCTTTGACCCTGTCAGTTATCCTCTTCTGCTTGATAATCTCTTTCCTCTACCTTTTGTAGACCCTATTTCTTGTTCTCCTCCCGCCTGTCTGATTGTTTCTTCTCAGGGTCCTTCGCTGGATCTTCATCTAAGCCATACCTACTTACCTATGGCGTCCAAAAGGTGTCAGAGCTGGGCCCTCATCTGTGAAATGGGGAATAATAATAGCACCTGCCTCACAGAGTTGTTGTTAAGGATCAAATGAAATAATACTTGTAAAGTGCTTAGCACAGCACCTGGTACACCGTGGATGCTTAATAAATGATACTTCTGTCTCTTCTCTTCTTCTCTTGAAAACAGAGGATAGTGCATGGCTGAGCTGGTTCCCCAGGGGTCAAGACAGGGAAGGAAGGTGAGTGTAGCTGATGCTATGGTGATGGCCTGGGAAAGTACTTAGGAGTGAAGGGACTGGAGAGATCATTGTGAAGATAAAAGAACAGATTTAGGGGTTATAAGGCAGAAGAAAAGATGAAATGATAAAAAACAATCACAATCAGATAAAGGAACTTCAGAATTTATGGAAGTGGGTCACTTGTGGGTGATGGTGAGATCAAGGGTTAAGACCAATTCTGTGTGTAGCTGAGGAGTTGAGCTGATTAAGGAACTGGGAAGTTAAGGAGTTTAAAGGAGTATTAATATGCATATTAAAGTCCCTTGATATAAGATAAAAGCTAAGAATGGAAAGAAAGACAGGGAGACAGGCACTGAACTCACTGAGAATAGGAGAATGTCCTCGAAGTTAGTGGATTATCAGTTACCAGAATCTTGACTGGGTGATAAATGGATAAATATAAACTGAATGAAACTCAAAGGAAGAGAGCTTGCTGAGTAACAGTGGTAGAAAGTCTGGAAATGGCAAAGGATACAAAGGAGTATTGTTTCCCTCACCACAATTACTGAGTCAAGGGATATGAGTAAACTGGTGGAGAAAGGGTGCCAGGGATGCTGTGCCATCAGAAGGGAGTCAGGTCTCAATGTGAGAGCCTGGAGGATGGTAGGAGTGGGAAAGGAAAAAGTTTAAGATGAAATAAAATTTGTTACCTATGAAGCAGGCATTCCAGAGAATACAGTGGAAGGGAAAGATAGCTATGTAGTGGGATCTTAGGGTAGGGACTCTTCCTGAAGGGATGGAAATAAGGGTTTGGTGGTGGGAAAGACAGTCTATATGACAAATAGTCAAGTGTTTGAAATCACTGGGATGGGAAGAGAATGACTATGTGGGGATATGTTTTAATCAGTGAGGAAATGAGTTCAAGAAGTTGTTCCTGGATGGCCGCCTGATGATATGGTAGATACTAGTACAGTCCCTCATCATCTCTTGAATGAAATACTGCACCAGCTTTCCAGTTGGCTTCTCTGCCCCTAGTCTCCCTCGACTCCAACTCATCTTCCACTTAACTGCCAAAGTGATTTTTTTTAAGTGTAAATCTTACCATATCATCCCCCTACTTAATAAACTCAAATGGCTCCCTATTCGTCCTCAGATAAAATAGAAACTATTCTGTTTAGCTTATAAAGTTCTTTATAGCCTAGCCCAAATCTATTTTCACAGCTTCAATGGATACTGTTTCCATTTCTACACTCTGTGATCCAGCCAAACTGGTCTTTTTGTTCTTCTCACATAATGACATTTCATCTTCCACCCTATGCCTTTGCCCTTGCTGTCCCTGATGCCTGGAATGTACTCTCTCCTCACCTCCATTTCAGAGAAATCTTCTATTTCTTCAGGATACAGCTCAAGCATCACCTTCTACAGGAAGCCTTTCCTGATGCTCTCAACAGCTTGTGCCTACCTTCTCAAACTGCCTGTACTTAACCTGGGGCAGACAGGTGGCATAGTGGCTAACTCACTCAACCCGAAGTCAAGAAGATCTAGATCAAGAAGATCTCAAATCTAGCCTTAGACACTTATTAGCTGTGTGACCCCGGGCCAGTCACTTAACCCTTGTTTGTCTCAGTTTTCTCATCTGTAAAATGGGAATGATAATAGTACTTACCTTCTAGGGTTGTTGTGAGGATCAAATGAGACATTTGTAAAGCACTTAACACAGTGCTTGGCATACAGTAGGCATTATATAAATGTTAGCTATTGTCATTATTATTATTATTATTAACCAATCTGTACTTATTTGTATTTATTCTCTTTAAATGTATTCTGCATATGTTTATGTATACACATACTATCTTGTCTTTCGTGTTAGAATATAAACTCCCAGTAAATAGGGATTGTTTTATTCATTGCATTTATATCCCCAATATTTAACAAAGTGCTTGGCACACAGTATCTTAAAAATCTATGTTAAATGATTTCTTTTTTTTATGGCAGAGATAAAATTAGGGGGTTTTTGTTTCTGATTAACAGTGAAATAAAAGCAAATGACATTCTGGTTTGGTTTAGGATATAAACCAAACTTTGTGGATGTAGCAGAAAAATCTATTCTTATTCAAAAAAAATCATCTGGCTATTACAGAGTTAGTTTTATAAGTCAACCACTAATAATGGCGGCTTATATTCAATCAATAACTATAACTGGCTTTTTTTATGTTGAGGTATATTTTTTAATGAATTAACCTTTTCTAAGGAATGCTATAAAATTTCTTATAGTCCCTAATAAAACTAACATCAATTTTCTACCTCTCTCAACCTACCCCATGGGATGTGGAAATATAGCAAACAAAATCTGGAATAAATTCATGTCTCAATTTACAGGCAGTTGATATTAGAAGAAATGCTTTTATCACTGTCTCTGCCTGATTATTTCATTCACAGACTACAATACTGATAGGCTGGCTGAGTTAAGGAGAAGCAACACTGTTCAGCCTCAGAACATTATCTCTGCAGTCAAGACATGGGTCTCATGTTAGTTCTTGAGCTGAGAATCTTGGGTGATGACAACTGGAATCAGGACTGAAGGATCCCTAAATGCTTTATTCCGGAACTGCAATGAAATCATGAATTGTGAATGTGTGAATCATATTCACATAAATTGTGAAACTATGTGAATCATAGCATGTCCTCTGAAAAGTTTTAATGCATAAAACAATGAGGACTTCCCTATCTAGTGAACTATTCTTTTTAATCAAGGTTTAAAAGCAAAGAGGAAAAAGGAGATAGTAAAACCAATCAACTTCATATCTGATGGTCTATCTACCTCTCTATCTAATAACACTATATATGTGACAGCTTATACAGTATTCTACACCTACTGTCCCAGTTCTGTAGTACACTTTGTAGTGTATTTTTTCAGCTCTGCTGCAGGGTCAAGCTTGATATTATGTAGCAATTAATTTTTGAAATTTGCTCTTTCCTTTCATATTGCTGTATATATCTTTCTTAGTTCTTATTACTTATTATTATACTATTATAGTTATTATACATATTATACACATATACTATACTATACATACTACTATACATATTATATTATTATATTATATATTATAATATATTATTACTTAATATATTCCTAGTTCTTATTATTTACTTCACTCTACATTAGTTCTCTAAATAAATTTTCTCATGCTTCTCTGAATTCTTCATATCTATTATTTCTTATAGGAAAATATACTCCCATACCACAATTTGTTTAGTCATCTGATAGGCATTGCTTTGTCTCCAGTTCTTTGCTACCAAAAAGTGACTCTATGAATAATTTGGGCACAAATAGAGAGACTTTCTGTCTTTTATCATGTAGATAAAGTCACATGAAGAGTAGTGGGATCTGAGAATCAAAAGATATGGATATTTTCATTACTTTTTTAAAAAAGTCTAATTTCAAACTGCTGTCCAGAATTGTCAGATCAATTCAGAATTTCACCAACAGTGTAGTAAAATGTGCCTTTTCCCATGCCCCTTCAACATTTATTGTAGACATCTTCTGTCAGCTCTGTCAATTTGTTGGATGTAAGAGTTGTTTTCATTTCCATTTCTCTCTGTATTAGTAACATGCAGTATTATTTCATATGGTTGTTAACAGTATGACACTTTTTCTGGGGTACTCACCCAATTTGCTCTTAAACTCTTAAGTTGGGTTTTCAAGAGAAGGCTGCTATTTTATATTCTAGGGGTAACCTGGTGGGTCTGAACTCCTAACATTATTACTTAAAAGATCTCACTGGTGTGCTTCACATTGACAGTCAACCAGCAGACACAATGAACTCTTAGCAAAGCATTTACTAAGATGATATATAGGAACAGTAAATCTATGTAACATTTTCCCATAAACCAAAAGTGTATTTTCCCATAAATACGGTGTCCCACATGAAAAGTGGGCTTACACCTGTAGAACAATTGCAGTATGGCACATATATATGATATAAGTATTGCAAAGGCAACAAAGAACTTATGTTAAAGGACCTGGAAGTCCTTTCTTTCTTTGTAGAGTCCCTCACTCTGCTTCCTTTGTGTATAATGTCACTGTTGAGCATGTTGCTCTATTGACAGCTTAGCATCTTAAGTTGGGTTTTTCTCTCCACAGCTGTCTCATATCTTTGATGTAAGTGGTACAGTTCCTCAAAAAAACTCAGTATTCCTTGCATTAATTACTTTTGTGTTGGATTATAGTCTGTAAAGGATGTGATTAGTATTTCTGTCTTTTTACATTTATTTATGATTTCTAACATACGATCAATTTTTGCAAAGGTATGATAGTGTTGAGAAGTGTGAAATGTTCTCATTCAGAAGACAATATAAGCTCTTCTGACATAACTCCAACAGTTTGATCCAGTTCTGTTTTCTTTTGTTCATTTTTCTGAGTTTTATTTAGCTATGAGAAAGGAACACTGAAGTCTTTTACAATGATGTGTTGCTATCTCTTTCTTGTTGCAATTCAATTAACTTTCATAAATTTAGATTTTATGTCATTTTCACGCATACATGTTTAGTACTGATATTGCTTCATTGTCTATGGTTCTTTAGGCATAAAATATTTTGTGCTTTTGTCTGATGTGATGATTGCAACTCCTGCTTCTTTTTTTTTTTTTGGATTGATCAAATACACAGCAATTCCTCCCCAGTCTCATAGTCATTCTCCATGTTTATTAATTTTTTAAACCATGTTTTTTGTATACAGCAACGTTTCTTTCTTCCCTTTAATTTTTCTGTTATTTGTAATAGATTTTTATTAAATTTATGACTGTTGGGCTTGTGATTTCCTCCAGCTATTTTTCTGGTGATTTTGTTGGTACAGGGAATTCCCTGATAAGGAAACCTCTCTCTGTCAATGCAGGCTGTTACCTTCCCTGACTTACCCTAGTTGTGTGACTTTGGGCAAATCACTTAACTTCTTGGTGCTCAAGGCAACTCCCTAAGACTATAAATCTCCCATATCCCTAAAAGTTTCTCCACACTGGTTCCTTTTTACCTGTCCTAGTAAAAATTCCTTGATTTTACTTAAATTGCTAATTTATATTCATTTCTTTTAAATTTACTTAAGTTTATCCCTGTTTTGGTCAATCTCTCCCTTCCCTCCCACTAGCTAAGTATATGATTCAAAATCTTTCCTCCTACCTGAATCTCTTAGCTTAAGGGATACTCGTTTGCTTTTCACAATGTTTTTCTTTGTTTTGCTCTTCTTATCTCTTCTGTTACTAGAATTTCATTCTAGCAATTACAGGCTATATATTCCTAATTTTTGTTCCTTTTTTACTCTCTCTGCTACCTGCATTAGGGTAGTTTCATCAAATTCTTTCTATTTCTGTTACTGCATCTTTAAGTCTTATTCCATCCTTCCTTTATTTCATGCCATGTTCGGCTAAGAAATAACAATTCATGAAGGAAACAATATTGAATGGCAGCAGTGTCATATGATGAGAGTCACTCTGTCCTGAGTCAAGAGGCTTGGTCCTATTTCTTGCCCTTACCATGATCACTTTCCACTCTTAAGGTCAGGTTACTTAATTGTTGGCCTTACGTAACCCATCCTTCTCCTCTCCCCCATCCCTTACAACACATTATAAAGTTCTTATCTCTTCTCATAGATATATCCCTCTTCCTCCTTCATAGCAGTGCTCTTCAGTGACATCCCTTCCTTTCTCCTTCTGGAGTGAGAACTTCCCCCTTTTAACTCCTCCAATCCAAGTCCCTCCTATGCACGACTTTTATCCTATTCTACAGCACCCACTCCTACTCTGTTCAGTTCATCTACAGATTGGTGACTCTCTAGTTCCTGTCTCTTACCTCTCCTCTTCCTGTCTGTGCATCTTCCCACAATGTTATTACTCCCACAGGATACTGATTCACTTATAGAAGATCATAGGATTTAGTCCTTGGGGCATTAATTCAGCATTTCCTCCTTTCTTTCTCCAGAGTCTTACTTTCCTTAAAATCTTAAGCCCTTTAGGTCCTTTTATGACGTGTCATTGTTCTTTCTTTTACCTCTGAGTTCAAGTTTTTTTTTAATACATTATAAAAATGAGAACTAATTTTATTACTCATAATTTGACTTATTTACTTTTCTTGTGTTTCTTTTGTTTTCAGCATATAGGGGTGAATATTTTGCTCAGATTTTTGCCCCCTGAGGAATGCCTTTAAATCCTTTTTTGCTGAAAGTCCATCTTTTTTTCATTGATAATTAGGTTCAGCTTTGCAGAGTTATCTTATTTTGGGCCTCAGTTTCTTCCATTTTTAATCACTGTAAAATAACTGTGGGTTGTTCAAAATAGTGGGTTTTTTTTTTTCATATTTGAATGTTTCTTTTGGCTGCTTAAAAATTTTTGCTGTTTGTTATTTAAATTGTCAAAGTTAACCACTACATGCCTTGGAGCTTCAAGCACAGGCTTTTGCTGTGGGGGTGATTTGAGGATTCAGTTTATCATACTTTGTTATTTGTATTGTGGGCAGTTTTCTTGTATTATTTCCTGCAGTATGATATTCATGATTTGTCATGTTTTTTTACAGAACCTATAATTTTAAAGTTATTTTTCAGTATTTAGTTTTCGAGGTCAGTCACTCTGGTTTATAGTGAAGTCCCATGGTCTTCCAAAGTTGTTTCCTTTTACTTCTCCTCTGCCAAATTTCCTTCTATTTCTGTGTATTTGTGTTTAAAACCTGACATTCATTTTCTCTTTTGGTTCTAAATTTCTTTGGAAATGTCATGTATTATGTCTTCTAAATTCTGAACCCTGCTGTACCTCACAAGCCTTTGAAATTGCTTCAGCTCAATGTCTAATATGTAAAACAGGTTGGAGTGAGGTAGTGATAGTGAATTAAAGTTCTAAGTATTTAAGTTTTTCAATGATATTCCACTTTTTTTAAACCTTGGGTGGTGCTTCTCATAATATATAACAGATTAAGATTTAGTTACTCTGAATGAGGCATATGATTTTTTTTTCTGAGGGTATTTTTTTAGGGTAAAAGAGGTTTCAGTAAAAAAAACTCTTCTGCCACCTTGCAAGTCATATATGTGACCTCCACAGCCTTTTAAAAATTATGACTGTATAAAATACTACTTTGGTCTGAATAACAACCCAAAGTATTCATTCCTATAATTTTCTTTACTGTCATTTCCACAATATAATCCAGTGCCCAGGAGAGTGTCTTGTAGATAGTAGGCACTTAATAAAGAATAAATCATTTTTTTCTCATTTTTTTTAACCTTTGTCAGTTTCAATCTCCTGGCCCATTACTGAAGAATCATAAGACATGTGCTATAAAAATAAAATGTAAGGCTTGAAATCTCGTAGGCTTGTGTTCTGTGACCTACCTTACCATACCTATTTATTCTTTTCTTTAAAACATTTTTCTTTTTTATCATTATGAATTTGACTATTTTCAACAAATGCAAGCACTTCTTTATACAAAGAACAAAAAAGAGGATTGTACGTGACACTATGAATTTCTCTTATGAACAGTATTTTGAAAGTACATATTAAATCTAACATGGTAGTTCTAATACTGTTCTACTCATCTATGTCCCCTTCTGAACTTTCTTTTCCTTTCTTTTGTATATTTCTCAAAGGTTTCATTGATTTATTAATTTCCCTCCTTCTTACTTATAAGACACTGTACAAGTAATTTCCTACAATTAGAACATCTTCTCCATATTCTATTGAACCATGTATCTCCCTTCCCTCAAAAATTCCATATTTATTCCATATTAATGTTTCCTACTTCCCTGACAGCTTAGTACTTCAATGATACTATCATATTGTAATAGTTAATTTCCAGTGTATTTATATGTCTTGAATTTATCCAGACAAACTGAAAATAATTAGTGAATTCATAATTTGTGTATTTCTTCCCCTATATCAGTATGTCTGCAAACTCTCTGACAAGGAGTTGATACTGGCGTACAATATCCTGTGTACCTGAACCATATATACAAATACTCTTGAGAATATGACAGAGTTTGATAAATCCATCCCAGAGGACAGCACTTAAAGTTTGAGGATGGAACAGTGTAGATAATCTTTGAAATAATCAGGAGAAAAGGACTGAATAATAATGGTATTTGTGAATTAAATGTAGATTATAACATCAGGCAGTCATTTCGTCTCAGTAGAACATGACTATGCCTACAGACAGTATAGCAAAATTTCTGCAAGGAAACAAACCATAACAGCAGTAGTGGTTGTAGGAAGACTCTGGTTCCCAGATGATAGAACTTACTAGTCTTTCCTGATTCACATCAGCTTCTAAAGTGGAACATTAATTTAAGATAAATTGTACCATTTGCTACTCAACTATCCTTATAATATAGGCTTTAGAGTGCATGTAGTATGATTCCTTAATAAGTACAGTATTTTAATTAAGTAAAATTCAAACTGTCATATGACCTGATTACAATTCTAAATATAATGGTAAGCTAATACAAGTAAATCAGTTTTCATAGCTTAAAGTCTTTATGTTGATATTTTAATAAAAAAAAATTTATTCACTAAACCTTAGTACATTTCAATGACTTTTCTATGGTTGGCAAAAAGGTTTTTTTTTTTATTAAAGATATAGGTAGAACCATTACTAACTTTTTTCCTCACAAAGACCATAAAAGCAAAATGATCAATGGATGAATACCTAGAATGTTTTATTTAACATCCTAAACTTTCGAATTATCCAAAGTGTAAAAGGTCACTGGGTCTGGCAGCTCCCTTAGACTTGAACCTTCAAACAGACTGTCTAGCAACTGAAGACACAAAAATCACCTGGGTTGTTATAATTGACATTCAGGTGACTGAGACAAATCACAATTCTGAAGATAATCAGGTTAAGTAGGTCATCAAAATGTAGAGAACAAAGAATACCCAAAAGGATAAGAAAAAATTAACCTATATATTTCATCTCAGGAAATGAAAAAAAAAAGACACCAAAGTTTAACTGAAATAATTTATATAAAAAGAAAAATCTAGAAGAAAGCCCATAAAAAAGCTTGGTATCCAAAGGGAGTGAAGTAGGAAAACAGGACGGTTTCAGTGATGGACTTTTTGTCAGTTAAGAAACTTGTTTTCATACCACAAGTGTGCAGACAAATATTAAGTCGATATCAGTTCATAAGCAAAGATAATCCATGTAGCATGAGATATAGAAAAAAACCCCAAAGATGATTACTTATATTGAAAATGGACAACAAGACTTAAGTCAAATGCATATATATGTATATGGGAACAGGTACTAGGGAGAAAACACTGAAGTTCAAAATAACTCTTTCTTACATCACTTGCACTAACTTAATTAGATTAGCCAATAGATGCTGCTGCTCTGGCCAACTTAAGCAGTGAGTATGTATATAACAGGACTAATCTCTCCTGCTATAATAATAGCAGGTTATATTGATATAGCACTTTAAAGTTTACAAAGGTTTTTCCCCCTTCATAACAACTCTGTGAGGCAGGGAGCACAAATACCAATATTTCCATTTTGCAGATGAGGAAACTGAGGTTCAATCCAAACGGTTAGGAAGAGCCGGGACCTGAATCTAAAACTCAGGTCTTTATATCGTAGTCCAGTGCTCTTTCCTCTATACCATATTATCCTTTCCATATCCTCTTCATACATATAATTAAATTTTATTTTATTTTTTGCAAAAAAAGGCGACTTTTAATTTCTCTAAAAATCCTCAGACAATTTTCTGGTCTGTCACCTAAATCCCTCCTTATTCCCATTTTACAATTACCTGATTATTAAGCTTCTGTTTCTTAGGGGCAATGTGCAGCTCCAAACATTTTCAGGTAGTCTGTTTTAACTGAATTCTGTTGTTTTGTGTGCTTCCCTGATAGACCCTTTCATTCTCATACAAAGTGCTGACAACAGCTGCAGCATAGCAAACATTTCCTGTTCTCCACCCTATTGAGTCCTGTGCCAATCTCATTTGAAGCCATCAAGGATGACCATAGACAGTCCATTTTCTGGAAATATCTGTCTTGCTACTACAAATCCAGAAAGTGCCTTTTCTGGCACTGCAGACTTTAAAAATATGCACAAACATTTTAGGAGAAAACAGCTATGTCATGAAAGCCAAAAAATTTTTCTTTTTTATATCTGTGAAAAAATAAAATGATAGTTAAATATTCAAGTTTCATTCTAGGAAAACTGAACTACTGCAGCACAAATCTGTGCCAGGCTTGGACTACGAAATCCTACCCATACTTACCCTGAATCATTTTACTCTTTGGTTACAGTCTGTATACTCCATGTACAATCTCTTTATGATATGGGGGATTTGTGGCATTTGATTGTTATGTTTAAATTTAAATTGTACTTATTTGATTGTCCCTATTTCTAATACTATTCATTTTTATGTACTCATTAAAAATCTTTATAAATACATTAACCATAAATTTATTTTGAATGTAGTGAACATGGTATGTGTGACTTATTATTTAATATCTTATTACATACTTATGTTGCAGGATAAAAGCTCAGGAATTTTTAACCATTAACTATGAACATTATGTGTGTCTGTCTGCTTGCTATCTCTTTCCCTCCTCTGCTCTCATTTCTTCCCCTTCCCTCTCTCTTCCCATAGACATATATGTAGAAGGGGAGAGAGAGAACTTTCTAAGACTACCCACTGCAGAGAAATGCCGATATACATAGATAGAGGACATTCTTTACCAGGACTATCTTATACCAATATCACAGCTCTGATAAAACAAACAAAAAACAACTGACTGAAATCTACCTTTCCAGGCATTTATTATATCTTGGCCCCTTTAATGTACTCTATGATCCAGCCAAAATGCACTGTCAGCTATTCCCCCAAATGGCATTCCACCTCCTATTTTCCAGCTTTCAAATTCTTCTGTCCCAGAATCATCACCTTCATTTGACTTCCACCTTAAGTGGCATATATTATATGTAGCCAGATTGCTGGCCTTCTCTCTCTCTTCAAATCATCAAGTATTTCCTTATATGCATAGGTGTTTTATTCTTCCCTGCCCAGTAGGATGTAAGTCATTTGAGTATAGGGATTGGTTTTTTT
>CM053584.1:158800718-158829186 GCA_028627135.1 Pseudochirops cupreus | reverse complement strand
CAGATCCTTAATAAATGCTTACTGAATTAATGAAGAAATGAAATAATGAGATCTGAGGTGAAAAAAAGTCACCTACTCTCAAGTTTCTTTTTACTTGGTCATTAAGCCATACCATAAAACTTCAAATTCCTAGAAACTCAGAGCTAGGTGAGATCTTAGAGATCATTTCATGCCTTATCTTCAGTTTACAGATGAGGAAACTTAAGTGATTTGCCAAAGCACACAGTTAGAAGAATTATATGTAGAATGAAGAATCACACTCGGACAATAGGTGAGTCTTAGAAAGGTGCCACTTATCAAAGAAATACATTAAAAGAGAAGATAAATTCTTTTCCATCAAACTAGGGGGACATTTTCTCTTTGAGGCCTAAAGACTTAGCCTTATCAAATCACCGTATTACTCATAGGAAAACTGCTTACAGGATGTGAGGAAAAGAGATTTTATATATATATATGCTAGGGCAGTGATTTCTATCTGAAAATTCTCTCTCAAGCAAAAAACAAACATGGAACTAGTTCTCTATTCTACTGTTGTGGTAGCTATGGTTACAACTAATGTTATTGCCACTAGGATCCAAACAGTTCCCACCTGCCTGCCCATTTCTAAATTTGTTTGTTCCTGACTTTAGGTGATTATTTAACTGTAGTCTACATTAATTTTTTCATTAGTGTTGTGCAGTTCCATTCTGGACCTCAGCTAGCTTGATCTGTACACATTGGAGCCAGTGGGTAGGTTCCCCTTTCATAGAATACTTGGCAATATGGAGGATAAGGGACGTGCAGAGCTCATAAACTATGGGATGGGGAAATATACAAGCAAGGCTGCTTTTCAGATCTCTGCTGTAGTCTATCAAAGTCCACCTGGCACAGACTACAGAGCATAGAGGCAATATTATCTTTTCTCTCAACTGGTTTCTTCCTACTCTAGGTATGTGGCCTTTGTCCTTGCTTCTGGAACTCAGCACAACTGGGTTGGCAGGTGGCAGAACTGGGGGGGGGGGGAGAGGAGAAAGGAAAGCCCTTTTTTGCTTCATATTCTCAGTTTCACAGTCTGTCTTGATTATGCATTTCAAAGGTCCAACTTTCTTCCACTAGCATATCTCCTGATCAGTTTAAAGGTGGAGGGGAGGGAAGAAAGGGAAGAATTCTCTCTTTGTTTTGTGACCCTATGGTAGGTATACTAATAAAAGGCAGATTTTGGAGTGGAAAAACAGGAAATATTATTTTAGAGCACCTTAAATTTTCTTTCCCTCACCAGATCCAGGGTAATGGGTGTTTGGGGGAGAAAGAGTGCTACACTTATAGAGAAATGCTGGTTTGTTATCAGTCTTGTGCCAGTTTCTGGAAAGAAATGAGGATGGGTGAAAATGAAGGACAGTAAGGAAAAAACCTAATTTGATAAATCAATAAATGCATTCTATGCAACTCCTTACAAGACATGAAGCTGGCATCTTGACGGGAGTGAGATAATAAACCTTTATAGACAGAAAATGCTCAAACAGCACAGAACACTGTATAATCTCTTTAGAAAGCAAAAAGTAGGCAAGAGGAAAACAACACAAAGATGTTAAGAGATGTCTCCATAGTCGCGATGCAATTCCCCCAACTAGAAGGTACACTGTCTACACCATACCATGCAGACAGTGTTAACTAAATAGAGATTTGTAAAAGCTAACATTGTGAGGAATGATAACTTAAGAACAAATCTTACTTCTGTTCCCTTCTTTTAATTTCTAACCAATTTATTGTCAGTGCTTCCAGGGCAGTTAGGAATCACTGTGTTTCCCAGTTGCACAATGGAATTATTTAATCACTTTTCATTCTCTATGCAGAGTCATCATTAGTTGACTGTCACCTAGGTTCCTCAAGAACTCATATGAAATACAGCACAGGACTGTTTCCACAGCTAGCCTTGCATAAAAGCTTGAAACAATTTCTCTTCATAGGCTTACACATGAGATTTACAGTTTAGTCATTTAGCTAAGGTGTGTGTGTGTGTCAAGTCAAATGGATTTAGCTGGCAAGTAAGGGTTTGGGGAAAGAGTTCCTTAAGATTTCCATTTTTTTAAAAAAAGCACTGTATTATTTCTAATTGAGTGAAAGGCCTGACAAGTCTAAACACAGAAAACAAGATTTGTCTTTTCTTATGTCACCAAATGTTATTCAGTAATGATAAATTCAGTTTGTACTTTCCAAAAACTACAGAGCTCTGTAGATTCTAATTTCTGCAGAAAGCTGAGGTGGCATAGAGTAAATTGAAAGAATACTAGACTACTACATCATACAGGTCTAGATTCAAATCCTGTCTCTGTCATTCAGGAGTTGGGTAACTCAAGGCAAATCACAATTCTCTGCACTTCAGTTTCCTCAACTGTTAAAATAGGATAATAATAGCAACTACTTCAGAGGATCAAATGAGATAATTTATGTAAAGCACTTTGCCAGCCTAAAAGTGCTGTTTACATGTAAGTTTTCATCATCATCACTATCATAATTAAAACACATCTGTGATTTCATTCCTTTGAATTTGTTCCAATGAGAGATTTCAATCCACACATGCTTGGCCACCTTTTGCCGTTTTTATTCATGTCCTCCTCAAAGTTCCTCTACAAGGGGTCCACCCAGATGCTGGAGGTCTGTCTTGTTTTTTTCATGACATTACAAGGTTAGCAACTGCAGCATTCTGGTTGTCTGTCCACTTGATATCTCTCACTCTTGTTGTGAATTCTTGTAATTTGTCTTCTTCCTTTCACAAAATTACTTGATGATGTTTTTTTCTCCTATTCTTTTTTAGAGTACCTTTTGGGGGTCGTAGGTATATATTACAGCCTTCTCACACACAACATTGCTTTCCTTGTGTTACTTCTGTTTTTGGAGGCAATGGCTTCAAGTTCTTCTGGCATTTGGCAATACCAATAGAATGTTGGTAATGAAATGGTGGGCCTTTGATTTCATAGGATATTTGGGGTTAAGCAAGGAGCTCTGAAATTTCCTCTGAGCAATCCAGCCCAATCTCTCCTCCACTTCCTATTCAACACAGGGCAATTTCTTGGAGAAGAAAGGATGGAATAGAGTCACTTATGCATGTTGAGAGCTTTGTCTTTGACAAGAAGTGCCCCGTTTTCAAGTGAGACAGGGATGAAAGAGGATGAAGAGGAGGATATCTGAGTGATGGGAAAAGAGGGAGCTCTTGGTGAATGACCTCAATTTTTTTTCAGTGAACTGAGGTAAAGTTCTTAGTTGGGAGTAGGAGGAAAGGATGGGAAAGCCTTGAGGAGAGATGAATTAGAAAAGTCTCTGTGCTGAATGGGTTAGTGAATTGATAAAGGAGGTGTGAAAGGATTACCTTACGGTTTTTTTTTTTATTTTGGTAATCAAAAAATAAACATGATGAGATCTTATATCCCCTTTTTCTTTCAGTTAATTGTGAAATGGTAAAAGATCACTATTTTATATTAATAACCAAACCCAGCAGATACTGCCCTTGGTGGGTCATCATAGCTTAAAAATAATTCACTTTTTACCTCTAACCTGAACTGAATGACCTACATGGCAGAAGCATTGAAGCATTTTGCAATTTACTGTGCTAACCAGATTATTTTAAAGAGAGATGCTGTGGTGGGATCACAGGGAGCACAATTTTTGCCTAATAAGGTTACCACATGGGTTATTAATGATTGTGGCTCTGTAGTGGCTACTCCTATGTGGGCAAACCTATCCACCTCCTCATGGGGGTCCTGGATTCTCTCCATAATAACCCCTTTTCTGGTCCCACTTGTAATCATAATCCTTATACTTATTTTTGGCCCATGTCTACTTAACCTTTTTGCTAGATTTGTCTCTTCCAGGCTGAGTGCATTCCAACTCCCGATGATGGTTCAAGCTGAACTACTGCCCGAAGTAACTCCCCTACACCCCCTGGATCTGGCATCTGCCAAGTTCTGGACATTGGCCACGCGCGCCCCCCCCCCGACTGATGGACCCTTTGAGGCAGGGACAACTCTACAACCATACTCAGCGTGAAACAGTCTAAGAAGCTGAGACCTTCGTCCCTGATCACCAAATGAATTTGGGTTTAAATTTGTTCAGGGGGGAATGAAGGGAGGTGCTGAGGTCTTGTAATGTTTTGGGGTGACTTTGTCTTGGATCTCATCTGTGTTCGGGCACCTGGGTATGTGATATCAGCCTGTGGAAAGATCACCTTCCCCCCTCCCCCCCACCAGCTGTAAATCATTAACTCTGTCCCTTCCCCCGCCCCCAGCCTGTAAGTATCTTCCCTGGAGATCCTTAACTATAACAGGCCACACCTATGAATTCTTAAAAGGATTCCTTAGAGAAAGGATTACCCCTTTTGTTCTAGTAGCCAGCTGTAAGATAACTCCTAACAAAAGAACTTCACCTTATCAAAGGGGCACCCTTCCAGGCAGACAGGCTGGGTGCTCTTCCCTAACTCCACCTTTGTATGACTTTTGTTACTATATAATCAGTACCTCCAATCCCCACACTTTGCAGGAGGATTCACCTTAATTTTCTCCTGCCCGCTTGACAAGTGTAATAAACTCTCTTAAAACTGCCAAGACTGCTTATGCCTGGTAATTCTTTCAGACTGATAAGAACCCTCAAAGGATTTCAATAGAAATCCATCCATTCTAACCCTCAACAGCTCTATGAAGTTCAGTGGGAGTCTACAAATTTCTTTACCTGCAAAAAAGTTGTCATTTCTCACATCTCCTTTTCCCTAAGGTTGGCTCAATTGTTGGTCTAATTCTGAGGGTGCAAGATTGAACCAAAGAAGGTTCAAGAGGTCAAGTTTAGTACAGAATAACCTCCAATTTGAAATCTCTCCCTTGTAGAATAAACCTGGAGGTGTGAATAAATGCTTGGGAAATTTCAGGAGTACAAATAAGTGATAGGGCAAAGGAGAGACAGCCTGGATCTAATGAACCCACAGAATAACTCCCAAATATGTAGGTCTGGATCACATAGTTGTTACTTTTGGCTACTTTTGCAACATATCCCTGGCCCACTCTCCCTTGCTGCAATGCTTTCTGACTTCCTGACCTCAAAAAGAAGGGCCAAGTCATGCTTAGATGAACTGAGATGATCCTTTCTCCAGCTCATTCCCCATGCTGGCAAATAAGTGGTAACAGTTTACTAATTAATCAAATTCAGTGGCCTGAGCGGGGTACAGAAGGCAAAAAGAATCAGTCAAGTGGCTGAAGTGGAGTAAAGGTCTTTAAGTGAAGTGGGAATCAGAGAAGATGCACAGGGGAAATATAATGAAAAGAAAAAAAAGGAAAATAAAAAGACTGGAACTTAAGAGTTGGATGTGAAGTAAGTACAAGGGGGCTTTATTATAGTGAATGAACAGCTGAACCGAACAGATGAAGTGTTTTTAGAGATATCTTATTATGATCCATTTAGAGACTTTGGGATATATTGAAAATTGTTCTTTTTCTAAAGTCAAGCTTCAGCTCAGTGATGTTTTATTTTATGAAATGACATAATGGGCTATTTGTATTCAATTTTTAAAGGAAGGTCATTGTTAAGATAACAACATTGGTTAAATGGTCAACAATTTGGCAGTTTTAGTTCTCTACAAAATTGTTTCAAATATAATTTTCTGTTAAAATAATAATCCTATAATATCCTAAATAATTTTAGTCAATGATTTTTTAATAGACATTTTGGGAAAAACAACAACACACACCAAAACCTTTGTTTTAAAAATAAAAAGTTGCTTGACAGTGGATGTAAAGCCTCTCTTTATAGTCACCTCTGATCATTACTTAAGTGGGGCATAAAACAGTAAGACATGCTCACTCCTAGGTGTTGACCTATGCCATAGCAGATATCCTACACAAAGGTCAAACAGAAGAGAGATTTTACAGATGATAAAGTTCCAAGTGTTTCTAAATGACCTTGTGCTGATTGCATCAATAGTATAGGAGCTTCTCAATAAGATTCAGAGGCATTCAAAAAAGATCAGTCTAGCAACACAAATGAAAAAAATCAAGTGGATTAAGAGTATATGTTGCCCAGATTATGTCATGACATGAAACTGGATGGGAAGTCAATGGAGCTACTCTATTATTATATGTATATCTTGGACAAATAATGAAGATGGATAAGGAGTTTGGCCAAGGTTTGAAGAGGCACAGAACTGCTTGAGCCATGTTTGAAAAATTATGCAATGCTTTCAGGGAAGCCAAGCTGCTTGCACAACAAGAGCCTGTATTTTTAATTTCAATATTCTCTTGGAGATATGACAGGACTGTGGATCACTGAACAGCACAATTACAGAAGAATCAAAATTATAGGTGACCCAAAGGGCAATGGAAAGACATATGGCAAGTCTAAGTAAATTACTGTTTTTACAGTGGTGGCTTGCTCATGAGAAGTGATGATATCCTCAATGAGAGCCAGCATACTTCAGTGGAAAGAGTGCTGGAACAAAGTTAGAAGACTTAGATTTGAAACCCAGATCTTCTACTTACTACCTAAATGACCTTAGGAAAACTGCTCAATACTTCTGGGCCTTAGTTTCCTCATCTGAAAAGTGAGGGGTTTGAACTATTTTATCTTTAAATTTCCTTCCAGCTCCAAGTCTGTGATCCTACAACTTTGTTGGCAACTCAGTACTTGTATCAAAGCCCTATTTTCTTCCACAGAATATTTACTGTCTAAAACTGCATAATCTGAGCTTTCTTGTTAATTTCATCAATGTTTAGCTGGAAAGGGAACTGATTCATCTTTAAGATCCAGGCTGGTACCTATCATTCCTAAGTTAGTTGCCAGGATATATATATCTTCCGTTCGGATGCTATGCATTGTAACATTTGCCAGAAGTGTTCTCTCTTCTTGTCCTTTTCCCACCCCAATCCCTATTTCCCTTTAAAGCACAACTCAAGTGCAACTTCATACAAGAGGACTAATCTCCCCAGAGTTATTTTGCATTTACTTTGTATATAATTTGTATACAATTGTGTGTACATGTTATTTTTTGCCAGCTCTTTGACAGTAGGGATTATTTTGTTTTTGTCTTTGTATCCTCAGTATTTAGCACTAGCCTGGCAAAAGTACTTGCACAATAACTGGTTGTTGAATTGAATTCCACTAATTTGCTACTATTGCTGGGGATTTAGAGATACTAAAGAAAAAGCTTGCAGTCTCCATGCAGCAATGAATCCCTCTTATAGTGGTTAGCCACTGCAATAACTAAATTTCCTGAGTATTTGTACCTATCATAGTGAATGAGGACAGAGGATGATGGGTCTTCATGAGACCATAACAGAAAGTGATGATTTGGAAAGGTTGGGAAAGTGAAATGAAAGCTATTGACAAGTGTAAAAGTATTTTTCCCTCTCATATTCTTAATCAGTGAGATAAACCTACCCAGGATTTTCCCTGCTGAATGTGAGAGAAAAACCCAACTATGGCTTTGCAATCTACATTTCCATTGTGCATTTTATCTTGTTTTTATTTTTCTTGGAGGAGGAAGGTGAAGCAATTGGGGTTAAGTGACTTGCCCAAGGTCACACAGCTAGTAAGCATATCAAGTGTCTGAGGCTGAATTTAAACTCAGGTCCTCCTGACTTCAGGGCTGGTGTTCTAATCACTGTGCCACCTAGCTGCCCCCCCACCCCTTTTCTTTCATTGTGCATTTAAAAAACATCAGCATGTCTAAATACTGCTGGCATCATTACTGATAGCAAATCAGTTTCTGTGCTAAAGGATGATGCTAACCACTTAACTTTCTGTGCCATTCTTCCACAACAGAGATTGGTGGTGGTGTTTATGTCGCACTTTGGAAATGGAGGCACCTTTTGATTCCTCTCTAATTAGGTAGAGCAAGGGCATTCTGAAAATCTCAGGCTTCTGGGATATTAGAGCTTCTGGTAAATTGGGTGTTTTCCTCAACTGTTGGCAATGATTTTTGTTATGGTACGCCTCACTAAAAAGATCTATTTAATATTCTCTCCCTCCCTTACCCACCTATACCCCCAAAATGCTGCTTCCTATACATTCCTGAATCTCCTCTAAAAAGAAATCCAAAGCACATGCTTATTCAGATTTAGATAAAAGTTAGATGAGAAAGAGGAGACTCAAGAGTTGGAAAGGACCTTAGAGATAACTTAATGATTCCAATCCACTAATTTTACAGGTGAAAAAACTTAGGCTCAAAGAGGGAAAGTCATTTGTCCAGTGTCATCATTGCTGTCATACTGATAACTAACATTTACACAGCATTTACTTTGTGCCAAGCAGTGTTAAGTGTTTTACAATTATCTCATTTAATCCTCAAAACAACCCTGAGTGGAAATAGGTGCCATTATTATTCCCATTTTATAGATGAGGAAACGGATGTAGACAGAGGTTCAGTGACCAGGTCCAGTTAGTGGCAGAGTCAGAAGTCAAACTTCAGACTCCTGAGCCAGAATTCTTTACCCTCCCTCTCATCTTTTCCTTCACCCATGCCTCACATGAAGAGGTGGCCCATCTCACCGAGGCAAACCCCTCTATCTGCATAAGTGAACCCATTCCACTCTGTCATCCCTACTCTCTGACTTACTTTCAATCATTCCCTGTCTACGGGTTTCTTCCCTCTCACTAGATTTTTCTGTACTTGTTAGCTATTATCCTAGATCTCTTCTCCCCTTTGTGCCTACATTTCCTGAGAAGGTTGTATAACAATTGGTGCCTCCACTTCTTTTCTTTTCCCATTCTTAACTCTCTGAAGTCTGGCTTCTGACTTGATTATTAGACTAAAACTGTCTTCCCCAAAATTATCAATGATCTCTGAGTAGTCCAATTGAATGATCTTTTCTCAATCTTCATCCTTCTTGACCTCTCTGCAGCCTTTGACACTATCATCTTCTTTTCCTTGTATTCTCTCCTTTCTAGGTTTTCATGGCATTACTTTTTTCTGGTTCTCTTCCTACCTGTCTGACTGCTCCACTTCAGTTTCCTTTGTTGGATCTTCATCTAAATCACTCCTTCTAAAGGTAGGTAATTCCTAGGGTTCGTCTTGGTTCCTGTTCTTTTCTCTCTTTTTACTATTTCACTTGGTGATTTCATGAGCTTCCACAGATTCATTTATCTTTCTGTTGATACTTCTCAAATCTACTTTCCTGATCTCTAATCTTACATCTCCAACAGCCAGCTGGATTAAACTGTATGTCCTGTAGACACAAACTCAGTATGGCTAAAAGTGAACTCATTTTCTTTCACCCCAAATGCCCCTCTCTTTTGAACTTCCCTATTACTGCTGAAGGTACCACTATCCTCAGTCACCCAGCCCTGAATCTATGTATCATCTTTGACTCCTCATTTTCTTTCACCTTCTAAATCCAATGAGTTGTCAAGTCTTGTTAGTTCTAACTTTATAACATCTCTCCTACATATCCCCTTTTCTCTTCTGACATTGTCACCATCCTCATACAAGTTGTCCTCACCTAATGCCTGGCCTATTTCAATACACTTTTGGTTGTACTGTGTGTCAAATCTCTCCCCACTCTACTCCAGTCTTCACAGGTATTAAACTGATCTTCCCAAAGTGCAGGACTGACCATGTTATCCTTTTAATCAATAAATTCTAGAGGCTCTTTATTATCTCCAGAATCAAATATAAAATCCTCATTTTGACATTTAAAACCTTTCATAACCTGATCTCCAGGTTTGAATCTGGACAGGTATTGTTTCTGATATTAACTGTTTTCAGTGTTTTTGTAGGCAAAAATCAACATTTTTAGGAAGCTGTCAGTTCCCAAAATAGATGCAAAATATACTTATGCAAATACAAACACATACAGGCATATGCACACACATCCAAACCCCCAAAATGGATGGAAAAATATGAATACTGATGCTTCAGAGTTCATTTTTAATCTCAGTTGAATCCCATTAACAGAAATAAGTAGATTAAAAAAAAAAACCTTACCTGCTACTGAATTTGGCCGAGGCATCAGGTAAAGTGGAATAGATTGTACTGATTGGGACAGAACCGTTTCCAGATTCCTTTCTGGGATCTTGTTAAGACTATAGGTAGAGGCTGTCATATTTTCATCTACTCGGTATAAACATGAATCCATACTGGATTTTTGAGACTGCCAAGGTTTCAGGTTTCCTCCAGATCCTAGTTCTTTACTGCTTTCTCCACCATACTTTGTTCGTTCCACATTTTCAGAATAGCTTGTCAAAGTAGCTGGAACAAAACAAATAGGAAAAAATGAATAAGAGAAAAATCAAATAAAGGGTCTTTTGTACACACGTGTCAAAAATCATGATTTGGGAGGATCTCTTAAAAATATTACTGATATTCATTTCAGGTCTAAGCTTAGAATATCGAGAACAAAACCAAACCATTTTAGGTGCATAGTAACTGACAACTGTAAGTCAAGCTAATAAGCGTTTAAGTGTTTACTATGTGGCAAATACTGGGGTATAGTCAAACACAGAGACAATATACAGACATCTATATACACATGTATATAGGGTAAGTTGGAAATAATCAACAGAAGGAAGGCCCTAGCATTCATGTGGATGCTGCTTTAATTTATTAAATAGAAGGGAGACATGGTCAAACTTGCACTTTAGGAAGATCAAATTGAGGTCAAGTGGAGGATGGACTGGAATAGAGATAGACTTTAAGTAGGGAGGCCAATCAAAGGTTAATGCAATATTCTGAGCATGAAAGCTGATGGCAGTGTCAGAAGGGGCATCAACCAGGGCTGCAAAGCTAGAACTGATAGGATTTATTACTAATTAGATATGAGGGCTGAGAGAAAGTGAGTTGAGGAACATACCTAGGTTTTGAGGCTAGCTGACTGGTAGGATGGTAGTGTTCTTGACAATAATGAGGGAGGTTAGGAAAATGGGAAGGTTTTGGAAGAGAAAGACAATGAATTCAATTTTTGATACGTTGAGCTTAAAATGTCTGCGAGACATGTAGTACAAGATGTCCAATAAGCAGTTGGAGTTGCTGGTTGAGCCAAACTATAAAAACAAATTCTTAGAAATAGAAGTGTTTAAGTACTAAAATGTTGTGGCTGAATAAATATGTTAAAAAACCAAACTATTATGCAATAAACTTATAGTATTAGTAGTACAGTATGGCTGAAGGAACACTGGACTTGGGAGTTAGCACTCCTGGGTTTAAGTTTTAAATTAGCCACTTAGAAACCTTTTGATATTGGGCAACTCACTTAACTTCTCTGAGGCTGGTTTAAAGTGAGTCTGCTGAGATGAATATTCTCATCTCTAAATAGTAATGATAATATTTACGATGCATACCCTGCAGGGTGGCTGTGAAGAGGGTATTTCTCAACCTTACACCTATAAATTTATTATTATCCTCACTGTTATCTCATTCTTCTCATCTTTTTTGGTGAGGTTCAGCAAGAAATGCTCTGAGGATAAGTTGCTATCCTGCCATAATTCTTTTATATTTAATGTTTTGTGGACTCTCAGGCAGATGGATAAAATAATGTCTTTGTGACTGGAGAAGAGCATGTTTTCTTCTGTAGAATCATTAAAACATCTTTAGGGCAACTCTATTGAAAGATGGAAGATAAAGGTGACAAACACCTTATTCCCACATGGTTCTAATTTCTTTCACTAGTTCTCTGTATTTTTGAAAGTTTCTCATTTCATGTAGTTTATATTTTATGAAAATTCAGTACAGTAACATCAACTAAGAAAATTATTTTTAAATTTTTATGATTCAATATTATACCCAAACAACTGTGGGCAACAAATGGTTCTGGTGGCAAAGATGCTCTGGTTCCAGAGCAGACTATCTGTTGAATTCTCAAGTGTTAATTATTATGTAGTTTGTGTTTGTAATATAAGGCTTCGTTATCTGTTAGTTTAGGAAAAAAAAAAGGTACTAGGCCATTACTATAGAATTCCAGTTACTCCATAATATATTTCTGAGTAACCATTAGGTTGCTCCTTTCCCCCCCCAAAGTGAAATATGCAGTTTTCATTGCTCCATTTTATAATCTACTCTAATTAATAACTTTGGGCTTCATGAATATAACCTTTTCTGTAATTTCTGGTGGCAGTCACCTGATTCTGAATTATCATAAGCCTTTCTTGTTTCTATAAACAAATCTCCACTGTGTAGCCAATTTTTCAATGCCTCTTTGTTGACATTTTTGGCTGAGTACACGTGGATCTCTCCCATGGAGGGTCTTTTAATTCTCCTCTTGGATCTCAGCCATTTCATAGGTTCCATTCAGAGATAAACCTACTTTGGGTTATGTTTGACAAATCCTGTTATTAACCTTTACTGTTGCTTTGTGAAGAGATGTCTATTTGCTCCAAAAGTATTTCTGTGTTTTTAACTTGTTTACCATGTGCTTTAATGTCTGCTAATCCTCTTCTTTTTGTTAAGGGATTGTTAATCTTTTTTTAGCAGCCTTGGGGTGATGAGCTCAGTACGTCATTAACAACATTCGAGTTTTTGTTTGGAGATACACTGTGGGCCATGGACCATGTCAAAAGTATACATAAACTGGTATTGTGGAGACAGTAAATACTTTTAAGTGTTTTCCCTCTTAAACTTTCACTTTAGGATGACAGTCTTATACAAGCAGTCTCAGCTTTTTCCTGGATAGCACAATCTGTCTTTCTTGGTTTTAAGTATCACCTCCATTTATTGGTTTGATTTGGCTACCACATTCAAACTTTAATTCTTCAGTATCTATTCTTTTGTGGTACACAGAATATTATACTTATCATGCCCAAGTGACATTTTGATATAATTAGGAAAAGTTTCCATGATATGAAGCAGCAGTTTAATGGGCTTTTCAACAGAGTCATAGATAATTTGAGGTCATCCATGTGTATCAAGTAAATAATGTGATGTTTTGTTGTAACTCCTTTGACTTGAAATCCATATACTGAATTCTATTTAGGAGCACTGACAATGGATTTAATCTAGGCAGAACTATAGAAGGATTAAACTACTTCTTCAGAAAACATCATATTTTACATCAATTACTCTTGACATTATTAAGCTCTTAATAAATATCTGCTGAGTAATTATTGTATTGGTATTTTAAAGAGAGAATATTTTCTAATATGTAGATATCAAATACTCTATGATTGTCACTATATTTGGATTTATTTTACATGTTTACAACATATGGCCAAACCTAAGTGAGGAATGGAGGCAAAAAGCTCTGCTATAAACAGTGAAGGTGTGTAAATATTGTACTTTTAGTCTGCTTGTTCAATAATCACAAAATCAATAGTGAATTGCTGTTTACACCCCCGGGAATTTCTGACAGACCCTTTTTGTCTCTCTGTTGTTCTCTTGTTAATGTTTATAGTTTTTTGAGCCATACAAGCTGTGGATGCTTGGAATGAAATACAGAAACATGTAATTGGCCTGTATTTGGAAGGTCACTGCTATTTTCATATTTTGGTAATAATTATGTGATGCCGTCTTTAAGTTAAGAGATGAAAATCAAGTTTGCATCACTGAGGGAATTAGTAAAGCGCTTTATGATTCACTCAAGTATTTGTGGCCTTATCTAGAACCCGTATTTTCCAGTCTTGCAGAGAAGCTACTTTCAGTCACCTTCCTTGACGTAACCGTTCTTTTCTTCATTATATTAACAGCGTCTTCTTTTGTCCAACTTTTGTTTTTATTATGTTGGACTTCTTTAGGCCATGGAAATGATCAGTAATTCTCCACGCCCACCGCAGTTGGGTGACAGAGTAGATAGAGCACTGGGCTTGGAGTCAGTAACTCCTAATAACTTCATGTCCTGTCTCACTGAACACTGTGACCGTGAGCAAGTCATTTAACCTTCACCTTAGTTTCCCTACCTGTAAAATAGGGATAATAATGGCACCTACCTCACAGTCCAACTGAGGTAATATTTGCCAAGTACTCTGCAGACCTGAAAAAGCTATACGAATGCTAACTATTATTATTCTTTGGGGGTTCTCTCTTCTAATTTCTTTGCTTCTTGAACTTTTATACAATGGTATAGTTTTTGATTAATGATGAGTGGTTTGTTTAGCTCTTTATACTACGTTGACTGCATCACTGTAATCTTTTGACTCTTGTTTTTGTTCAGAGAATGACAGTTTAGAGCTTGAAGCCATATAATCCAACTCCTTTTTCAAAGGAGGAACTGTAGATTGAAGGTATAAAATTTTCTGATATATTTTTTGTGTTCTGAATTCTGTTCTGCATGTTTCTTTCTCAGTACATTTGATTAAACAACACCATAATCAACTTTTCAGCAGCATGTCCTATCTAGATATTGATTTAATCTTCCCATATCTTTTTGCAGGTCTTTAATAGCTTTCCCAAATCTCTTCTGCCATGATGGTATTTGACACTTGTCCTTAGGAATATTCCTACATAACTCGACCTCCCTCTATGGCTACAGCATATTCTGTTGTGTTGTTGTGTGCAGGTCCTGAATTTTTTTTTAAACTATCATCAAATATTGTAGGAGAATGTATTCCTTTACTATATTACAGGAGAAACTAGCTTTTCAAACTATTATGTTTTGGCAGAATTGGTCTATCAGTTGGATTTAGGTCATCAAACTCAAAAGTGCTTTTCAAAATTCTATTCTAAGTGTGGTATTTCTTCAAAACCAATTGAGACACTGGTATTATTTTTGCTGTGTCTTAATAATGTAAGAGATGGTAGCACTTCTCGAGATTGTGTTAAGTATAAATTGTCAATGCTTTCAGGTTCTTCAGCTTTTCCTTCTTCAGACTAAAGTGATTCTAATTTCCATTCTTATTTCACCTAATCTGAGTTTAAGAATGAAAGTATTTCTTATGGCCATTTCATATGGCCACCTGCACTGAGCTACAATACACTGTTGTATAATATAGAGCTGAGGATATCACTGATAAAAAACAGAACAATGTCCTTGCCATCTAACTGATAAGATTTATTTCTGATTGTATGAGGCTATAGAACTAGTATATAATAAAAACATTGTCTCCAGTCTATTTCATGCATGTTCACTATCTGTCTATGTTAGTGATCAGTGCCATCTGCATTGAAGTTTTTATGGCAAATGGGGTATTGGTCTGTGTATATATGTATATACATATATAAACACATATATGACATATATGTTAATATATGTACACATTAGTCACTCATACTTCTGTTGAATGGTTCCAGATCCATCAGACACTAGACTGCTTTGTCTATGTCCTATCCTAGATGCATAGGAATAGTTACATCAATTAGTGCCATCACTTTTATACTAGATATTTCAGGATTCTCGCCAGGACTTCATAGTGACCATAGAGGTCTCAAAGTTCACAGAGTTCCCACTATGCATCACCTTATTTTTCATTCCTTGACTTAGCAACATCTATTCCTCAACCTTGCCAAGGACAATGAGTGGGATTTGAGGGAGTTTCTTTTTTTCCTTTTCCAAATTAAATTTTAACTTTTCATTTAACAATCATCCTCTCTCTCTCACACACACACCTCTCTCTCTCTCTCTCTCTCTCTCTCACACACACACACACACACACACACACACACACACACACACACACCCCTCTCCCAACCAGAGGGAAAAAAAACTAAAGTGACCATGTTAAAAAATGCATGTATGCATGTCTCACTCATACATATAATGTTTTCAAGGTCTATCTATCCATAAAAACATACATATGCACAACAAACACACTCACATATATAAAGATTCTATAAACGGTTTTATGGCTAAGTGGCTTTTAAACTGTCAAAGTCAGGCCTCACATCCAAGTCTTTTAAAAAAAAAAACTACTAAATCAAACTACTTTTCCACTACATAATCAAATTCCAACTTAACTATAAATTCAGCCCTTTAGAATCTTTAATTTGGGAGTATTAATGTAATTGTGGGCAGCTATGTGATTCAGTGGATGTAGTTCCAGGTTTAGAGTCAGGAAGACTCATCTTCTGAGTTCAAATGTGGTCTCAGACACTTATTAGCTGTGTGACCCTGGGCAAGTCATTTACCCTTATTTGCCTCAGTTTTGTCATCTGTAAAATGATCTGGAGGGAAAAAATGGTAAACTATTCTTGTATCTTTGCCAAGAAAACCCCAAACTGGGTCACAAAGAGTTGGACAGGACTGAAGAAAAGACTTCACAACAACAAAAGGGTTGAGATTTTTTTTGTTTTTTTTTTTTTGCTTTTTGGAGGGGGTAGGGCAGGGCAATTGGGGTTAAGTGACTTCCCCAAGGTCCCATGGCTAGTAGGTGTTAAGTGTTTGAGGCTGGATTTGAACTCAGGTCCTCCTGACTCTGGGGCCAGTGCTCTATTCATTGTGCCCTAGCTGCCCCCAACAAAAGGCTTCTAAGGCAAAAAAATATTAATTTCTTCCATGATGCTGCTGGTTTGGCCTCTAAGAATAGTCTCTGACACTTTCCAAAATTACTGAGATTCTGTAATAAAACTAAATAATATTAGTTGTATGTTGCAAATATTCTATGTCCTCAAATAAATTTTCTGACATGAAGAACTCCACTCTGCTCTAATGTTAAATATAATTTTTATAAATCCTGCTTTAAAGGTAATGCTTTGAATTACTTGTAGTTCCATGTTTGGAATCTTACTGTCAGGAACTTGTTATTTGAGTTTATTTTCCTGTCTCAACTATTCAGTAAAGCCCCAAGTACTCTGCCACCTCCTCCTCACCTGAAGCCCCTGACCTCTCCCCTTGACCTGACTTTTTTTCCCTACCCTTGGAAGAGGTTTTCAGAAATGTAAGGAATTCCTGGTAGGAAAACTCCCTTTTCTAAGAGATCTACAATTTGTTCAGAGCTAAATTCCCTTCCCTGCTCCCCGAGTAAAATATCTGAGCAGGAGGTAGGAGCTTAGGCCATTCTGAAGTTTATATTTGAAATAATTTTTGTTTTTATTCTGTAATTTTAAAGTGTGGATTACTATGAGAATTCCAGAAGCTTTAAAAGAATCATTGAATATTATAAAAGTGTTTAACTGGACTGTCAGTAGTGTCTAAGGATCCTATAGTCAAGAGTTTCTAAGATTCCTTATAGTATTTTTGGTTACTATTAGCCATATTAAGACTAAATCACTGCTTTTTAAGGAGGCTTTGGAAGTACTAGGTCAGACTGAAAGAAGGTTCAGAGTAGGCATGAAGTTCCTTTAACAAATATTCTACAGTGCTTGAAAGAGTGCCTTGCATCTTTTTTTTCCCCCTTGAGCCCTAAAATTTCATTGACAGAGACAACTTCTAGGATGGAAACTGTTCAGCAAAGTAGATCAATAACTTATCTGTAATTCATAACCTTAGAGAATTGCTTGGGGGCACTGAGAGATTAGGTGATACACCCTTGCCTTCCTCGAAGTAGGTACTTAACAAATGTTTGCCGAATTTAGGGATGTCACTCTGTCTTAAGAGCCAATCATGGCAGTCTGTTCCAGATGAAGCCCAATTCTACTGTCTGGGCCAATCCTGATAGTTGAGGAAAACTGGGACTGTTCATTAGTTCCAAAAGCCTGTGAGGATTTCATGGCAAATTTGACCTTTGGGCTGTGGTTCAAAGACATATAGCAGGAAGAGTAATTGGCTGTTTTGACACTGATTAAACAATATGGAGAACTGCGAACACAGTTCTAAGCAGTTTAGTTATGTAAACGGTGATTTTCTCTGGGAAATTCCTAATAGGCTATAGTCTGTGTTCAACTTTAAACTAGTCACGCTTGGAACTAATTCAAGTCTACAAGGTTTGACATTTTACCTACATTTACTTTATTTCATTATGCAATCAAAGCTATAGACTTTAATTAAGTCTGACAAATAAAAATACTAGTTTCTTCAATATACTTTGGAGGAGACAACTGATTAATAAGCCCTACGCTCTCCACTGTAGTAATTTTGAACCCCATGACATACTTAAAAATTCTCATTTCTAAGTGTGTCAGGCAACAACAGCATACATGTTTCTCTGCATGTGCACTCCTTTGCCACCTTCTGAACAATGACTCCTGAACTCACTCCTAAACAAATAAACAAAAAGCCTTAAACAATGTATTTTGGGAGAACATTAGCTCACTTGACTAAAGCATAATTTAATTTGGTTCTAAGGTTTGGGGATTCAGTTACTCTACAGTTGCCAGTTCATGCATCTACTGGGAGGAGTGAACAAGAAGCCAGGGTATATGGAAAACTCTCAGAAAGCTAACCTTTGTGTAAAACACCCAAACGAAACATTAATTCCTTTCCTTTTGTGGACTTCTGCTGTGTAGTATGAATCTACTTGTCTCTATGCAGCCCCTAACCTGAGCTATATCCCACAAGCCTCTCTGTTTTCTCCATCCAACCAATACTAAGTCTTTTGGCCTAAGACTATTGCGTAAAGGTTGTCCCAAGCATTATCTGGAATAACAGTGAGAGGAAGAAAACCAGTTTCCCCAGAGTGAAGAGTCACACTGTAAGATCCCAATGCTGTTTATATAAACCCAAGATAACTGTTATTATTCATACCTAACACACAGCATTCTTATATTTCAGGGCAAAGAGATTAAGTTGTACAGCCTGCTATGACCTTTCCCTGTACAAGAAGATGGTAAATACAAGTTTAGTTATATCAGATACCTAGATGGAAAGTAGCCACTTTCAAAGTTGAAAATCGCAAGGAGATGAGAGAGCTCACATAAAGAAAAATCTGGTCTTCCTTGTTCCATATCCAAATATCTTCTAGGTCTGACTTTCCCATACTTTATGCCCCTTTCCTCACTTATCCCTCTCCCTATAAATTATTTTTAAAGTATCAGGCTATTTCTTTGATGGAACAGACAGGCTCACCTATGTCAACCCAACATGTCTTATTGGTGATGGTGCCTGTGCTCTTTCTTTTCTCTTGGCTCAGGAGCATTCAAGGAAGGATTTTTTCTAAAAACTAAATACTTTATTTAGGACTTAATATTAGACATTAATTCTACAATACTCTAATGAATCTATTGTCTCATGAATTTGCATTTCTCTTAAGTGACACAGATCACAATCCACTGGTGCTTACCCATCCTGTGGGACTCTTGTTCATTTCCTCTAAAAAGTTCTCTTCTGGGGTCCGTTGCTAGCACACAGGTTGCCCATGAATTATCCCTCACTTTCTTTTTTTTTTCCAATTTATTTATTTTTAGTTTTCAACATTCATTTCCACAAGATTATGAATTACAAATTTTTTTCCCTCTACCCGCTCCATAGTGAGCCTACTGAATACCCCTCCCCCAATTTGTTCTCTCTTACGTCCTCCCCCATCCCCCCAACTTTCTTTCTTTCTAGTAGGGCAGCGGTTCTCAACCTGTGGGTTGTGACTCCCCTTGGAGAATGAGGGGGGTGGGTCGAAGGACCCTTTCACAGGGGTCACAGGGGTCGCCTAATATCATGGGAAAACACATATTTCTGATGGTCTTAGGAACTGAGACACCACCCACATATGAGTATTAAAGGGTTGCAGCATTAGGAAGGTTGAGAACCACTGTAGTAAGGCAAGATTATCTCTCCCTTTCACTAGGGTATAAGCCTATCTTATTTGTTGCTCATACATTTCTGTGATGACATCCTTTACTCTAGTCTTTCTGCCATGTCATATCGATTGCATAACACCTGTCATGTTCTCCTTTGCCCTCTAAATAATAGCAACAGTGTGTTTTCATGACATAGGGGATTCCCAAATAAGAAAATGAGCACTTTTTAGGACAATCCATTCTGTTCTGGTGCACAGGAAGTAGAGGCAGTTGTTACCTCAAAAGTGAACAAGGGTAACAAAAGTAACACAATGTGCTTCAAAAGGTTCCGACTGTCAGCTTGTAGTGTAGAGAACATGAAGAACATTCAAACAGAAGTGGGATTATATGGAGCAAAATGGTAGTGACCAACGAGCCACAAATAAGGGATTACTATACATCCTGAGGAAAATTAATATTGTTATATTATTTAATAACCAAAATTACTTTGTAACCCATCATATTCCCCATTTTGTCAAAAAGCATTTCTCAGCCTAGCTTAAAAGGAAATTTCTTTCAGTCCAAACCAAAGGCTTGGTTGAGGAACGTGATCACTCCCAGCCTCTGGGGCATTTTCTTGAAACACAGTTTAAAGTGGCAGCCTTACTTCTGTTTATCTATAAACAGAAGAACCAGCTTGGACTGGGTGTCTCTCTCCCAGGGAAGGCTCTCCAGTCCAAGCCTTTCCTTGTCAAACTCAGGGGTGATTTGATCTCTAAGGGGAAAGCTAAGGTGAAGGGAGGAATCCTGATTGAGGTGGCTCCCTTCTGCAAGCCAAGATTCCTAGAAGCTGTAGAGTCTCATAAGGAAATCAACATTCCTTAATTGTCAGAGAGGGGTGTGATCAGTCACACCTGAAGACCAGCCCACTTTCCATAGCTGCGGCTAATTTTAAGGCTTTTCTACTATCTTACAACCCCCCCTCCCCTTTTCCTTGGGAGTCTCAATAAATATGGTTTTTTGAGTCCTATCCTGGTCACTGATACCCTGAAGGGTGAACAGTCTGACCCATTTTATTAACAGTTACATGTGTCACTGTTAATAAACTGTTATCTTGTCCTGAAAACTTGCCTTAGTTGATCTCTGTTGCATTTTTACTTGCCACAATTCAAAATGGAACAAGGAACTGTACAAGGGCATACAGAGAATAGACAATCTTATCTAAGATTTATTTTGATACTTTTGTTGAGGTTCAGGCTCTGGGAATTCTGATTGAATCTTCCCATTTGATGAGGCATTTGCAGAGAGGCCTAAGCCTTTCAACATGGCTAGGCCCAAATCTCTGTTACTAGCCTAGCCTTCCTTTGTCTAGCAACTTCCCAATCTGGATCCTCCCAAACCCTCCACAGTCTCATCTCCAGGTAGCCTCCAGCTACTTTCCACCTTAATCTCTCATCACTGGAGTCTGACCTCATTTGACTCCTCCTGAAGACCCTCCCCAAATTCCTCCTCTAGACCATCCCTAAAATCCTCCCACAACCTTTCTGTAGATAAGACCCCATCTTGCCCCCATGAGGTGTGAGAGCACCAGAGGCAGATAATGTTCTAGTGCACTCACTCTGTGTCAGATGATTCTGGCCTGCTTGGCCAGTACAAATGTCACAGATACTGAGGCTCCTTAAGAGACTACCCATTATGGAGAACTTTTCATAAACTTTGCTTTTCTTTGGCTGAGAGAACACTTGAGTCTAATTCATTTGACAGGACCTGGTGTGTTGGTATTTTGGGGTCTCAGGCACCCCTAAATCCTAAACCTCAACATTTTATGGTTCCCCTATCTCATCATTTTGAGAGTACTTTTTAGTTAGAATAGGAGAGAAAAGAACTTGGGAGGGGGAATCATTTCTTCAGCTGAGATTAAATCAGAGTGAAAATATTTGGGAGGTATGGTAAATTTAAGCTAGGTAAGAATGAAGGAACCAGAAATGTCTACCTATAAAGTCCTTAAGAATACTGGAGGTTCTATAGCTTTATTACTCCTCTGACACCTATGACTATGTCGGCCTTGGGGACCACAGATTTAGACTTTTTATGAGAAAAACAGTCTGGAGTCTTTCATTCTAATCTCTGCCAGCAGAGTTGCTTGTGGAGGGACTCCTCTCCTCCAATGTTGCCTGGGCCTCTGTTGATAGATCTGTACCCTTTGACACCCTGGAGAAGTGCACTACTACCACAGTGAAGCTTGGGAAGGCTGCTAAAAATCAAGGTGAGTCAAAGACAGTGGCTAAAGGGGAGAGGAGACAGGATGAGGACATATCAGAGGAGAAAGAAGAAACCGTGGAGAAAAGGTTGTAGTCCCTCAGAAGAAGGGCAAGCAGGCTATGGCTACACCAGCAAAGAAGGTACCATCAGTCAAAAAAACCATTGTTACCACCTTACTTGTCAAGAAAGCAGTCACTACTGGTAAGAAGGCAACCATAACCTTGTCAAAAAACGTGTTTACCCCAGCCAAAGTTGTCATCACACCAGGCAAGAAGGGAGACACTTCAGCTAAAGCAATAGCTACCCCAGCTAAAACAGAAGCTTCCCTCAACCAAAGGGGAAAAATGGGAAGAATGTTAAGAAATAAGACAATGAATCTGAAGAAGAAGGACAATAAAGGAGAGGAGGATGAAGAATTTGAACCACCTAAAGCCAAAAAAAATGGGAACAACTCTGGTCAAACAAGAGTCTAAGGATGAGGAGGATGAAGAATTTGAGTCACCTAAAGCCAAAAAATGGGAACAGCTCTGGTCAAACAAGACTCTAAGGAAGAGGAGGAAGATGATGGTGATGAGCACGAAGAAGAAGCCTTATGTTATCCATTAACACATGTGCCAAAGGGAAAATTGCTTCTGTGAAAGCTGCCCTGTGGAAAGCTGAGAAAGTCAAGGAATCAGAAGAAGTGGAAGAAGAAAAGGAAGTGTTCATCAAAGAAGACCCAGGGAAGAGGAAAAAGGAAATGAGCAAATAGAAAACCCTCAAAACCAAGAAACAGAAATTAGAGTTTTTACAAATTTCATTCTCTGGCAACCTGAACTTCAACAAAACTGCTTCTGACCTAAAAATAGCAGCACTGACTTTGCAAAAAAGGACCTTACAATTGTGGATGTCCCCATTGGTGCCAATAGGAAGTTTGGCTACATGGAATTTGGATCAGCTGAAGACACAGAGAAGCTCTGGAATACAGTGGTTCCAAAGTCCTCGGCTCTAAAATGAAACTTGAAAAGAAAAGTCAAGGACAAGAGAATTGGAGAGGTGAGAAGAATTCCTGGAGTGGGAATAACAGCAAGCTGGCAGATTCAAAGATATTCATGCTAAATAACCTCACCAACATACAGTCACTGAAGAAAATCTGCAGGAAGTGTTGGGAAGGCAATAGTGGCCAGCTTGGCCCAGAACAATGAAGGCTGACCTAAAGGGTATGTGTACATAGAATTTCCCTCTGAGGAAGATACAAAAGAAGCTTTGAATTCTTTTAACTATACAGAATTCAGCACCAAGGAGCCAGTCATAAAAAACTTTGTTCTTCAAAGGTCTGTCTGAAAACATGACAGAAGAAACAATGAAAGGTTCATTTTATGGCTCTGTTGATGCCAGGGTAGTCACAAATAGGGAAACAGGGTCACCTAAAGGTTCAGTCTCATGGACTTCAACTCAGAAGAAAATGTTAAAGCTTTGAAAGAGGCCAGGGAAGATGGGGAGATTGATGGAAACAAAGTTACTCTAGAGTGGGCCAACCCCAGTGATTTTGGAGGCCATGGGGATGGTCATCGTGGCTGAAGCAGTAGAGAAGTCTGAGGGGGCTTTTGTGGTAGAGGTCAAGGAAAACTTGGAGGCTGGAGTGCTTTTTGGGTAGGATGAGGAAAAGGAGATGACAAGCCCCCAGGAAATAAAATGAAATATGAATACCTTCTCCTCATTCTTTTTTCCCCTGCTATTTGAATAGACTCTGGCACGGTTTATCCTGTAGTCTAATAGATGGAGCCTTCTGAGGACACACCAAGACAAATATTCAGCTTAGAAATTGTCTTAGAAAAACCTGGATAACATTTCAAGGGAGAGAGCATGTTGGTTGTTATATGGATGGGTTATAGATGTGGGAATTAACCTTTTTGTCTATGCGTTGTCATGTTTATAATTTACAAATGTACAAAACCATTTCCTACCACACAATTATCTGTAGTGGTTTTGTGTTTCATTTTAATCCTCTTTTTTGGCTAGAAAGAAAAAAGACAGGTGTTTTCTCATGGTTCCTGCTTTAGTAACCTGTTTGAGGTCACATTAAAAGAGCTTAACTTGCGGGAAAAAATAGTCTGATAAATGTATGGCTATACTGATATGAGTATTTGCACCAAAAGGTAACAGATCCATATATGAATGGCTTAAGTCTATAAGATGAACACACTAAACGAATTTCATGGTTCTGGAGCAAGTATCTAGCTTCTGATAGTTCATGAATGCCATGACATATCAGGCATTCTGCCCTAAAAGACCAATGGGTCACCATTATGGAAATCAATGTCAATCTGGAAAAAAATGGATACTTCTATAATAAGCAAGAGGATTTAAGGGTATGTTAGTTTATATGATTTACAGGGTTAAGAGATTTGCCCAAGGTTACACAGCTAGTTAGTGTATGAGGCCAGATTTGAACCCAGGATGATGAGTCTTCCTGATTCCAGTCATGGCACTCTATCCACTGTGCCACCTAGCTGCCCATCCCTCAGTCTGCTAAATGTAATTTTCTTTCTACTCAAAGTATATTTTTCAAATAAAAGTGAAAAGCAAAGGAATCATTTTCTAAGAAAAATTACTAGTATTTAATATGACAGCATTTCTATGACCCAAATGATTATATACCCTTTACTTGATTAAACATCTGACAGACAGCCTTTCTTTTTCTTTTTCTAATTACTCTGAAGGCCAATTTGTTTCTGTATTCAGAATCATAAAAGCACAGCATCTCATCAGTCTTCCAAATTAGCCTCTTATGCACCAAGTCACTTATTTCATGGAGATTCAATTTTGAAAATTTATCTGAAGACAGTTTTTAGGAACATTAGATAGGAAAAGAATTTCTTTAAAGATTTTCAGAACATATACACATTTTATTCTAATTTTATACTGAAATGTCCTTGAGCTCCTTTTGAAGGTAACTGCTTGCAAACAGATACGGCCTCATCTACTGTCAGTATAATCCGCTCTACTTGTATGAATATATTACTAAAGCTATTTTTACTTATAGCAATATGCTGATATGCAGTTACAGCTAACCTGATACCAACAGAGAATTGCAGGAAGAACTCTGCTTGGGAACCACAAAAGGTATTTTGCTAAAGGAATAAAAGCTACTTTTATAGGGGATCCTTGATCTTTATTATTTAATCTCTATGCGAAAGACCCTGATTCTATACTCCTGACTCAATTCATTCTCTAGAGTTCTCTACTTCCTTTGCCACCCACCTTCTAATCCGTGAGAAACCTTTGTGTTGAGGTAGAGTACTAAATGTGATCAATCATTTTATTAAGGGCTTCAGCCATGATCATGCCACTATTGGTTCAACTTAAATCTTTAGAATTTTTTATGTCCCTGCCTAACATCTTGGCCCTGCTTGGGTACCCTTTCCCACCATTCTCCATTTTATGTGTTATTTTCCTCCAAAAGAACATAACCTCCTTGAGGGCAGGGACCATGCTGTTTGCTTGTATTTGTATCTCTAGTGTTTAGCACAGCGCCTGACACATAGTAAATACTCTGTCTATGCCAAATCACAGTCTTATAAGAACTTTCTAACTGGATCTCATACTTTTATTCATCTAGCAAACACTTCAGCCATAAAATAGGTATTTTCATAAACCTAAGTTAGCAATCTAAAAATCACAGAATCTTACCATTACAAAGGGATGTCAGAGGTCATCTAGTCCAAATTTCCCATTTTAAAGTCTAGGGGTATTAAGGGAAAGGTCCCTCTTGCTATGGCTGAAGAAGACCAGTACAGGATGGGAGGTGTCCCAGCAAGCTAGTGGCAAACTCTTCCTCAACAAACCAGTGGGAGATCCTGAGCCCCAGGGTGGTGGAACAGGCTAGCACCAACACCAGGCACATACCAGGCACATACCAGCCACTACCACCAGCTCCAGCTCAGCACCAGTTAAGCGATCAGCCTCCAGCTGCTAGTACCTGAGGCCGCAGCACACAAAACCAGTAACCAGGGTCCTAGTCCCCAGCATAAGAAGCCTGGGACAATGCCCCTTTGCTCCAGAAGCAGAGATTAACTTTAAAAGTCAGAAAAAAGGCAAACAACATGAGAAAAAAGCAATAAAGAAAAACAACAAAAATAGAAAAGTATCTTGTTGACAGGGAAAATCAAAACACAGATTCAGGAGAGGACAACACTATCAATATACCTACATCTGAAACCTCAAAGGGGAATATTTACTGGTCTCAGGTCCAAAAAGCCTTTTTGGAAGAGCTCAAGTAGGATTTTAAAATTCAAATAAGAAAGGTAAAAGAAAAATTGAACAATTTCTTTAAAAATACAATTGACAAAACGGAAAAAAAGCACACCAAAGAAAACAAACTGCTTAAAAAGTAGAACTGGCCAAATGGAAAACGAGGTAAAAAAGCTAACTAAAGAAAACCATTTGTTAAAAATTAGAATTGGGCAAGTGGAAGGTAATGACTCTATAAGACATCAAGAATCAGTCAAACAAAATAAAAAGAATGAAAAAATAGAAGAAAATGTAAAATACCTCATTGGAAAAAAAAGTGACCTGGAAAACAGATTCAGGAGAGATCATCTAAGAATTATTGATCTACCTGAAAGCCATGATCAAAAAAAACAACCCAGATAGCATCTTTCAAGAAATCATCCTGAGGTCCTAGAACCAGAGGGTAAAATATGTGTTGAAAGAATCCACCAATCACCTCTTGAAAGAGACTCCAAATTGAAAATGCCAAGGAATATTGCAGACAAACTCTAGAATTATCAGGTCAAGGAGAAAATACTGCAAGCAGCCAGAAAGAAACAATTAAAATATCATGGAACCACAGTCAGGATTATGCAGGACCTTTCATCTTCCACATTAAAAAATCAGAGGGCTTGGAATATAATATTCTGTAAAACAAAGGGGCTCGGATTACAACCAAGAATCAACTACCCAGCAAAAGTGAGCATAATCTTGCAGTGGAGGAGATGGACATTCAATGAAAGAGGGAACTTCCAGACTTTCTTGATGAAAAGACCATAGCTCAGTGGAAAATTTGGTTTTCAAATACAAGACAGCGAGAGAGGCATAAAAAGGTAGACAGGAAAGGAAAATTTAAAAAACATGTTATTTAATAAGAGCAAACTGTTTATATCCCCTACATGGAAAGATGATACTTACAACTCTTGACAACTCTCTTTATTATGACATTTAGAAGGGATATACATACAGAGGGTAGGTTTAAAGTGACTTTGATGTGATAATAAAAGACTTAACTAAGTGGCAAAAGGGGATTGTACTCGGAGAATAGGAAAGGAGGAGGAAGAAAAGGATAAATTCTGTCACATGAAGAGGCACAAAAATATTATTACAGTACAGAGAAAGAAGGAAGGGAAATGAGCATTGTTTGAACTTTACTCTCATTGGATTTGGCTCAAGGAGGGAATAACATACTCAGGTATGGAAATCTAACTTGCTCTGTAGGCAGAAGGAGGTCAAAGGGAAAAGAAAAGGGCATGGGTGATAGAAGGGAGGGCAAATTGAGGGACATTGTGGTAAAAAAATAAAAAGACTAGGAAACTGAGACCTAGAGAAATAAAGCTACTTTTCCAAGAATATGTAGCTAATCCCTGACCAACTGGTGATAAGCACTACATTAACATAGTAGATGACTGAGGTATTTATTTTACATTTAGCAAGCACTACATATATATCTATACAGATACATATATACATATACATACGCACACATCAGTTGTTTTAGTTTGTGAACCATCTGGGGTTTTCTTGGCAAAGATACTGGAGCGGTTTGCCATTTCCTTTTCCAGTTCATTTTACAAATGAGGAAATGGAAGCAAACAGAGTTAAGTGACTTGACCAAGGTTCACACAGCTAGTAAGTGTCTGATTTCATATTTGAACTCAGGTCTTCTTGTCTCCAGGTCAGGTTTTCTATCCCCTGTGCCACCTACCTGCTCCATATATTGGCCTAGAGCATTCCAAATCTGATCAAGAAGGTTCTAAACTGAAAATGGATGGAGACAATTAAAGGACTCACATTTAAGCCAGGTATCACAGGTATGTGCACACACAAACACATATAAATACATATACACATGCACACATATGTCTGACAATCCAGAATCTGTTTAAAGACATCCAATGAGGGGAATCCATTTTCTTCTCTGACAATTCCACTTTTGGACACCTCAAGTTGTTAGGCAAGTTTTCCTGATATAAAGGCTAAATGGTTTGGCCTTCTGGGGCCAAACAGGACATGTCTAATCCTTCTTCAACATGAAAGCCCTTGAAATAATTGAAGTCAACAAACGAGAAGAAGGAACGCATAGTGAAGATCATTTGGGTGAGGACCAATGGAGAAAGAAATAGAAAGGATATCTTTACAAGAGTAAATTCTAGATTTATGGCCAGAAGACAGAATTTGACTAATAAGCTCCAGGAAGAGAAGACAAAGCTGTCCCAGAGGTAGGCCATAGTAGCAATGGGGAACTTCAACTAACCAAAAATCTATTGTAAATCTTTCTCTGCTAAAAGCACAGCAGCTGAGAAATACTTGACGTTCTAGATACTTTCATCCTTTAGAAGGTAGAGGAAGCAACAAGGTATTTGATAACCAAAAAGTGAATGTGACCTGAAGTTGCTTTTTTTTTTCAATAAACTTTACTTTATTCTTTAATAGTATTATTTTTTTTTCCAATTACCTGTAAAGAATTTTTAACATTTTGAGGGGGCGGAG
>CM053584.1:158766447-158800218 GCA_028627135.1 Pseudochirops cupreus | reverse complement strand
AAAAAAAATAAAATAAAATTCAAAAAAAAAGAGAATTTTTAACCTTTTCTTTTAAATTTTGAGTTGTGAGTTTCTTCCCTTCTTTCCTCACTTTCCCCCTCCCTAAGATGGCAGGCAATTTGTTACAGGTTAGACATGTACAATTATGTAAAACATTTTCATATTAGTCATGTTGTGAAAGAAGAAACCACACACACAAAAATAAAGAAAGTAAAAATAGTATGCTTTCATCTGCATTCAGACTTTATCAGTTCTTTCTCTGTATGTGAATAGCATTTTTCATTATGAGTCCTTTGGAACTGTCTTGGATCATTGCATTGCTGAGAAGAGTTAAGCCATTCACAGGTGATCGTAGTACAATTTTCTGTTTCTGCTCAAATTCTTTCCTTCAGTACACTTAAGTACATCTTTATAAAAACATGACAGGTACTAGAAGCAGAGTAACTAAGAACTTGTATTAAGAATCACTGCCAAACAGATAAGCATCTGAAATAAAATTAAAGCCTCTCTATCTATCATTAATATCAATGGGGAAATAAGGTTTGATTTACCAAAGTTCAATTTACACAAAACTTTCAGGAATTCATCTGTCTAGTGATTAAGGCCCTTTATTTCTTCCAACTTTTTTTTTCTGAACAAAAGACAAACACTAATACTGTATGTTGATCGGTCTTTTTCTTCCAAATTAGAAAAGATGGAGAAAAATGGGTTGTTCACTCCTGATCTGACTACTCCAACTAATGGTAATAATGTAAGATGTACAGATGCTAATACTCTGGAAAGCGGGTAACCTAGTTATGAATGAAAGGGAATGACATATCAAGAAAACAATATTTATTAAATGCTTACCATATATAGTGATCTATGCTAAAAACTGGGTATACAATTAGAAAAACAAGATAGTCTCTACCTTCATGGAGCCCACATTCTAACAGGAGGCAACATATGTAAGAAATTTAAGCTGCAAGTCAGATGGAAAGGTCTTATGATCCTTACGGTACAAAGACAAAGTAGATGGTATTCATCTTCTTTAATGTCATTTTCACTGATAAAACAATATCCATCTCTGATGATGAATCATTATTTTGATGATAAGAATTTTTTCTTCCAACTCTTCAATTATCTGTGGCTGCTAAGGCTATAGAACTTGCAGAAGTAGTAGCCAGGTGGCATCTCCACAATGGTTGGTTCCTTGGTTGGTAACTGTAGGGGCTGGGCTGAAAGCATGGTCAGTGGTCTGGCAGGGTGTTGCTGCTATATTTGTCTTTTGGGCTAAGGCTTCTGAGTTGTCTTCACTGTGGTCTGAGGGAAGGTGATGCTCAAAAGGGTAATGGTAGTTTGACTTTCTTGGTACATACCACCTCTTATCTGTCCCTCAGGGTGTCATGAAGCTTCAGCTATCCTGGCTTGTCTGCCCTGGGCAGGGGTGGGCAACAGTGGGAAGACAGTGTTGCAGAGCTCAGCCCAAACTTCAAGTATAAAGTCAGGAAATAGGCTAGAAGAATGGGCAAAAAGAAAAGAAAAAAGAATCCCACCATAAATGAGCTTTTATGTGGCAGGGATGCTGAAGATATAAAGGCAGAAGAGAATGTCTTCAAAACATCTACAAGTATTGCCTCAGAGAAAAACATAGGTTGGGCACAAACTCAACAAGAATTTCTGGAAGAAACGAAGTTAGATTAAAAAAAACCCAACCTTTATTAAAATGTTTTAAATAAATGGAATGAAACTGTTTGAGGAAAAATTGGAAAAGAAAGTAAAGGTATAAGAGAAAAAAAAATGAAAAGAGAATTAACTGCTTGGCACAAGAGATACAAAATCTTGTCCAAGTAACAAACTCCTTGAAATTTATAACAAACCAAATAGAACTCAATGACTCCAGAAGGCAACAAGAAATATTAAAACAAAGTCAAAAGGCTGAAAAAAATAGAAGTAAACATAAATTATCTCACTGGGGAAAAATAACCAACCTAGAAAACAACTCATAGAGAAAAAAATGTAAGCATCATTGGACTATTTGAATGCCACGATTTAACAAAGAGCCTAGACAGCCTATTTCAAGAAATCTTAAAAGAAAACTGCCTTGATCCCTTAGAACCAGAGGGCAAAGTAGAATAGAAAGAATTTATTTGTCACTTCCTGAAAGGAACCCCCAAATGAAAACTCATGATGTCCCAGGAATATCACAGCCAAAATCTGGAGCTTCTAGGTAAAAACAAAAACATACTGTAAGCAGATGGGAAGAAAGAATTAAAGTAATAAGGAGCCACAGTCAGATCAGACACAATTTTAGCCACCACCACGATAAAGGAGTGGAGAATTTGGACAATGACATTCCAGAAGCGAGGGATATGTTCTTACAGTCAACAAAAACTTACCTAGCAAAACTGAGTACAGTACTTCAGGGGGAAAAATATAAATCTTTAATGAAACAGAGGACTTCCAAGCATTCTTGATGAAAAGTCTAGAATGATAAACTTTGAAATAAAAACACAGGAGTGAAGAGAAACATAAAAAGGTAAACTTGAATGAACAATGATAATGGATTAAAAAAGGATGAAGTGCTTACATTCAAATATGGGAAGATGATACAGATGTCCCCTCTGATCCCTATCATCATTGGGGTTCATAGAAAGACTCTAATTAGATAAAGCCTGAGAGTGGTTATGTCATGTCCTGATGTTCTTAAGAAAAGAATGGAAAGAAAGGGAAGAAGAATACACTGAGGGAGAAGAGAAAGGAAAGTTAGAGAAAATTATCTTCCATAACGATGGTATACAAGCAGATACCTACACAAAGAGGAAGGGACGGTGGGGGTGGAGGTTGCAGTGACTGATACCTGAATCTTGCTCTCATCTGAACTGGTCAAATGGAGGAAGACACACACAGAGTTGGGTAGAGAAATGCTCTTCACTCAAAAAAAATGGGAGTGAAAGGGAAGAAGGAGAAAGGGGAAATTAGAGGAAGAACAGATTAAGGGAGGAATCAGACCTAAGCAAAACAAATTCTAAGGATATACAAAAATATTTGAGCTCTTTTTGAGGTAACAAAGAAAAGGAATCTGAGGAGGTGCCCATAAATTGAGGAATGGATAAACAAGTTATGGTACACAAATGTGATGGAATATTATTATGCTGAACTCTTATCAGCATAATGACTAAGCAGGATTCCAGATGACTAGTGATGAAACATGCTACCCACCTCATGATAGAGAGATGAAGGATTCAGAATGCAGGATGAGACAAATATTTTTAAAGACATGGCCAATATGGAAATTTGTTTTGATTGACTATGTATGTGTAATAGATTTTGTTTTTCTTGTGTTCTCAATAATGGGGGATGAGTAGGCAGGAGTCAGGGTAGGAGGGTGATCTTGGCTGATTAAAACTTGGAAACTCTGATCAACACCATGTTTAACCACAATTCCTGAAGACTCATGATGAAACATGCTTCCCATCTCCTGACAGAGATGTGATGGACTCAGAGAATAGATTGAGACATATATTTTTTTTAGACATAGCCAATCAATAGTTTTGTATGACTATATCTGTATATAACAGAGGTTATGTTTTTCTTACAATTTCAGGGTGGGGAGGGACAGGTAAGTGGGAGTGGAAGAAGGTTGATCTTTGTTTGAAAGTAAAATTTAATTAAAAAAAACAAAGAAAGTCTATGGGCCAAAAAAAAAAAGATTAAAAGGTTACTGCAATAGTCCAGGAGAGAAATGATAAGGGCCTGAAGCAGAGAAAGAGATTGCAGTTATCCCTTCTATATCACAGGAATAAGGGACATGGCACTCCTGCAATCTGGAAAATCCACATGAAATTTTTTGGCCCTCCCTCTGTACCAGAGGAGTCTGAATTTTTTTCTTTTTCTCTTAGGGGGTATTTACAGTAACTTACTGTAAAATCTGGGTTAAGTATTTGGTCATAGGCTCTGTATTGTCTGCTGGTCTTCATGTGTCATTCACAGCTTCTGCAAACTCCCCTAAAATTCCCATAATTTCTTATGCCTACTTGTGAAATGTTGAAAATACAATGGAGGAAAGTCACAATGTGGAAAGGATAACTTTACTAGATTTAGTAATGTGACTGGATATGTGAGGTCAATATGAGAAAGAGAGGATACTAGCAAGGCTGTGAACCTAGATGACTTGGAAGGATGATGGTACAATGATGGTGCCCTTGATAATAATAGGGAAGTCATCAGAGATGTGGTTTTTTTGAGGAAAGAAAATGAGTTATGTCTTAGAAATGATTACTTTGAGACACTTATGGAGCATCCGGTTTGAAATGTCTGTTAAGTAAGTGATATGTGACTGATGCTCAGGAAAGTGACCAGGGCTGAACACCCAGCACTAGGAATCATCTATGTAAGAAGGTAATTGAACTGATGAGAACTTACAAGAACTACCAAGTGAGAAAATATAAAGAAAAAAGAGAAGAGTGCTTAGGACAGAGTCCTGAGAAACACCCATGTTTAGTGGCTGCAATATGGATCACGAAAGTGCATCAAAAGAACTATCCCTAGTAAACCAGGAAAGGTATGTAAAAAAGAAACTGATCGTAAGTTCTTTGCATGGAAAAAGGGCTAAAATGTGGGCTTTGTTATTCTGGTGAAAGATTTGTTTTTGGAGAGATGTTTTGTATTAGCTCTGAAAGATTATATGTGCTGTGTAATATTATTAACAATTCAGTCCCCATGGTGGATTGACCCCTGCATCCAAGATGTCCGGGTCTACAGCAAGGAAGAGATTTGGTCCACTGCTCATTCCAAATTCAGAAGTGAATGTGTTGGGGTCCATGTATTGTAGCAAATATTTTGAATATAAACCCATTCTCCCAAGGACTGAGGTGATAGATGGGAAGTGTGTGATCTTTTTCACTGTCCCTCTCACACCATGGTTGGGGAGGGGGAATAAAGGGTTTTTTTTTTGAGGGGGGAAAGCAAGGCAATTGGTGTTAAGTGACTTGCCCAAGGTCACACAGTTAGTGTGTCAAGTGTCTGAGACAGAATTTGAACTCAGGTCCTCCTGACTCCAGGACCGGTGCTCTATTCACTGCACCACCTAGCTACCCTGGTCACAAAGTTTTGTAACTGCTTTTGTTGCTTAAAACTTTGCAGTAAATATCTTTTTGTAAAAGCCAACTGAAATAAAAAGAAACTGGGTTTCACATCAATGATGACTAACAGGGGGGAGAGCACAGAATAGGAATTCAAGCTCAAAGCATCAGAGGATCACCCCCTGACTCCTCAGGAGTATACCTGGAACCCTGAAGGGGAAGTTGTAGCCTTGTTCTAGGGAACCCAACTCATTTCTGTGAGTGTGAGGTGAGACAGGATCCCCAGAGTTTATGAGGGCTACATGTATTAAAGACAGTTATCAGTCTCTTGACTGACTATTCCAAAAGTAACTGGAAGATGAAAATTGGAAGATGGATTCCTCCTTAATACTGGGCAAATTTCACATTGTTGCACCAGCTCTCTGGCTTATTATTCTGCCAAAGAAATCTACAGCTGTTACCTCAAATCTCTGGCATAATTAGTATATTTTATTTCACCCCTTTCAGCTGTTGCTGAGACCATTCTAGGTCACAGACAAGATAGAGGGAACGTTACCAAGACACCTCTGTAAGAAAAATGGGTATTATCTCCATATCAGGAGATTACAGTAAGAATGGCTTGGGAAGAGGCTGAGGCACCAGCTGTAATAATAGCTGCAATTTTGGAGAATTTTTCTAGAGTTCAGAAAACCACTGATGTCTATACACCCTATCTGACCTCTGCATGAGAAGTTTGGTAATGAGGAAAGCTTGACGTAAAGGTGAATCTAGATGCCACCTTATGGGTTTGGCAGAAAGAACATCTTAGTCTCTTACACAGTAGGTAAGTCGAGAAAATGGGTCACCTTCACAGGACTTTTATTTTCTAGTCTCAGGTTCAAGCATCTTGGGAAAAAATTCCATACCATGTGAGGATAAAGAAGGCTTGGATTTCAGATATTTTGTAGCTGTTCTTTAAAAAAACATGATCAAATCTATTGCTAATAAGCCACAAGGGAAGATACCTGTGGATGAAGAGAAATGCTTCGAAGAAAAACAACAGCTGGAAAAGTGTTGTTTTTTTAAATGGAGAAAAAAAAGTGTGGTATTTGTGACAACAAAGTATGAAAAACAGACCTAGAGAAAGGATAGGACAAAGCTTATATAAGGATTCCTGTTTTATTTTGGAAAATGTGTTATTCCAGTCTGGAACTATAGTAATTGATGCAATGAGAAAAAAAGATCACTAGATTGGGAAAAGAGTAATCTGTATCTTCAATATACTGATTCAGAAATCATGAAAATTATTAGAACAAACATAAATACAACATTTTCATAAATCAGAATAGTTAAAAAGTATTTATAATTGATAGTTCCTTCAAATCAAGTAAAAATTCTGAAGTTAATAACACACAGCCATAGTGAATTTTCCTCTGGGGGCTCCCAGTATTAATAAAATCACAGGTCTAGTCCAACCACAATAAATAAAGAAAAGGAAGTACCACTAAACCAAAGCTGTTATGGAACTGACATTGCTTACCAGGAAGGGTGAGAAAACTAACACCTCAGCTTTACACAATCATTGATGGAGATTTTTGTCACCAGGATAAGTGCTTTGACCATCAGGGAAGTTGAAAAACTAAATAAGCTATAGCTCTCCATTACCAGGAAGTCAGGTCACTTCTTACCAAGGAAGATGAGAAAATCAGTAATGTCTCATCACCAGGCTTCTTCCAATAGGGATCCTTTCTAAGACCAGAGCCTCAGCCACTGGGGCAGATGAGAAAATCGACTAATAACTACGAAGCTATAGCTTTCTATTACCGTGATTTAAACCAGGTGGAACGGTTGTTCCTTCTTGACAAGAATGAAAAAAATCAATAATACTTAGGCCCCCTATAACCACTGACCTATAGACTCCTTGCTGCCAAAAACCTACACAGGACCAAAGTCTTGGAAATCACACTTCTCACTTCCAGGTCCCAAGCTAATACCAGGGCCTCAGGTGTCAGGTTTCTTGCTGCCAGAATACCACATAAGAACAGGGTTTCAGACACCAGACAAAACACCAGGTCAAGTAAAGCAAATCCTGTCACTGTGTATCAATCATCTCCTGCTAGTTTAGAATAAGACAAAGAAGCTGGTGCTGAATACGGATTCATGTACTATCCTAGATGACTGCCCCCATCTCCCCTTTTCTCTGGCCTTCGAGAAAAGACTCACTGATGCCACTTTCCATCAGCACACAATCCTTGCGGATATGGGCTTCAATTTGTGCTTCCTTATTCTATGGCTAGAAAACTCTTCTCTCCTTCTCTAATCCTTGTGATTCAGAGCTGCAGGCTGCCTGGAGTAAAAACTCCTTCCTCCTGCCACAACTTCCCATTCCCTCTCCCTCACATAACTAATCACTATTCCTCTTAAGTCCCTTTCCTGCCCCATTATACCTTCTGGAATCCCTGTCCCATCATTAACAAACTTCTTGCTAGGTCTAGTTCTAGACCTCTTTTTGTAGCACAGTGGTTCTCAACCTGTGGGTCGCAACCCCTTTGGGGGTCAAACACATTTCCAATGGTCTTAGAAACTGAGACACCGCTCCTCTATCTGTCTCCCAGAGGGTCCGCCCACATGCAGACACACCCACGTACGAGTATTAAAGAGTGGCGGCATTGGGAAGGTTGAGAACCACTGTTGTAGCAGATGTCTGACTACTGCTTTTTCTTTTTTTTCCCACCTAGATATTTTATTTTCTTATTTACATGTAGAAACAACTTTTAACATTTGTTTTTAAAATTTTTTTGACTTCCAGATTCTCCCTCTTTCTTCCTCCCTCGCCATCCTCCTCCCTTAGATGGCAAACAATTTGATAGAGGATACACATGTGAAGTCATGCAAAACATTTCTATCTTAGTCATGTGAAAAAAAGACCCCAAAAAAGACACAAAAAATAAAGTAAAAAATAGCATGCTTTGATTTGCATTCAGATACCATCAGTTCTTCTTCTGGAGGTAGATAGCATTTTTCATTGTATATCTTTTGGAACTGTCTTGGATCTCTGTATTGCTGGGAACAGCTAAGTCTTTCATAGCTGATCATCATACAATATATTGCTGTTACTGTATACAATGTTCTCCTGGTTCTGCTCACTTCACTTTGCAACAGCTCATGTATTTTCCAGGTTTTTCTGAAAGCATCTTGCTCATGATTTCTTGTAACAATAGTATTCTATCACAGTCATATACTATAACTTGTTCAGCCATTCCCTAGTTGATAGACATCCCCTTAATTTTTAATTCTTTGCCACCATTAAAAGAGCTGCTATAAATATTTTTGTATATATAGGTCCTTTTTCTTTTTCTTTGATCTCTTTGAGGTATGGATATAGAAGTTGTATTGCTAGGTCAAAGGGTATGCATGGTCTTATTGACTACTGTTTTTCAATCTTGCACTCATGGAAACTGGGACCTCCCAAAACACACTGCCTCTTCTCCAACCTTAGATATCTCTCCTCTCATTCCCCACTCCCCTTTTCCCCTACCACAACACAGTGTCCCAAGAGAAAAAGTTGGAATACTCTTTTATTCTCACTGACACTACCAGATCTTCTCTCTATTGCCATCACCCAGAAATCTCTTCTATGAGGTTCACTCTATCCATCTATGTAACCCTTATCCAGATCCTAGATAGTATCTATCATCACACAGAGTTATAGTTATCTCCTAGTTCCTATGTCACTTTATGTCACCTGTTCCTTCTCAAGTAGTTCTGTCCCTGGTTCACAGTGTTTCACTCCATTGCAATCGCTGCTTTCGTACTTGTGGTCTTCAATACATATTTTGACATCAACTTTCTCAATTTCAATGACCTGCATCTTTATTCCACCTCAGCCAATTCCAGGGATAGTCATACATTTTTATCTCACTATGAATTGTAACTGTTCACTATCCATGATCTAGAACTTGGAAATTCCTCTGACTGCAACCTCTTATCTTTCTATCTCTCTCTTCTAAACCTATTCTTTGTACCCACTGTATCTTTCAACCTTTCCACCCTTCCTTTCTCTTCCAGCTCACTGTCCCCTTCCCCCCTCAGTCTCCTTTCCTTCCTTTGAATTCTTGCTCCTATAGTTAACCAAGTCAAATATATCCTGAAATCTGCTCTTGGTGCTTTAACCCATATAGAGCTGTTCATGCTTTGCCATGCCCCAAACCTCAGTTACCTCCACCTATCTTTTCTGTTCTTGAGTGTTGCTGAATGATGCTGGAAGAAGTCACAAAACCAGAATCTACCACAATTGTATTTTCTGGTTTCAACTGAGCCCTGCTTCATGGCAATACTTTTAGTCTTCCTTAATTGACTATTATACTCTCCATAGTAGTTTTCTCACCCTGCTACACCACTTCTCCCACCCCCTTTCTTCAGCGTATCCAGAAAATAGAGGTTGTTCATCTAATACTTCCTTTCATTTGCTAGTTGATACCACAAACTCCTCTATCATTCTTTTCTTTTCTCTTATTCAGGTGGTCCATCTCTTTATTGAGGCCAACCCCTTGGGTTCCATCTTCTCCCATCTCTGGAAGGCAGGTAGAGGTGAGAGCACTGGGACTAGAGTCAGAAAGACCTGAGTTCAAATCCCTCTTCAGACGCTTGCTAGCTATGTGACCTTGGCCAAGTAATGAAATCTCTTTCTGCCTTAGTTGCTTTAACTGTAAAATAGGGATAATAATAACAGCATCTATTTTCCAGGGTTGATGTGAGGATCAAATGAGATACTTGTAAGATGTCTAGTACAATGCCTGGAACGTAGCAGGTGATTAATAAATGTTTATTGATTCCTTTTCATTCTATCTCTGTCAAGAGCTTGACCCAATAATCATGCCTCCTCTTCCCCTCCTTCCCCCTAACTGCTGCAACTTCAGCCTCTATCTACCAGTTTTTTACTTGTTGCCTACAAACATGCCTAGGTCCCTTCTTCACCTGCCCCACCCACCAGCCCCATTCTTAAAAATGCTTCACTTAATTCTACCTTCCCATCAAGATGTTGTTCTATATCTTTTTTTCACAAACTCCTAGGGAAAAAAAAAAACCCAACAGTCCACATTCCTTGCTGTACTTCTCTTTGGACTCAAACTCACTAGTCAACTGCTCTCCAACGTTACTAATACTTTTTAAAATTGCTGAATCTGATGACCTTCCCCTGCCCCCAGTTTTAACTCTTCTTGATCTCTCTGCTGTATTAGGCACTATTTTATATGCCAGTACACGGTTGATAAATACTTACTATCTTGCCTTGACTTTCACTATTCTCTCATGACTCTTCTCTATCTTAATTATTTATTCTCTCTGTCTCTTTTCCTGGATCATTGGTCATAGTCTTCCCTCTCGCCAAGGGTGTCCCTTAGGGCTCTACTCTAAACCCTCTTCTCTCAACCCTTTCTAACCCAGGGATTTCATCAGCTCCCAAAGGTTCAAAGATCACTTATTTCTATGCAGATGTCTCCCAGATGTATATATCTAACCCTAACCTCTCTCCTGAGTTCTACCTCTCCATCCAAATGGATACTCGGTAGGCATGTCGAACTCAATACATGCAAATCAAACTCATTCTTCCCCTCTAAATCCCTATCTCTCTGCAAGTCTTCCTGTTTTGGTTAAGATCAGCACTATCCTTCTAGTCACCTAATTTCACTAATTTAGTATCAGCCTTGACTTTTACCTCTTGCTCACATCCTATATCTACTATTACTAAAGTCTTGCCAATTCTACCTACACAGCATCTACTGTACCTGTCCTCTTTTTCTTCTACTTGTTTGGCAATCAATTTAATTTAGCTATCCATGGCAACAGATGCCTAAGTGGACTTCTGGTTTTCAGTCTCTCACTATGCTAATGTATCCCCTACACATCTGCCAAAACAATCTTCCAAAAACACAAGTCTGATTATTATACTCTGCTGCTCAATGACCTTCAGCAGCTCCCTACTGCCTTTAGGATACAATATACATTCCTCAGCTTGGAATTTAAAACCCTTCACGATCTGGCTCCAGACTACCTTCCCCGAATTATTTCACATTACATTATACTCTAGGTTTTAGCCAAACCGACCTACCAGCTGTTGCCTGAACTCAGCATTTTGTTTCTTGCTCTGCAGCCCTGCAGAGTCTGTCCTCCATGTAGGAAATGCACTTCCTCCTTACCCCTTAGAGTCCCTAGCGACATTCAAAGATCAGTTCATGTGCCACATCCTTTAGGACGTCTTCTGATCCCCTAGTTGTTAGGACATTCTTCCTCTCAAATTATTGCCAATCTACTTCCCTGTTTAGATGCTGAATTTTGCCAGCAGAATTTTTACATATGCTTGTTGTCTCATCCACCAGAATGGAGGTTCATTTCAAGTAGCATGGTTTCATTCTCTGTACTTGTAGTCTCAGTATCTAGCACAGCACCGGAACATTGGAGGCATATAATCAATACTTGTTGGTTGATTGAGGGCAAAGGACTGTTTCTTATTTTGTCTTTGAATCCCCAACTACTAATACGTAGTAGGTGCTTAATAAATAGAAGCTGACTGAGGGACTATTCAGTGTTTTGTCTTTGTATGTCTGGTGCCTGGCACCAGTTTGAAAGAACGGATTAAAAGAGTTTGCTTTTTGAAAGGTAGATTTTGCTCAAAATAGCCATCAAGACAACCAGTTGTAAACACATTTATAAATGAACCTATCATCACAAAAATGGGAGAACAAACTCATTAATGTCCATGAGGTAAGAACATATATTACTGATCTGATGTTTTCGTTTATTCTTTGTGTAATTATGATACTAAATACCAAGTGTGGCCAACTCTTCCCAGAATTCCGCAATGTTTTGTGCTTTAGAACTTCTAGCAACAGCTAATATTTTTATATTTTTTGGCTAGAAAACAGAAACCTGTATTTTAACTCTGCCCTACTTCTACCCTCATACTTACTCCACAAAGAATGCCAGTCATACTTCAATGCTCCCTGCCAGCACAGACATGCAGGGAGAGGCCTAAACCAGCAGGTTTCTTCACAAGCAGGCCAGGGATATTTGTTTATAAATTCCTTTATAAAGACTTGTATGTACAATTATGATAATGGAAACTGGAAACTCTGGTGGTGAAACTGTTTAATAATTTTTCTCATTATACGGAATAACTATTAACTGTTAAGGTTGAAAAGTCCCCCAATCCTTTTACTATCTCTACAATAAGCTATTGTTTTGAGTAATACATAAATAAAAGGATAGTAAATTCAAATCTGGATTATTTCTTCTCACTACAGATTATTTATATATTCTGTGATCTATCTCCTTATCTTCTCATGTCCATCCTCCTTGGGCAGATTTTCTCCTTTTCACATAGCTTTCCTTGGTTCCCAAAAGATAATATTGCAAAACTCTTGGCTTTCTCTACTCCTTTCATTGTCCCAAACAGATATATCAATTATAGAACTATAAAGTGGAAAGGGAGGGCAGCTAGGTGGTGAAGCGGATAGAGTGCCAGGCCTGGAGTCAGGAAGACTTTTCTTCCTGAGTTCAAACCTGGTCTGAGACACTTACTAGATGTGTGGCCCTGGGCAAGTCACTTAAACCTTATTTGCCTCAATTTCCTCATCTGCAAAAGGAGCCAGAAAAGGAAAAGGCAAACCACTCTAGTATTTTTGCCATGAAAACCCCAAATGGGGTCTAAGAGTCAGACACAACTGAAAAATGACTGAACAACAAACTGGAAAGGAGTTTATTTTCCCAACATTTTTCAAATCTTACTGCAGCACTCTTTAAGGTGCATATTAAATGGAATGTAAGCTCCTTCAGATCAGGGACTACTTTTCATTTTATCTTCAAATCCCATGCACCTAGCATAAAGTTCTGAATACACAAAACACTTAACAAATGCTTACTGAACTGAACTGAAAGTGGCTTGTACTTGAACATAGGAAAAGACAAACATGAAAATACTACAGAGGCTGCTATTTTGCTCAGCTTCTCTTCTGTGTACTGCAAATATGTGTGGTTATTTTAGTGAAATAAGATTGTTTCCTTGAATAATCCATTTTTAACCAACGATGGAAGATAAGGAACCCAAGAAAAGCCATTTGGAAAATGAGTATCAAAAGGACATTCATATTTACTGGTTCCTTCCTCCTCTTACACACTTTCCTCAAACTCTCAGGCTGAATTGCTTCCTATGTTCGTGTCTCTGCATGTTATCTGATCTGTGCCTCAGACTCTAACGCTACTGTGGCGATAGGAAAACTGGAGGAAGTTATCCCTAGTTCACATAATGTGTGCTAATGTGCCTCTCAATTTGAACAACAAAGAATTGATTACACGAACAATAACACTATCTTGCACACAAAGACATATCAACATTTTCTAAATCATCCCTTGAAATAATTATGCAATACAGTAGTACTTACAAGGATATAAAAAATTATAACACATTGTTTTTGCTTAAATCCAACTTGGGGCTGCTGATCTTCATTTCTGGGTGTGCACAGAGTATATAAATATTTCTAGATAGCACAGAGTAATGCTCTTTATAGGAATTTCTCCAATTTAAACTCATAGGTCAGGCATTCTGGAAGATGGCTACCTCAGGTTCAAGATACTCTGTGGGTCTGATTCCTAAACCTAGAGCTCTTGAGGCTCCAGAGATGTTTACTCTTCAACAGTCAGGTATATGACGCTTTTGGCTCAAAGTAAAAGCATTTATTAAAATTGCACAGATTTAAAAAAAATCTTATTCTACTAAAATATAGATGGGTCGTAATATTACATCTCATGGTTACATCTCTCTCCCATAAGATGAAGAACACAAACACAATCAGTCAGTGCAAAGACTAACCAAGGTCTCACAAGAGGGGAAGCATACAAAGAGGGAACATATACGGCCAAAGCAATTTGCATCTCCGGCATTGCAGTCTCTTCTGCCATACTAGCTATCTGATATTGTGCACTAGAGATTTTCCTTCTCGCAGACAGAGAACACTGAGTTTATTCAAGTGGCCAAAAGACCCACTTAATTACAAAATTTATGAAAATTTAAGAGACTTTTATTTTCCTGACATCTTTACTGAACCAGAATAGAGATGGATAAAAAGCATATTTTAAAAAATCTCTCCCTACAAGAAGAAAAATAAAACCTGGAGGCTGACAAAATAACTAATGATGTATATGTACACACACACACACACACACACACACACACACACACACACACACACATATGTTGTTTGGTTTTACATTACATTCCTTTTTCTAAATTGTCTCTTTATGAGTATCGTTGTTGCTGTTTAGTAGTTCAGTCATGTCTGACTCTACATCACCCCATGGACACTGTCCTTGGGATTTTCTTGGCAAAGATACTGGAGTGGTTTGTCACTTCCTTTTCCAGTGTGCCCCTATCTTACAGATGAGGAAATTAAGCAAAGAGGGGTTAAGTGACTTGCCCAGGGTAAATGTGTGAGGCTAGATTTGAACTCAGATCTTCCTGACTCCAGGTGTGGTACTCTACCCATTGTACCACTGAGCTTCTCCTTTTATAACTACAGATGTACAGTAATGCATATAAATGACAGATATGAAGACTCTAAAAGCAAGGGTTCTTTACCAAGGGCCTGTAAAATTTTAATATTTTGAAAAATGTGTTTAAATATATTTGGTTTCCTTTGTAATTCTACATATTTTATTTTATGCATTTAAAACATTATTATGATAAGGGATTCATTAGTTTCACCAAACTGCCAAAGGGGATCATTTCATCAAAAAAAAAAGGTTAAGTACTTCTGCTTTAGGAAATAAAAAATTATTACAGTCCAGAGCTGGTTATGATTAAATATTCAAAAAAGTCCACTGGAAACAAAAAACTACATCAACTCTCATCAGCCCCTTCTTTCATCAGAGTGTTCTGTTGTTTTTCAATTTCAAACTGCTAATAATAAGCCAAAGGTAACTGGATAATGCTTCCAAGTCCCAGGAGGAAATTTTAACCTTATGTAAGTCATCTGAAAATTCACATAAGAAAGCTGAAACTGACAAATTTTCAATTCTTGGGGATTTTCCAAGTTCTATATACCAACTGAAGAATTTAAAGCTTTTAATTTTTCATGTACTGGTATATACTGTAATCCTGGGTCAAAGTCAAATTTTCCCTTAAGTATGGATGATGGGGGTATCTCTTCTTTCTTCTATCTTACTCAAAAAACCTACAGTGAGGTGGTATTGGCTTAAAGTTTCTGAAAATTAAGGAATTTTCACGTTATAGTGGAAGGTTGGTTGTTGTTCTTTTTTCACCTTGGGCCAACTACCTGAAGCTACTAAGAAGACTCCTCTCCCTGACTCTGAATCCAGACTCAAGACATTTACTAGCTTTGTGACCCTGTACAAGCCACTTTGCCCTGTTTGCCTCAATTTCCTCATTTGTAAAATGAACTGGAGAAGTAAATGGCATATCTTTGTCACGAAAACCCCAAATGGGGTCACAGAGTCAGGGATGACTGAACTAAAGCTAATACTGCCAACCAGAAATAACAAAAAAAGGTGGCAGTCTGAAATGGTTTCCAAAATACATGAGAAGGGTTGACCTTCAGAGCAAATGAAACCCCGGATACTTCAAGACAATATAGCTGGCTAGGTGTGTTTACTTTCTTCCTTTTGGCCAATCTCTCTATCAATGAGAACTGAATTCTCACTAAACAACCTCTGTAGGTGAGAGTGAAAAATTAGCTAAATGCCTGAATAGAATGTTGAGAATGATTTGCTCAGTCATTCCTCATATAATAATTTTACAGTAGGGGAAAAAGTAGGACAGAGATATTGGTCACCTCTATTATTCTCTCAAAGCTTCATTAAAGCTCATGACAAACACATCTTCCCACTTTACCCCTTTACTGTGGTAATAAGATACAAAGCCAAAGATGGGAAAAGATACTTTTTTTTTTTGCTGGATATATATGCATTGCAAAAAAAAAATCTCAAAGCAGAATATCGGGTAATTTTTCAAATCAAAAGGTCGGAAAGTTTCATTAAAAGAAAGGGAAAAAACCCCCACCAAAGTCATTAGTACAAATCAGGACTCACCAATAATACCACTATCTCTGCTTTCAAGTGTTGAAGTTGGACTGGTGACAGCCCCATAGTTGCAATCCTTGGCTGTTGCATTGGTACTGACTGGTGGGAGGGTGGAACAAGGGCTGCTGGCTGGTGGAGAGGCAGTGCTACTAGTCAGTGTGGAACAAGGACTTATTCGTTGAGTGACTGCTGAGGTCTGAAAAATGGAAAACAAGAGTGCGTTACTTGCAACAATCAACAATTACAGAACTGACTATCAATATGACTGTAAAACTGCATGGTAGAGCACATCTTCGGAACAGCAAAGACAATCAGAAGGAAAAAAAATATCCAACGATGTACAACCTTTCTGTCTTAAACAAATGCAGAGCTAGTCAGGGCTTGGTTAGTTACCTCGGGGCATGTAAGCTTCCAAGTCTTGCATTCAACATGAAATTGAGTGAATTTAAAACAAGCAGAGACTGTGGGAGAAAAACAGGCACAGCAGGCTAAATTCTCCCTGGAAAGTTAGCTTAATATATCTGGCATCGGATACAGATAAAAATCCAGCTATAACTTAGTTTTGAGAGTTGCCTGAGGGCCAGAGATTAAGTCACTGTCCACTATCATAAAGAAGAAGTATTTGAATCCACATCTTCCAGAAATTAAGTATAGAGGTCTATTCCCCAAGCCATGCCATCTTCCAGCAAAGTTAAAGCTCTTATTTCAATCAGTATCAAGTTAGGAGAGTCAGTGTCATCCTTAAGAACAAAGGCTGCAATTTATTATTCTACTCAGACAAAGGCTAGAGAAATGTCAATGACTAGGTAATTGCATGATCTCACCTTCCTTGCAATGTTAATGGCATGGCTCAAATGGAATTGCGATGATCTAATCAATTTGGGTGTTCCCTGGAGGTGGGGGGTAGGGATTTGATTTCCCTGCTCCACCCCCTCAATCTCCCCTCAGGTGATATAGTCATGAGATGCACTCACAGATGAAGAAAGTTGGATGCATCAACATAATGTTAACACCTGCTTTCCTATTCCCAACTATAAACAGATTTCTGATTGATTTAGAAGGGAACAACATCATGGACAAGAAGAAAAAAAAAAGGCCCTTTACTGGGCTTTACAAACTAAGCCCTAAAGAGAAGTTTGAGGTTCAAGAGTTGGGCAGTTCAGGTAATCACAGGCTGGGAGCTAGCTGCCTGTGTAAAATACTGTAGAGAGAGAAGGACGGGGAAGAGTGGAGAAGGGGATTTCAAACTCCACCTCCCAGCCCCCATGGTCCATAGCAGCAGAGCTACTTGCCCAGAAGGACACAGCTGGGGCATGATATAAAGGTGCCACCTTTGTATATTTACAATGACACAGATCAGAACCTAAATCTGTGCATCCTGTAGGATTCTTATTGATATTTTTTCTATAAGTTCATCACAAAGGGACCACTCAATATGTTATAAGCCTTCCTCACTTTCTCTTGACATCATGAGGATGTCAAGGGATCACGTGGACTGTCCATCTGTTGAGTTAGTTATCGTTTGCTCCAACGATGTAACCAGGCCATCTCTTTCTCACACATTTTCCTGATGACATTCTTATTCCTTTTCAAAGTTCTCTTATTTATTACGTTGCAGTCTGCTCACACGCACCATCTGCTGCTCAACTGCCATCCAAGTAATTACTATTATGTCATGGCATTAGTGCACAAAGGGAATCCTAGAAAACATGGAATCTCTATTCCACTTTTAGCCATGCAAAAATTTCACAAAGCTTAGAAAGTTTTCTTCTTGATGCTTCTTTTATGCAAGGAAAAATCTGACTACATACACAAAGAGAAGAAATAAAAATTTCCTCATCCAAAGAAATGTTTCTCTAATACACACAAACTCCCACTCATTCGACAAAGCTCACTGGAATTTTGCCTCCTCCGTGAAGTTTTCCCTGATGCCCTCCAGTCAGAAATAACATTTTTCCTTGCTTGGAACTTATACTGTATTTTGTATGCATTTCAATTAAGAACTTAATAATGTTCAGTTATCTTTATTTATGGGCATCCTCCTACTAGATGCAAGCTCCATGAAAATGTCTCCTTTTAATCTCCTTCAACACCTAGTATAATATTTAGCAATAAATTATTATTTTTAAACAAAGTAATGAATGCTGAGAAGTGGCTTCGCTAAAAATAGAAAATTACTTGTTAATAGCAGGTAGGTCACTTGGTATATAGAGTGCTGGGCTTAGAGTCAGGAAGACCTGATTTCAAATCTAGCCTTAGACATTTACTGTGTGACACTGGGCAAGTCACTTAACCTCTTTGCCTCAGTTTCTCTGACTGTAAAAAGAGGATAATAACATCATCTACATTGCAGGATTGTTGTGAGGATCAAATTAAATATTTGTGAACTGCTCAACCCTGGCACTTAGTATGTGCTGTATAAATACGATTATTTTTATTTTATACCTGATACCAGTTTTAAAGAACTAGGATGCAAAGGAGAAGCCATCATAAAAGCCAACTGTGACTTCAGTGCTATTTAAATGCTTAAGAAGAGCAATTCAGGCAGTTTCCTCACTTAGGAGTTTCTTAAACCAATGAAGCTACAATTCTAGTCTGTGTCCCTGTCCCTGACCCTTGGAGGAGCTTAATTCATCAGGCATTTATTGGCCATTGCTGAAGCAGATATTGAGAATAATTACTCTTAATTGATATGGTGAGTTTCTTTCTTGTTAGCAATTTCTTGGTTGCATGTTCTCTCTTCCCAAAATTCTTTGTATTCTAGTGCTATTAACTTGTTTTGCTGGAGAAGTTTCTTTAATAGAAGGTAAATGGATTTTCAAAGGTTATATCAATGCATAAGTTATAGTAAGTTACCTAAACAAACTAGAAAGGACTGCTTAGATAGTATGAATTATGGTTTTATTTTTAGTCTGAGTTCTGATCTAGCTATATTTGATAAGCCTCATCAACAGGTTAGCTAAAAAGATAGATTTTTGGGGGGTAATTCATGAAAAATGTATGAGGAATTCCAATTTGAATTGGTAGAAGTCCCCACATTAATGAAATCAAAGATCCTTCAAACAGAACTGAAGCAAAATAATGGCAAAAGTCAATATTAATAACAAAACATGATTAATTTCATTCCTACTTAGATTTTTTTTCACACAGATAAGTGTGGTTCTTCTTACAAAATCTCATCGTTTGCCAAGGAACTGCAGGTTGACTCTCTCATTTTTTTTTGTCTTTTTGGAAGGGGTTACGCAGGAAAATCAGGGTTAAGTGACTTGCCCAAGGTCACATAGCAAGTAAGTGTTAAGTGTCTTATTCTGAGGCTGGATTTGTCACCTAACTGCCCCAAATCTCTCATTTTAAGAAAACTACTGTTTGATGTTCTTTGTTGGGAATGCCATTATACTTAATATCAAGAGAAATCAAGGATTTTTTGGGGGGCATACATGTATTTTGTAAGATCTCAAGAGGTCTTTAGGCAAAAGCTGAATGGCTGCTTGGTATCCTGTCAAGGGAAATCTTGATGGATTACACAGCCTTTGAGGTCCCTTTAAACTCTGGGATTTTGTGATCTGTAACTGACATCCCCAGAACCCAGCAACCTAAATGATTTTCTTTAATCTTTTTAATATAATTAGGGAAAATTACTTAACTTCTTAACAAACACCTTTAATCAAAGTTCATTTTTTTCCTCCAAAGTTATCTGATTTCTCACTGATATAAGAAGGGGTTTCAATCAGTTACATTTTGTAAAATGTTTATCTAGAGAAAATAATCAAGGGAAAAAACAACTCTGTTCACGTTTATATATTTAGATATTTCTATAGTGATCTCTTATCAAAAAGTTATTCATCATTTGGATGAGGACAGTGCCTTTATAAACAATTACTAACATTTTTAGATGAGTTTTTTCTTTGGTCTGTTCCTTGAAGAAAAGATTCCCCACTACATTAGCAGTAGAGATGCTAGAGTAACTAGGTGATGCAGTGAATAGGATGCTGAGTCTTAAGTCAGAAAGACTCATCTTTCCGAGTTCAAATCTAGTCTCAGACTCCCTGGCTGTGTGACCCTGGGAAAGTCACTTAACCCTGTTTCCCTCAATTTTCTCACGTATAAAAAGAGCTAGGAAAGGAAAGGGCAAACTACTCCAGTGTCTTTTCCAAGAAAACCCCAAATGGGATCACAAAGATTCAGACGACTGAAATGTTTGAACAACAACATGTTTAGGTATTTCTGCCTGAAGCAGCAGACACTCCAAGACAGGGCTACACTATGTTGGCATAAACTAATCATAGTAAATGTTCATACTACTTCCACCATTAGTTACTTCCAATATAATACTATATCATAGACTAAAAACCGGGGGAAAGAGGCAGGTAGGGACTTGAATGTTCAATGCTTTTAAGAGTACATATGTATGAATGAATGAATGAATGAATGAAAAAGCAATGAGTACTAAGTACTATGTGCCAGAATACACAAAAACAAAGTCTGAAAGAAATAGGACCTATGTCCATCAAAAGAAGCTTCTGCTACCCTAATGGGGCACAGATAAATCACAAAGTCTAAGAAAAGCAACACTCTTTTGAATTTACTTAGTGCCTTGAATCTGAGTATAAAACACTGATTTATGCTAAAGGTAAACTCCAGACCGCTGATGGAATTAAAAATGCTATTGCCAACCTGGCTATTCTTTAGCATTTCTTCAAATTCCCAAACTGAAAGCCTTCAGTGTTTTTATAGATCAACTCCTTTATGGAAAGGAGAATGACCTTTTGGATTTAATCAAAATCTTCTGCTAAGCACCAAGTCATTTTCTTATACCCTTAGACATCATTCAGAGGAGATAAAATGAAATAATCATTTGATCTCTCTTGCAAAAATTATTTGAACCTCTTTTTAGAAATAACTTCCACTAGGGCAGTTATGTGGCACAGTGGATAGAGGACTAGCCCTGGAGTTAGGGGACCTGAGTTCAAATCCAACTTCAGACACTTACTAGCTGTGTGACCCTGGGCAAGTCACTTAACCTTGACTGCCTCCCTCACAACCTCCCCCCCTACTAAAAGAAATAAAATAAATTACTCCTATTCTCCCATTGTCTTTTGCCTGATTCTGTCCATATCCTATAGAGCAGCGGCTCTCAACCTGTGGGTCGCAATCCCTTTGGGGGCCAAATGACCCTTTCATGGGGGTCACAGGGGTCGCCTAAGACCATCTGAAAACACATATTTCCGATGGTCTTAGGAACCGAGCTACTGCTCCTCTATTTGTCTCCAGGCAGGTCTGCCCACATGCAGATACACCTACATATGAGTATTAAAGGGTTGTGGTATTAGGAAGATTGAGAACCACTGCTATAGAGTATAATGCATTGTGGATGTGGAGTCAAAAGATCTGTGTTCAAGTTCTCCCTCTGATACCTACCAGTCACATTAAAACTTGAATGGAAGTCATTTTACTTGACTGATCCTCAGTCTCCTCATTTTAAAAATTAGAATAATAATATACTACTTACCTAAGAGTTATTACAAGTTGCTACTATTTTACTAAGGTCTATTTCTCCAATAATGTTTCAAAAGGACTTCTCTGTGCTTGTCTTTTCTCTTTAGTTCAATAAGAAAGACCTATATAAGTGAATAAAAGGTCTCCTCAATTATATTTCTGCCCTAGAAATTATATTAATTAATGTTATACTTTTTTTTGATTCCAATCTAATTCAAGGGTATATTCTAATTTAAGTGGATTGGCATTTCACATTATTACTGATGATAATATTAATTCCTTTTTCAAAGAACCTTAAAATACATTATCTCATTTGATTCTCATTAAATATAATCCCTATTTTATGAGAAAATTAAATCTTGGAGAAGTTGTAATTTACCCAAGGTCACATGGCAAGTGATAAGCGGCAAAGTCAAGATTAGAACCCAGGTCCAGTCCTTTTTTCTGCTATAACATGAAGAACGAATTCAAGGAAATTAATGTATTATATTTCAGTCCTAATGACACTACATTATGATTCAATGAATACAGATACAGGGCTCAACCCATAGTTTTTTTTTAATTTTTATTCCCCCCAAAACTGAGATACGAAGGATCTCAAAGTAACTGAGGATTTTCTTTGGCAACTCATAGACATTAAGTTCTACTAACAGCTTCTCTTTGAACTGCTCACACAGCCTTTATCACTTCTCATTTTGACTATTACAACAACCTCCTAACTACTCTCCCTTGTTCTTCCCATTCCAATCCATCCCTCCACAAAGTTGCTAAATTGATTTTCCTTACGCTCAGTCATGTAATTCCTATGCTAAATAAATTCTAGCAGCTTCCTATTGCCTGTAGGATTATACAAAAAATCTTCTGTTTTGTTTTTAAACCCTCTCACAGTTGGGCCCTTATGTTCCCAGCTTCATTATATCCTGTCCCCTTCCCATACTCCATGGTCTGACTAAAGTGACCATCTCTTTGCTCCTCACAGCAATCTGTCTCTACCTCCATGCCTTAGTATGACCCGTCATTGATTCGGGGAATGGACTCACTGCCACCACATAGAATCTGTTTCCTCCAACATTCTGCTGAAGTACCATAGTCTACATGAAGCCTTTCCTGATCCCCTCCAACTTGCAAGTGCCCTCATTCCCAAACTACCTTGTGTGTTTAGTTTGTTTATCCTTACATATCTATGTGTTATCTCCAATAAAATGTAACCTACTCGAGAAGCAAGGGTTGTTTCATTTTTGTTTCTCAATCCCCAAACCTAGCAGAGTGACTGACACACAGTAGACACTTTAAAAATATTTGTCGAGTGACTAATATGTAAACTGGAAACAACATCCTTACCACACATACCAGAACAAGAAGATACAACACCTGTTAGTTTACTTAATTGTTATTAGAAAAGTCACTTTCTAACTTGTTGGCTTGAATATCAAGAATATCTTAAACAAAAACCTGAATATCAGTATCGAGAAATAAAAAATGAAATTAATTTTAAAATGTTCTATAGAGATCACATTTTCCATTTTTTAGAACTTGGGAAATATATTACCATGATGATGGTAAAATTGCTAACAACTGCTGACATGATTAATATATATCTAAATATATATTAAACATATAGGTAAATCTCATATTATACATAATATTAAATAATATTTTAAATGTTCAATAATCCTATTATCCTTTCTTGCTGACCAAAATGGAAAAATGAAAGTTTGAAAATTTTCACCATTGAGTCCTGCTAATAATTAAGAATACAGATTAAAAAAACTAAGAAAAATATGCAAATTCCCATATCTTTAATTATCAACAAAGCTTTTTTTTTCAGAGTGGGGAGACCTTTTAAATTAAGCACTTCACTAGAATTCATTTGACTCATAAGGTGAAACCATTTTAGAGTCAAAGGATGTCAGAACCAGAAGGGACTTCAGAGATCATCTAATCTGATTCCCTTGTTTTAGAGCTGAGGGAACTGAGGTCCAAATAATGTGACATATGCAAAAAGTGTGACAAATACCATATGAGAGGTTAATTTAAGGAATATGGGCTCATTATTATCTACACTGCCTTGAATATAGCAAAAATGCTGGTTAGAAGGAAGGTCCTTTTGGAGTTACAAGGAGCAGGAAGGCTGTGAGATAAACACCACTTACCCAAAATATAAAATTTAAAAAAAAAACTTTTCTATTAGATGTCAAAACATAATACACATGAAAACTAAATTCTACTGGAGAAATTATCTCTCCACAGGCCTCAAAAGCCCTTTCCCCCCTAGTATGAATGCTGGATAGTATTCTACATTTATAATGCCGAAACAACACATCTCACCTGATTTTCATCTTGCACCTCCATGCTGTACTGGGCCCCTGGCTGCACTTCTGTGACTTTCTCTCCAAGGAGGAAGCCCAGGCGAGTCATGAGTGTATTTGCTGCCTCATCTACTGATGGAGGGGGGCCAAGTTCCTGTTCCACATCACCTAGAGTAAAAAGAATACAATAAAATAAGTAAGCTTCTCAGAGTGGAACAGACATGATTCTACTCCTTTCACTGGGTTGTTTCAGTGCTTTGTCCACTTTTCAAAACCTGATTTAATTATCATAGTTTTCAGTCTAGAAACAGATTTTCACAGTGTAACAATGTCTAACTCTAATTTGATCATTCTTGAACTATTTACTTTAAACCTTAATAAAAGGTGTGGGCTATGTTTTAAAACAACTTGAAAGAAAAAAAGCTTATTTCTTTGGGGAGTTATATCATAACTGGGGAGTTATATCATAACACAGTCCTAGTCTTGGGTTCTGTCAATAATGCATACATATCAGCATTTCAAAGTTGGAAGGGAATCCAGTTAGTTTAATATATTCCTGGAAAATATTGTGCTATATACCATATTTGAAAAGTGGTCATCCAGGCTGTGCGTGAAGACCTCCAATGTGGGGAGGAGGATGATTTGCCACCTTCAGAGATAGTCTATTTTACTTTTGAACAGTTCTCATTGTTATGAAATTTTCCTGACAGCAATCCTAAATCTACTGCTTTGCAATGTCCGTCCAGTGTTACTCATTCTTCCCTAAGGGATCAAATAAAATATGTCTAAACCCTCTTTCACATGCTAGCCCTTGAATACTTAAAGGACATTTATCATTACTACCCTAAATCTTCTCTTCTCTATGCTAAATATCTATAATTTTCTCAATTCATCCTTAAATAGTGTGAAGTCAGGTCCCTTTTTAAAGCTGCCTTCATATAATCTCCAGATTATCAAGATGTGTCATAAAATATCGGGCCCAGAGTTGAACACAATAAATCAAATGTGATCTCTTACATGAGCAGAATGAAGCTGGACTATTATCTCCTCATTTCTGGAAGTGATGCCTCTCAAACAATAGTCAAAGATCACATCAGCTTTTTTTGGGTGGCCATATCACACTATGGATTCATATTGAGCTTATAGTCTACTAAAACCCTTCCTCTTCAATCTTATAACTGTGAAATTGGTTATTTGAAGCCAAGTGTAAGATTCTGATTTACTTCTATTGAATTTTATTTTATTAGATTTAGGCAAATATTTTAGCCTGTTAAGAACTTTTTGGATTCTAACTCTGTCATCCAATGTATTTGCTATCTCTTCTAGCACTGTATCATCTACAAATGTGATAAGCAAGTCACCTATATGTTTATTAAAGTTACAGATAAGAAACAAAACAAAAAACAACAACAACACAGAGCCACACACAGGTTCCTAAGTCATTTATACTGGTGACCTCCTTTGAAGTTCACATGGAAGCATTAATATTTCCTCTTTATGTCTAATCATTCAAGCTGTTCCAAATCTATCTAAATTGTATTATCATTAGCCTACATCTATCCATCTCTTCCACTACAATATGATAATCATCAAATGTTTTGTTAAAATGTAGGTACTTATGTCTATAGCATTCTCTTGATATAATAGCTTAACACTGTCAAAAAGGGGAAAAAATATCCTGCCATGACCTGTTCTTGATGAAGACATGTTGGCTCTTTTCAGATGACCAAATCTTAACCCAATCTTTGCTAACAATTTCCTTAACAATAATATTTTCTATTTTCCTTAACAATAATATAGAAACTAAGACTTGAATTCAGACTTACTAGCCTTTGGTTTTCAGACTCGATTCTCTTTCCTTTCTTTTAAAATCAAGGCAACATTTGGCTAGTTAATTAATCTGGTCAATTAATTGTTAATTAATTGGTTAATTAATTTGTGCCCTTGACAGTTGGGGTGACTAGGAAGACATCAGGAGAAGGATTACTATAAGGACCTAGGGAGAAATTGTGCAGCAGGAAATGAAGTCCCAAATCCAGCACAAAAGGAACTAAATTTGTGCACGGTATAGGCATAGGTGCCAGCTGGAAGCTCTGTTGCTCACTACCCAGTTATGACTCACAAATCTAGGACTAATTGAGGAGGGGACTCACACCTAGGTAGGATGGCTTTGCAAGGTGAGGAGTGGTCACAGGCCCTGGGCTATGTACTTAACAAGAAGCAAGCAGCAACCATGTGGCTCTGATCCTAGGAGTTGAGTGGGAGATGATGATGATGATAATAAACTAGTATTTACATAGCTCCTACACTATTTTCCTTCACTGTGCTACACTTTACAAATATTATCTCATGTTATCCTCATGGCAACTTATTAGATCAAGTTTCAGTCCAGTCTGAAGCCTACAGAGAAATAACTAGGCTAGGAACCACAGACATGAACCTGCAATTCTGTCATTCTGAAACAGCAGAAATTTCCAGCTAGATGATAGTGGCCTAGTCCTTTGGTAGTCTACTTAACGCAAAACAGGTTAAACCCACAGATATATTGCTCAGACCCAAATCTAAGTCAGGATTCCTTACAGAGCTCAGAAGAGGAGGGTAGTACTTTGCTCTAGATCAGTGGTTCTCAACCTTCCTAATGCTGTGACCCTTTAATACAGTTCCTCATGTTGTGATGAGCCCCAACCATATAATTATTTTCGTTGCTACTTCATAACTGTAATTTTGCTACTATTATGAATCATAACGTAAATATCTGATACGTAGGATGTATTTTCACTGTTACAAATTGAACATAACCCACAGGTTGAGAACTGCTGCTCTAGATGAATGACTTTGGGAGTGCTGAAAACACACAGATCCCCCAAACTGAGCTGTTCCTGAGAGTTTGGAATAACACAATACTTAATACTCCAAGAAAGCAGCCACAAGACCAGCCCAGACCTTCACTCCAGAACTACACAGAACCATCCCTAACATAAAGTCCAAAGTCAGGAAGAAGACTGGAAGAAAGGGCAAACAAACAAAAGAATCCTACCATAAAAAGCTATTATGGTAATGTGGATGCTCAATATGCAAACTCAGAAAAAGAGAATGTCTCTAAAGCATCTATAAGAAAAGCTTCAAAAGAAAGTACAGCGTGGGCATGAATTCAACTAGAATTCCTGGAGGAGGTGAAGCAAGAGTTAAAAAAAAATATTTTGAACAACCAAATGATATCTCTGTAGTAAAAAGGGAAAAAAAAGGAAAATAAATTAGAGCTATGAAAGAAAGAACTGGAAAGGGAATTGACAGCTTGGAACAAGAGGTCCAAAATCCTGCCCAGGCAACTAACTCGCTGAAAATCAGAATGGACCAAAGAGAAGATTAATGACTACAAGAGGTTATAAGAAGTATTAAAACAAAGCCAAAAGGCTGGAAAAAAAAATAGCAAAAATTGCAAGGTATTTCATAGCAAAAATAAATGACCTGGAAAAGAGACTGATGAGAGACAATTTAAGAATCAATGGACTACCTGAAAGCCAAGACCAAAAAAGAAAGTAGCCTAGACAACACATTTCAAAGAAATCTTAAAACTAATTATATTATTTTTAAAAAAACCCACTGGTCAAAGTGGAAATACAAAGAATTTACCAGTTACTTCCTAAAAGAAAACTCAAAATAAAAATTCCTATTTACATTAGAGACAAAATTCAGTTGCCAGGTCAAAGAAAAAACACTGCAAGTAGCCAGAAAGAAAGAATTCAAGTAGCAAGGAGCTCTAGTCAGGACCACAGATTTAGCAGTTACCATAATAAAGGAGTGGAGAGCTTGAAATATGATAGTACAGAAGGCAAAGGATATAGGCTTACATCTAAGTATAACTTACCTGGAAAACCTGAATATAATCCTAAAGTTTAAAAAATAGACCTATAATGAAACAGAGAACTCCCAAACATTCATAACGAAAAGAACAGAGCCGAGTAAAAAATTCAAAATACAAACATAAGCATTGAGAGAAATATAAAAAGGTAAATGTGAGTGAGCAATCATAAGGGAATAAACAAAGATATTACATTCTAGTATAGGGAGATGACACGTGTCCCTTCAGAATCAAATCATCAGGAATCATAAAGGGAGTCTACTTAGAGAGCCTGAGAATGGTTGTTATGTCTGAATGATCTTAAAAGAAGACTGGAAAAGGAGGGAAAAGAAGGATATACTGGGGCTGGGGAGGCCAGAGTTAAGAGAGATGAAGTATATTCAGTTGAATAAAGAACACATTTCACTAACAGGGAAACAGGAGGCACAGGAGGGGGAGAGGTGGAATAAGAGAAAAAGCAGATTAAAGAAATGGTTACTCTTAAGGAAAACAAACTCTAAGGATTTACAAAAATATTTATAGCTGCTCTTTTTGCAGTGACAAAGAATTGGAAACTGAGGGAGCATCAACCTGGTTCACTTAAGGGGCATTTTCATTGTTACTAGAGTTCTTAATATTTTTTGGTGGGCAAAATAATCTGTGTTTTTGCTATATTGCTATGCAACTTAAGAGATGCTTCTAAAAATGGAAATATTCCTGAGAAATTCATCCAGATTATAAAAAATGCAATATAAATTATGTGAAACGCATCAGCAAAACTCAATGGATTTAGGAGAAAATGTATAAATTGCAGGAAAACTCATGTTGTAATATTATACACAAAGAATTTCATTGTAGGTATACTTTTATGCACATATTTCTTAGTGAATCATAATGTTCTATGGACCTTTAATTTTTGGTATACCTTTTTTAAGCACGTGCTTATACTTTTAAGCACGTACTTGTAACTTACCTCCCTTCTCTACCATGACTAAAGGTCCTACATTGTAACAAATAAAGTCAAGCAAAACGAATCTATACATGAGCCCTGTGTTGAAATATATATATCTGACTTTGGACTTCTACTCCACCATTTCTCTGCAAAAAGGTGGGAGGCAGGCTACATTATAAGTTTTCTGCTTATTTTCCCCAGAATTCTGATGTCTTTCAAAGCTATTTCCCCTCACATTATTATCGTGATCATATAAATTATTCAATTGGTTTACTCATTTCAATCTACATCAATTCATAAGTCTTTTCATGTTTCTCTGAATCTCTCATATTCATAATTTCTTATACTGTGACAAAATCCCATTACAATAATGTATCATAATTTGCTCAGCCCTTCCCTAGCTTATGGGTATCGATTTTATTTCCAATTCTTTAATAGCTATGCTATCAGTATTCTTGTACCTATTGCTCCTTTCCCTCTGTCCCTAACTTCTTCAGAGGTACATGTCTAATCTAATATCTACAGAACTTTTCTCTAACTCTATGTTACTATCTAGACAGATGCTTCTTATTTGTTTTGGCTTATACTTCTTATTCCCACAGTTCGGATAACACAAGATTTAGCAGCATCTCCATTAAAGAACAGGAGAGCTTGGAATACGACATTCTGGGGAGCAAAAGAGCGAGGATTACAACCAAGAATCACCTACCCAGTATGCTTTCTCAAGGAGTCATTGAATTCTTTTTTTTTATTCCAGTTTGGGGGCAATCTGTTAGGGTTAAGGTCATCTACCTTCCATTCTAATCTATTTATTCTCCTTCCATTTTTTTTCTGCTGGAGCTGTTATGTCATAATTTTTTTTTAAAAGATCTCATTTAATTTCTTTCAGATGCTCTTGTAGCCTTTGCAGTTATGCTATCTTTACATCTCAGAGATTTTGCTAGTAGTTCTTATGTAGGTACTCTATTCTTCTGTGTTTACCTATTGGGTGTCTTTTGGTCAATAATATTTCTTGATAGCGTTTAATATCTTCTGTCCAGCATCAGTCTATGGTTTGAGCCTTTGTGCCTGGGTCAGTCTTTGCTTCCCACTTATCACAAGGTCTGAGTGCTTAAGTCTTCAGAGTCCTTTATACGGAGTATCTAAGGTCAGATGGCTTTGGATTCTGTCTCCCCTGTGGTTGTCCGATTCAGAGTACTGCTGGTTCTCAGATCCATATCTGCAGTTCAAGTCTCTCAGGTTTCTAATTCTCCTGAACCTTCTCCTTCTGAGCACTCTGGGCTTCCTGCCTTCTGAGAACAGAATGCTGCAAGTTTTAGGTCCCTCTGGAGTCCTGCTCAGAATGCTAGCAGACTTGCGCTTGTTCATTTGTTCTCACACGGCTTCCCCTGGCAAAGGAGTCCTACAATTTCTAGATATAATTTTGTGCAGTCCAAAGCTGGATGAAGGAATTTACTGTTGTTTCTCTTTGGATTTCTTGCTTATCATTTGATCCAGTGCCCCTTTAAGATTTTTGCTAGAAATATGAGGGAGACCTTAGCTGCTGTACAGCCTTTCATGCTACAATTTTAACAGGTCTACCAGCAGGTCTGGTCCATCTCCAAGCTGCTTGCTTCTGCTATATTCTTTTTCTCTAAACTTTGCCAGTGTTTCTGAAGGGAAGCAAGAGAGGCCTACAGAGGCACTCTCATTTCATAATAAAAAGTAGACAGTCTTTACAAAAAAGACTGTAGACCCTGAAGTGACTGGGGACCAAGGAATAGCTCTTTCTAATTTTGAAAGGAATCCAAATTATATCTAAACAAATAAAATAGTGGAAGAGGTAAATTCAAATAACTAAATATTTTAAAATATGACATCTTCTCATGTAATTAAAATATTACTAGCACACATATTTTACCTACTAAATGCAATGATTCGTCGCATTACCTTTCAGAAATCTCTTCTAATTTTTTCTCACCTCCCACTTATAAGGATCAGCTATCAAAACACCTATTCTTCTTACAGTAGGATATCCCATTTTGTTGCCTAAAGGATAAAGACTAATAAAAAAGGATTTTGTACTAGTAGCAATAATCTGATAAAATTTCTGTTAAACCTTTGTATATCCAGACTAAAGCATAATAAATCATTGTTACTGTTTGGACCTTGTCCCTCTCCAAGTGCTAGGGTAGTAGTACTTCATTTCCTCATTCTGTTCCATGTTGCATTTTTTTCAGGATCCATATTTTAAAATTTTTACCTTTAAAAAATTTTTATTGATTATTTTTGTGGTTTTTTTTTTCACATCATAGCCATTCCTGAATATAAACCATCACTGCCCCTCCCCACTAGTGAGGCTTCTGTTGTAGCAAAGAAAAATAGTTAAGTAAAATTAACTAATTCATAAAGTATGACAGGAATGATTCACTATCCAAAGTTATAAAGCCTAGGGCCTTCTCCCTTCTTTTACTATGATTGCCCCCCACTGCAAAGGCCAGCTTATCCTATCTTTCATTCTACAGCATATCCCCATACCATTTCAGGTGCTCACTGCCTCCAAGGTTCTCTATAGCCTCTCCCATGGGATACAAGGCACTTTTATGAAGCAAACTCTTCTTTGAATAAAACAGTCTCTTAGTTGGTTCTTCCCCATCACAGTCCTGATTCCATAGGAATGTTCTTTGATAGCAATGTTTCATTTATTCTTTTAGGGGACCATCTACTTTCTAATTCCCCTTTTACACACCCTGTTCTCCCCACTGTCATCCACTCTTGTTGAGGGATTAAGAGAATTACTGTCCTTCCTCTGTTCACCTTTGTACTAGGTGGAGGGGAGGGGCTACACATCACTTGCCTCCCCTCTTCCCGTTTCAGCAACTTCCCATTGTGCTACTCCTCCCATAAAAGATAATGATTCAATTATAAAGAAAGTGTGGGATTTAACCCACTAAAAATTAGCTTAGCTCTTCTTCCTTTCCTTCTCATGATTCTTCAAGATTCTCTTAAAGTTTTAGTTCCTTACATCTTTTATGTACTTTGATAATCCCTTTCTGTTCTTAATTTTACTCATTCTACTTTTTTAATAGTCTATAAACAGATAAGAATTCATTTCATTGGTCTTTTAAAATAATTTACTTATTTGCTTTTCTTGTGTTACTCCAAGAAGAATGTTCTGTTCTTCACTTTGTTTTTCAGGGATGCCAAGTGTCTTTCTTTTGTTAATAGACCATCTTAAAAAAAATCCCTTATGTAATTTAAAAAGTGATTGATCAAACAGTACAATACTGGGTCCTTTTTCAGTCTCTCATACTCTTTAACTGACTAATCTAAGAGTCCAGAATGTCTGCCTAATATTAAGAATCTTTTGGCAAGCATCATTTTGACATGACCCTCTTAACTCCCCAAAATAATATAGCTCCCCAGTGTGTCTAAAATCAAATTAAAGGGACAGCTAAGTGGCACAGGGACAAAAGAACATCTGTCCTAGAGTTAGGAGTACCTGAATTCAAATACAGCCTCAGTTTATTAGCTATGTGACCCTGGGCAAGTCACTTAATCCCAACTGCCTCCAAAAAAAATCAAACCAAATCAAATTAAAACTGTTAACCAAAATTGAGGGACCAATGTCAACTAGCCCTTCCCTATCTAGCTAATTTTATTTTCTGATATGCTTTCCTCCCTAGCATAGCAAGCCTGTTCAACATGCTTTCTTTGTGAGACCTATGATTGATTTCAAACATTTATATGTCATTTCTCCTGCTTGAAATCTCTGATCTAATAATTTTAGTTAAATAACTTCTACATATACTGCTTTTAATTATAACCTACTCTATGAAACCTTCACAGATTAACTCCTTTCCCCCTGGAACTATAGGAACTGTTATATCATTTGTGAATATCTTTAAATAGTTAAGCGCAAATTTCTTTGTTTTTAATATGTCCATTTATTTATTTATTTTTGTCTGGGCTCGTGACACTGTCAATATGGAGAGTTCCTGGTATAGAAACTCCTTCCTAAGATCTAGATAAATAACTTAGTTTTACATTATAGTTTTATTGAGTTGCTTGAGGCACTGGGAAGTTACGACTTTCCACGGTCATCTAAATTAGTATGTCAGAGGCAAGACTTCAAACAAATGAGGTCATTGAAAAAATATAGGTTCCCCAAGTAGGCAATGGAACGATTCAGGGAGGCAATAGTACCCTCAAATCCAATTGGGAGAATGGGGTGCTAAATAAAAACAAGTGGGCAGTGGAAACGTAAGGAAAGAAGAAAAGATAAGGAAAATTTCGAAAAATCATCCATACATGTTTCATCATTGCATAACAGAATTAAAATTGTAGCAATTATGTTATTTTCCAAATAAACACACAAAATGCAAATTATAACTGATCAATGGTCAAGTCTCCCAAGAGGTCTTAACAAGCAAGTGTTGGCAAGTGAGCAATTCACACACTGTTGAGAAGTCTAGGATGCATCAGCAGGAATATGTATACATAATGACTTGTTTAAAACATGATATTATATGGTTACACAATGTAATACTGCGTCATCAAAATTTCAATGCAGAAAGCCCCCCACAAATTTACAATAAATCATGAAATTTAAAATAGGTTATTTTAAATACCATATTTTTAAAATGACACAATTTTTTTAAAACCAATAAAAGGCTAAAGAAAGTAAATTTCCAGGGGGAGCTGAATAATTTTTTTTTAAAGGTGGCAGTAGGCCAAATAAGTTTGGGAACCTCTTGATGATAAGCAACAAAATATTTTTTTCTTTGTATTCATTTATTTATTTTCTTGTTTATATCATTCATTTCCACAAGATTTTGAGTTACAAATTTTCTCCCCATCTTTCCCCTACCCAATACCTCAAAACAGCCATCCCACTGTATAACCTCTCCCCCAATCTGCTCTCATCTATGTCCTCCCCCTAGCCCCTCTGACTTTCCGGTAGGGCAGGATGGATCTCCCTACCATAGTGCCTGTATTTCTTAATTCCTAGTTAGATGTAGTTAATAATAATAATTTTACATATATATATATATACACACA